>CM060698.1:18428498-19078498 GCA_030686995.1 Artemisia argyi
GAATGTGTATGAAACACATTACACGATATACAAACTAAAGGTGATATTTTTTTAACTGATTTAATTATAATTTTATATCAAGTTGTGATGTTGGTGTCTCTATGGACAAATTCATAAATTTCAGAACAAGCTAATACGTTGAAAATACTCGATAAACAACGTATGATTATCAATGAGTCTAACACATCTTGCTCTACAAAAAGACACTAGACAGTTTTCTAAATTGGTCAAAAAAAATTTCTTTGGTAAATAGCTTTTCATGATCAACTTCATTACTGAAAATTTCAGCTCCACATTGGACGCATGATAAAAAAAATCCTTGTTTCGACCATTCTTGGTAAGATCTCCTATTCTCTAAAGATGATTAAAGGTTACATCCCCACCAACAAACATAACACAATTTCGATGTTGTTCTCGAATTATCAACTCCGTTGAATTACACACTATGAGCCAACTAACAAATTAAAGAAAATGAAGCGTCCATGGATGTCTAGGAGGACTGAAAAAAAAAAGAGTTCCCTCTAAATGTACCAATTTTTTTATTATGTACACAAAAATTAGAGTAAAATACACCTTTTTCATTTTACTTGTATTAAAAATACACGATGAATCCCAAGTTTAAAATAAATACGCCCAAAGTCCCAACTGTTCATTTTTGCATCGTGGAAGGTCCTTTTGACTAATGGTCGTCAGTCAATATCTGTTAACTCCCTCACGTGAGGGAATAATGGTCATTTCATATATTAATTTTGATTACATGTATTAAATAAGCTTGCCTAACTGCTGACAACCTTTTATCTTTCCTTATAAAAGCAGTGGGTGTGGGCTTTGCCATGGCTCGCCGTGGGTGACATGGCAACTCGCCATGGCTTGCCATGACACCACCCCAACTCTTCGTGGCTAGCCATCAAACATTTACTCATCTGCACGGCAAAGCAAATATCCATCCTTTTTGTCCTTGTATGTCAGATTGATACTAAAGCACTTGTGAAAATAAAACGGGGGGGGGGGGGGGGGGGGGGGGGGGGGGGTTGGGGTAAAGGGAGGTATGTCATGGTGACATGGCACCTCGTGGGACCCAAATGAGTAGTTTTGTGATGTCATGACCCACTCCTCTAAACTTCGCAAATACTCCTCCTCACCACTCACCCCAAACTTTCCTCTCTCTAAAAAAACCTATCACTTTCCTTCATTTGTGCGATGTTGCGGGAGACACGCTGTCATTCGAACATCATGGACTAGTATCAACCCTGGATGAAGGTTTTTTTTTGCTTGTCCTCAACCGGTAAGGACATTTATAAATTTTTGATGTTTATGTTGTAAGCTTTGTGAACAGTAACAATGGCGATTTTGTTTATTGGTAACTTGTCATTTTATATTTTTGTGTTGTACGTGCGGTTTTAAAGGCTGGTTTGATCCGGCCATAAAAGTTTTGATGTCTTTGTTTTTTGCTTAGTATACAGTAACAATGGCGTTTGTATTTATTCGCTTACTTTTCTTGTTTATATTTAAGGGTTCGAGTTTCTGTTTCGTTGGTTGGTTTGACCTAGCCATGCGTACAAGGTCGATTGTCATTATACTCGGTCTGCTAAGGTCAAAAAATGAGATCTTCTTTGCTAGAGAGACATTCTTGCTCACATGCAAAATGTGTGGAAATGGAAAAACTACTATGTCTTGACTTGGATGTTTGTTATAACTTGGTTGGTGTTCTTTATCTAAATTGTTGGTGGTTGATCCATTGGGTTATATATATTGATTTTGTGTTTTGTTTTCTTGTAGTGGTAATGGTTAGTATGTAGGTAAGATGGTGTAGGAAAGCTTAATGTATTTTGTTTGACATAGAATGAAAATGGTATTTATCTACTTAATGCAAACACCACAATGTGATCATGCAAAGGTAGCAAGTGACCCATTTATTCCGTATGATTGTGAAGAGTGAAGACAAATTCATGGTGTGAACCTTTTTATGTTTGGTCCATGTATTAAAACTGTATTAACTGCATCCGTATATAAACTAACATGAGATGATTTCATAGATAATGCAAATGGATATAATTCCAAATGCATAAAATTTGTTAGTCTCCAAAGTACATAAACACACATTGTTTAAAGAGTACAAATTGTCCAAGAAATACATATTAGATTAAAAGGAATGATACAACCACAAAAATAAATCAACAAAACAATCCACAAAAGGATATGTCACTCCATGATTGGCTTATAAAGGTAAAGAGAGAGAAACTAAAAAAAAACACACTAATTATCATAGAGTGACACATCCTTTTGTGGATGGTTTTGTGGATATATTTTTGTGGTTCTATCATTCCTCTTAGATTAAAAACATTGCTTTGAAATATTTCGCACACATGACCTATAGTGAGGCCATCTTACTGCTAAAATGTTCTTGTGAGTCCATGTTGATTTTGTAGTCACACTTCAACTAGAACTAGCATGCTTTTTGAGTTTTAGATTGGGACTGAACCACATTTACATGAACTTCACTATGAGATTGAAAATGGGATGGAACTTCAATTTCTTGAACTTCAAAATGAGATTGATAATGAGATGGAACCACAGTTGCCTGAACATGACTTTTAAATTGACAACCAGTTGCTTGAACATGACTATGAGATTGAGCACCAGTTTGACCTTGAGCTTGTTTAGTTGTTGCAACCTTCTTACTTTTAACATGTTTCTTCTTTTGTGCTGCAAGAGTTGATGTTTCTTCTTCTATGCTGCAAGAGTTTGCTGAGAATCTGAACCTGTTTGTCGAAAATGACTTCCACTACCTTGACTTCGAGTTACACCTTCTTGCCTAAGACATGTTTTCTTGTTATGTCCAACATTGCCACAAAAACCACAAACTACACTCTTACAAGACTTTGGCAACTTACTTTTTTTTTGGGATAAAGGGGAGTAATCCTGCACCCTGGTAAAATATATTAACCAAAAAACATTGAAGTACAACGGATGAGAGTGAATCCCTCATCTCAGTCCCTTAGGACACTTTCATAACCACTATATAAGAATGGCATGCCATTTTTATAACTTACATATCAAAATACATCTAACAATGACTAACAATAGAAAATACAATAAATCGTAACTCAATTAAACACTTGAGTCTTCTTAATCATCATAGCGATCCAGAACTTGCACATGAAGAAACCCATAACCAGGTTTCCCCGCCTTCCAAGTAGTATTCCAATCCATGAATTAGAACCATTTCCTGCAATACCACACTTACCACTAAGTCCACAAACTAACACGAGCCAAAACTTGTGTATTCAAAGGACTTGTACCTATAATAGCGATCAATCCGTAGCTCCCATGATCACATGAATGATTAGAAAGATAACTCCAAACCCACAAATGATCAATGGTTGTCACACTAACACTATGGTAAAATTCTGAGCAACATCATCAATCACAAGCATAATCGAAGAAGAATGAGACCAATGTGAAAAGAATCTTCCATAGACAAAACATAGGGTTTACAAACCCTAACTTACAACCACCATATGATCCGCACATCAATCCAACAGTAGCAGCAACGATCCACTAAAGAAACGATCCGCAAAAACCATACAATACAAATCGGATCATAACAGCAACACATCACGAATCAAGCACATGCAAAGAGCCCAACATGGGACGAAAATAAGGTTAAAACCCTAACTTCTAGCAAACCATAGCAGCATCGATCCAAAACAGAATAACAAACCCAAGATCCACCCATACGATCAGTAGGTTATTAGAATATCAAGATGGGAATGTAAAACAACGCACCATGGATCTACAACACGTAAATAGAGTTTATACAAAACCCTAACTTCCTATGACTGAATCAACGTCAACATACCCTAAGAAAACCTAAACACCATTCGACAAACATCTCTCTATACCCACAACCATTGTGAATCAATTCACAAACATACACGATAACAATTGTCGACTGGCAGGAATACTTGACTAAACGTACAAAGCCCTAAAAGGGTTTATCATCAATCAGCAAGAATAAATCGAAACCCTAAAAGAGGGTTTCATAAACATCAAAAATTCATCCCCACATCAGTCGATCCCAATATATTCGACCAAAAAGAGAAACCCAAAAAGGTTTTATATTCAATAACCAAGGTCGACCACCAATAATCCCAGCGAATCAAAACAAAAAATACGAAACCCTAAAAAGGGATTCGTTCTTGAACACAGCCCTAAACCTAAGCAATCGATCCCCCAAAAAGGATAGAAAGCGTTTAGGGATAGTCATGATCGCCCAGTAACAACCGAATAACGATTAGAATGGATAAACCTTGATGACAGATCGTTAAAAGATAATAAAACATAAAAAACCCTAACCAATAAATAACGATCATCAGATAGCTGTAGTTAGGGTTTCAGCCAATCAAAATAGGGACGAATTATGGATTATATGAGCAATACAAAACAGCACGCCACCTCTATATAAGCACAACCTAATAAATCGATTGCATACCATAAGTTAGAGAGATGATTTAAGAGGCTGATTTGGCCGGAGAAGAGATGTAGAGGTGGCGGCTATGGCTGCCATAATTCACCCCTAGAGAAAGAATTTTCAGTAGCTCCCCTAGTTCTTTTCTTTCTTTGCCTACCATTTAGTTTATTATGTTTACGTTGAAGAATGCTTGTGGGCACAATTGACTATTCTCAATTTTCCTTTCCATTTATGGGTTGGATAGTGTGTATATAAGTTTCTTGACATGGATAAGCCCATGATTCTACAGATCCCACTTTCTTTGTATTCAATGCCATATACCAATTGGTAGTGTTAGGTCTCTAACACAGATCATTTCACACATATGATTATCTTAAAATGAGTTTTAGAGAGAGAAAGAGGAAAAACTAGGTGAAATTAGATTAAGGGAAATGAGAAGCACACCACACAAATACATTATTAAGAATACAAACACAACTTAATGAAATTTAAAAAGATTGATTGAATAAAAACATCAATCATAGCATTTTGGTACCTCCTAATTGGATTAGCTTTTTAATGGGTTGGTTGCATAATGAAGGTGGCATGTGAGACGGTAATGGTGTGCGACAGTAGGTGATGGTGGTGGTGTGTGTCGGCCGTCGGGGTTAAGTGAGGGTAGTAATCGACAGTGAATGTTAGAGCGTCGGGGTTTGTGAAATTGAAGAGGAGGGGGGGGGGGGGGGGAGGGAGTTGTGTGTTTTGTGAAGGTAATGAAAATTGGGGAGGGAAATAACCCGCACAAAAGTTTTAAGTATTTTCCTTTCAATTTGAAGAACCGCCTGTGTTAAAATTTTACAAAAAGCACTTAATAAAATCCGGTTTTGTAAAAGAAAACAAGGCTCTAATGTTTTTTTTGATAAAGCCTAATTTTTTAAAAGAGAACATGGCTCTATACGCCGAATAGAGCCTGGTTTTGAGAAAGAAAATGTGGCTCTAATGTTTTTCAATATAGAGTCCGGTTTTGTAAAAGAAAACATAACTTTATACCCTTTTTTAAAACATGGTATCTTTTTAGAGTCCGTTTTTAGAAAAGGGGGCTCTATTTCACAATCTCAATTAGTGGGATGACAAGTTACTTTGCATTGGGTTTTGACTGTATACCGAATGAAGTTAACACGGGAAATATATTTATTTCAATAGAGAAAATGCTTAAAATACAGTATATAGGTGGTTGGAGAGTGGTGAGAAACAATACTCATGTGAAAAAAGTGGTGCAATAGTTGCCCAAATCATAGCAAGTGCGCTAATTGTTGTAGCAAGACTCGCACCTTCCAAACAAAGTTACTATATATACCTTGTCTCCCGAAGGGTGTATAATTAGGACCTTTATGATCATTTTCCTATATTTTTCGACTTAAATTTGACCAGTCATGTAACACCGTGTGATGTGCTTGATTATCATAGAATGTGAGTCAGCTAAAGTTTGTTTCTTATTTTTTAATTATTATTTTATTTATCTGGCTCGAACCCATAATATTGTTCATGAGAACCACTCAGCCAGTTGAACTTTCCTTGGTTAATGCTATGTCTAGAGGAAAATTTCCCAAGGTGTCTTGCAGGCACGTATATTACTTTTCTTTCGTCATCTTTTGTAATTATAAATACCCAAAAATGTTGGCCCAATAGCATACACCAACACAATCAAGAAAAAATCACTTATAGCTATGGCAGATGCTTGTAAGAAAACACGTAAAAGAATTGTTATTGTTGGCATATCGTCTCTTGTTCTTGTTCTTATCGTAGTTGGAGCGGTTGTGGGAACTTCAGGTAACAATGAAGGAAAACACAATAGTGGTAATTCACAATATGAACCACAATATTATGAATCGTCGTCGTTGGGTTCTATCAAAGCCGTTTGTGACACCACATTGTACCCCAGTTCTTGTTACGGCTCTCTATCTCCACTCGTCAACTCAACCCATATCAAGCCGGATGAGTTACTCAAATTTGCAGTTGAAGTTTCCATAAATGAGCTGTCCAAAGCGTCTACCCATTTGGACCTCAAAAATTGCAGCGAACTATTGGATCTTGCCCTTGATCATCTTAACGACTCACTGTCAGCAACAAACGGCAGTTTGAAATCAATGGGATCTCAGCTTGATGACCTTACGACTTGGCTAAGTGCTGCAGCCACGTATCAACAAACATGCATTGACAGCATTCAAGCACATGTTTCTGGCCACCTTCAGAAATCTACTGAGCTAACAAGCAACAGCCTTGCGATTGCAAACGGGGTTTCAAAAATTGCAAATGCTTACAAGCACAGAAGAAGATTGATGAGTTTAGAAGCAAGATGTGATGAAACGCCAAAATGGTTGCCTGTGAAAGACAGGAAACTGCTTCAAAATACAAGCATGCCAACTGGAATCAAACCCGATCTGGTGGTGGCTCAAGATGGTTCTGGAAAGTACAAGAAGATTTCTGATGCTCTAAATGCGGTTCCTGATAAAAGCCATAAAAGGTTCGTGATATACGTCAAGAAGGGAATTTACTATGAGAATGTTAGAGTTGAAAAATCCAAATGGAACGTGATGATCATTGGCGAGGGAAAAGATTCAACAATCGTATCAGCAAGCTTAAACAATGTGGATGGCACTCCAACATTTCAATCAGCAACTTTTGGTCAGTATATTATAACTCTTTATAAGCAAAATTTATAACTACTAAACATATACTGATCTTCTGCGCTTATTTTCTTTCAATGTAGCTGTATTCGGTAAAGGATTTATTGCTCGTGACATGGGCTTTCGCAACACTGCCGGTGCAGTGAAGCATCAAGCTGTAGCACTTATGTCAACAGCAGACCTGTCAATATTCTACCGTTGTAGCTTTGATGCTTTCCAAGACACCCTTTATGCACATTCAAACCGTCAGTTTTATAGAGAATGCAACATTTATGGAACTGTAGACTTCATTTTTGGCAACTCTGCTGTCGTTTTTCAAAACTGCAATATACTACCTAGACAACCCATGCTTGGCCAAAAGAATACGATTACAGCACAAGGTAGGTTCGATCCTAATCAGAACACTGGCATTTCTATCCAAAACTGTGTCATTTGGCCATATGGAAACCTGAGTAACGTTCAAACGTTTCTTGGTCGTCCTTGGAAGAACTATTCAACGACAGCTTATATTAGCAGCATGATGGGAAGCTTCATTGACCCAAAGGGATGGTTGCCATGGGTGGAACCAACAGCTCCTGACACCATTTACTATTCAGAATTTGCTAATTATGGTCCAGGAGCGTTGACAAAGAACAGAGTCACCTGGAAAGGATTGAAATTCATAACGAGTAAGCAAGCAAGCAAGTTCACCGTCAAATCCTTCATCAATGGGGACAAGTGGATTAATGGTACCGGTGTTAGTTATAAACTCGGTCTCTAATACCAGAGTCTTGAGCTCTTCTTCTATGAGGCATGTTTTTTGCTTTTCTTTTGCACTTCGTCTATAATTCACATTGATTTTAATTTGTAACTGATGGTTCCTTTTCATACATTGTTTTGTTTGTATGCATATGTATGTAACAATCTGATTGTAAAATCAATCACGAACAACATAAATTTTGTTAACTATCAATAATAATTTCGGGTTAAATCATTTTTTTTTTCTTAAATTTTTTTAAGATCGTGGGAGAAATGTGTAAAAGCTAAGAATATTAAACATATGAACAACGTTAACATAAAATTAAAACCATGCCATCGTAATAAATGTTGAAGACTCAAACTATTGAACAAACTTAAAATCTATAATTTTTGAAAATCTTCATCCAAGTGAGATTATGCTCGCATCCGCATCAAATAAAACAAAATCCTCAAAAACAAAACACCCAAACACAAGCTAAAAAAGAAAACCGAAACAACCAACACATGCCAAATTAGCAAAACCGAACCAAAACAAAAAAACCTAGTACTCGAGTCTCGGATTTAAACCCCAAGATGATTATAGTAATCTGGTATGATAATATCTTGCCTTTAAATTAAACATCAAACACACTATATAGGCAACAAACAAACTTTAATGTCAACAATAAACTACGACAGCAACAAACAAACCGTTAAACCGCAACAAACAATCACCAAACCATCCAAAAACGCCTCAAAATCTCAAGTTCAATACTAAAGACCCAATCTTTATACCTCCACAATCAACGAGCACAAACATAGGCAAAGTCCCCGGTTAGCTAGATGAGCTTCTGCTCGGTGACTACATCAGTCAGACAGTCACCACAACTCATCAAACTATACACGTAGAAGAATTCTAAAGTCTTGTCTAACAACGCTTGCATCACAGAGATCACTTAGCTAGTCGTGCTGGGATTTTATCCACGCTCTCCAACCAATCACCAAGGAAAATTCCTTTAGGTTTAAAATTCATATAAGCTAAAATCACGAAACAAAAACGAACTCCAGTGATTATCCTGTACAAGTAATATCACTAAAGCAATCAAATACAGTAATTTTATTTTAACTTGTTTTCATCAATTTCATCTAGTAATTCTAATGTAAATTGTACTATTCGACGTGTTAACACCGGCCACGAGCATGATAAATGAACCAAGTTTACACTTAATGCTTTTTCCATTAAATTATACGAGTATTCAAGAAACTTGGAACTGAGCATACAGTTATGAACCAAACAGAACTGACAACTTAAACTCGTAAATGTAACATCTACAAATTAAGATAGAGATATAGAATGAAAAAAATAATCTAAACAACATTTAAGTAGTATCGAGAACTTTCAAAATCTTCAAAGATTATACCCATGGCTACCACCATCTCTTCGAGTTTCCATTAAGGAGGGTTCTTCATGGATCGATTCATAAACTGCTGAAGCATTCTCCAATCTAAAGCCAGGTTGGAAATCAGTCAAGCCACCTACTGACTGAATTTGCTCAACTTGTAGAGGTAACCTCACATGATTATCAAAGTATGCATACCTTGATGCACTTTGGTTCACATCATTCCTTGCAAAGTCTATGTTGACAGGACCTTTTGGTAAACTCACAACTGAAGTTGAGGCAGAAGCCACGCGTTCTTTGCTATCGTAGCCAGTAAACCGTTGAACCAAGGCCCTAAAGTCATTTGGACTAGCATTAAGAACTGTAGTTGGTGTCCTCCTAGAAGCCCTTGATCTCCTACGTATCGGTTTTGGACTATCCTGGCCTGTAGTTCTTTGGCTTGAATCTCCATATACCGGTATGGTTGCAGCGACAGAGGGCGCACCACCCGGCTGATCCATAGCTATGTTGTTGGGATACTGTTGCATCCAATTATCATCAGAAAATGGACTCATGCCATCCATGAATATATAATTAAGGGTTTGATGGATTAGCTTTATTAGTAGAAAAGCTAGTCTTGATAGACTGCTTCCAAAGCTTGTTTACTAAGAAACCAACAAGTTTAATATGGTGGTTCGCATCTATATATATGATATGAATAGAGTACGTGACCCCGCAAAATAATATATGTAGTAATTTATAGTATTCGACCCTTACCAGGGACGGAGCCAGGAACAAATATGACCGGGTGCACGAAATTTTTTTTAACCGTAATATAATAGAGTTTAAGATGCTAACTAAATAAGACTAAAAACACATTTCGATAGACCGGGGTCATTTATGATTTATTTAAGAAAAATCGATGTTTTTTCTTAAAATTAACATTACGTCGAAAAAATCCATAGGTGTCCCGGGCACCCGCGGGACACCCCCTAGCTCCGTCCCTGACCCTTACAGGAAACTAGTGGTAAATTGCGTACACTTTATGATACTGACTTGCTGAATGTAAATCGTTTAACTAAAAAAAAAAATAGTTTGGTAACATTCACTATTACAAAGACAACCTCCGGCGTCGACTTTTTTTTAACCGTGCCGACGTCATGACGTCGGCAACATACCTTCTCGACGTCATGTCGTCGGCAGAAACTAGTCGACAGAGCCGCGTCGGCAACGTCCCTACCGACGAATAACGCCGACGACAGTGTGGGACCCACATGATTTTTGTTTAAACTCGTTATTTCGTTATTCTTTCAAGACCATATGGATTGGAAGAAAAGGCGAGATAGAATATGATTAATTAATAATTATCAACTAACATAATCGTGATTAACTAAACTAGTTACGACTATTTGTTAGAGGTACATACTTTTCTGGTCCCTACATATTCAAAACTAATATGGGGAAATCTAAAAGAGCTGTGTTTTGCAACTTTATGTAATCAAAAGTGAAAATCTAATTTCTGTGAAACTTAAGAGCTGTTTTTAAGAAGTGAATCAAGCGCCCGTTTGGTTTGGGTGATTAGATTTGGTTTTGGGTTAAAAAATTAGAATCAGTTGCTTGGTTGTGTTTTGGAGATCCGGGTTTAAGGGTTGATACCAAATTAAACTTTTAATTTATATTTTAACATATAATAGATTTTAAAATATATTTTTCTCTTTCTTATTTCAAATCTAAAAAACCTAAACCAAATCCAAATCTAAATTCAAATCATAAACCCATATTAACCAAACGGGCCCTAAGTTACATACCAACTCATGAATCATTATGATTTTTAGGGATGAAACTAGGATCAAATATGATACCGTGTAAAAATATTTCTGAACTGCGATAAAATAGAGTTAAATCGATGGATCTGATGCATTTAAGTTGCATTTAGAAAAAAACAATTTTTTTTTTTTCAAAAACTATTATATTGAAAAAATTAATAGGGGTTTCGAAGCCCTGCGAAAACCGCCAAGCCCTGATGATTTGACAACACCCCTTAAAAAATGGCTAATGATTTGCACACTCATCTTTTTATTTGCACACTCCATTCTACGCTATAAACAGTTGTACATTTGTTTTATGCTGCTTTGCCAGTTTGTAAATTGGAGTGTGCGGATAAAAAATAAGAGTGAGTCAATCAACTCCCTTCAGAAATGTATTCATAAATAACATTGTATTATTGGATGAATCAATTCCTTATAACCAAATATAATAAATAAATAAATAACCGTTTAACCAAGGTCCTCGTTGGCAAACTAAACCTACCCATCTTTTAAAAGGGAATAGAAATCCATATTGATTTCTCTGAAGTTAGAATTATTTCTTCGAATAGTCTCTATATGTTGTGAGCAACAAGTATACAATTCGTCATCTTCGTATACGTTGGTATGGAAATATAAAAGTTAGTCAATTCATTGGAAAATAATGACTTTTCGGGTCAAAGTAAATGTAATACATCAAAGTTGAACATGGAAGGGAAATGGATGTGATACTTCAAGGAAACAACCTTTCGTTTTGTGGGGATTGACAATGATATCGTGGCTTTTGACATGTGTTTTGGTCCTATGTATGTTGACCAATGTTTAATTAATATCCCCACGCATCGCCAAATCAATAATAATATACTTTTACTTGTTTTTACACGATAAAACTTCAGTTCCAATCTTGTGTTTACACTCAGTCTCAGAGTGTGAATTACAACATGGTTTTTTTTTTAAATAATAAAACAGTAGCATCAGTATATATATGGAGATGCAATATATTAAAAGCAACAATATATTAACACAACAACAAAGCTTAGAGCATTTGCAATCATAACGTGTAACTTGCGTTAAGGGTGGTTTTTCTCGCGTTAAAATGACGTTAACCACACCATGAGTCCAAGTGATCCTCGCGTTAACATGAGGCGTTAGCCTCTTAACGCTAAGTTAAGGGGCACATCTGTTAAAAAAAAAAAAGAAAAAAAGAAAAAAAAAATTCACTTTAAATAACGTCACAAAACTATTTTAAATAATGGCTATATTACCTAAAAAAAAAAAAAAAAAAAAAAAAAAAAAAAAAAAAAAAAAAAAAACCATTTTCCCACCACTATAAATACTAACTAAACACACAATTTTTTCTTTCACACATGCACTACTGATTCTCAAGTTTATATACTTCCTCTAAAAAAAATGTTCATTCACAATGGATCCAAATCAAAGTGACGAATTATCTCGGCACTGGTCAGACATAGATGACGAAACTGATTTGGATTTTATGATTGCCGCGTACGAATATCAACAACACTTAGAACAAGAAGCAGTTCATCCTCACATGTCTCGTAACCATATATTTCGTGAACGTGAGCTTGCCGAAGAACGTTTGCGTAATGACTACTTCATTCAAGGTTGCAAGTATACGCACCGTTATTTTCGTGGAAGATTTCGTATGAGCCGGAAACTATATCTAGATTAGTCAAAGGTATTGAATCTTCTACTTCCGATCCTCTTCCAGATCATTTTAAATACTTTAGTGTAGGACCCGACGCTACGGGTCGAATGAGTATAAGTGTTCTTATGAAGTGTACATCTGTCATACGTCAATTGGCATACGGCAGCTTACCTGATGCGTTTGATGAGTATTAAAAATGGGTTAGCGTACTTCACATGATTGTCTTGATAATTTTAACATGTGCATTATGGATTTGTTTATGCCGGAGTATTTAAGAAAACCAACATGGTCCGACGTTCAAAGTATTTACGAAAAACATGAGTGTCACCATGGTTTTTCGGGAATGCTTGGTAGCATTGATTGCATGCATTGGGCGTGGAAAAATTGTCTGGTGGCTTGGTAAGGGCAATTTGATAGGGGTGATAAAAGATACCCAACAGTAATGCTTGAAGCTATTGCTTCGCAAGATTTATAGATTTAGCATGCATTTTTTTGTATGGCAGAGGCAAATAATGATATTAATGTTTTAGATAACTCTCCTTTATTCGACGACATTCTTGCTAACGAAGCCCCAAGAGCACTTTATATGGTAAATAGAAGAAGGTATGAACATGGGTACTACTTAGCTGACGGAATTTACCCACTGTGGGCAACTTTCGTCAAATCCTTCTCGACAACGACTAACGAAAAACATGGTTATTTTAAAAAGAAACAAGAAAGTGCACGAAAGGATATCGAACATGCTTTTGGTGTGCTTCAAGGACGTTGGGGTATACTACAACAACCGGCACGTCAACATGAAATTGTCAAGATAAGTAGAATCATGTATACTTGCATTATTTTGCATAACATGATTTTAAAAGATCAAAAGTTTACACTACATGAGTATGGCGAAATATGGGTGGATCCGTCACCACGTTTGAGTAAAGAAAGGTGGGTCGACAGATGTGATACCCAGCGTCACAAGGCAAGAGAAATGTGCGACCAAGAAACGCATACTCAACTTCAACGAGACCTTATAAAGCATGTTTGGCATAAACATCTTCAACGACAACAACAAGAAGATGATTTCGAAGACGATGAATAAGTATTTGTAATTCGTATGGTTTAAATTTCCTATGTTTTAGTTTTTTTTTAATCGTTGTAATTTTTATTTTAAGTTTTTTTATATTTCGTATTGTAATGCTTAAGATTTAATGTTATGTGGTTTATTAAATGAATTGTTTATTTTAGTTTAGGGGTTGAATTTGAAAATAGTTGAGTTAAAGTTGAGTTAAGGTGAGTGATGATAGTGAGTGTTTTTTTCAGTTAAGGTGAAAAGGTTAAAGCTGATGTGGCGCTGACGTGGCACTATGTTAAAATTTAACTCAAGTGATGATTGCAAATGCTCTTACAAACGAAGGCATCTAATTACCATAATCAAGATGATTAAAAGAAGCGAGACCCAAGCAAATTACAACCCCACGAGGGCTTTACACATACAAATACAAGGAAATAACAAAAACACATAAGAGGAAAACACACTGTCCCAACCACAGCAGTATATAACCTGGATCATGCCACAATTTCTATCCAGAAAGACTAAAACATGATGTTGGTATTTAACGTGCATATAACTATTATTAACCCGAGTATTGATAACTCTTAATTTATACATGTTTTAGCTATTAAATTCTCACGATAAGTATTCTTTTTTGTCTTGTTTTTGTTGAATATCCTACTTAATTACTCTAAATTTATGTTTTAGTAAATTATGTGGAGCAAAAGGATAATTCTCGCAGAAACACCGAAAATCGAGCTAAATTGCCAAAGTATGATGGAGAGCACTTTTCAGCCAGACGCATATGGCGTATGATATCCCAAGTCATACGGCGTGTGCCTTCTCATCAAAGAATATTGTCCAAGTTGCAGATTGATACGCAGTATGACATCGCAAGTCATACAGCGTGCAAGCTCTCGCCATGCATTTATTTTCCCAAGCTTTGAAGACCATACGATATATCTATTATCCATTGATACACCATATGGATTGATTTTAGAAGATTCGAATATCCCATATTAAGGAACATACGGCATATCACTATCTAGGTGCATATGAGGTATACATGGACGGGCCCAAACCCTAGAAAGCCTATAAATAAACACCCATTCTACCCTTTTGAAGAGTTCTTGAGAGTTTAAAAGTTATGAAGTTCCACCAAGTTTAGAGAAACCCTAATTCAATTAGGGGGGCCACAAGAGAAAAGAAGACACCAATAGTGAATGTTTTAAACATCATAAATGCTAGATTATCAGTTTTTCACTATAATTTGATTATCTTGTCTACTTTGAATAATCTTTGTTAATATTTTGCAATAAAAAGCTAAGCTTTTTTGTGATTGCTTGGTTATGAACCTAATTTACTTAATGGCTATTTTTCTTTAGTTTAATCTACATGTGTTTTAGATGATTCATGTACTGTTATAAACTTATGCCTTTGCGTAGACAAAGACTACCTGTCTAGATCTATTGTCACTATTTAAATATAAAATATGATATGACAATAGTTTCTGTAAGCTCATAGGCCTCGGTACGATTCATTAATTTACGTTTGGCACGTATATTAGTGGAAAGCGTGATACACCGATAACCAGGGGTGCTCACCAGGTTAAAAGTGGTAGACAACAGGGTGTAAGATTTAGTTGCGACATTTGCAACCCACACAAAAATGTAGGTTATATAAATAAGTTGAATAAACTTAATGGTTGGAATAATGGTTTGGGTAGCAGGACCTGGTAGGCTTGCCCAACTTTTAGAAAGAAGGTAGGAGAAAAATCAATAACCAATTGACTCTCTACATCTTTGATTTCACCAAAGCATAGTAGATGAACATTGCACTAGAACTACACCACTAATGAGTTAGAGGATTAGCAAGGCAAACATGCATTTATCTCTTGATATTCTTTTCACCAAAACCGTCTATCTATTATTTTATTTAATTTTATTTTATTTTATTTTATGTTCATTAGATTGATGAATTAATACTAAAAACATAATCGATAGATTTAAAACGTACGTAACAACCGCAAAAACTGCTAGACATTTAGGATCTCTTCACTCCCTGCGAACGACATGGTCTTGCTGACTCACTATATTAAACTAATGGAGTACACTACTCGTAAGTATTGGTGATTCTCTAAAGAATTCGGTATACTATAAATTTAAAGCTAGATATAACACATCAAGTTTTTGATGCCGCTGTCGAGGAGCAAATGTGTATTTTAAGTGTCCAATAAGTAGTTTTACATATTTTTCTTTAGGTTTTATTCAGTTTTTATCATTTTTATTTTATCAAAGTAGCGTTTGGAATTGTTGAATTCACTATTCATCGTGTCTAGACGGCGTATACCTTTTTAAGGCACAGGGCGTGTGAGCTCGCAAAGTGAATTATTTTCAAGCTAAGGCACCTATACGGCGTATATACACTTTCGTTATATACAGTGTGTGAGCTCTCGTTTTAAATTTTTTGCCACAACCCAAAAATGGGTGGCACCAGAATGTTATTCTAGGAGCATGACATTCATGGGAAAAAGTTATAGTTATCTCGAACGACCTACATGAGTCATTTTGAAATACACGTTCGATAAAGTTTAAAAAAGATTTTAAATCATTCCAAATGCAAAATTTACAATAGTAATAAAATGAGTCTTTGGAAAATTATCGAACGATAATTAAATGTGTAGTTGATGACATCAAATAAGTACATTATATTGTCATCATTTATCCTATTTATTTGACTTGTTTTATATATTATGTATGAGAATTGATACTTAATCACTTACTTTAGTAATTCTCAGGTAAAAACAAGCAATTGGTGAAACTTAATGATTTTTCACGAATTATGGAGCTAAATGATCAAGATTAAAAGTCTACTGAAATCAAGGAGATGCGCTGATAACGCTCTAATTTTATATATTTCTCAAGCATTATATTATATGTTTATGATCATTTAGTGTGAACTTTTGGTACTTAATAGCATGAAATGAATGCAGGTTCACTCTCAGATGTTCGGAAGCATGAAACATTGAAAAGAACAACTATCTCATCATTCGAAGCAACGAAATAAGAAATCCATTATATTCCTAGCAAGTGCGCCGGTTTTCCAGCTAAGTGCGCCGCAGTTGTCCACTCGGTCAAAGGAAGTCAATAAGTTATATTAAATAAAGTGTGCCGGTTTTGTATTTTAAGTGCGTCGTACTTCCTCTACATTTATGAAACTTTGGCGCCAAGAAAACAGCAAAGTGCGCCGCACTCATAATCAAAGTACGCCGTACTTTGGACATCAGAAGCCTATAAATGGAGCTCATTTGCAAGCATTTGAACTCTCCACTCAATAACCAATTCTCGCGAAGCAGAGATAAGAAGTACTACGTGATCTTGAGCCTTAGCTAGACGTGAACGAGTAGAGCAAGGGGTGTTGAATGCGTGTTGGTGTCGAAATCTTGGTTAATTGTGACACTTGTGTAATCCATTTGATCAATCCGATTCGTATGTCTCTTGTTTACTATTTAGTCATTTCTGTTGTCTTGAACTCATTAGCCATGAGAGGCTAAACCTCTTGTGATTGCTTGGATATGTGAATATAATAAAGTGATTTATGATTATGCTTTGATCTTTATCAATTTCAAGTTTATGTTATGAACTATTTTATATCTAAGTCTTATTATGTTTATCTATTGGAACTGACTGAATATAACATTTCGGTATAGCTTGAAAGAACCAATATATTAAACGCAATTCTAGGAACTTGTCTGCGTTCCTAACCTTTGAAAGGAGAAATCCACTTAGGAGAATTAATAATAATCTAGACTTGATATCGGATACTATCTCAAGAGAAATCTTTTGGTGGACAAGTACAAATCTTGAATTGAACCTAACAGATTATGAAATTGCTCTTTCGACGAGAATGGCAAATATAAATCGTATACTACTTATATTATCAAACTGAGATCAAATCATAACCATTGTCACTAGATTATCTAAGCTATCCAAGCAATCATATGTTTTATTATTCGAATCCTTCATATTATCATATTTACTATTTGTTACTTATTGTCTTGTTTACTACTTATTTATACTTAAACTCGAACGAACTAAGTCCCTGTGAATACGACCTGGTCTTACCTAAAATTTATATTACCAACGAGGGTTATACTTTACCCGTGTGTTTGGTTTATTAAAATCGGTGAAACTAGTATTATAAATTTAAAGCTTTCCTTACACAACAAAGTTTTTGACGCCACTGCTGGAGACTTAAATCTGTTCCTTAAGTATTTTCCAAGTAAAATTAGCAAGAAAAACCATACTCTTCAAAATTCAGATCCTCTGTTTTCTCTGTTGCAGAAAGCATGCCGCACAATCACACTTGTGCGCCGCACTTACATACAAAACACACAATTACCGCCGTACTTGTCACAAAGTACGACGCACTTATTCAAATCCGTAACTTTTTATTTTAAATTCACAATCTTATCATAAAAACCAAAAAGAAACATCTTGTGATCACCAAAATCACTATCTAAAAAAATAATCTTCTCGGTAAAAATAACACCGTCGTACTTTCACTCAAGTACGCCGAACTTATCACTTGCACACAAGTTCGCCGCACACTTATCTATGTACGCCGCACTCATTTACTCAGAAAACGAAATTTGTTACACCGATTTAAATTTTGCTCTCTAATTTGGATGCACACTCTTTCATCTGAAGCTGACCCTATTTCACCTTTATCAGAACCTGAAAGAACTTTAAACAAAAGAAAATGTAAAAACAAAAGAGTTCCTTTTTCGCAAAAAGACGAAAGACCCGAACAACCTCTTGTTCATCAAACACCTATTGACGATATCTCAAACTTCAGATTTTTCATTAAATTAATTCAGTTATACGATCCAATGGATAACGCTGATAATGAACCTATGTGGGCTAATGATCGTATCGTTGCACCTACTCTTAGACCAGCTATTACCATTCCTGAAACCGCAATTGAGTTTTCCATAAAAGGAAATCACTTGACTCTTGTCAAAGGCAAATAATTCGATGGTCGAAATAAAACTAATCCTCATAAACACATTCATGAATTTCAAAGTGTATGTGACATGTTTAAATACGGGGCTACTGAAACCGAAGCGGTAAGACTCATGATGTTCCCTTTATCTTTAACGGGAGAAGCTAAAACTTTGCTTGACGAACTTGACGAAGGAACAATTGAATCCAGGGACGAGCTTCGTACTACTTTCGTTAGTAGATTTTTTCCACCAGCTCTATTCGATAAACTTCTCGGAGAAATCCAAGGATTCTCACAATGTGAACGCGAAAATCTCACCGAAGCATGGCTTCAAATGAAAGAACTGCTAAGAAACTGTCATGGGCACGGTTTAGCAAAAGGCAATATAATCAAAATCTTTTACCACGGTCTTGATGAAATAACTCAAGAAACTTTAAACGCTGAGGTCGGTGGTATCTTTCTTTATAAAACACCAAATCAAGCTTATCAACTTCTCGAAGACAAAGTCTTGCTTAAACTCAATGGGAAAAAGATCAAAAACCAAGAACCTCTCTTCGTAAAACTATTGCTTTCACTGATGAAGGCGGTAGTAATTCTGATACTGACAAAATTATGGCAAGAATGGATGCCATGGCAATCAAAATTGATGCTCAGTGTAAAGAAATAAAAGAACAGCGTGAAATTTGTAATCATTTTGGCGGAAACCATCCAACCACAAATTGCAATGATGATGACACACCTATGTCACATGAAGAAGAAGCCAAATTTATGAATACATTTAGACGTACTAATGAGGCGAAAAGCGAACCGCTTTTAGGGGGTCATTTAAGCCCGGATTCGTGATTATTTGATCAAATATTGCCCTAAATCGTTCCTTTTGTCATTTTAGGTACTTTTGGAGAGAAATCTGGAAAAAGGAAGCATTTTGGACATTTTTGGAGCATAAAAGTGAAGAAAACGGCAAAGTCTCAATTTTCCTTGCTAGAACAGTACCTGACGGCGTCAAGATTCTATACATGAAGGCGTCAAGAGTTACAAAAGAGGTGGATGTGGAAAATACACATGACGAACCATAGAATTTTTGTGCATAGGAGATGACGGCGTCACCCAAGGCCGTCATGGTTCAAGTATTAGTGACGGCCCAGAAGAAAATCCTACATGACGGCGTCACAAGTAGATCTAGGCAATACGATTTCATTATGGCGGCGAGTTGACGGCGTCACAACTTTAATACATGACGCCGTCACCCTGTAAAATCTATATACTGTTTTCCAATTTTCATTCATTAGTGTGCAACTTTGAGGGGAAAACCCTAGTCCGAATTTTCCAGCTTTTTCAAGGGTTTCAACTCTTTGAATATTTCATGTTCAATTAGAGATAAGTACTCTTTCAAATCAATCAATATGTCTATGTGTTGTTTGATTATATCTTACGCTTGTCTTCTATTTAACATGCTTGGCTAGATTTCCTTTGTGTTTGCTTAGATGTAGTGAAACCTAGATGTTGATTATGGGTTGATTGTTTGTTTATAGTTGTTACGGATGATTGTATTCGATGTTAGGCTTAAGAAAACTAGCAGACTTCCATTGGTAACTTGCTTGAACATCTTAAGAAACATGATCGGAGGTGTACTATGATTTTTGGTTGTATTTAATGCGTAGGAGAATTCTAATGATCCCATGTTAGGAGCTTCTAATGGCTCGACATAGGAGTGAAGTAGGATCCTATAGAGTTAGGGAATATTGTACACGGCCCTACGACTAGTATTAAGGAATATGACCTGTCATCCACGCAATTGTAACAAGCTATCTACCTGTAAAAGATATCTAGGGAGTAATGAAACCTAAGTAAACACAACTTTCCTCATTATTGTTACACCACATTAGTATAATAGTTTTATTTTCATTTCTTTTATTTTAATTTGATTGCATTTGTAGTTAATTGGGTTAGTTGGCTAGCCAACTAATTCCACCCACTCCTTCAAAACCCGAGATTTTTAATTGCTTTCATAAGAATATAAAAATACAAAAAGAATCATCCCTCACCTCTAGACTTAATTTAGTAGACTTTCTAATCCGAGCGACACTATTCCTGAGTTGAACGATCAATCCCCCGGTACTTGTCACTATACTATACTACAACGATCAGGTACACTGCCTTGTGGGGGTTGTAAGCTTCTCAAGATCCCTTGAGAGGTAAAACCTTTTGTGAGGGCGCAATCCCACGCATCAAGTTTTTGGCGCCGTTGCCGGGGAATAGTTATTGTCTAGGTTAGGATTTCTTTTTAGTAGGTCTACTTACTGGATTCCTTTCTAGTAGGATTTTAATTTTATTTTTTGGTTTATTTAGTCGTTCTTATTTTTTCGAGTCTTTGTTCGTAACCTTCACCATCCGCCATCATGGCAAATGAAGATCTCTCTAACCTTAGAGTCATTAGGAGTCGTAGTTCCGTTAGAAATCTCGTTTTTCCATATGCAGAACTTGAAAGGGAAATGCATAAGCTAAAACAATCTCTCTCCACACCCGAACCATCTAGCATAGCTATCAACTTTGATGAGGCCCTTTCTGAAGAAGATTCAGATAATCACCTCACACCCTCTAGCCCCCAATCCAACAACGACATGAGCACCCCCGAAACTCCCGCCCCTAAGCGCCTTAAGGACTACTCCTCCCCGAATCCTCGTGGCTTCTCAAATGCCATTGTCTTCCCAAACGAACACACCGATGAGGTCTTGCGTGCAAGCGATGTTTGGCTTGTCCAAAGTATGTGCAAGTTTTGCGGATTACATAACGATGACCCAATTCAACACATCAGGGACTTCTTGAAGATAGTGGACACCCTCTGTTGATCCCAGTTGAGCAAACGATCTTACATAGAAATTGACTTAAAGTAAACACTTAAGCTTGAATGCGGAATGTAAAAGCTTAACTTAAGAAGAATAATTCTCTATCAGCACTTCAATATTATTAATACGAGCACTCAACAATGCTAGGGTTTTACAACCTTGAAGTGTAAACGAAACTTAAACAATACGTACATAATCTAACCCTAGGATCCTCCTTTTATAGGCCAAGGAGTCCTACTAGGTTTACAATAACTTTCTAATCAAGATAAGAATATTCTAGACGTATAAGATATACACTCAATCTATTCTATAATTATCTACTACGAATACATACTTATCACTTCAGCAGTAGTTTCCTTCAGCAGTATTTTCCTTAGCAGCACTTTGTCATCAGCAGCAGAATCATTTACTCTAGCAGCAGTTTCATCATAGCAGCAGTTTCACTCAGCAGCAGAACTCAAAACCCACCAATCCTCCCCTAAACTTAATATTTATTTCTAAATCATTAAGTTTCTTCAAAGCTCATCTAAACACCAGGAGGATGCTTCCAAACACTCAATTCTTGAAATGTCTGTTGATCAAGTATCTTCGTATACTTTGACAGCAAATTGAATGCTTGATCATCAGTATCATAATCTTTCTGCAAGTTGAGTAATCCAGCACCATTAACCATCTGATTGACAGTATTCCAGTATCTTACCACTGGGTAATCCTTTTCAGCTAGCATATACAAAGTAATTGGTCCAATTTCTAGCATATGAACTCCAGAATCTTGAAAGAGTCTCCATTTTCTTACTTTGTATTGTACTATCTCTGTCCACTCAGAATCATCCATTGAAGGTTCATACATGAGTTTTAGAGCTCTCCACAGAACATTATCAGACATAGTTATGACATGATCAATTTGATCTATCTCATACTTTTTACCATCAAACTTCTCAGCTCCAAACTTTGCTTTGTACAACTTCCACAAGTCATCAACATCTTCTCTATCAAAGTAGTATAGCATCTGTTGAAATCTAAGAAACCTGTGAGTTTTTCCATCAGATCTCTCAACATCATGAAATGCTCCAATGTTAGTATCATATCCTGTAGTTACTTTGATAATAGGATATTTGATTCCTAATGGTATGGCATCAACTACTTCAGGATCTTCCATCTTGCCAACCATAGTGTAAACCTTCAATTGTTCTTTTAAATGCTCAGGAGGAATATGATCACAATCATTCTTGAACTCATCTCCTTCTGGCTTAGAACTGCTTTCTTCCCTTGTTTTCCTCTTCTTCTTAACAAATGATTTATGAACCACACCTTTTCTTTTACCACTTTGCACAGAAGAAGTAGTCTTAACTGCATCATCAAGCTGCTTAACAACATCTGCTTCTTGAACATGCTCTACTTCAGCCACTTTTTCAGGTACCAACTTTTTATTCATCTGAGCAATATGTTCTAAATCTTCAGCACAATCCATAGGATAAAAGGTATCTGTTTGTCTCTTAGCCACTTGATACAAGTCATAAACCTCTTGATCAGACTTAGGTTTTAACTACACCAATTTCCATCCTTTCATATTCTTCAGATATCTTTCATGCTCTTTTCTTTGTTGCAATGGAGTTGGACCTCTAAGTACCTTTTTCTTCTTTCTAGTAGCAGCATCTTCTTTCTTTTTCTTAGCTGTGAACTCCCTTACCCAAGATCTTACATTAAAAGTTGGAGTTTCATTTTCCTCAATCTTGATCATCTTGTTGAGTTCAATATCAGCCTCTATTCTTATCTTCTCATCAACCCATTCCTCATACCTCCTTAAATCTTCAGTCTCCTTTTCAATCCTTTCCTTTTCTTTCTGAGCCAGCTGTTGTTCTTCTTGATCAATCAACTCTTGTTCTTTTAAAGCAGCAGCTGAGTCATGTTTAAGTTGTAGTTCCTTAGGCCACATATGAAAAGGTATCACAGAGTAGTCAAACCCCTTATACATCCATTGAGGTTTTGCAACTTGCTTGCCCTTCCCTTTGTCAGTAGATGATGATACTATCTTTTTTGGTTAAGCAGCAGGTTCTCTGAATAAAACTCCTTTTAGAGGTAAACTTGGTGTTGATGATGTGATTGTTGTTGTAGGTTGTTGTGGTAATGAAGGTGTTGGTAGTGGTGTATGTTTTGAAGATGATTCACATGGAACTTCTGAAGTCTTCTTACTTAACAAAACCATTGCTTCAGCAGCAGCATTATCACTAGACCCAGCAGCAGAGTCTTGTGTATCAGCAGAATTCACTTTTCCACTAGCAGCAGGATCAGCAGGTTCCTTAGCAGCAGAATCATGAACAGCAGTAGAGTCATTAGTCTTGTCAGCAATAGCAGCATTTTCAAGCTCTTTCACCATTAAATCCTCGAAAGTCATCAAAGCTTCACCCATCAACTCTGTTGCCTTCACTAATTGCTCAGGCTCCAAAGTCTTGAGTTTTTCCACCACCTTTTCTTGAGTAGCAATCACCTTTTCCATTACAACCTCATTCCCTGATTGATCAGCAACCACAAAATTTTCAGCATCCTGAGGACTTTCCACATCCATGTCTCCAATCACTGGAACCTCCCCTGAAACCATTTCTTCATTCATAACCTGAGCACCTTCAACCCTCTTCAAATTTACCTCCCCTGAACCCATGACATCTTCATTCCTCCCCTTTTTGGAAGCATCCTCTTCCAAATGAGTAGATAGCTCAGGTGAACTAATAACTTGAGAAGTTCCCACTTTCTTTAGCCTTTTCAATGAGGTTGAAGATCTTGATTTCTTCAAGTTCTTAATCTGTTTCTTCAATTTAGTAATAAGCTTACCTTGCCCTTCAACAACTGTAGACAGAGTAAGAACTTTATCTTCCAAGGTAGTACACTTCAACCCCAAATTGGTACAAGTAACCGTCAATTCCTTAATGAGTTGCATAGTAGTCTCATCACTTTGACCTGTGTTACCTGGTCCGAGAGGTGAATCATGGACATTGTCATCATGTACAAGATTTTACGTCAATTCATTGGTCACTGGCCTGTCCTCATCACTTCGACATGTGTAACTGATGCGTAGGGATTGCACCAGGCTTTACCTCTCAAGGGATCTTGAGAAGCTTACAACCCCCACCAGGCAGTGTACCTGATCGTTGTAGTATAGTATAGTGACAAGTACCGGGGGATTGATCATTCAGCTAGGAATAGTGTCGCTAGGATTAGAAAACCTAAATACTAGTTCTAAAGATGATGGATGATTATTTTTGTATTTTTATATTTTTTAGTAAGCAAATAAAAATCTCGGGTTTTAAGGATTTGGGCGGAATTAGTTGCTAGTCAACTAACCCAATACCAAAGATGCAATCAAAATAAAATACTAGAAATGAAAATAAACTAAATTAAACTAAGGTTGTGAGCAATAAGTGGAGAAATTGTGTTTACTTAGATTTCACTACTCCCTAGATATCTTTTACACGTTAATTACTTGCTATAGTTGCGTGGATGACGGATTATATTCCTTAACACCATTCATGGGGTGGCGCACTTAATTCCCCAATCCTATGAGTGCCTACTTCACTCCTATGTCGAGCCGGCTAAGAAGCTCCTAACATGGGATCATTAGAATTTACTCATGCATTAAATACAACCAATAAAACCTAGTGCACATCGGTTCATGTTTCCTAAGACGTTCAAGCATGTTACCATTTGGAGATCTGCCAGTTTTCTTAAGCCTAACATCGAAATCATTCATCCAATACAACCATAAACAAGTAATCAACACATAATCAACATCTAGGTTTCATTAGATCTAAGCAAACACAAGATAGATCTAGCCTAGCATGATGGAATTAAGACAAGAACAAGGTATAGACAACCAACACATAGACATATTGATTGAATTAGAAGAACACTTATCTCAATTACACATGTAAGGTTTCAAGGGCTGAAAACCCTTGAAAAACCTATAAAATTCGTAATAGGTTCGACCTTAGGGTTTCTCCAAACTTCTCCTTTTTTTTATGAATGAAAATTAGAAAACTATATATAGAAAATTGAGGCTGACGGCGTCAAGACCAAATAGGTGACGCCGTCATCTCGCCGCCAAAATATTTCTCGGACTGCCTTGATCTTCATCTGACGCCGTCATGTGTTAGGGTCTTCCAGGCCGTCACGTGTTTTACTCTTGACGCTCTACTTGTGACGCCTTCATGTTTGTACTGGGCCGTCATGCAATTTACTCTTGACGCCGTCAGGGTGTTGCTCTTGACGCCGTCACCTACTGTTCCCAGCAAGGAAAATTAAGACTTTGGCGTTTTCTTCACTTTTATGCTCCAAAAACGTCCGAATTGCTTCCTTTTCCAGATTTCACTCCCAAAGTACCTAAAATCACAAAAGGAACAATTTAGGGCAATATGTGATCAAATAAATTCAATTCCGAGCTTAAATGACCCCCTAAAAGTGGTTCATTTTTCGCCTCATCATATACCTTTACACTTGAGATTTGCTTTTCCTCAAGCAAATGCGCTTTTATTCTACTCAAAATACAAGTTAGGGGTCATTTAACACTAATATAAAAGTAATTACAACAAATAATCGTTCCACTATAGACCAATAGACAAGCACGGAGGTCATACACAAGCACCTCACAAATAGTGTTTAGATACCCACATCTCTCGGGTGTAATAAAGTAATATCACAATATGGAAATGGAAAACATCTCTCACTACCTGTCATAGAAAAATAGATTACCATAGGCTTGGGAAAGGATCAAACCTCCATCACATGGCGTAAGCACCTAGGATAAACTATCAAAGACGTCTTTTAAAGGGTTGTAACGTTAGGTGTAGGGATATGAAATACACGGTTTTGTAGGAGAAAGGAAGTTTTTACTGGTGGCGAGTTAACAATCTTGGTTAATTACATGTACAATGTGGCGTTGCTAAGCCAAGACTAGACTCGACTTAAGCTAATAAATGGAAAATAACAAAAATATAAAATGAACATAGAATAAAAAGGGATGGTAGTCTGTATGTTTTTTTTTCTCTTTTCTTTTTCTATTTTTTTTTCTTTTTCTTGATTTTTTCAATTTTTTTTTTTTTTTTTTTTTTTTTTTTTTTTTTTTTTTTTTTTTTGCATACACTTTTACCCTACCATCCAAAATAATACATCATAGGGAATGAAAATTCCCTTTACACTTGAATTTTTACATACTTTACAATCAACTAATCTAATGACTCGAATTAAGATAATCAAAACACTTGGAGTACTTTTAAGATTAACGTACATATGAGGGTAATAAGTGATGTTCTTCCCCATTACTCCATAAAATAAGTACTTTACCCATGAGTCCCAATTGTCCCAAAACAATATGTACAAGGATATGACTCGACTTAGCAACCATGTAGTCAATTAGATAGTTAACTTAGGGTTTAACAAATAACAATAATTCACTAAAAATGAGCGCATACACGGAAGGCTAAGGCGATTTGGGTGTACATTTAAGTGGGGTGTAACAAATTCTTCCTTTAAGTAAGATGCTTAAAGTTAGAAACGAAAAGATAGGCTCGGAGGGGTGTACTAGGGGTTTCGTGTACTAAAAATGAGTACAACGCTAAAGGTGTGGGAAAAATTAGTTAACTTAACTAACCAAGTAATATGACTTAAATGGTCAAGTAATTATGATACGGGTTAAACACAAGGGTGGTCCTAATGCCTCTTATCATGTAGTAAATCCTACTACACGAATGTAGTCTCACTAGCGGTCTCGGGATGCATCACTAACGCAAGTTCTAGAATCTAAATGCTACCAGTACACTCATAAGTACTAATAGTAAATTCTTTTCCTATCAAATCTAGAGGCGAACCTCACATATTTGGGTGGAAAATTTTTCTGAATATACGGTTATGTGCTAGTCATACAATCTCCTATCCATGAGACGCTTGCTATGGCTAAAGTTTCACTCCTAAATGTTGTAAAAAATTTTAAATTTGGCGCTAAAATTACACTAACAAGTGTTTCTCATAGTTTTATTACACATCTACCATTAAACAAAACAAACTCAAGCGAAAGTGTATATGTAAGGTATCATCATTTTACCCTCCCCTTACACTTAAGATGAACATTGTCCTCACTGTACAAGTAAAGAATGTAAAAGTGAAAAAGTAAAAAGAATGAAATCAAATACTCCCCTGATTCGCTCGGTATGGATAATAAGGTGGCCAGGTTAAATCTTCCTCCAAGAAAATGAACAATCAAAGCTTCCCTTCCAGAATATAAATCACCTTCTTGTCATACATAACCTGTAAATCCTGAGAAAACAAACAAAGTAACCTCGCATAAAATCGGCGGCAATCTATATAAGTTACTAAATCCTAGAAACAAAATAAGATATAATGCTTGTCGAATAAAGTTTGCGGATTTCCTGGAGATTATAAAACTTAATAATTCAACAAAAACCTTAAGACTCCGTTAGAAAAATAAAACCGGTAAAATTTCCAGATTTTTACACGTGACGCCGTCAAGAGTTAACTCGTGACGCCGTCAGAAGTGATCTGCAGAAATTCTTATGTTAAGTTTCCAGAAAATTTCTGGAAAAACTTGGTTCTACTTCCTGGAAAATCCTGCAAAACTTCATTATGACTCGATACAAGCATTTGACTCTAACAAATACGAATATACATGTTCACTTAATATTGTGGAGAATCATGATCGGTTTGTTTCTTAAAAACATATTTGGGGTTTCCCCTTACACTGATCTTTTGCAAAAATACCTTTAGGTGGAGTTAAGACTAGGCCAAAACAACAAAGTAAAGTATTTCCACTTTTTTAGTTTGAAACATGATCTACCAACAATAAAAATAAAGCATGCATACGGAAGCAAATAACAAACAAACAAAATAAAATCACACAAAGCATGGGTTGCCTCCCAAGAAGCGCTTTTCTTTATTTACGAGTCTTGTAGCTAGACTCAAGGTCATGGGTTACCGTGTATCGCTTATGCTCACATAACCAAGCGTGGGCCATCTGATAGTTGCCTCATCTTTCTTATAATCATCTCCTAACTCTAAACACCCGCGATAGTATCTTTTATTCTTTTCATGAGTATACTTAAGCCCTTTTCTCTTATCATTCTCACTTAGCATTTCTATGGGCGGATAACTACTACACTTCTCCATGGAAAAATCCTTGAACCTAGGGTATGTATAGGGCATTTAATAGACAAAATCTTCATCCCCATCCGAGAATGTAATTAACCCTTCTATGAGTTTCTCATCGAGGTTGGTCAACCGTTTGAAAGGTCTTCCAAACACAACTTGGGTTAACTTATCATTAATAAATTCTCCTATATTCTCCATAACCATGAACTCAACAAGATAAACCAAGCTTCCTACAAACACATGCAATGGTATTGCCCTAGCAATAATGTTTTATCCTTTGTATTCTAACTCATCTACCATGATTTTATTATATTAATTACGCGAGATTATGTTCATTGGGAGAGATGAGTTAAGATAGGCGTTAAAGCTCTTAAACCCGATTTTACAAGGAAATTGCATGTTGAATGAACTATCACACTCAATCCTAGTTCTAGGGTCGACATACCTAAGAGGGTTTATTTCCTCTTCCATCCTATTCTCATTAATCACATCACCATCATCAAGGTCCTCATCGGAGTCTGAATAGTAAAAAGGACTAGCCCTACGGTCATTATCATGATCAGACTCCTCTAACTCAGAATTATTGTCGAAGTGGTGGTTGGGCGAGAGGTTAGGTGGGTTCTCATTCTCAACTAAAGGGAGTGGGGTGGGCATTTGGAAAATCCTACGACGAAAAACACGAATAACAGGAATCAAACGATCAATGTTATTGTTATCCATCGAAATAGTTTACGAACAAAGGAAACAAAGAAATAAGATAGACTAAAGAAAATCTAAAAATAAAAATAAAATCTTACTAGAAAGGAATCCAGCAAGTAGACCTAATAAAAAGAAATTCTAACCTAGACAATAACTATTCCCCGGGCTGCGGCGCCAAAAACTTGATGCGTAAGGATTGCACCAGGCTTTACCTCTCAAGGGATCTTGAGAAGCTTACAACCCCCACCAGGCAGTGTACCTGATCGTTGTAGTATAGTATAGTGACAAGTACCGGGGGATTGATCGTTCAGCTAGGAATAGTGTCGCTAAGATTAGAAAACCTAAATACTAGTTCTAAAGATGATGGATGATAATTTTTGTATTTTTATATTTTTTAGAAAGCAAATAAAAATCTCGGGTTTTAAGGATTTGGGCGGAATTAGTTGCTAGTCAACTAATCCAATACTAAAGATGCAATCAAAATAAAATACTAGAAATGAAAATAAACTAAATTAAACTAAGGTTGTGAGCAATAAGTGGAGAAATTGTGTTTACTTAGATTTCACTACTCCGTAGATATCTTTTACACGTTAATTACTTGTTATAGTTGCGTGGATGACGGATTGTATTCCTTAATACCATTCATGGGGTGGCGCACTTAATTCCCCAATCCTATGAGTGCCTACTTCACTCCTATGTCGAGCCGGCTAAGAAGCTCCTAACATGGGATCATTAGAATTTACTCATGCCTTAAATACAACCAATAAAACCTAGTGCACATCGGTTCATGTTTCCTAAGACGTTCAAGCATGTTACCATTTGGAGATCTGCCAGTTTTCTTAAGCCTAACATCGAAATCATTCATCCAATACAACCATAAACAAGTAATCAACACATAATCAACATCTAGGTTTCATTAGATCTAAGCAAACACAAGATAGATCTAGCCTAGCATGATGGAATTAAGACAAGAACAAGATATAGACAACCAACACATATACCTATTGATTGAATTAGAAGACCACTTATCTCAATTACACATGTAAGGGTTCAAGGGCTGAAAACCCTTGAAAAACCTGTAAAATTCGTAATAGGTTCGGCCTTAGGGTTTCTCCAAACTTCTCCTTTTTTTTATGAATGAAAATTAGAAAACTATATATAGGAAATTGAGGCTGACGGCGTCAAGACCAAATAGGTGACGCCGTCATCTCGCCGCCAAAATATTTCTCGGACTGCCTTGATCTTCATCTGACGCCGTCATGTGTTAGGGTCTTCCAGGCCGTCACGTGTTTTACTCTTGACGCTCTACTTGTGATGCCTTCATGTTTGTACTGGGCCGTCATGCAATTTACTCTTGACGCCGTCAGGGTGTTGCTCTTGACGCCGTCACCTACTGTTCCCAAAAAGGAAAATTAAGACTTTGGCGTTTTCTTCACTTTTATGCTCCAAAAACGTCCGAATTGCTTCCTTTTCCAGATTTCACTCCCAAAGTACCTAAAATCACAAAAGGAACGATTTAGGGCAATATTTGATCAAATAAATTCAATTCCGGGCTTAAGTGACCCCCTAAAAGTGGTTCATTTTTCGCCTCATCATTAACCTGGTCCGAGAGGTGAATCTTGGGACATAAACTCAGTATCAAACCTAGTTTGATCATCTGAGCCCCCTATATTTCCATTTGGCTAGGGTTACCATCCTGAGAAGTAGATTCAGAAGAATCCTTTTCTCTAGATGTTGCCTTGGTTTGGGTCTTATTTATGTTATCACTGTCCTGCTCTGCTGCTAAGCTAGAAGCAGTAGTGATAGCCCTTGCCAACATGTCCCCTCCAGCAACTAGGACAGCCTCATCTGGTACAGCCATACTAACACTATCCTGAGGTAGATCAGTGTTCTTTTTGGTTTTCCTACGGGTATAGTGTATTATGGGTTGTGTGGCAGATGCAGAAAAATTGAGTGTGTGATGGGAATCAGTGGGATTTCCTGATCCTTCACCCTGAATATTTTGCACAAGTTGCACCATATAAGGTGTAAGATTTGTATGTGTGCCTGAAAAACTTTTTCCATGCTTAACCAGGAAAGTGAAAGTTTTTGAAACCAATTTTGGAGCTTCATAATAGCCAGCATGGGATCTAAAATCTGTAAGTTGGTCAACAATAAAGAGCTGGAGAAATCTTGGATAAAGCAAATAAGAACCAGACTCTTTAACACTTTTAGCAATCCCCTCTAAAATCATATTTGAAAAATTAAATGGTTGACCTGTGCTTAAGCATACCATTGCAGAAGCAATAGTAGCACTAAACTCATCCCACCCAGAAGTTTTAGGACTCAAAAAATGAAGGAGAATGTGTACCAAAAACTTGTATTGAGGACAGAGGAGAGCTTTTTGAAATTTTAAATTGTTATGCTTGCCCTCATACCCCATAGTTTTTAAACCAGCAAAAATAGCAGAATTAGCAAGACAAGTAGTCTCTGTTTCATCATTTAAGAGAATAGATTCCCTTATAGATGATTCAGTGATACGAACCTTTTGCCCATCTACTAAAGCACTGACATATTTTTCCCCATTCATAGATTTGACTTTAGCAGTAAGCCAAAACTGTTTGATGTAGGAAACAAATATAGTAGGATTCACAGTGAGTGCATACCTAAGAGAAGTAGCATTCAAAAATTTAACCATATCTGTGAGCCCTTCAGGAACCAACTCTTCATCTAAAACAACCACACTATTGTGTTGCTCTGCCCAGGTACGTACACAATCCATGAATTAGGGTTTAGGGAAATTGGGGATAATTGATTTTGACAATAATGGAGTGTTTGGGTTTGTGATAACTTCAATTTGGAGCGTGTAGAAACCAATTATGAAGATTAAGTAGGTTTTAAACTGATTGGTAGAAGTTACACATACCACCCTCTCACTTACAATCGTAGCAGCATAACCCAGTCATCCACAACTAGCAGCAGAATGAAACAACTAGCAACAGAGTGAAAATAAGCCAGCAGCAGAGTTGACTAATCAAACTTGGTCAAAAAGTCAATAACCCATAACAATTAATGCGCTTGATACTCCGTAATCCCTATAAAACCGGACGCAATCTTTTCCCTAATTCACCATAATCAAACCCTAATTACAATCAGAAACGCCAATCACACATTCAAATCTTCCAATCACCCAAATCAACTCATCAATAACAATGAAATCTTCACCCGAAATTATCAACATCTCATCCGATTCTTCTTCTGAGGATGATTCACCATTTGAAACATATGTCCCTCCATTCTGTCCTCCACACAATGGTTGTAGAACCAAGGAGCAAGCCAGAAAGAGAAAGCATGATCTTCCGGTCTTCAAAGATCTCCTACATTTGAATCAAACCCCAAGTACTTCGAGGGGTAAAGAGGTGATGTCTCCCAAGTCTTCATCGTCTTCAGAATCATCAGAAGACCCTGCTTGGATCCCAATCAGACCACCATCTCCCAAGGAGCTTGTTTCCCCCTTCATCTACACATCATCAGATGAAGATGAACCAGACTACAATCCACCATCCACTCCAGAAAGACCATCATCATCAAGGCCAAGATCCAAGACATCTACCAAGGCAAGAAAGACAAACCCTCCACTTCCTAAGGAGAGGAAGATTGTACTTGGACTTCCATGCCTTAGAAAATGATGTTTTAAGTCTTTTTATTTTAGGTTGTGATGTAGCAGTCTTTTGTTATTTCAGAACATGATGTGGATGTACTCTTTTGTTGAATGTACTCTTGTGATTAATGAATGAAATCTTTTGAATTTCTGTTTAATAATCTTGCAAATCATCAATTCTCAACTTATCCTGCAAAATGTTAGTCCAAACACCACAAAGTATACAAGAAAATATACTAGCAGTAGAGTAAAAAAGCAGCAGAGTACATTGTAACTTAATCATTTGCCGCTTAAGAAGCAGCAGAAATAGATGAACAATCAGCACAAGATCTTTACACTTTGTACAAAAACAATAAGAGATAAGTTTTTCAAAGATTAATCATACCAATATTTGCAATTAAGAATTGAAATCTTCCCTCATCAAAGTGTTTAGTGAGAAGATCAGCAACATTGTTATCAGTATGAATTTTGACAATTTGAATTAACTTCTTTTCATAGCAATCTCTAATGAAATGATGTCTTATCTCAATATGTTTTGTTTTTGAATGAAAAACAGCATTTTTAATTATGCAAAGTGTGCTACTGTTATCAATGTGAATTTTGGTGTTCATGAAATTGTACCCATAATCCAGCAGTTGATTTTGCATCCATAGCACTTGACCACAGCAACTTGAAGCAGCCACATACTCAACTTCAGTTGTAGAATTTGCAACCACTGTTTTTTTCTTGCATTGCCATGACACCAATCTGTTTCCAAGAAATTAACAACCTCCAGTTGTAGACTTTCTATCCAAGCAAGCACCAGTATAGTCATTGTCTGAATATGCCACCAAATCAAAAGGTGAATCCTTAGGATACCATAGGCCCAATTTAGGTTGATGCCTTAGATATCTAAAAATCCTCTTCACTGCATTGAGATGTGATTCTTTGGGACAAACTTGGAATCTTGCACAGGCACATACAGCAAACATGATATCAGGCCTTGATGCTGTAAGATACATCAATGAGCCAATCATAGACCTGTACAAGTGAACATCTACTTCTTTTCCATTCTCATCCTTCAACAAAGGTTTGTTGGTATCCACGGTTGTCTTAGCAGGCTTAGCATCTTCAAATCCAAACTTCTTCAAGATGTCATTAACATACTTATCCTGACTAATAAATATGCCATCTTTCTTTTGAACCACCTGTAGTCCCAAGAAGAAGTTGAGTTCTCCCATTGAACTCATTGCAAACTTATCCTTCATGAGCTTCTCAAAATCAACACACATTGCCCTGTTTGTTGAACCAAAGATGATGTCATCAACATAGATTTGTACCAGCAAAATATCATCCTTTTGTCTTTTGAGAAACAAAGTCTTGTCAATATTTTCTCTACTGAACCAAGAGTCTAACAAATATGTTGACAAGGTATCATACCAAGCTCTGGGAGCTTGATGTAGTCCATACATTGCTCTATTCACCTTGTAAACTTTGTCAGGATAATCAGGGTCCTCAAAACCTGGTGGTTGAGACACATAAACTTCTTCTGTAATAGTCCCATAAAGGAAAGCACTCTTTACATCCATCTGATACACCACAAAATCTTTGAATGAAGCATAAGCCAAGAATAGTCTAATGGCTTCTATTCTTGCCACTGGTGCAAATACCTCATCATAATCAAGTCCCTCTTGTTGTGTGTATCCTTGAGCTACTAATCTAGCTTTATTTCTGATGACTATCCCTCTTTCATCTCTTTTACATCTAAAAACCCATTTAGTACCAATAACTCTTTTTCCATTTGGCAAATCAACCAAAGTCCATACTTCTTGTAGCTTGAATTGCAGAAGCTCATCTTGCATTGCTTCCACCCAACTAGCTTCTTGTAGGGCTTTGTAAGTATTCTTGGGTTCAATTTGAGACAGAAAGCAGGCAAACAAGCAATTTTGTAGATCTTTATAACTGTTTCTTTGATGCAGAGATCTTGCAAAGAAACTTTGATGTTGAAGATCTTTGAGCTCTTTAGTCATTTTCCTTGTTTGTACAGATGATTGAGGATCACTTAGAATTTGTTCTTTTGGATGATCCTTGTGAACTCTTGTAGTAGTAGTGGGACTAACAGGAATATTGAGTTCCAAATTAGTATAGCCTACTTCAGCTCCAAATAATTTACCATCAAGAGCTTCATCATCTGTGTCATCATAGATATTCTCTAGAGGAGGCATATTTGGATCGTCAGGATAATTTGTATCGTCAAGAGGTCTATCCTGAGTATTCAAAGAAGGAAACTGTGATGTAGAAGCAGAGTGAGTAGGCTTGGCAGCAGAATAGATAGAAGCAGTAGTTGCTTGTTTTGGTCTAGCAGTAGAGTCTTCTGAGTCAGCAGTAGAGTCTTCTGGTCTAATTGGAGAGTCAGCAACAACTTCTTTTGGAGCTTCATTGGGTATCTTTTCTACAGCAATAGGAGTTACAACATCTGCTTGAGCTTCCTTAGGTTTCTCTGAAGGAACATCATCTTCTTGTGTATCTTGATTTTGCTGTAAAGGTATGAAAGTAGGACCAACCTTCAGTTTCTCAATTGATGAGGCGAAAAATGATCCGTTTTTAGGGGGTCATTTAAGCCCGAATCCGAATTTATTTAATCAAATATTGCCCTAAATCGTTCCTTTTGTGATTTTAGGTACTTTGGGAGAGAAATCTGGAAAAGGAAGCAATTCGAACGTTTTTGGAGCATAAAAGTGAAGAAAACGCCAAAGTCTTAATTTTCCATGCTGGGAACAGTAGGTGACGGCGTCAAGAGCAACACCTTGACGGCGTCAAGAGCAAATTTCATGAATTTCCATGACTACCCAGAACAGATTTGACGGCGTTACGTGGGAAGGGCGTCAAGAGTAAAAGAGTCATGACGGCCTGGAAGTATATAAGTCTTGACGGCGTCAGAAGTAGATCTAGGCAGTCCGAGGATTGTTTTGGCGGCGAGGTGACGGCGTCACAAGTTTATTCTTGACGCCGTCAAACCTATTTTTCTATATATAGTTTTCTAATTTTTCACATTTAAGAGAGAGAAGTTTTGGGAGAAACCCTAAGTACGATTTTGGTGTAACTTTACAGGTTTTTCAAGGGTTCCAACCCCTTGATACCTTGCATGATTAATCAAGATAAGTGTTCTTCTAATTCAATCAATATGTCTATGTGTTGGTTGTCTATATCATGTTCTTGTCTTAATTCTATCATGCTAGGCTAGATCTCTTTTGTGTTTGCTTAGATCTAATGAAACCTAGATATTGATTATGTGTTGATTACTTGTTTATTCTTGTCTTGGATGAATGATTTATATGTTAGGCTTAAGAAAACTGGCAGATCTCCAATTGGTAACATGCTTGAACGTCTTAAGAAACATGAACTAACGTGCACTAGGTCTTTATTGGTTGTATTTAATGCATGAGCCACTGTTTACAATCCCTATAGTTGTGCTGGGCATGGTGTAGGAGGAGATAAGAGCTCATAGAATTGGGGAGTTATGTGTGCCACCCCATGAATGGTATTAAGGAATACGATCCGTCATCCATGCAATTATAACAAGTAATTAACGTGTAAAAGATATCTAGGGAGTAGTGAAATCTAAGTAAACACATTTTCTCCAATTACTGCTCACAACCTTAGTATAAATTAGTTTACTTTCATTTTTAGTATTTTATTTTGATTGCATCTTAGTATTGGGTTAGTTGAATAGCAACTAATTCCGCCCACTCTTCCAAAACCCGAGATTTTTACTTGCTTTCTAAAAAATATAAAAACACAAAAATAATCATCCCTCACCTTTAGAACTAGTATTTAGGTTTTCTAATCCTAGCGACACTATTCCTAAGCTGAACGATCAATCCCCCGGTACTTGTCACTATACTATACTACAATGATCAGGTACACTGCCTGGTGGGGGTTGTAAGCTTCTCGAGATCCCTCGAGAGGTAAAACCTGTTGCGATTCCCACGCATCAAGTTTTTGGCGCCGCAGCCCGGGGAATAGTTATTGTTTAGGTTGAATTTGATTTTTATTAGGTCTACTCATTAGATTCCTTTTTAGTGAGATTTTTATTTTCTTTTTATGAACTTTCTTGTAGTCTATCTTTTCTTTGTGCATTTGTTCGTAGAAACCTTTCCATTGACTCTTCCGTTCACCATTATGGAGAATGCGAATCCACCATACTACCGACCACGAAACCCATTCTACCCTAATGACATCTTGATGTTCAAACAATATCGAGATGAACCCATATATGATGCATGGACTCGTTTTAAAAATTTACTCCGAATAGTCCCTCATCATAGTTTCGCTTTAGCATCCCTAACCCAGACCTTTTACTATCGTGTTAACCGATATGACCAAATGTGCATTGAGGATTTTGCCAATGGGGACTTTAGGGAATTAAATGCTGAAGAAGCATGGGATGTCATAGAAGATTGTGCCCAATATTATTATAGATTAGACAACCCGACAAACAACATAACAAATCAGTTGACAACAAATTTGAAGGATCATGGAACAAGTTTGTTGGGGGATGAATATACTCATGTTGAGATACCTAGTTGGATGGCACCTAATATCATAGTACAAAACAAACATGTAGGTAATCTAGGTACAATGGAGGATGAGGTGGATAATCCAAGCCCACAAAGTACCCCACAAGTCCTACCATCATTTGAGGCACATACACCGCCCGTGACTTACCCGGAAGAAGTAGATGAGACTATAGGAACCCCAATTGAGGTAGAACCCTTGGACCAAGCACCACTAGAGGATATAGGTTGGAACACTTGTAGTGATAACCTTACTCCTAGTTCTAGGGAATTTCCTAGTGTTGATGAACCGGAACCTCAACCTTTACACAACTTCCCATCCTTAGATTTATTTCTAGGAGACAAAAGAGGAACCGACCCACCCATCAACCTATATTATCCGGGTAGTTTTAGGATGAAGGAAGCTATTCACTCACCCCCTTCACCTCACGTGGCATATTTCCACCCTAAGGGTGTGTATCACTACTTCTACCCACACTTAATCCTAAGTGTAGGGAAAACCTCCCCTATTTTCGTTAAATAAGGGTAGAGTCAGGCTCGTGACTCGAACAAAAACAAGCGCTTCTTGGGAGGCAACCCATGTTTTGTGTGATTTTATTTGTTTGATTGTTATTTGCTTCCGTATGCATGCTTTATTTTTATTGTTGGTAGATCATGTTTCTAAACTAAAAGTGGAAATACTTTACTTTGTTGTTTTGGCCTAGTCTTAACTCCACCTAGAAGTATTTTTGCAAAAGATAAGTGTAAGGGGAAACCCCAAATATGTTTTCAAGAAACAAACCGATCATGATTCTCCACAATATTAAATGAACATGTATATTCATATTTGTTAGAGTCAAATGCTTGTATTGAGTCATAATGAAGTTTTGCATGATTTTCCAGGAAGTAGGACCAAGTTTTTCCAGAAATTTTCCGGAAACTTAACATAAGAATTTTTGCAGGTCCATTCTGACGGCGTCAGGGGTTTACTCTTGACGGCGTCAGGAGTTAAAATCTGAAAATTTTACCGGTTTTGTTTTTCTAACGGAGTCTTATGGTTTTTGTGAATTATTAAGTTTTATAATCTCCAGGAGATCTGCAAACTTCATTCCACAAGCATTATATCTTATCTTGTTTTCTAGGATTTAGAAACTTATATAGGATGCCGCCGATTTTACGCGAGGTTGTCTTGTCTATTTTGTCAGGTTTTAAAGGTTATGTGTGACAAGAAGATGATTTATATTCTGGAAGGGAAGCTTTGATTGTTCATTTTCTTAGAGGAAGATTTAACCTGGCCATCCTATTATCCATACCGAGCGAATCAGGGGAGTATTTGATTTCATTCTCTTTACTTTTTCACTTTTACATTCTTTACTTGAACATTGGGGACAATGTTCATCTTAAGTGTAAGGGGAGGGTAAAAAGATGATACCTTACATATGCACTTTCGCTTGAGTTTGTTTTGTTTAATGGTAGATGTGTAATAAAACTATGAGAAATACTTGTTAGTGCAATTTTAGCGCCAAATTTAAAATTTTTTTACAACATTTAGGAGTGAAACTTTAGCCATAGCAAGCGTCTCATGGATAGGAGATTGTATGACTAGCACATAACCGTATATTCAGAAAAATTTTCCACCCAAAAATGTGAAGTTCGCCTTTAGATTTGATAGGAAAAGCATTTACTATTAGTGCTTATGAGTGTACCGGTAGCATTTAGATTCTAGAACTTGCGTTAGTGATGCATCCCGAGACCGCTAGTGAGACTACATTCGTGTAGTAGGATTTACTACATGATAAGAGGCATTAGGATCACCCTTGTGTTAAACCTGTATTATAATTACTTGACCATTTAAGTCATATTACTTGGCTAGTTAAGTCAACTAATTTTTCCCACACCCTTAGCGTTGTACTCATTTTTAGTACACGAAACCCCTAGTACACCCCTCCGAGCCTATCTTTTCGTTTCTAACTTTAAGCATCTTACTTAAAGGAAGAATTTGTTACACCCCACTTAAATGTACAACCAAATCGCCTTAGCCTTCCGTGTATGCGCTCATTTTTAGTGCATTTTTGTTATTTGTTAAACCCTAAGTTAACTTTCTAATTGATTACATGGTTGCTAAGTCGAGTCATATCCTTGTACATATTGTTTTGGGACGATTGGGACTCATGGGTAAGTACTTATTTTATGGAGTAATGGGGAAGAACATCATTTATTACCCCCATATGTACGTTAATCTTAAAAGTGCTCCAAGTGTTTTGATTTTCTTAATTCGAGTCATTAGATTAGTTATTTGTAAAGTATGTAAAAATTCAAGTGTAAGGGGAATGCTCAATCCCCTATGATGTATTATTTTGGATGGTAGGGTAAGAGTGTATGCAAAAAAAAAATCGAGAAAATCAAGAGAAATAAAAAAAAAAAAAAAAAAAAATAGAAAAGAAAAAGAGAAAAAAACATACAGACTACCATCCCGTTTTCATTCTATGTTTATTTTATGTTTTTGTTATTTTTCATTTATTAGCTTAAGTCGAGTTTAGTCTTGGTTTAGCAACGCCATATTGTACATGTAATTAACCAAGATTGTTAACTCGCCACCAGTAAAACTTCCTTTATCCAACAAAACCGTGTATTTCATATCCCTACACCTAACGTTACAACCCTTTAAAAGACCTCTTTGATAGTTTATCCTAGGTGCTTACGCCATGTGGTGGAGGTTTGATCCTTTCCCAAGCCTATGGTAATCTATTTTGCTATGACAGGTAGTGAGAGATATCTTCCGTTTCCATATTGTAATTTACACTTTATTACACCCGAGAGATGTGAGTATCTAAACACTATTTGTGAGGTGCTTGTGTATGACCTCCGTGCTTGTCTATTGGTCATTAGTGGAACGATTATTTGTTGTAATTACTTTTATATTAGTGTTAAATGACCCCTAACTTGTATTTTGATTAGAATAAAAGCGCATTTGCTTGAGGACAAGCAAATCTCAAGTGTAAGGGTATATGATGAGGCGAAAAATGATCCGTTTTTAGGGGGTCATTTAAGCCCGAATCCGAATTTATTTAATCAAATATTGCCCTAAATCGTTCCTTTTGTGATTTTAGGTACTTTGGGAGAGAAATCTGGAAAAGGAAGCAATTCGGACGTTTTTGGAGCATAAAAGTGATGAAAACGCCAAAGTCTTAATTTTCCATGCTGGGAACAGTAGGTGACGGCGTCAAGAGCAACACCTTGACGGCGTCAAGAGAAAATTTAATGAATTTCCATGACTACCCAGAACAGATTTGACGGCGTCACGTGGGAAGGGCGTCAAGAGTAAAAGAGTCATGACGGCCTGGAAGTATATAAGTCTTGACGGCGTCAGAAGTAGATCTAGGCAGTCCGAGGATTGTTTTGGCGGCGAGGTGACGGCGTCACAAGTTTATTCTTGACGCCGTCAAACCTATTTTTCTATATATAGTTTTCTAATTTTTCACATTTAAAAGAGAGAAGTTTTGGGAGAAACCCTAAGTACGATTTTGGTGTAACTTTACAGGTTTTTCAAGGGTTCCAACCCCTTGATACCTTGCATGATTAATCAAGATAAGTGTTCTTCTAATTCAATCGATATGTCTATGTGTTGGTTGTCTATATCATGTTCTTGTCTTAATTCTATCATGCTAGGCTAGATCTCTTTTGTGTTTGCTTAGATCTAATGAAACCTAGATATTGATTATGTGTTGATTACTTGTTTATTCTTGTCTTGGATGAATGATTTATATGTTAGGCTTAAGAAAACTGGCAGATCTCCAATTGGTAACATGCTTGAACGTCTTAAGAAACATCAACCAACGCGCACTAGGTCTTTATTGGTTGTATTTAATGCATGAGCCACTGTTTACAATCCCTATAGTTGTGTTGGGCATGGTGTAGGAGGAGATAAGAGCTCATAGAATTGGGGAGTTATGTGTGCCACCCCATGAATAGTATTAAGGAATACGATCCATCATCCATGCAATTATAACAAGTAATTAACGTGTAAAAGATATCTAGGGAGTAGTGAAATCTAAGTAAACACATTTTCTCCAATTACTGCTCACAACCTTAGTATAAATTAGTTTACTTTCATTTTTAGTATTTTATTTTGATTGCATCTTAGTATTGGGTTAGTTGAATAGCAACTAATTCCGCCCACTCTTCCAAAACCCGAGATTTTTACTTGCTTTCTAAAAAATATAAAAGCACAAAAATAATCATCCCTCACCTTTAGAACTAGTATTTAGGTTTTCTAATCCTAGCGACACTATTCCTAAGCTGAACGATCAATCCCCCGGTACTTGTCACTATACTATACTACAACGATCAGGTACACTGCCTGGTGGGGGTTGTAAGCTTCTCGAGATCCCTCGAGAGGTAAAACCTGTTGCGATTCCCACGCAAAATCAATCAAAACAATGTCTTCTTGTGGTTTGTTAGTGTCAACACTAGCAATAACAGGTACATAATTCATTGTCTTAGTTAGGATGTCAACATCAAACATCCATTCAGGTCCTATTCCAATAGCATTAGATATGTTCTCACTAAACTTGATATGCAAATTCTCCTCTACATGGTTGGTTCTCTTGTTATATACTCTGAAGGCTTTACTATGAACAGAATAACCAACCAAATTCCCTTCATCAGTTTTTTCTTCAAACTTGCCTAACTGATCTTTAGTGTTCAAAATAGTGACAGGACATCCAAATGGCTTAAGAAAATCAATCATTGGTTTCTTCCCATGAAAGAGCTCATATGGAGTTTTGTTGTGAGGCTTTACTACCTTACTCCTGTTCTGCACAAAACATGCAGTGTTTACAGCTTCAGCCCAAAAAGGTATAGGTAGTTTAGAATCAGCTAACATTGTTCTTGCAGCTTCAATAAGTGTCCTATTTCTCCTCTCTGCAACACCATTTTGCTGTGGAGTTCTTGCAACACTATACTGTCTTAGAATTCCTTTTCCCACACAGAATTGATTCATCACACTATTCTTGAACTCAGTACCATTGTCACATCTGATAATTTTCACTTTATGGTTGTGCAGGTTTTCAACTCTTGTAATGAATTCTTTAAGTATCTCTGGGGTTTCATCTTTAGTGGCTAAGAAGAACACCCAAGTGAACCTGCTGAAGTCATCTGTGACAACTAGGCAATATGACTTCTTGTTTAAACTTTTCACAAAGACAGGCCCAAGTAGATCCATGTGAAGCAAATGCAAGGGCACTGTATTTGTGTTCACAGTCTTAGATTTGAATGAGACTCTATGTTGTTTTCCCTTCTGACAAGCAATACAAGTCTCACAATTTTCAAACAACTTTGCAGGCATGCCTCCCACAAGATTTCCTTTCACCAACTTATTCATTGTCTTGTAGTTCAAGTGCCCAAGTCTTCTATGCCATAATTTGGACTCGTCAACAGTGGCTTTTGCAATCAGACAAGTTAAAGCTCTTTTGGGAACTATGTTCTTAATATGGTCACTGTATATATTTTCATTTCTAGGGACCTTCAATAGCACAAATTTATCATTTGGCAACTGAAAATCAGGAGAAAGGATCATACATTCAGTGTCTGTAAAAAGAACAAAATTCCTTTTGTCACACATTTGTGAAACACTAAAAAGGTTAAACTTAAGCCCTTTCACAAGAAACACCTTTTCAAAGTCCAAATTCCCAGTCTTTAAAGTGCCTCTACCAATAATCTTTCCACCTTTTGGATCATTCCCAAAAGCAACATAGCCACCATCAAAAGCCTCAAAATCTTCAAGCTGAGACTCATCCCCTGTCATATGTCCAGAGCATCCACTATCAACTATAACCATGTCTTTAAGCTCATCCAGTAGATTACCCTGCACATGAAAATAGAGAAATTAGTTTCTATTGGGGACCCAAGCCATTACTGACTTGGATCTGCCTTGTGCATCAACATAGTTAAATTTCTTTAAGTCACTTGATGCACTGCTGGTTTTGGAAACATTGTTTGTAACATTTGATTTTGGTTTCCAAACCCAACAAGCTGAGGCCTTAACAGCATAAAAATGATTTCCAACAACTGTATTTGATAAAACTTTTGGCCCAGAAGTAGAAAGTTTTGTACTAGCAGCAGATTGCTTACTAGCAGCAGAGTGCTTACTAGCAGTAGAGCCAGCAACAGAACAAGTTGTGATTTTAAAAGCACCATTTGATTTAGCAGCATAAATTGATCTAGTTGCACCAGATCTTAACAACACAGCCCTAGGAATCATGTTTCTATTTGGATGAGGGTGAGTATTCTGATTAACATATTTGTGATTCACCCTAGAGTATTGATTCCAAACAGGTTTCTTGTGGTCAGGACAGCTATTAATCAAATGTTCAAAGCTACCACACTTATAACAAGCCTTTTTCCTTAATTGAAACTCACTACCTAATTTGTTTGAAACTAGGTTATTAAAGTTTCTCTGATTACCCCTAGGCTTATTATTGAAACCATTCATTCTTTCTCTAGAAATCTCTTTATACTCAACCATTCTCCTAGAGATACCTTGACCTAGCATAGGTTTCACAAACTTCACTTGTTCAATTTTAGGTTCAACTTTTTAAATCTTAGCAGGAATTTCTTCCTTTACTACATTATGTTCTAGTTCAACCTGTTCTTGTTCCTCATCACTATCTGAGTACCAATCTTCAATAATGGGAGCATCAGGAAATTTTCTACCCTCTACCTTAGGTGTTTCTAAGACACTTGTACTAGACTCACCTAATGGTTTTTCTATGTTAAGCTCACTAATGAAGGACAATTCTTTTCCTGGTGGAGCATAGGCACTCTTAACAGGAGGAGCAACCTCATTGTAACCTATTCCACTTCCTTTCCACATTATTGTACTCTCAATAGATTTATGAACCAAGTCAGAAGCATATTGTTGTTTGTTTACTCTTACTATATGTTTTTCTTTTTCAGCAAGAGCTGCATCTCTATCTTTTTCTGTTTCTTCTAATTTATTTTTAAGAAACTCAATTTCACTGTTTTTCTTAAAAATCTCAACATCTTGTTGGTTAATTCTATCTACATATTCCATCTCACACTCTTTTAAGTACTCAAGTCTTCTTTCAACATTTTGAATACCTACTTTGTAACCTAAGTTATCAAGTTTTAGGTTTTCAACTTCTTTATTTAGACTTTCATTTCTAGACTTAAGTTCTTCTATAGTGTCAGCACAAGACTTAAAAGAACACACAGATAAATCAGAATCATTTGATACCTCAGAGTCAGATCCAGAAGATGATGATGAATAAGCCATTAGTGCAAAGTTATGCACTTCAGGCTTGACTTGAGCCACCAAGGAATAATTTGGTTCTTCATCAGCCAAATCACTCCAATTATATTCTCCCAATCCATCACAAGACACCAATGTAGTAGTAGTATTCTTTGTCTCTTCAGTCTTCTTTGAAGCTTCACCATTTTTCTTTGGAGCTCTACATTCTCTGGCAAAGTGACCCTTCCTGTTACAGTTGTAACACTCTATCTTTGACTTGTCAAAGCCAACATTTTCTTTAGGTCTATACTTGATCTATTTTCCAGTTCTTTTCCAGAATTTTCTAGCCCTCAAGGTCAACATGGCCATTTTCCATTTAAGATCCATCTCTTCAAGATCATCTTGATCAAGGTGATCCAGATCTTGATTAAGTGCCTGTGACCTTATACTTGATGTTAGATCAGCCAAGAATGCACATATAGCCATATCACTGGTGGAGTTATTATCATGAGAACTAGCAGCAGATCCATCAGCAGTAGATACTCCATAAGCAGCAGAGTGAGATTCTTTAGTCCCCTTTGACTTTGAAGATACAAAGGCAAGATTTTGTGAACCAGAAGTAGATGAAGTAGATAATTCTGGTTCATACACTCTTAAATTGTTATAGAGGCTTTCCAACTTCATGGTTTCAAAGTCAGGCTTATTCCTCCAAAGAACAGTGTGCATACTCCATTCTGGTGCAAGACTTCTGAGAAACTTGAGATTCACATCTTCTTGTGGAACCACATATCCAACAAGCTTTAGATGACTGACAAGTTGATTGAGCCTGTTGTAGGTGCCAATAATCTTCTCTCCACTTTCAGCAGTAAAGTTCTCAAACTGATGCTTCAACATATTCTTCCTTGACTTATTTGTAGCACCATTCCCTCCAAACCTGAATTCAATAGCATCCATTAACTCTTTAGCAATCTCACAACTTTCAAAGTCCAACTGAAACTCATTAGGTATTCCCATTAAGAGAATACTGTGAGCCTTGATCTCCATCTTCCTTACAGAGTTCTCTTCAGCAAACTTGATTGGTATATCTTTACCATCAGGGCCTTTCTTTGGTAAAGAGTCACCATTCATGATCACATTCCACATGTTAAAGTCAATCATGCGAATACATTGTCGAATTCTCATCTTCCATAGCTCATATTCACCAGGGTTAAGCATTGGAACCTTTGAAGCAGTCACCATATGTGTGTCATCACCCATCTTCAGCAGTTGATTAGGAACAGCAAACTTGCAAAGAACAGTTTCTTCTTGATTACAACTTCTAGATCACAAGCTCTGATACCACTTGTTAATCCCAGTTGAGCAAACGATCTTATATAGAAGTTGACTTAAAGTAAACACTTAAGCTTGAATGCGGAATGTAAAAGCTTAACTTAAGAAGAATAATTCTCTATCAACACTTCAATATTATTAATACGAGCACTCAACAATGCTAGGGTTTTACAACCTTGAAGTGTAAACGAAACTTAAACAATACGTACATAATCTAACCCTAGGATCCTCCTTTTATAGGCCAAGGAGTCCTACTAGGTTTACAATAACTTTCTAATCAAGATAAGAATATACTAGACGTATAAGATATACACTCAATCTATTCTATAATTATCTACTACGAATACATACTTATCACTTTAGCAGTAGTTTCCTTCAGCAGTATTTTCCTTAGCAGCACTTTGTCATCAACAGCAGAATCATTTACTCTAGCAGCAGTTTCATCATAGCAGCAGTTTCACTCAGCAGCAGAACTCAAAACCCAACACCCTCCATACGGATGGGGCCACTAGAAACATGTCCCGATTACGATTCTTCCCTTTCACTCTTTATGAAAAAGCCAAAGAGTGGTATGATAGACTTCCCTCTGAGTCTATCTTTACATGGGAGCAACTTATATCCAAGTTTTATGAGAAGTTCTTCCCAGCAGGGAAAACCTCAGTATTTAGGGATAAGATCTTCCGTTTTTGAAAGGGAAAGGACGAACCCATCCATAAATCATGGATTAGATTTAAGGATTTAATAAGACAAGCTCCCCATCATGGCATCGAACTTTGGCTTCTGGTCCAAATTTTCTACGACAATCTCTCCTCAAACGACCAGAACGGAATCAACAATTCAAGAAAAGGGAAAATAGCTAATCTGAGCGCCGAGGAAAGGTGGAATAGGATTGAGGAATATGCTCAAGACCAGGACTATACTTGGGATGAACCCGAGTCGACTACGAGCACATCTGAAATCACACAAACACCCTCAAATCGACTAAGAAAAATTCATGAAAGGGTGGAATACCCTGCAGGGTTGCGAACAACTAAACAACTTTTAAATCCTTACTTGATCTGCGACTACTGTGGGGGCCCGCACGAAGTGGAGGAATGCGGAGGAGAAACCACAACCGAACATGCGTGTTTGTCGGGACATGACATCTACGCTGACCCCTCCCTTTTGCCTTTTTACAAAAACGAAGATTATACCCTTTGGGAAAATCTGGTGAAAAGAAAAGAAAGAGATGAAGGCCCTGAATACAAAATCAGGAGCACTTTTGAAGATGACCTTGGTCACTTTACTCAGGAAAAAGGTTTACAATTGAAAGGTCTTGACAAGCTCATCGCTGAGCAACAGAATGACATGGGAAAATGGTTCAATAAGCTTAATGCCACCCTCGTTGGCCATAACAGGCCACCAGTAAACCAAAAAAAATCCCCTGCTTGTGGTGACTACTCTAGCTGGAATAACAACCAAGGACCCTCCTTATCCGAGCTCACATCCTGTCACCATTGAGCCAAACGATCCCCACGAGGAGGAAGGTAATGTGAGCAACGAGGCTCCTGAACAACCTCCTCTGGTGACCCCATCTCCACCAACTCCACCTAACCAACCTGTGAGAGTCCCATTTCCATCCCGCCTAAAAAAATCAGAAGATTGAAAATGATAATAAGAGATTCTTGTCATATCTAAAAGATTCAGTGGTCACCATACCTCTCCTTGATGCTTGCTATCACATGCCCAAGTATAGCTCATACTTCAAAAGATTGCTTGCCAACCAAAAGAAACTCGAGGGTCTTGTGACTTTGGGAGAAGAATGTTCGGTGGTGACCCAACGAGGGCTACCAAAAAAGGTAGACGATCCAGGCAGCTTCAACTTACCCTGTTCCATAGGATCTCTATCAATAAAGAATACTCTTGCCGATCTAGGGGCGAGCATCAACCTCATGCCCCACTCCATGTTCCTCAAACTAGGATATTCCGGATTAAAGCCTACCCCTATGAACATCCAGCTAGCCGATAGATCGGTCAAATATCCCTTGGGGATATGCGAGAATGTTCTAGTCAAAATAGGAAAGTTCAAATTTCCGGTTAACTTCGTGATCTTGGAAATGGAGGAGGATGACCAGGTGCCCATCATCTTGGGGAGACCCTTTCTTGCTACCGCTCGTGCAGTCATTGATGTTCACGATGGCAAGTTCACCTTACGAGTAGGAACCGATAGCTTGACCTTCGATATTAAAGACACTATGAATCTATCTCTCGAAGCAGCTAACCGGCGCTATTTCATCGGAGAGATCAATTAACTAACTGATGGCATTGACAACTGTGTTGATGAACAAATCGAAGAAGGCTGGTTACGGGATGATAGTTTCCTCCCCATAATGGAGGAGCAGAAGACGGAGGGCGTTAGCGCAGTCTCCTTCTATCCCAAACAAGAGACCACTGAACAGCTCGAACTCCGTAAACCCGAAAACAAGCTAAAGCCCTCCATTATCGAACCGGCCAAGCTAGATCTGAAAGAACTCCCAAACCACCTGGAGTATGCCTTCCTCCAGGGAGAGGATCAACTGCCGGTAATCATAAACTCTTCCCTTGAGCATGAACAAAAAGATAGGCTCTTAGGAGTCCTAAAGAAGTATAAGGGAGTCCTTGCATGGAGTGCTGCCGACATTAAGGGGATTGACTCAACCTTTTGCATGCATAAGATTCTTATAGAAGAAGACTATAAACCAGCCGTGCAACCCCAGAGGCGGGTGAATCCCAATATTAAGGAGGTGGTGAAAAAAGAAGTCATCAAACTTCTGGATGCAGGGCTAATTTACCCGATTTTGTATAGCCCATGGATTAGTCCTGTACAGGTTGTACCAAAGAAAGGAGGAATGACTATGGTAAAAAATGACAACGGTGAGATGGTACCCCAGAGAACGGTTACAGCTTGGCAGGTATGCATTGATTACAGAAAGCTCAATGATGCCACTAGAAAGGATCACTTTCCCCTCCCGTTCATTGACCATATGTTGGAAAGATTATCCGGGCACGAGTACTACTATTTCTTAGATGGATTCTCAGGATATTTCCAAATCCCCATAGCCCCTGAGGACCAATAAAAAACCACATTTACTTGCCTTTATGGAACATTCGCTTATAAGAGGATGCCTTTTGGGTTGTGTAACGCTCCCGCTACTTTTCAGCGATGCATGACTGCAATATTTTATGAGTTAATGGAAGACAGCATGGAAGTTTTCATGGATGATTTCTCAGTCTTCGGGGACTCTTTCGACCGCTGTCTCGCTAACCTCGAAAAAATGCTCAAACGTTGCGAGGAAACCAACTTGGTCCTGAACTGGGAAAAATGTCATTTTATGGTAAAAGAAGGGATTGTGCTAGGGCATAAGGTCTCAGGAAATGGGATTGAGGTGGATGTTAAAGCAATATGTAGCTTCTTGGGTCATGCCGGTTTCTACAGGAGATTCATTAAAGACTTCTCTAAAATAGCTCGGCCAATGACTCAATTGCTTGTAAAGGATGCCCCTTTTGATTTCTCTCAAGAATGCAAGGATGCATTCAATCTCCAGAAAAAGGAACTCACGCAAGCCCCAATCATGGTTACACCCAACTGGGAGTTACCTTTCGAGATTATGTGTGATGCTAGCAACTATGTTGTTGGGGCAGTATTAGGCCAAAGGTGTAACAAACAATTCCAACTAATATACTACGCTAGCAAAACTATGAACCCCACTCAAGAGAATTATTCTACCACCAAAAAAGAACTATTAGCCGTGGTATTCGCCTTTGACAAATTCCACCAATATCTTGTCCTTTCAAAGACGGTTGTTTTTACTGGTCATTCGGCTCTCCGATATCTTTTTGCTAAGTAAGACGCTAAACCACGACTAATTCGGTGGATCTTGTTGTTACAAGAATTTGATGTTGAAATTCGTGATAAAAGGGGGGCAGAGAATTTGGCTGCTGATCACCTCTCTCGTCTCAAAAATCCCCTCCTTAGTGAGCTTGACAAAAGTGAGATTCGGGATTCATTCCTTGACGAACAGCTCATGTCAATAACAGATTCTGAACCTTGGTACGCTGATTATGCTAATTATCTTGCAAGCAGGCTCATTCCGGAATACATGACTAGATACGAAAAGAAAAGGTTCTTTGCCCAACTAAAATACTACTTCTGGGACGAACCCTTCTTATTCCGAAGATGTCCTGATCAAATAATCAGGCGTTGTGTTTCGGGAAAAGAGGCAATAAAGATTATGAAAGAATGTCATTCGGGCCCTTCTGGGGGCCATCATGGGATAAACACCACCGCACAAAAGATTTTCGATGCAGGATTCTATTGGCCCACAATATTTCGTGATGTAAAGGAGATGATACAAGCATGCGATGCATGTCAACGGGCCGGGAATATATCAAGTAGAGATGCTGCACCTCAGAATTTTATACAAGTTTGTGAGGTTTTCGATGTTTGGGGAATTGATTTCATGGGACCCTTTCCATCTTCAGGGGGAATGAATACATTTTAGTGGCCATTGATTATGTTTCAAAATGGGTAGAGGCACAAGCCCTTAGGACCAACGATGCTAGGGTAGTTATTCATTTTCTGAAAAAGTTGTTTGCTAGGTTCGGCATTCCTAAAGCTCTCATTAGTGATAGGGGGACCCATTTTTGAAATGCGCAAATGGAAAAGGTCACGAAGAGGTATGGAGTTTCCCACCGTTTCTCCACCGCCTATCACCCACAAACCAACGGTCAAGTCGAAAACACCAACAGGGCAATTAAAAGAATATTGGAAAAGACGGTTATTCAAAACAGAAAGGACTGGTCATTTAAACTCGATGAGGCCCTATGGGCATTCCGAACTGCCTACAAGACACCTATTGGAACGACCCCGTTCCGCATGGTTTATGGCAAGGCGTGTCACCTTCCGGTGGAACTCGGACACAAGGCTTATTGGGCAGTTAAGGCATGTAATTTGGATTATAGGGTCGCTGGAACGAAGCGGTTCTTGCAACTCCATGAGCTTGATGAGTTAAGGTTAGAAGCATATGAATCCTCCGTTACATATAAAGAAAGAGCGAAAAGATGGCATGACCAGCGCATTAAGAAACCTAAGGAGTTCTCAGAAGGGGACAAAGTTCTATTGTATAATTCTCGGTTAAGGTTATTTCCCGGAAAACTCAAGTCTAGATGGTATGGGCCCTTTACAGTGAAAATTTCCTCTAAAACTGGCGCTGTTGTGTTAATGGACGATGAAAATAGAGAGTTCACTGTCAACATACAACGCGTAAAACATTATCAAGAAAGTAGTAATGAGATGATTAGTGAGGAGGATGTAACATTTGAAGATGAGGTCACGTAATAGCCCATGACCTTGAGTCTAGCTACAAGACTCGTAAATAAAGAAAAGCGCTTCTTGGGAGGCAACCCATTTTTTGTGTGATTTTTATTTTTTTTATTGTTATTTGCTTCCGTATGCATGCTTTATTTTTATTGTTGGTAGATCATGTTTCAAACTAAATTGTGAAAATGCTTTATTTTGTTGTTTAACTTCGTCTTAACTTCATATAAAAGTATTTTGCAAAAGCTAAGTGTAAGGGGAAACCCCAAATTTGTTTATAAAGAACGAAATTGATCATGATTCGCCACAATAGTAAATGAACATGTGTATTAGTATTTGTTAGAGTCAAATGCTTGTATCGAGTCATAATGATGTTTTGCAGGATTTTCCAGGAAGTAGGACATAAGTTTCTTCCAGAAATTTTCTGGAAACTTAACGTAAAGATTTCTGCAGGTCACTTCTGACGGCATCAGGAATTGATACCTGACGGCGTCATGTGTAAAATTCTGGAAATTTTGCGAGTTTTGTTTTTCTAACGGAGTCTTAAAGTTTTTGTTAATTCTTTAGTTTTATAAACTCCAAGAAATCTGCAAACATTCATTCCACAAGCATTATATCTTACATTGTTTTCTAGGATTTGTTAGTATATATAGATTGCCGCCGATTTTACGCGAGGTTGCCTTGTTTGTTTTCTCAGGTTTAGCAGGTTATATGTGACAAGAAGATGATTTATTTTCTGGAAGGGAAGCTTTGAATGTTCATTTTCTTGGAGGAAGATCTAACCTTGTTGACACACTATCCACACCGAACGAATCAGGGGAGTATTTGTTTTCATTCTTTTACTTGTTTTACTTTTACATCCTTTAATTGAACATTGGGGACAATGTTCATCTTAAGTGTAAGGGGAGGGTAAATGATGATACCTTATAGGATACAATTGCACTTGAGTTTGTTTGTTTGTTGGTAGGTGTGTAATAAAACTAAGAGAAATACTTGTTAGTGTAATTTTAGCGCCAAATTTAAATTTTTTTACAACATTTAGGAGTGAAACTTTAGCCTTAGCAAGTGTCTCATGGATAGGAGTTGTATGACTAGCACAAACCGTACCATTCAGAAAAATTTTCCACCCAAATATGTGAGGTTCGCCTTTAGATTTGATACCAAAAGCATTCATTATTAGTGCTTATGAGTGTACCGGTAGCATTTAGATTCTAGAACTTGCGTTAGTGATGCATCCCGAGACCGCTAGTGAGACTACATTCGTTTAGTAGGATTTAATACATGATAAGAGGCATTAGGATCGCCCTTGTGTTAAACCCGTATCATAATTACTTGACCATTTAAGTCATATTACTTGGCTAGTAAAGTCAATTAATTTTTCCCACACCTTAGTGTTGTGCTCATTTTTAGTACACGAAACTCCTAGTACACCCCTCCGAGCCTATCTTTTCGTTTCTAACTTTAACCATTTTACTTAAAGGAAGAATTTGTTACAATCCACCCCAAATGTACAACCAAATCGCCTTAACCTTCCGTGTATGCGCTCATCTTTAGTGCATTATTGTTACATGTTTAAACCCTTAGTTAATTATCTAATTGATTACATGGTTGCTAAGTCGAGTCATATCTTGTACATATTGTTTTAGGACGATTGGGACTCATGGGTAAAGTACTTGTGTTATGGAGTAATGGGAAAGAACATCAAATTATTACCCCCATATGTGCGTTAATCTTAAAAGTACTCCAAGTGTTTTGATTATCTTGATTCGAGTCATTAGATTAGTTCATTGTAAATTATATAAAAATTCAAGTGTAAGGGGAATGTACATTCCCTATGATGTATTATTTTAGATGGTAGGGTAAGAGTGTATGCAAAATAATAATAATAACAATAATAATAATAATAATAATAATAATAATAATAGTAATAATAATAATAATAATAATAATAATAATAATAATAATAATAATAATAATAATAATAATAATAATAACATACGGACTACCATCCCGTTTCATTCTATGTTTATTTTATGATTTTGTTATTTTTGATTCATTAGCTTAAGTTGAGTCTAGTCTTGGCTTAGCAACGCCATATTGTACATGTAATTAACCAAGGATATTAACTCGCCACCAGTAAATATTGCCTTTATCCAACAAAACCGTGTATTCCATATCCCTACACCTAACGTTATAACCCTTTAAAAGACCTCTTTGATAGTTTATCCTAGGTGCTTACGCCAAGTGGTGGAAGTTTGATCCTTTCCCAAGCCTATGGTAATCTATTTGTTATGACAGGTAGTGAGAGATGTTTTCCATTTCCTTATTGTGATATATACTTTATTACACCCGAGAGATGTGAGTAACTAAACACTTTTTGTGAGGTGCTAGTGTATGACCTCCGTGCTTGTCATTGGTTTTTAGTGGAACGATTATTTGTTGTAATTACTTTTATATTAGTGTTAAATGACCCCTAACTTGTATTTTGATTAGAATAAAAGCGCATTTGCTTGAGGACAAGCAAATCTCAAGTGTAAGGGTATTTGATGAGGCGAAAAGTGAACCGCTTTTAGGCGGTCATTTAAGCCCGGATTCGTGATTATTTGATCAAATATTGCCCTAAATTGTTCTTTTTGTCATTTTAGGTACTTTTGGAGAGAAATCTAGAAAAGGAAGCATTTTGGACATTTTTGGAGCATAAAAGTGAAGAAAACGGCAAAGTCTTAATTTTCCTTGATGGAACAGTACCTGACGGCGTCAAGATTCTCTACATGACGGCGTCAAGAGTTACAAAAGAGGTGGATGTGGAAATTACACGTGACGATCCAGAGAGTTTTTGTGCATAGCAGATGACGGCATCACCCAAGGCCGTCATGGTCAAAGTATTAGTGACGGCCCAGAAGAAAATCCTACATGACGGCGTCACAAGTAGATCTAGGCAATACGATTTCATTATGGCGGCGAGTTGACGGCATCACAATTTAATACATGACGCCGTCACCTTGTAAAATCTATATATAGTTTTCCAAATTTCATTCATTAGTGTGCAACTTTGAGGGAAAAACCCTAGTCCGAATTTTCCAGCTTTTTCAAGGGTTTCAACCCTTTGAATCTTTCATGTTCAATTAGAGATAAGTACTCTTTCAAATCAATCAATATGTCTATGTGTTGTTTGATTATATCTTACGCTTGTCTTCTATTTAACATGCTTGGCTAGATTTCCTTTGTGTTTGCTTAGATGTAGTGAAACCTAGATGTTGATTATGGGTTGATTGTTTGTTTATAGTTGTTATGGATGATTGTATTCGATGTTAGGCTTAAGAAAACTGGCAGACTTTCATTGGTAACTTGCTTGAACGTCTTAAGAAACATGATCGGAGGTGTACTATGATTTTTGGTTGTATTTAATGCGTAGGAGAATTCTAATGATCCCATGTTAGGAGCTTCTAACGGCTCGACATAGTAGTGAAGTAGGATCCTATAGAGTTAGGGAATATTGTACACGGCCCTACAACTAGTATTAAGGAATATGACCCGTCATCCACACAATTGTAACAAGCTATCTACCTGTAAAAGATATCTAGGGAGTAATGAAACCTAAGTAAACACAACTTTCCTCATTATTGTTACACCACATTAGTATAATAGTTTTATTTTCATTTCTTTTATTTTAATTTGATTACATTTGTAGTTAATTGGGTTAGTTGGCTAGCAACTAATTCCGCCAACTCCTTCAAAACCCGAAATTTTTAATTGCTTTCATAAAAATATAAAAATACAAAAAGAATCATCCCTCACCTCTAGACTTAATTTAGTAGACTTTCTAATCCTAGCGACACTATTCCTGCGTTGAACGATCAATCCCCCGGTACTTGTCACTATACTCTACTACAATGATCAGGTACACTGCCTGGTGGGGTTTGTAAGCTTCTCAAGATCCCTTGAGAGGTAAAACCTTTTGTGAGGGCGCAATCCCATGCATCACGTACTCGTTATTATGAGAACTATCGTGATCGTGAACGATGGAGACCTAATACAAAATCCGAATACAATCAAGAAGTTTTCAAACGAACAAATAATAATGAAAGACCAGATGTTCAAACGCAACTGGATGATTTTATTAAAACTCAAAAATCAACAAACCTTTTTGTAAAAGAAACATTCATGGATCTCAAAGACAAACTTGAATCCTCAACCAAAAATACTCAAGCCTCAATTCAGAATTTGGAAGCTAAATTCGACAGATTTGCTGACAAGCAATCGGGCCGAGCTTCTGGATCTCTTACTAGTAACACTCAGCCAAACCCTAAGAATAGTAAACCTTATCAACCACCACAAGCTCGACATGAGCATGTAAATGCTATTACAACAAGAAATGGTACTTCATATGACCCACCAATTGATCCCAGTCAAACTCAACCTGCTGTTGAAGTTTTCACTGACAATGAAGAAGAGGATGAGCCTTTAACCCGTAAGAAAACCAAAACACCTGAAACACGTGTCCTTAGACCTTATAAACCAAGAATTCCATATCCTCAACGCTTAAGCAAAGAAAAAATGGAAGCCCAATATGGAAAATTTCTCGACATAATTCGAGCCGTTCGAATTAATGTTTCCCTTGTTGACGTTTTAGCCGGAATGCCCAGTTATGGGAAATTTCTCAAAGAACTTGTTAGTAACAAAAGTAAACTCGAACAAATTTCCGCAACCTTCCTAAATGAAGAATGTTCAGCAATTGTTCAAAACAAACTTCCACCAAAACTCAGAGACCCCGAAAGTTTTCTAATTCCTTGTACTTTCAGTAAAACATTCTCGTGCAATGCTTTAGCCGATCTTGGTGCTAGCATTAATCTGATGCCATATTCTCTCTATGCTAAATTATCTATCGAAACACTTAAACCCACTAAAATGAGTGTGAGACTAGCAGACCGATCTTTCCAATATCCTGTTGGGATCGCAGAAAATATGTTAGTCGAAGTTGGAAAATTTACCTTTTCGGTAGATTTTGTTATCTTAGAAATGGAAGAAGATAGTAAAGTTCATTTAATCTTAGGAAGACCTTTTCTACATACAGCCGTTGCAATGGTCCGAGTAAAAAAACAACTCAATTTAGGAGTTTGAAAAGAAAGAATGATTTTCTTAATTGATGAGGCTATGAAACACTCTTACTCTAATGATGATACATGCTTTAGAATTGATGTTATCGATGAAATCCTTGAGGAAGATTTTGATGAACTTTTGAACGAATTCAATCAATTACTCTATTCTGTCGACGAAACAATCCTTGAAGACGAAGTCTTTGTTGAATATGATCAATTCATGGCTATGACTATCGAGGATAATAATGAAAGTTCTGATAATGAAGAAGAAGAAACCACATTTGAAAATAGTATTTGATACTGAACACAAAGTTATAATTTCTCTTGAAGAACCACCTACCGATCACATTCTTGAACCTTTACCAGAACACTTAGAATACGCTTTCTTAAATGAAGAATCATTACTCCCAGTTATAATCTCATCTAAAATTTCAGAAAGAAAGAAAATACGACTGATCTCGGTTCTAAAGAAATACAAAAGAGCTTTTGCTTGGAAAACAAGTGATATACCTGGAATCTGTCCATCTTTCTGTAAACACAAAATTCAGTTGTTGGATGATAAGAACAAGTTGTCCAAAAGAAAAGGAGACTCAATCCAAATATGAAAGAAGTTGTTAAAAAGGAAGTAGTTAAACTTCTTGACTCATGAATTATCTACCCAATTGCAGATAGCCCATGGGTAAGTCCTATTTATTGTGTACCTAAAAAGGGAGGTATCACAGTAGTAACAAATGAGAATGATGAACTTGTCCCAACTACAACTGTAACTGGTTGGAGAGTATGTCTTGACTATAGAAAACTGAATGAAGCAACTGCAAAAGATCATTTTCCTCTCCCATTCATGGACCAAATGTTAGAACGATTAGCCGGAAACGAATACTTCTGTTTTCTGGACGGATTTTCTGGTTATTTCCAAATACCGATCGATCCAATGGATCAAGAAAAAACAACATTTACTTGTCCTTTCGGAACTTACGCTTATCGACGTATGCCCTTTGGTTTATGTAATGCACCTGCTACGTTTCAAAGGTGCATGATAGCAATTTTTCATGATATGATTGAAGAATCCGTGGAAGTTTTCATGGATGATTTTTCTGTCTTTGGAAATTCTTTTGATAAATGCCTAAATAATTTAGACAAAATGCTTCAACGTTGCAAAGATGCAAATCTTGTTCTAAATTGGGAAAAGTGCCACTTCATGGTCAAAGAAGGAATTGTGCTCGGACATAAAGTGTCAGGAGCCGGACTTGAAGCAGACAAAGCAAAAATTGATGTGATTTCAAAATTACCACCTCCTACTAATGTGAAAGGCATTAGAAGTTTTTTAGGACATGCCAGATTCTATCGACAATTCATTAAAGATTTTTCAACAATTGCTCGTCCGTTAACTAAACTGCTCGAAAAAGACATCACAATTAAATTTGATGACAAATGTCACAAAGCCTTCGAAACTCTTAAAGAAAATCTCACATGCACACTAATCATAATAAGTCCAAATTGGAATCTTCCACATGAATTAATGTGTGACGCAAGCGATTTCACAGTCGGAGCCGTTTTAGGACAAAAAGATGGTAAACACTTTCATCCTATCTACTTTGCTAGTAAAACATTAAACGCTGCTCAACAAAATTATACGATTACTGAAAAAGAACTCATGGCCGTTGTATTTGCATTTGACAAATTCCGTGCGTACCTTGTTCTATCCAAAATTGTGGTATATACAGATCATTCCGCTCTCAAATATTTATTTAAAAAACAAGATGCCAAGCCACGTCTTATTCGTTGGATACTACTTTTACAAGAATTCGATATAGAAATAAAAGATAAGAAAGGTGCTGATAATGTAGCTGCCGATCATTTGTCTCGTATAGAAAAAGAAGACGAAGAAATAGAAATCGAAATAGATGACAATTTTCCCGGTGAAACTCTTAATGCAATTAGTTCTCCAGACACGCCATGGTTCGCGGACCTTGCAAACTATCTGCCGGGGAATGTGTTACGTAAGGGAATGACTCACCAACAGGAAAATAAATTCTTTTCAGACTTACAAAAATATTTCTGGGATGAACCCTACCTATTCAAAATATGTCCCGACGGAATAATCCGTAGATGTGTATCTGGACCCGAAACTCGTGCCATTCTTGATAAATGTCACCATGGACCTACCGGTGGACATTATGGTGCTACTACTGCTACTAAAAAAATATTTGAATCAGGATTTTATTGGCCAACTATATTAAAAGAAGCGCATACTCTAGTTCGCTTATGTGAAGCATGTCAGAAAACTGGAAACATTTTTAAAAGGGATGAAATGCCTATGAATTATATTCAGGTATGTGAAATTTTTGACATTTGGGGTATAGATTTTATGGGACCATTTCCCAAATTATCAAAATTTGAATACATCCTAGTTCTTGTTGACTATGTCTCAAAATGGGCAGAAGCTCAAGCTCTTCAAACAAATGATGCCAAAGTTGTTATAACATTTCTCAAAAAACTCTTTTGTCGTTTTGGTATGCCGAAAGCTCTCATAAGCGACAGAGGCACTCACTTTTGCAATAAAATAATGGAAAAAGCCATGAAAAGATATGAAGTCAATCATCGATTCTCTACATCCTATCACCCTCAAACGAGTGGTCAAGTCGAAAATACTAATAGAGCTCTTAAAAGAATACTTGAAAAAACAGTGAAAGACAACCCTGTTGTTTGGTCAAGGAAACTTGACGATACTCTATGGGCTTTTAGAACTGCTTATAAAACACCAACTAGAACAACTCCATATAAACTAATATACGGTAAATTGTGTCACCCTTGGTTTAAAAATGCACGCATCATTGCATTGCATTTGAAATTTCGCATTATGGTGCCTAATGCAAAGTCATCCCAGAATGCGTTCGCATTAGACCGCAATTTACCGCATTTGTGTAATGCTAGCAATGGTCGCAATTGTCGCAATCTAGAACTTAGGTCATTTTTGTCAAAAATAAACCATATAAAAGAGATCCAAATATTTAAATATGATTTTAAAGATAGAACTTTTTAAAAGACGTACAAAATAACGAAATATAGTATCTTGCATTTTGCTAAGTGTCTTATGTCTAGCCTTGCTTTCGACTTATTTATTTTACTATTGAGTTATTGGCCTAATTTCAATATGCTAGTAACTTATATCGTATGTTTATTGCGTTTACTTGGTCCTTGGTAGAATATATTATGCATAAATAATTTTCGTACTTTTTTAAATACTAAACGCAATGAGTGCAAATTGCGCTCGCAATCGCATCACGCATCACGCAATGGATTTTGGGACCTTTAGCGCATCGGGTCGCAAAACGCATTTTTAAACCACTGTCACCTACCTTTTGAAATAGAACACCGCGCATACTGGGCTCTTAAAAACTGTAATTTAGATTTAATTGCCGCCCGTGAGAAACGTATGTTTCAACTCATGAACTAGACGAATTACGCTTTCATGCTTATGAAAACTCTCATCTTTACAAAGCTAGAACAAAGGTTTGGCATGATAGAAAATTAAAAATAAGAAAAGAGTTCAAGAAAGGAGATAAAGTCCTTTTGTTCCAATCTAAGTTCAAAATCAAACAACCGAAACTTACGAGCCGTTGGCTTGGACCTTATTCTATTAAACATCAATTTACATCCGGATATGTTGAATTGTACGGACTTGACAATAAAAGTTTTATAGTCAATGGTCACAGACAAAAATTATACCAAGAGGAAGAAAGTTTCAATAATAGAAGGGAAGAATCAACCCCTTTCTTCTCAAAAAATTAAATCAACCTTAATTACATGAGTCGACCTATAGACTCTGAAATTAGCGCTTGGCGGGAGGCAACCCGTTATGTCCCATTTCGTTTTTACTTTCTCTTTGTTTCACAACACTGTCAAACTTAAGTGTGGAGGTTATATATATATATATATATATATATATATATATATATATATATATATATATATATATATATATATATATATAGTGAAGCGTTCAAATGAGAAACCTAACTTTTGTGAGAACGCGAGAAGCAATCCTAGCTACTCATTTTATCCTCCTTTAACTTTAATCTAATGGATAATATTAGTTAATCAAACTTTTTGAAAGTTTCTTAAAAAAATTTAAAGAAAATTTTCAAAAAAAATTCGAAAAAAATTTTCGAAAAAAATTTTTCGATTTTTTTTTTCAAAAAAAAAAAATTTTTCGAAAAAAATTTTTCGAAAATTTTTTTTTTTCGAAAAATTTTTTTCGGAAAAAAAATTTTCCGATTTTTTTTTTCCGAAAAAAACTTTTTTCGAAATTTTTTTCCCGAATTTTTTTTTCTGAAATTTTTTTTTTGTCACATGTGAATAATATTTGGAAATTTTCACGAAATTTTTTTGTCACGTGTGAAAAAAAAAATTCGTCACATGTGAAAAAAAAATTCGTCGCATGTAAAATTTTTTTTCGTCACATGTGAAAAAAAATTCCGTCATATGTGAAAAAAAAAATTTAGTCACATGTGAAAAAAATTTAGAAATTTTCACGAATTTTTTTTTGTCACGTGTGAAAAAAAAAATTTATATGAAAAAAATTTTGAAATTTTCACGAAATTTTTTTTGTCACGTGTGAAAAAAAATCGTTATATGTGAAGAAAAAAAAATTCGTCGCATGTAAATTTTTTTTTCGTCACATGTGAAAAAAATTCCGTCGCATATGAAAAAAAAATTTCGTCACATTTGAAAAAAAATTTTCGAAAATTTTTCAGAAAAAATTCCAAAAATATTTTGAAAATTTTTCAAAAAACTTTTCAAAATTTTTTGAAAATTTTCGAAATTTTTTTGAAAATTTTTCAAAAAAATTTTTTGAAATTTTTTTGAAATTTTTTTGAAAATTTTCAAAAAAAATAGTTAGCTAATAATAGCCATTAGATCAAAGTTTAAGGAGGATAAAATGAGTAGCTAGGATTAGTTCTCGCGTTCTCACAAAAATTAGATTTCTCACATGAATGGCCCCCTATATATATATATATATATATATATATATATATATATATATATATATATATATATATATATATATATATATATATAATCCAACAAAACCTAAAAATATTTTCCATTTTTTGTGTTTGTTTGTTTAAATTTGCATATTATTATGATGAAGAAGAGACCGCATTTAGGATAGCTCAGCTCTTCATGCTTTCTCATATGGCCCAGGAAGTTTCTATCTCTTTAGTAGGTTTTTTTTTTTTTCCTATTTTCATTTATTCCCAGTTATAAACATTGAGGGCAATGTTCAACTTGAGTATGCGGGGAGCCAAATAGTAATATATATATATATATATATATATATATATATATATATATATATATATATATATATATATATATATATAATTATTCCATAAAAATCGATTACATGATAAAATCATTGCTTTCAATTAATAAAAATTATAAAATTAATAATTTTTACAAGTTATTAAGGCAAATCCACTTGGATTGACACTATAGCTAGACACAATTTCATTCACCACAAATGTGAGATCATTATAAGCCTTTAAGTGTATATCTGCTACACTTTCCTTCAAATATATGAGTGAGCCGACGATTTTAAATTAGCTCTAGAACTTGCACTTATACATCAATAACGAATGCCGCAGTGAGATTGCATTTTTATGCTTTATAGACAATTTTACATGATATTGAGGCAAAGTTAGGATTTACACCAAATAGCCATCCTATGAAAGTTATAATCTAGTTGACTACACTGGTCACTAGTATCCTTCAGAATTAGCCTTCTAGCGCTCATTTTTAGTGTTATTGCCACCTAGAACAACATGTTGAGCCTTAGCCTTTTTCTTTGATCACACTAGTTATGTTTGCTCAAAAAGAATGAAGTTTCATTGATTATTGCTGCATAATGAAAAAGAAAAGTAAGAAAGAAAAGTTATTAGAGATATGAAAGAAAAAGAAAGAAGTTGGAAATATGTATACGCTAAATCGAAAGTAAGGAAAATGTTTGTGTTGAAAGAAAGAAAGAATGAGATGAAGATCTAAGAATATCCTCTATGATGATAAGCAGCTTATTGGTATATCATTTCAAGAACCCACTTAAAACAAAAGAAAATTATCCAACTCTCCATTCAATAACCAATTTTCATGAAGCATAGATAAGAAGTACTACGTGATCCTGAGCCTTAGCCAGACGTGAACGAGTATAGCAAGGGGTGTTGAATGCGTGTTGGTGTCGAAATCTTGGTTACTTGTGACACTTGTGTAATCCATTTGATCAATCTGATTCGTATGTCTCTTGTTTACTATTTAGTCATTTCTGTTTTCTTGAACTCATTAGCCATGAGAGGCTAAACCTCTTGTGATTGCTTGGATATGTGAATATAATAAAGTGATTTATGATTATGCTTTGATATTTATCAATTTCAAGTTTATGTTATGAACTATTTAATATCTAAGTCTTATTATGTTTATCTATTGGAACTGATTGAATATAACATGTCGGGATAGGTCAAAAGAACCAATATGTTAAACACAATGCTAGGAACTTGTCTACGTTCCTAACCTTTGAAAGGAGAAATCCACTTAGGAGAATTAATAATAATCTAGACTTAATATCGGATACTATCTCAAGAGAAATCTTTTGGTGGACAAGTATAAATCTTGAATTGAACCTAACGGATTATGAAATTGCTCTTTTGATGAGAATGGAAAAGTTATAAACCATATACTACTTATAGTATCAAACTGAGATTAAATCATAAGCATTGTCACTAGATTATCTAAGCTATCCAAGCAATCATATGTTTTATTATTCGAATCCTTCATATTATCATATTTGCTATTTGTTACTTATTGTCTTGTTTACTACTTATTTATACTTAAACTCGAACGAACTAAGTCCCTGTGGATACGACCTGGTCTTACCTAAGATTTATATTACCAACCAGGGTTATACTTTACCTGTGTGTTTGGTTTATTAAAATCGGTGAAACTAGTATTACAAATTTAAAGCTTTCCTTACACATCATGCGCCGTATCATTCTAGACAGATACGTCGTATCATCATACTTAGATGAATTCGAAGACCATTGCCTGACTTTGAAGAATGTGCCACATCTGATTATTATCATGCGCCGCATATAAAACTTTGGTAAACGAAGAAGAACCAACTTGTTCTAGCTCAGGTACGCCGCATTACAATTTTGACATACGGCATATCACTATCAAGACTTCACCAAAGACAATCTAAGATACTGAAGGACATGTACTACATAAAGATTCAAGATACGCCGCATCTAAAGACGGTGTACGAATATTTCAGAATATATTAATCTTGGACCCCACGCAAAGTTAAGTCAATGCGCCGCATCAACTTAGTTGATACGCCGCATCGATCCCTCAGACAGAAACTATAAATACCCCAAGATACAGCCGAATTTCTTATACCAAAACCTAGAGAAGCTGCAACATAAACCCTAAGGAGAAGAAGAACAACGAAAAGGCAACACAAGACACACCAAATTGAAGGTCTTAGAGCAGTAAGAAGGTTAATTTAACTCAATTAAGTAGTTTGGTTTTATTATAATAGTAAGCTTTAATCCATCAGGATTGATGGGCTTGTGACCGCCATATTGCTCCCCTTAAAATTGCTATCCCATCGATTAAAGTTTATATGATGTTTTTTTGGTTCTTTTTATATGTGCATTGATAACCTCTGTGCCTATCAGTGGCTTGTTCGGGACTGTCATACCTCCTCCCACGATTAGTTCACTAGCCTAATAAGTTAGCAAATTAATTATTAAGCATAAGCAATCATTAAGGGTTTACTCACCTATACTTCAGATCCAACGAGACAGATAAGATTACGATACTCATCATATAAAACTAGCAATAAAACAAGTGACAAGCTACTTAATCATTAGTCAGATCTTCTTATCTGTATCTATTATCTATTTGTGTACGTATTCACCATTCGTTGTAATTCTATCTCATTAGTTTTATTGTATAGTTTTAGTTAATCAAACCAAATCGTGCTAGTCTCTCAGACTAAACCCCCCCCCCCCCTTTTGCGTTAGATTAGGTTGTAAAACTAACTTAGGAATTAAAATACTGATTAGACTAACTAGATATTATGTTCCACTCTTAATGATCGACACTCTGCTTACCACTATCTACATATTGATCAGGTACACTGCTCGTTAGTGTATGTGTTATAGGATAAGTCGGAAAAATATAAATTTAAAACTTGATAAGGCGTAAACACCCCTATACTACAGCGTGACACAACACGCATCAGTAGTCTTCGAAATATGTAACTCGAATGCTCATGCTCCACATAATGTCAATCAATAATTTTGTACTTGAGAATACATGATAAAATGGTCAACAATAATGTTGGTGAGTTCATAGGTTTAAGTATGTAAAAGCAATGTAGGCCACAAGATTTCAAAGACAACTATATTTCAATTATGAAAAGAGTTACTATTGCACTAAGCTCATGACACCGAAGCCTTAACAGTTAGTTCATGTTATCAACCCAAATAGGTGCTTTGCCAAAAACCTATACAAAATCAAACGAAATGTGTTTGTTTGCCTAACCGGTCAAGTTAGAGCGACCAACCTAGACGGTGGAGTTTACCCCCAATAGATCTATTCACAACATTTGCGCTTACAAATTAATTAACGGTTCATGATTGTGGTGAATTTAATGGAAATGTAATAACTTAGGCAATTCGTAAATTTTTTATGTACTAGTGTCCATATGTAAAAACAAGCAATGTATTCTCACCCCAAAGTATTTGAAAACAAGTATAAACAATGTAAAAGCGGGGCTATGAAACTCACCTAAGCATTCAATGTAATCAAAGGATATCGTGAAGTGAAACGAGTTTTCACGTGTGAAAAACTCTTCGGCAACCTAAACATATATAAGTCGTCTTAGAGCATAGGGAGTGGTAACATGGCAACGCAAATTCGTCATAGGTGGCTTTGTTTCAACACTGTTATGACATTATCACCACTTCGAGGTTGAAGACGTTGGTGTTGCGTTATGTTCTACGTTGCTAAAGCAACGTGCGTTGCAACGCCCGAAGTTTAGAAAACACCCCTCCCCCCAACAGCTAGTTGATTCAAAAAAAGAAATTTACAAAACACCCTCCCCCTCCCAACGTTTATATTTGGCAGCATTTAAAAAATATATAAATAAATAAATAAATAAAATAAAGATTAAAGATGCTAGCCAACGGCTAGTTTTATTTAACAAATTTTTTTATTATCCTTTTTTTTTCAAAAATCACCTATATTTTTCAAACACAAAATTAAAACCATCTTTATATCAAAAAATATATTTCGCAATGAATCCACATCCAACTTACTTCGCACATGTGACCCTTTTTGATATCGAAGACGAAACCGACGCTTTAACAATTATGGCCGCCTATGGGTACCAACAAATACAAGAAGAAGAAGCCCAGTCATCTTTCCGGTTAACCCGTAACCCAATTCCCCGTGAATGTAAGCGTGTAGAGGAGCATTTGATGGCCGAATATTTTAATCCAGGTGGTAAGTATCCTGATAGAGACTTTCATAGAAGATCTCGTATGAACCGGAATTGCATCATATACTGCTGATCCTCTTCCAGATCATTTTGCTTACTTTAGCTAAGCACTCGATTGTACGGGTCGGATGAGTATTAGTGGTATCATGAAATGCACTATGCCCATATGCCAATTGACATACGGCAACTCACCCGATGCGTTTGATGAATATTTGCGAATGAGTGGGTGTACCATACGCCATTTTCTGGATAATTTCAATATGTGCGTTATAGATTTGTTTAGTCCAGAGTTTTTAAGAAAACCAAATATGCATGACATTCAAAACCTATATGCAATACATGAGCATGAACATGGTTTTCTGGAAATGCTTGGTAGCATCGACACTATGCATAGGGAATGGAAAATTTTTCTGGTGTCATGGCAAAGGCAATATAGTAGGGGTGAAAAAAAAATATCCAACAATAATGCTTGAAGCTATTACATCGCAAGATTTGTAGATTTGGCATGCATTTTTTGGTGTAGCAGGTGCGAATAATGATATCAATGTTTTAGATAAAATCGTCGTTATTCGACGACATTCTTGATGATGTCGCCCCTTCAGCTCCGTATGAGGTAAATGGAGTTACGTTTGATAAGGGATAAATGGAGTTGCGTTTGATAAGAGGTATTACTTAGCCGATGGAATTTACCCACAGTGGGATACTTTCGTCAAATCATTCACAAACACCGTAGATGATAAAAACACTTTCTTTAAAAAGAACCATGAAAGTGCATGAAAGGATGTCGAACGTACTTTTGGTGTTCTCCAAGGACGATGGGGAATAATACAACAACCAGCACGAGCTTACCAGGATACGTAGAATCATGTATTCTTACATCATATTGCATAACATTATTCTAGAAGATCAAAAGTTTGCACTAAGTAAATACAAAGAAGTATGATGGAATCCAGCTAGAATATGCAAGACAGATGGATTGACAGATGTGATAAGCGTCGTCGAAAGGCAAAAGAAATACGTGACAAAGATGTTCATCTTAATCTCCAACACCACCTTATGGAGCATATTTTTCGTGAACGTGACGATTTTATGGAAGTAGATGATGATTAGTCATGTTTATTTAGTTTATGTATTAGTTTTTAAATTTGCGCCTGTTTTTTAAAATTTAAGTATGTTTCTTTTAAGTATTTTGTAATTTGTATTAGTTTTTAATAAATAAAATATTAGTGAAGGGTTTATTTAATGATTGAAATATTAGTTAAGGGATTAATTTGTAAATTGTATTTTTTTAAGGGTGGGTCCCAAAAGGTGGTGTTATTTGGTGTAATAATACCGGGGTGTTTTTTGGTATTATGTTATTTGGTGTTGAAATGATGTGGCGCTGACATGGCACCGAAAATATGGTGTTAACATGTTACTGCTCCCTACGCTCTTAGGATAAGGTGATGTGTATGAATGAATTTTATAAAATAATATATCACCCGTATATATTTGTGGTAAAGTTTAGTGATTTAAAACGTAGTTACGTTAATGTCGTCATTTTATTGTCCAAGTATACTTTTTATAAGACTTAACTAGTTGCTTCCGTTATTATACTATACTTGTCACATGTATACTTCAAGCTCATCAATCTCAACTTCAATACTTGTGTGATTACATTTATAAGATAAGTTGCATCTCTCTTTATAGCCAAACAATCTAGCATTTCTCTCTTGCCAGATGTAATAGACAGCAGCACTGCACACTAATTTTCTGATAATACACCAGATACTTCTGTTTGCAGGAAATTTTGAAAAAACTAAGATAATACTTCTCCAATCATTTGGGCACTTCATATTCATAAGATTCCGCATTGCCTCCCACACAAACTTAGCATACTGACATTTGAAGAAGAGATGTTCATGAGAATCAGGACAAAGCTTACACAGAGCAAATATCATTACTTCATTAGGTTTCCATCTTAAAACTTTGTCTTGAGTCATTAGCATTTCTTCTCCAATCATTTGGGCACTTCATATTTATAAGATTCTGCATTGCCTCCCACACCAACTTAGCATACTGACATTTGAAAAAGAGATGTTCATAAGAATCAGGACAAAGCTTACATAGATCACAAATCATTGCTTCATTAGGTTTCCATCTTAAAACTTTGTCTTGAGTCATCAGCTTTTCTTGAATTGCCATCCAGAGTACAAAAGAGTGTTTAGGTATAAACAGACTAAACCAAACCAAGGATCTCCATTCCACTTTCTGCACTACTGGTATCAAGTCTTCCCACACATTGCTAGTTGAGAATTCTTTATACACACCAGCCCAGGTCATCCAAATTACTTTATCACTTTCATTACTACATAATTGAGGAACATGGACATTATGTAGGATAGGATATTTTATCAACCACTCATTAGGCCACTTCCAAATTCCATTTATCATACCACATAGAAATCTTCTTCCCATCCCCAACTTTGTAATGAATGTGTGACTTAACTGTATAACTTAAATTCGAAATAGTTTTCCATAGTACACTAGGTTTCACATTTAACAGGGGCATGAATTTGGTAGAAACAAAGCTATAATCAGCCCCAGAACATGGTAGTATAATGATCGTTTAAGGAGAACGATGTTCGGATCTTTCTGAGCTTCATATGCACCCATTACAAATGCTCGACCTCAGGATGGGTTACTATTGTTTCAACGGTTAGGGTAGTTTCCGTCATTCGCTAAGACATAATACAAGTTATTCTGCACCTGTCCTTGTTCCCTCTTCAACCTAGGAAACGTATTCCGAAAATGATCTGGGCTCCTACAATCATAACATACCCTCGGGTGAATGCAATTAATCTGAGTCACCAGCATGGCTACTGTTCTATAATCCTTGGCAAGATGACCTCCTTGATTACATTTAAAGCACACTAGGCATAGCTTAGACTCCTGGTGATGGTAGTTACACTTAGCACACTTGAGGTGAGGACCTTCATATCCCTTCCTATCTGAGTTTGACTACAAATCCTTTTCCCCACTCTGCCTTCTTGTTAACACCCTTCATGCCTTTTTGTTTACTTGGCTCACTCACAGCTTTCCTCTTTCAGCAGCACCTTGGAGTCATCTCAAGTCATACTTATTGCATTCTCCCTACCTCTTGTGTGTTCCTCTAGGTCAATGCTTTTCCTAACAACAAGCATGCGGCATATTTTACCCTTTGGTGGGTCGCACACTCACTTATGTTAATCACCAACTCCATCTTCTCGACCCATCGAGTATACAGCAACGCACCTCCGTAACTAGATAAGTTTGACATTTTCCATTGACGGTATTCTAATTTTGTTCAAAGGCCAAAGGAAAACATGTGATACATCTAAAGTTAATTCTAGAGTTGCATGGGAATGAAAAATTGTACGCCAAGTTTTTCAAAGTGTGAATTTTTGACACAAGAAGTACCTTTACTCGGGCACGTGATTTCATAGATGGTATTCACATGGACCTTTTCAAGATCGAAACCGTGAAGAACTAGAAACCACCAAAGACGCTGACAGAGATCCATCCATTCTTAGGATTTGCAGGGTATTTCAGATGATTTATTGAGAACTTATTTTTAGATTGCTAAATCTCTCACCTTGTTGACCTAAAAGGATAAGGAATTCGATTAGAGCGATGAACTAGGGGAGTGCCTGTATCTATTATATAAGATTTTGAACGTTGGTTCACACCCCGATTTTGGCAGACACTGTAGGATGCATTAGGAACACGATTGGATACAAGTACGACATACCATCCTCGAACCAATGGTCAGAGTAGGCATACTATCGAAGCTTTAGGAGATATGCTTAGGGCATGCACTATTGATTTTGGAGGAAACAGGATTACAAATCTCCTTTAGTTGAATCTTCTCAACCTACGCCAATCTAAGCCTTGGATATCTATTTGATTTGTTATTTTAAAGCGATCCCAAAATTGAGCCAATTCTTCAAAAACATTGAGTTTCTTTTCTTACAACTTGATACTTAACTTAATTTCATGATAGTTCTTGTTTTGATGAGTTGTGAATTAAGTTAGATTCAAGTTGTTACATAGCTTAAAGATAGGTCCAACTTGCTACTTAGCTTAATCTAATAACAGTTCTTGTTTGATGAGTTTTGAGATTAAGCTGGAATCAAGTTGTCGCCTAGCTTAAACTTGTCACTTAACTTAATTTCATAACAGTTCTTGTTTGATGAGTTATGAAATTAAGCTAGAATCAAGTTGTTGCTTAACTTAAACTTGTTACTTAGCTTAATCTTATGACAGTTCTTGTTTGATGAGTTGTGAGATTAAGCTAGAATTAAGTTGTTACTTAGCTTAAGCTTGTTGCTTAGTTTAATCTCATGACAGTTCTTGTTTTATGAGTTGTGAGATTAAACTAGATTCAAGTAAAGGCTCAACTCAAGCTAACTAAAATTTTCTTAAGGTTTTTTATAGCTTTACTCAAGGACATGAAAGCTTATTATTATGTGTTATTCAATTTGTGTGGTTATTATTGTGTGATTGCAAGGGGTTAGGATGTATTGATAGTGTCATTGGTAAATAGCGCCTGGTACTATTTGGGTTGACACCCACACCTTTATCCTTTTGTGTGCAACCTAGACGAAATGTGAATATTATCCGAGCAAGCTAAACATATATGCTTTCATTTTTAAATTAAATGAATCATACCTCACTTTCAGTAAATAGAGGATACCCTAGTTCATTTGTTAACACAAGACAAAAAACACGCTTACTCACTCTATAGGTTTGGCCAAGGGGAGAAAGCAAGAAGAAAATTTGGGTTTGCATGAAGAGGTATGCTACATCCACATAAAATTCCCACAAAAAACTTTCACTCGCTGACGTGTTAACGGGTGATTAGTTTTTAGTGGGATGTGGAACCCACAAAAAACCAATCACCCGCTGACACGTCAGTGAGTGGGAGTTTTTTGTGGGTATTTTATGTGGATGTAGCAAAATCCTTGCTTAAAAGTGCTTCTTTGGGTATAATAGTTAGTTTACAAGTGTTTTGGAGTATTGGATTGGGTACATTAGTGTTCTTTGGCCTCACATATTCTACTAATCACAAGTAAGCTATAAAATTACTTTCATAATTTTTACACAACTTATGTATGTCTTATTTCAATTTACAAGTGCTTATTTCATTTATTTCACACAAATATATCACCATATACATGTTTGTAAATTTTTATGAAGTAAACAAGTAAATAAATATTTGAAAAGGTTATTGTCCTGATAAAAATGTGTACATATAAGTTTCATGTCATTTTTGTTTAATTTATAGAATTTAAAGTTACAAAAGTGCATAATTATGATTTATAATTATTTCTACACATTTATTAATAATTTCATCATGTTATGAATATCTATTACATTATATATATTATTTTGGAACTGTATAAATTGTTGAAGAATTGGTGGAAGAGATTAGGATAGTTTTGGAGTTATTGAAGTGATTTGGAAGTTTGAAAGTGTAGAAAATGAATTGGTTATATTTATACATAGGTGCTGTCCTATTTTTGTTTCCACAGAAAAATGAATTACATTTTTTCAAGATTTGACTAAAACAATAGAAATAGATTTTATAAAAAAAAAAAAAAAAAAAAAAAAAAAAAAAAAAAAAAAAAAAAAAACCATAATCGCTTGAACGGATAAAAATGGGTTTATAATAAATAAGTTACAAGGTTTTAAAGTTTAGACAACTAAAATTATTTTTCTAAAAATAGGATGCTGTTAGGATTTGTGCTAAGTAAAACCGGACTTTAAAAGATAACCAAGCACCCGAGACTTTTAAATATGTTAGTATACTTAAATACCTTCGCGGGGATAGATAGAACTTTGAAAACGAAACTATAACGAAGAGGATTTAGCTTCTTTTTTTTTTTCATAACCAAAATTCATTTTTAAAATAAAATATTTCAGCAATTTTTAATAATTTTGTGCCCCCTTTGTTGTAATAAAAGTTTCAAATTTTTTGAAGAACCTTTTCTTTGTGTGCAATACTAAAGACTTTTATAATATCCTCCTATTTATCCTTCTAAACACGCAATAATTTTTTTTTTTTCGCTCATCCTCTCTCTGCATTTAAATCGTCAGTTCTGACACTTGTCAGAATCCTGTGAGTAGTAGAATAAGTAGGAGCTTTTGATAAAAGGATTTAGCATTTCTCTTTCTTTTAAGGTTTCTTCGTTGGTAACATGTGTGGTATTCTCACTATTTTATTTGCTTTTTAGAAAGTTGAGGTTTTTCATAAGATCCAAACTATATAAACTCGGAATGAAATGAAACTACTGGCGTTAAAATTATTACTACTGTTCACTTAGAATCTTTTATATGACCGACTCTTATTTTATTTACTCCATCCGTCTCAAAATATAAGTTTATTTTTTATTTTTCAAAGTCTTTTATTTCCCACTCTAACTTTAACTTTAGTTATTTTTTCTCTTGTTATATAATACTTGATGAAAAGTATATCAATAAAAATGCATTTAAAATACAAGTTCATCTATCAAGTCTTATATAACACGAAAAAAAATAATTAAGATCAAAGTTGGAGTAAAAAGACTTTGAAAAAGTCAAAATAGACTTATCTATACTTCATTATAATGCATTTAAGACTATTTTGTAATTAGAAAGGATTAAAATTCATAAATTTTTTTTTTTTTGCTTATTATAGAAGATTTCAAAATTAATTTGTCAGGAAGCAATTTGGTTAGGAAGTTTGTTAGGAAACGGTTGATTCTTCAAACTAAAATTATTTGGCTTAACCATCTCTAATATCTCTACTTATAAAGCATGAATACAACTAAACGTATAACTAAATAACCCAAATATAATCATACGATACCCGCCGCTGCATTGTGCGAGTACCGTTCTAATAGTATTTTGAAACGGATGGAGTATATGAATATAGAAAGAATACAAAGAATGCCATATGCCCGTCCGTCGTTCAGTGTCACGCTACCAACCATCTCTCCGTTTGACTTGACCAAACGTTACATCACTACTAGTCAATATTTAAGAACGATGACTTTTTTTTTTAGGTTATATGTCGATATATAAAAACAGTGACATACCAATCCGTTCATACCATATAACTTTGAATTAGTTAGAATTACATAATTCACGTGCAGGCTTATATCTATGTTGCTCTGTTGACTATAAGTCTAAATTTAATGTCGTGACATGATTAATTTTGAGATTTAAAAGTAACAAACAACTATTTATTTTATTTTCTTTCCTTACAATTTGAGCATTTTTATTTTATTTTACAAGAAACCCATCCGAACTACCTTGGGTGACCTGGCACGTAAACAACTTGATTATGTTGTTTGTTAGCAACGAATATATAACAGGTTATTATATACAAACACCCATAACCTCCTATACGCACACTCCTTCGCATTAACGGTGTTGTACGGTGTGCATCACCGATGTATTTTTTGTACTATTTTTTGTGATTTTTGTACTATAAGGGTGTTGCTATAGCAACTCCCATATTTAACATGAAGGCGATCTACAAATTGCTAAAATTTATTGCCCATGGTATTGCATAAACTAGTTTTGATGATGTAAAAACATTTTTTCTGTTAATACATGTACGTGCTTGTCTGTGTGTGAGTCTTGTTAATACAAATAATTGCATAAAACGTAATTTTTATTTAACGACTTTTTAACATTTTGTTAATGACAAATATAAAAACATATTAAGTAAAAGTTTTAGTAAACCAGTTTTTAATTTTAATTATACATAGTTATCATTTGACGTAAATCACTTAAGATATGTATATGAATCTAACACTTATATAATGATTAAAGAAAGTTTTATCATAAACAATGCATTAAACTCTTGCATCATTTTATAAAACCTTGTATATTTTTATAAACTTTCATAAAAGTTTTATTTACTTTCATTTTAACAAAAATATTTTAATCCTACATTTGACCAACTATGTAGAATCTCCTCTTTTAGAGATTAATTCGAATGTGATCTTGCATGAAATTATGAAAATAAGGAGTAACCATTTTGACAATAATCCAAGATCAAAGAGTAAGGCATCAAAACTCAAAAGTATTTTTGCATGAAAATTACCATTAGCCGTATTAAGGTCTTGAGTGCTTAACAATTAAGGTAAGCATCTTACATCTTTAGCCCGTCATTTCCCAGGCATTATTAAAAAGGAAATATTTTAAAAAAGACATGAATCACCACTCAAAATCAGATATGGGCGAGTATCGGGTCGAAATCGACCCGAACCGACAAAAATAGACCAGACCCGAAAACGGACAAAGGGAAAAAGTCGAGCTGAGAACCGAACCGAATAGCTTGGTTCTGTTCGATTCAGGTCTGTTTAGCTATTTCGAATCGAAAAAACCGACAAAAATATACAAAACCAAAACCGAACCGAATAAGGTCGGTTCGGTTCGGTCCGATTTCGGACAGTTTGTCAGTTCGGGTCGGTTTTCGAGTGAATTTGCTCAGCCCTAAAATAAGATATGTCTTATTGAGTTTTGACCCACATATCCCTGCACGGATCCGTGGATCCGTGTAAGCCGTGAATGGATTCGGTTTGTCTATTTAAGCCAGTCTCTTGCATTCATTTTTCTAGCATATCTTGCGGTTATACACATTTTTTTTTTTTTTTTTCATTATCTTGTTTTATATTCATCTAAGTAATCCATTTCTCTAGCAAGAGAAGAACACAAGAAGAATATGAAGTCCTTTGTGTTGTACTTTTTAGTTTTGTATTTGCAACCTTGTTATGTTATCATGTTTCACTACTATACTTCAAAGTTCACAACACACCATCATACACCAAATATAGAGTCGGGTTAGTGTTTTAGTCCTCAAAGACATTGAGAGAAGGGTTGGTTCTACCTAGATTAAGACTCGATATTTAGCTTTGTACCGAAAAAAGTATAAGCGACATTTACAGTTTTCTCCGCTAAAAAGTGAGCTTGTTGACATAATGTAATAACTCTCGAGTCGATAACTCAAACAGTGTAATAGGGCAAGGAGGAACTCTGTTACCGAACCACTATAAATCTTGGTGTCTGAGTTTGATTTTGCTTGTCTATTTGGCATATTAGTCGTGTTGGTCACTTGTTTGATATCTTTTCAAACTTATGTGATTATTGGTTGTTTGTTAATAAAATAAAATAAAAAATAAATAAATAAATAAAAATTAAGAAAAATGCCACCTCAGTTACCAGTTTCAACAAATGCTCAAAAAAGGAGCTTCAACTTTCAACAAATATGATTTATGAGGGTGTTTGGGATCGGTTAGAGATAAAAATGCAATCGTGGAGGAGACTAAAAACGTGCTTTTAAAAAAAACGTTTTTTAAACACAAACTATTTTTGTTAGTCACAACCCCAAACAAAAGTCTACTCATGAGAATAACATATTCGAACAGTGAGCTCACCAATGACACCCAATTACCAACTTTTTTTCTTGTTGAATTGCTTAGATAAAAATTTTAAAAGATTAAACTACGTACAAATAAGTACAACAAGCTGCATTTACATTGAAGAGAGATTATACATGAATAAATCTAGATCAAACACACAAAAAAACTAAGGACTCAATTTGTCCTCTCTTTTCTTTCTTTCTTTTTTTGTTCCTTCACATTTGTAATTACCCAATCCCCCAACTTTTTTCTACTCTACAGTTATTTCCAATATTGTAGTAAGTCTCGGTTTTTTATATCTACGGAGAAGCAAAGAGGAGCATACTACACTTACAGACGAGAGAGCCATGCATGCACCAGCAACCCATGGTGGCAACTTAATCTTTAACCAGGGATAGAAAAGCCCAGCAGCAATAGGAATAGATATCACATTGTATGCCATGGCAAAAACGTAGTTTAGTCTGATACGAGAGAAGGTCTTTCTTGACAGATCAATGGCTATGATCACATCTTCCAAGTTGTTTTTCATTAGAACGTAATCAGCTGCCTCTATGGCGATGTCTGCTCCTGCCCCGATTGCTATCCCCACATCAGCTGCTGCCAAGGCAGGTGAATCGTTTATGCCGTCCCCAACCATCGCAACTATGCTACCATCTTTTTGAAATGAACGAATAACATCAGCTTTTCCTGCTGGCATAACCTCTGCCCTTATGTCTTGAATGTCCAACTGCAAACAAGCAACATGGTTCAGTTTATCAGGTTTAATACATAATGATAGATAGTCTAGAGGTGGCAATGCAACCCATTCTTTGCGAAAATGGGTTGATGTTGATAAAAGGTGAAAGCCTTCTAAAAGAAAAGTAGTTGATACAAGGTAAAATGGACAAAAAATTGTCTGCAATTCAACCCAAACCAACGCAGCCAGTGTTGACCACACCAAAAAAGATGTGTTTCAGCTCAAGCCCATCTTGCCACTCATAATAGAAACCAAACATATGTATAGCAAAAAAATGTTGACCATGGCCCGAGGGCATGACTTAGCATTCATACCTCTTTCGCAACAGCTCTAGCTGTTCGCCAGTTATCTCCAGTAACCATGATAGGTACAACACCCATTTTCTTAAGGCCTTCCACAACAACAGCTGCTTCTCTCTTCAATGGATCCGCCACACCCACAACACCGAGCAATTCAGCATTATATGCCACCAGTATACCAGTCTTTGCGTTTTCTTCAAGATCTACCACAAAATTTTCAACATCTGTTGGAATCGCGATTTCATTCTCGGTCAACAAGCTTCTGTTACCAACCTGTTCAAATGAATTTTATATAATCAGGACTAATAATTTAACTAAAACAGAAATACGTAGTTTCGGTGTCAGTATCTCACCAAAATCTGTTTCCCATTAATATAACACTGCACACCTCTTCCAGGAATTGCAGAGAAATCCAGCGCCTCAAAGAGCCATTCGGACAATGCTGACTCATTGTTATTATCTTGAGAATCTTTGGTTGCAGTTGTCTCAAAGAATTGAAAATGGCGAGCATATGCAAGTATTGCCTTTGCTAGTGGATGTTCACTACTTGCCTGAGACAAAGCAATTTATTTTACTTCAAGTTAGCATATATAACTCAATAGAGGTCGCAAATGTGACCCATTTACTTGCAAATGAGTTGATCCGGGTTATGTTTTTTATCTATAAACGGATCATACTAACAAAATAAGAAGGATAAACAAAATCAAACAAAAAGGTCCAAAGTTGCCAAAAGTGTAGAATTAGTATAAATTTTGATACTAGCACTGACAAGCCATAAAATATTACTCCCTGTCTCCCTATAATATAGTTTTGGACAGAAACTTTTTCAAAAAGAAAATAACCGTTTTGACCCGCTACTCAGCCTGTTCGTCCCGCCCAGTTGACATAGTGACAAAAAAACTAATAATAAAAGTAGAACTAACCTCAGCAGAAGCTAGCAATCTGAGGAAATCTCCAAGGTCCATTTCTGTGAATATTTTGACATTTGTCACTGTGGCTTTACCTTGAGTTAAAGTTCCCGTTTTATCAAATATCACATACTGAACCTTCTGAGCCCTTTCCAACGCATCCCCTCCTTTAATTAGAACACCATTGTTGGCTCCAACGCCTGTTGCAACCATGACAGCGGTTGGGGTGGCCAAACCTAGTGCACATGGACATGCAATTACAACAACTGATATTGAAAACATGAGAGCGAAAACAAAATGGTTTCCGTTTTCAGGTAGCCAATCATCTGGGTACGCTCCAAGGGATCCGCTAATATACCTAGATTCAAATGACATAAAAACAGATAAGAAATTTTAGCGCTATTTTGGTCTATCAACTATGTGATCATGTTTAATGGATGTGGCAATTTCAATCCATAGACTTATGAAATGGGTTGACCGGGGTCATTACGTTTATCTATATCCGGTCAAACGGGTCAAACAAATTTCAAAGTATTTCACAGTAAAGGATACGAGTAGAGCGGGTCTACAGTTATGCGGTGTGTATTTTTTATCCACATAAATCATTAGATTCAATAAATTAGATGTAGTATTATATAACAAACTTTTGTAAGTATCAATTGTGTGAAATTGTCACATACTTTAGCCTTACCAATAATAGCAACATACTGAAAATTATCAACTCTATTTATGCGATTATCCCATTCATGAAATCATATTTGACACGCTAAAAATTAATTTAAAAACGGGGAGAAAAGTGTTTCAGATCAACTTGAACCGGTCCAGCCCATGCCAAGAAATACCGGTTTTGCCCCGTTACCTAACCCCACCGATCAGCCCATTTGCCACCATTAATATCCAGCAAACTAATTAGAAACTTACCACCCTAGTAATGTCATAAATGACAAAGCAACAACCATAGGGACAAAGATACTTGCAACCTGAAAACACAAATATGATATGGGTAAGTATATTTTTCATTTTTATATCTTTCTATTTTTAATACGAATCATGTTTAAAATATTAACAGATTCTATTATTCAAAAACGAGAATAGAAATACTTGGCATAGAAAAAGAGAAAATATTGCTCCCTTGAAAAAATGCAACACTTATTTCAATCACAGAAAAATGTAAAAAGAATGCAAAGTTGCTTTAGTTTTATCAATTCCAGCACATGAAAACTGCATCAATTAGACCTATGTAAAGGACTAAAGGCGGTCATAAACTTGGTGCTACAGATGCTATGATCTGGATCCAAAAACTGAAAATGGCAATTTTTACACCTGACTCGATGATAACACTGCAACAAATAAGCTCATGGCTACCTTTTTGAGAAATTTTGCACATAAAGAAACAAGACATATGAAACATAAGTCACATGTTCACTTACATAATCAGCAAATTTCTGGATAGGTGCTTTTGACATTTGTGCAGTCTCAACCAGAGAAATGATCTGGCTCAAAACCGTGTCAGAGCCAATTTTGGTTGCCCGTACATGGAGTACACCATTAAAATTTATCGTACCTCCAATCACCAACGAATCCACCTCCTTTACAACAGGTGCAGATTCACCCGTAACCATACTTTCGTTCACATGACTTGAACCCCAGACAACATGACCATCAACAGGAACCTTTTTACCCGGAAGAACTTTTAATACATCACCAGGCTGAATCAACAATGCATCTATTTCCCTTTCTACCACATTGTTTCCACCTATAAAATTTACCAAAAACATATATAATTTAACATAGTGAGTCACAACCAAAGGATGTCATTAAACACTTGATACTAATATCATTAGTCAGTATATGTTTTGACTCCAACTCTAAATTAATCCTATGAAGTCACACCTGATCGCCAAAAGGCCTAAAATAGTGCACTTTTCCCAGGCCATATAGAGGGGACACTTTGCATGGATTCCATGGACTAGTAGTGCCAAAGAGTCAAATATACAGGTGGAAATTTCGCCTAATTTACATATGAACAGGTCATGTTTTATCTCTGTGGGTATAATATAATTTAAAAAATACCTAAAAGGAAAAAGGCTAAAAGTCACCCAAAGTTTTTTCATTTTATTCAAAATTAAAGGATCGATTCAATCATACCAAATATTGACATGTTTTGTCCTGTTACCCAACCCGCTGGAAAAGACCATTCTCCACGTCCAGTCAGATACCCCATTCAAATAAAGTTAAGCAAGGGAGTTTCCTGGTGGGGTAAATTTTAAGACTAACGGTTTGACTTCAACAAATCTCGTGATCAAATTCAAAACTGTTATCACTTGTCATCTCCTTATTTTTAAGACTTGGGGAATTGGGTTTGGGTAAGTTTTGGGTCATCTAAACTTTAATGTTGATCAATAAGCTTTAATCATATATATAAAAACGAAGCATCATACCTTTATCTTTAACAATTAGCAAAGCTGTTGCCGGTACAAGTTCTACCAACTTCTTTATAGCATTTGATGTTCTCCCTTTTGCAAGAGTTTCCAAGTACTTACCCAGCAGCACAAAAGTTATTAACATGGCACTAGTTTCAAAGTATGTTGGAGACCAAAACCCAGTGATTGCGCCATATAAAAGCGCATATACAGAGTACACATACGAGGCTGTAGTTCCCAATGCCACCAAGACATCCATGTTTGTTGAACCATTACGTAACGCTCTAAAAGCTGCAATATAAAATCTCTTTCCGATAACAAACTGAACAAGCGTGACCAATATCCAGTTCAACCAATCACCCATTTGGAAGGGTCCACATCTCCAGAGCAATAAGGAGTAAAGAAGAGGTATATGTGGACATATGAATCGCATGAGAAAGATAGGAAACTGCAATAAAGACAAACAGTCAGCATCTAAGTTAAGCAATGACAAAGGATGCTAAAGTTTTCATACATAAGTAACATATACAATCTACTTGATTATATCAATACAAGCCTTATAAGATTATATTGCCTTCTTCTTAGAACAAATTCCTCAAATGGATTGAAAAAGAATACAAAAAGATGTTAACTAAAAAGAAATGCAAGCAAAGGCAATCTCATGGAATTTTGAATAAAGATACGGCATACTGGATAGGTTAGGTAACGGATTGAGATTGTTTCGGGTAGAAACGTGTCATTTATGGGTCAGGATGAGTTGACCTGCTAACACCCTTTGTCCATTTCTCTAAGAGAATTACAGTCAATGAATATGACATGATCATATATTAAGTATCATTACAAAATCAAAAGTATGCCATAAGAATCCAAATCTTCCAATTAAGCGAGTTAGAACTTAGGAGGTTGTATGAATTTTAAGTACACTTGAGCAACTTCCACCCTTTCACATGTTCGCCCCGTTTAACCAGTTTCCCCTGTAGGCTATAGCTATTTTCGTGTATTTAACCAGTTTAAGATAAAACACTACCTAAATTGGCCGAGTCATAAGTAAAGGGATCGAAACTGCAACCTATAAGTTTGAAGTTTCCAATTTGAATTAAAAAAGACCTATTTCAACAAAAAAGAAGACCAAATATAATGAGACGAGATTAAGTCACTTACACTGAGAATAAGACTGGAAGTAAAGAGCGCATACATCTTTGATGATTCTTCCTCATCTTGAGAAACCATTCTTGTAAAGGGGTTTTTTACATGCATCTGAAATCTCCCAGAGCTTCCTGTAACAATTTCATCAACTAAAGCTCTAGGACCAAGAATCTCGGTATCAAAGAGAACATCCAATTCTCTGGATACCCGATTGTAACCGAATTGTCTAACTCCTTTCAAATTGCAAAGTATCCCTTCTAACGCTTGTGCATCCAACTCATTTACAACCCCGACAACCCCTAATATAATTTTATCTTGCTCGCTGCTCTGTACAAATGAGGCATCAAAACCAGCATCTTCAATTGCTGTCACGATTTCCTCTTTACTTATTATTAAAGGATCATACTCAACTTCCCCTAATGAAGTCGGAAGAGCAACAGTGGCTCTTTTGACACCGTTAAGTTTCCTTAAGATACCTTCAACAGAATTAACACAGGCTGCACATGTCATGCCTCCAATTGTGAACTGTCCTACTAGAGTTCCTTGTGGGTTTGTGCGAGCGGTACTCTTTTCTTCTAGAACCTCAGCCTCAAACCCTGCATCTTCTATTGCGTTCTTAACATCATCGTCCTGTACATATATTATAATAAAACACATATAAGTTACGGAAACACACACAACTTCCTTGGCAAAGAAGCTTCCATCATTAACCACATACTAAGAAACCTGGATAGAAAAACTTAAAACCCCAATAAAAGAAGAAAATCAGAGAGACCAAAAAGATCAATATGCCCCTCCTTAACTTAAAGTGGAAACATCACTGGCTTGAATAACAAATGACGCATTGGTCTTCAATATCGCAAGCAACCTAGGTGAATTTGCTTTGATCCTAACTGGACCACATAGATGACAGCTACTTTTACTAAACATGTCATTTCGCACCTTTAGGGGGTGTTTGTGATTGCTTTAAAAAAAAAAAAAAATTGAAATGAAATCTATCCATAAAGGTTTTCAAGTTAAACATAAGCAGCAGAAAAAAAAAAAAAAAAAAAAAAAAAAGAGGCCAAATAATCAATAAAGGGTAATTATAGGATATCTGAGGAGGTGCTTTTGATATCGGCTTATATTTCATAAGCCCCAATTTCCCGACTTATCGGCTTTTATAAGCTTATTGTGATATCATAAGCTTACACTAGTTTCAAATTAAGCCAAAAAAAATTGTGGCGTACAAAATATAAGCCGAAACACAAATAAGTCAAATAAGTAACAATTTTGATGAATTAAAAGAAAAGAAAAAGAAAAAAAAACCTTGACTAGATTGGGATCAAAAGTGACGTGGGCTTTATGCTGCAACAAAGCAACAGAAGCAGAAACGACGCCGTTTAAGCTCATAAGAGCACCTTCAACCGAACTAGAACAAGCTGAGCACGTCATCCCCGTTACTTTGACTGTTATACTCTTCATCCCTAATTCAACATCATCGTCCTTGTCGTAAGAATCAAGTAGCCTGACGTCTTCCAGGTTGTCATCGGAAACATCGATCGCAGTTGAATCCAGTGACGTCAGCTGCAGATTATGATGCTCTCCTTTTTTATTTTTATACATTTTTTTCTTATAACTCAACTGTTTTTGTTTCCTATGTAAGAATAATAATAGTTTTTAGAGAGAGAAAGTGTGGGAAGAAGGTGGTGGTGAAGACAGATTGAATTTGGAAATCAAAACTATGGGAGGAGGAGTTGTTTCTTTGTACTAGTTTTATTATATAAGCAAAAATAAATATAAATAGAAAAATCACTGAGTTGGTGTTGGTGGGTAAACAAATGCACTCAACTTTTCATTATGCTCCCCTCTTTATTTGACTGCTTGCTAATATGTGCCTTCTTATGGAGTTTGATAAAGTAAAAGCTACAAATACTTCACGTACTGTCAGTTTTCACACATTAGGTTAAAGAATTTCGAACATTGTCTACACCGCCTAAACTCTTCTAAGGGTAATTTGATCACTTTTCACATCTTTATCTTCTACATCTACAAACACCGGCCAAACACCATTATTTCCAACATGAAAACTCATTTTCAGACCAAAAACAAAAACACATCAAAAATGAAACTCATTATTTCCCCACACAACATCAACCTCCATTTAATATCATTTTCGGTAGCAACTTGTACTTTCAGGTCATTATTTACATTTTTACTCAAAACTATTAATTTGAAAGTTACTTGCATACCTTTACGCGTAATTGTAAACTTAAACCATGTAAAGTGAAAAATGACATTTTTTTGTAAACTGTCAATATTTGACTAAAAACTCAAAATATTCGCTTTAACATTTACGTGTTTACTTAACCCTAAAACTGGGAGATGAACTCGCGTAACGTGAAAAGCGACTTTTAATGCGTATCGGAACTAGACCGAGCATGGTCAACATTAAATTAACACATTACGGCCCTAATAGAGTTATTTTAGGTGTCATGACATTTTGTTTTACAAGTCTCTCTTTAAACGCGCGTAATTTGCATTTTAGCTCACACGTGCACGCTTTTTACATCAACCAACCAAGTAACCAAATAATACTCACACCACTACTCCATATTTATAAAAATTCAAATTTTCCATCCCCTCTATCATCACCAAAACCGACCATAGGCCAAATATACCCAAAACCATGTGCAAATAAGCCAAAATCTATGTACTTGCACGCCATAAATCACCTAATAAGCCAAAGCTCAACCCATCCCCACTTCTTACACATATGACACCACCATAGGACCACCCACAACCCACCAAAAGTTTCCCATCTAGGCTACGCACCACCTTGTCATCTCTTGAGCCACCCTTGTTTCATTACCAAGTTTAATTCTATAAATACTACCCTAACTAGCTCAATTTTACTCACAATTCAAATCACCAACACACCTCCTTTTCTCTCAAGTAGTTTAGGCAGATCTTAGGTGTTCTTCAAGGGTGTGTTTGCTTGGGTAAAATTTTGGTTAGGATTTATACAAGAAAGGTTTGCAAAACTAGTGTTTCGAGTTGATAAATTAGGGTTTTCTTGAGGTTTTATTGTGTTCTTGAGCACTATACTTCACAAATATTTGTAAGCTTTCACAGACTCTTTTTAACACTTCATACTATGTTATTTGATTATTCATGTTCTTATATGTCACTCATGTATACTTGTGGTGTTGTAAAATTGAGCCAAAAGTTAAGTTTTGAACACAAGTTTCTGTCCCGTCATCTTACACATTTTTCGGACCTTTCCAATTTTTGTGAACTTATATACATATGTCTTAGGTTGTTCCATGAATTTTTTCATAATTTTTGGAGTCAATTTAGTATTTTTGATAAATCACACAAAATAGTTAGTCAATACCGACACAAATCTGAGTATTGTTTGTAATTTGAGAAAACGACCACCCTATGGCCTAGTTGAGTAAAAATGATGTGAATAGCTACTGTAAGGGACACTCAAACCTAACCTTAGAGAGTTGAATCGAGTCATGACGATAAATATTGAAGGAATACGACCTCGATAATATAGGTTAAAGTTGCTGAATTCTAACAGCTTTGACATACTTGTACGTTTTTAACTTTATAAAATAATTGGTGAAGAACCGAGCCGAGTGGCTTACACTTTTGGAAAGTAGACTTGAACAAGATGAACCTAGGCCTTTGAAACAAGTGTCTTCTTTAGAAAACGAGTGAGAAATAACCTGATTAAGTGGAACTTTTCTGAAAAAGTGTAACAACATGTAGCAAATTGTTTTATTAAAAACCGACACCCAAAACTTATTTTTACGAACCGGAACTTTGAAATAATGGAAGTAGACAAGTTCACCTTTGTTTAGAGAGTTTAACAAAGAAATTTGGGCTTAAAACGAATTATATACGCTCAAATGAAGTCGGGATAAACTTGCATATTCCCTAAAACGACTTATATTTCTAAGTCGCGTTTAGGATTCTCGATTGTTATTCTACATTATACTTTTCCCGAATACTTTGATGTTTGAGCTGAGTTTCATAGCCCCGCTTTTACTTGTTTACACTTGTTTTCAAATACCTTGGGGTGAGAATACAATGCTAGATTTTACTTATGAACATAATTATTTCTATAAAACACATACATTGATCAGGTGTACTGTATAAACATATATGTACATACAAGATCGGGTGTAACGGTCACATTACCGAGTGTAACAGACATACTAACAAGTGTAATGGTCATTATGAGTGTATCGATTAACCAAACATTATAAACCTTGTGTCCACATTTTCAAATACTTAAACCTATGAACTTACCAACTTTATGTTGACCATTTAGCATGTATTTCTCATGTTTGCAATAGTTGATTGACATACCATGGAGCACGTGCATTCAAGTCGTATCTTTTAAAGACTTGTGCATTTAACCATCATTCGATAACTTTTTCAAAAGCATATTTCCCTATTATTGAAGATCTCACAGTTGTAACGATTCAAACCTTGTTTAAACTATATTGAACGTATACTCATGTAGGTCGTTCAATATAATTGTAACTTTGTATTATGAAGTCATGCCTCGGATGCCTTTCCGCTGCGACCCATTCTGGGGGTGTGACATTTTCTTTTAGTTCTTAATTTGTTTTCTTCTTGAGCTTGATGAGAAGTTGCCCCTTAATATTAATTTTTTGATGATGATGGTTGGGGAAGTGGTTGGTGGTCATGGACTCATGGCTTAATTTTGGGATGGTGGTGTTTTTGAATTAATATGGTGATGGTAATGGCTAAAAATGGTGAGTTATGGGTGGTGGTTGATTTGATGTATGTGGTGATGGTTGGAAGTAGTGAGCAGTATTGGGGTTTGATTAGTGAAGGTGGTGATGGTTGAAATTGGTGGTGGTTATGGATAGAAGTGGTGGTGGTATTAGCAGACTAAAGTGTGGGTAGTAGTTGATTGGTGGGGTGGTGGTGTTGACGACTAGAAGTGGTGGTGGTGTTGGCGGCAGGAATTGGTGGTGATAGTTGATGAAGAAGAGAAAGGGGATTTAAGTCTTTTCATATGAGAGAGAGGTGGATTTCATTAAGACAAATTGACCTCAAACAAAGTTAAGTAAGATGCGTATAAAAATAGTACATGAATAATAATGAGTCGGAGTTAATTGTAAATAGAGTATTCGTAAGTTTTACTCGTTGTCGATACGCTCGTGATGTTGAAGTGTGTTATATAACATCATGACACCCATCATCCCCGCAATGAGAGAGGCCAAATTTTCACGTGTACAATCAGAACATCACATCCTCATCCTCCCCGTAGTGCGTCTTCTTTTTTCTACGGAAGATTAGGAGTGGCCACCTTTTCATGGAGTGAATATTACATGCTATAAGCAATGGGATTGATAGTTATGGTTTACTATTCCTAAAATGGTATTTTGATTTTTAGGTTATATGTGGTCCCCCACTGTTCGGCTTCAACTACTCTATATGTTATGCTTTTGTACTATTGTGATTCTTTTAGCTTTTTTTACATCTTTTCATCTATTTGCTTTTGCATATGAATTTGTCTTATTTTTCTTATTATGCTTTTTTTCAGTCATCAGTAAAGTTTTTTGTTCCTCACAATTTATTTGATATTTGGGTTCTCCATTGTTTGGCTCTAACTCTGTTATGTCTAGAATAAATAGTTTAAAATCATGTAATCTTGCTTTACTGTCAAAATCGTGGTGGAGGTTCTACGATGAACTGAATGTTTTTTGGGTTTCTATGATTAAATTGCCAATCAAAGCCATGAAAGTCACAACCGAGGATGGGTTCTCCACTTCCCTTGGCCAAGTCAACTCATCAACAAACACAACCCACGACTATGGTTCGTTCTTTACTTCCATCGACCTAGATCAACCTATCTCTGCTTCCACACCCACGGCCCAAACATAAGCTCAATCCATGGCCCTGATTTAAACCGCGACCACCACCTCTCAACACGTCACTAGTAATCTATCAACCCTGAACTCACCCCCATGGTCACTCAAAAAACTGGATAGAACACGTAAGACTACTCAACGTCTCAATCTTCATGTTTCTCATGTCTCTCTTGTTCCTAAATCCGTTTCTCTTGCTTTATCTGATTAGTATTGGCGGGATGATATTTTGGGTCTCGTTCCAAGACCTCATGGTGACAATATTGTGCGGTGTTTTCGATTATTTTAGCATAAATTTCATGCTGATGGTTCTTTGAGTTGATATAAAGCCCGATTGGTTGCCAATGGAAGTAGTCAGCAGCTTGGCATTGACTGTGATGAGACTTTCAGCCCGATTGTCAAGTCGGCCACTATTCGCACCGTTCTTAATCTTGCATTGACTAGACATTGGCTTGTTCATCAGCTAGATGTTAAGAATGTTTTTCCTAATGGTGATTTTGTCAGAGTCTGTGTATATGCATCAACCTTTAGGTTTTGTGAATCCTCGGTATCCTTATCATGTATGTCGCCTTCGGATGTCTTTATATGGGTTGAAACAGGCCCCTTGTGTCTAGTTTCATCGATTTGTTGCTTATGCTACATGAGTTGGATTTCTCCAGCTAGATGTGATTCTTCTTTATTTATTTACAGATCTGGTATTGACACCCATTTTTTTAATTTATGTGGATGATATTTTTCTTACAACATCTTCTACAACTTTGCTTTAAAAGGTTATTTTGTCATGGATGTTTCTTTTTTAGGGATCTATGTTACACGTGACATGGATGTTTCTTTCTTAGAAGAAATATGCTATGGAGTTGCTTGAGAGAGCACATATGCTCAATTGCAATCCTACTCGGACTCTTGTTGACATTGATCCTACGCTATATCGTAGTCTTGCAAGTGGCCTACAATACCTTACCTTCACCGTCCCTGATTTGTCTTATGTCGTACAACAAATTTTTCTATATATGCATGATCCTTGGGAGCCTTACTTAGTTGCTCATAAGAGGATTCTTCATTATGTTCATGGCACCTTGGATTTTGGTTTACAATTATATGCATCCTCCGGATCTTCTCTTGTGGCTTACTCTAACGCTTATTGGGTTGATTGCCCTGCTACTCATTGATCTACACCGGGGTATTGTGTATTTTTGGGCAACAATCTTTTATGATGGTCTTCTAATAGATAATACACTCTCTCAAGTTTTAGTACAGAAGCTGAATGTCAGGGCGTTGCTAACGTTCTTGATGAGACAGCATGGCTACGCAATCTTCTTCGGGAACTACACATATCACTACTGACTACTACTCTTGTGTATTGTGATAATGAATGCAAAGGGGTTCTTTTTCTTTAAGTTTAACTCGAAGAAAGGTGTTGATGATGTTCTTGAAAACGGTCCTTGGTTAATTAGAAATGTAACTATTATTCTTAAACCATGGATATTGAACACCAACTTGCTTAAAGAGGATTTGACCAACATCCCGGTGTGGGTTAAATTCCATGATGTCCCTCTGGCTATGTTTTTTGATGATGGTCTTAGTCTGCTTGCCACATTGATTGGTACACCCAAAAGGTTAGATGATTATACTAGCCAAATGTGCAAGGACTCATGGGGCCGTAGTAGTTTTGCTAGATGCATGATTGAAGTGAAGTCGGATAAGGTTCTTCAGGATAGCTTCACTGTTGAGATACCTTTACTTGATGGTATGGGGTCGACTATTGAGAAGATTCGGGTTGAATACGAGTGGAAACCACCGCGTTGTGATAAGTGTAAGATCTTTGGTCATACTCTTATTGATTGTCCTAAAGTTGTTGTGTCCTCTGCTCAGCCTACTATGCTTGTTAATGATGGTTTCAAGACTGTTAACAACAAAAAGAAAGGAAAACAAGGTGGTCCTACAATCCCGGGTCAAGGAGGATTTACTAAACCAGTTGTGGGTAAGCAGTTTCAGTATCGACCCAAAAAAACTACTCCTGAACCTAAGAAAATGGATGACAATAAGAAGAATGCTTCTGATGTGGCTAGTTAGAGTGGTACGAAGATTTCTACATCTAACTAGTTTGATGCTCTTAATATGGATGATACGGATGCTTTTGGTATTCCTATTAATGACACTAATAAGGATATGGATTCTGGTCGTACAATGGAAGTTAATGAGGATGAGTCTACTAAGACAGGTACTGCATCACAAGAACCTCTTGTGAGTGATTTGAAAGAGAAGGAGTCGGTTATGGCTCCTAAAACTGGTGATTCTTGTACTCCGCCCGCCTCTTCTACTAAGAGAGTTCTTTTTCTAAGGTGGGAGAGATCGTGGTTTCTGATTCTGATAATGAGGTGGTTGCGAACCCATTTGATGAGTTTGCTAATCTATTCGGTGGTGGCCAAGAGTTTGAGGATGACTATGATGAATATTACTACGATGACTATGCAAACCAAGTTTATGATCTTTCAAGAAATTTGGATGCTTTTAATGTCATGTATGACACTAAGCTTCAAGGCCTTAGGAAGTAATTTTATTTCGTTATGTTCTATGTTATCCTTTGAGTAATGGTTTGTTTTCTTGTTTAGAAAATAAGAAATATCTTGTTATGTAAGCTTCTTGCCTATGTAACGGACTGAGATATGGGATTTCACCCATATCCATTGTACTTAAACGTTTTTTATTAATATAGTTCACCCATATCAACGTACGTATGTTATATCTCGTTATCAGTATGCAGATAAAGTGTTCCGCATTATTTGAAGAGTTCCACACCAATTTGAGTGTTCGGTCTCTTCTCGCTTAAACTGCGATGGAGTGTTCCACATTATTTAATAGGCTATTAATCGTATATTATAGTCCAAGCCCATATTCTAAATCATTTCATGTAATTATAATTGTTTTTGATGAATGAATATCTCACAAGGAAATTACCAATTTTAATACTCCGCATTTGTTTTTCATATACGTATGTTTTACTGTTTTGTTTCTTTAACTCAATGCATCTTGATTATTCGGTTGGCTCCCAGATTGATACTCGTATTAAATTATTCGACGTAACAGCTTCTCGGCTTCTCGCAAGTATTATACTACTGGTAGTAACAAATAGAGAAGAGAAAGCATATAACTATATATCAATCTATTTTAAACCCATGGACTGGTTTTTAAAAATGTTCATAACCAAAGGGCCATTTATGCATTTTATATTTTTATCCATAAAGATACATATGATGATTTCTTATTTTCTTTATTAAAAAGAAAATATAAGGTAGGTGGATTTACCGGATATAGCCCTTGATATTGCTTAAATTCCAATTTTATCCTCTTTTGTACGATACTTGTGTTACCAGTTGTACTACACACACACGTTAAAATGGACTTTTCCTAATGTTTCTCGACGGCTGAATTTTTCAATACGCATTGAGGTAACTTGACCAAACTTTCTCTATTTTATGTTCTAAATATTATTTATAATAAGGTTTTAGTGACAAAAAACAATTTCGTCAAAGTCAAGCTTTTTGTCAAATAAAAGAAATTACAACATATACTTTTTCAGATATAATATCAACAAATACAAACATTTACAGTAGCTTATTAGATTATTGTTTAGGCTAATAATAACAATATGTAGTCAATCAATTCAAAACACGCTTGGTGTAGTTACTAATTATATTAACCCGTGATTTTAAAACTCATTTAAAGTGGTTAAATCACATTTCATTAAGCTAACAATGTAGATGAATATAGATCAGAGGCCTAGTAGGGTGTCTAGTGGTGCTTTGCCACCTTTAATCGGCTCAATTTACACATTAGCTATTCGGTCCAATACTTGTTTATAAATAACTTTTGCAACTAGTCCTCCTTAATCATACATGTATGTTGAATTGTTGATTAAAGTTCACAAACTAAGAACTTAAACAATCAAATACAATACTTGAATTTACTTGTCAAACTATACTCGTTGAATCATGTTTGAGGGGGGAAAAAAGTCATATATACATCATTGAGCATTTTTTACTATAACTTTTATGTTAAATTCGATCTCTTTTAACTTAAAATTCTGGCTCCGCGTTTAATATATGATGCATTGTTTAATAAAAAAATGTATATGCTTTGTGTTTAGATATATTTAAAACTACGACTAATGCACGCACACACTTATTTGTTGTAATATTTGTATGAGGTTTATAATTTGACATTCGGTTAGGAATCCGATAATGATCTTAAAACATGCTACTGTATTATTTATGTATCATATCTAGTTAGATAAATTGTGACGATACCTACAAAATCTTTGCTTCGTTGTCATTGAGTTATGCTTAAGTTATGGGTGTTTTTTCTAAAGATTGGTGAACATCATTGAGTTATAAATCCATGTGAATGGTGTGAGGCATAAGTCAAAATGGCCGCCGTTAGCAGTTGACCAACTCACGCGCTAACTGCCACCAAAAGCTTCTAGACTACCCAATTGAACCGGTCATCTTTATTTATTACTGGTCCTCGTTTTATGATAAATAAATAACTCAACGACATATAATATGTCAACAAGGTGAACTTATACTTTCATAAGTATGTTGACACAATTATATCATCTATACAAATTAGGTTACTATACTAATATTAATAAATGATTATTTGTTCTTAGCTTAAACAAATGTGAAGGAAAATGTCAAAATGACCACTTGATTACACAATGTTAACTACCTTATTACTTATCGATGGTATAAGCGACATAGACAAAGGATGTGGAAGGAAAGACTAGTGAATTGGTGGCTGTTGTTCACGTGCGGGATGAGATGTTGGTCTCGTCGATAACAGTGTTATCATTGTTGAACATTGCAAGTTTTTTGATACATTATTCTATTAAAATCACAGAATTTATTTAAGGTACGTGTTAAATACTGTAGCAAGTTTGCATAAGTGTCTGATTGTGAAACTTCATAACTTTTACTTGTTTACAAGTTATGTTTTGAAACAATGTGAGATGTTATAACTAAAGAAAATGGGGAAGTAGAACATTTGTGTTCTTGAAGTTTTGTCTGTAAACAATAGAATGTAACCCGAAAAAAAAAATGGTGATAATATTGTGAAAACAAAGTATTTTTTCAACCTTTCTTAAAAATATAAGGCTATTGTTGGCATGGTATGTTATATACTCTTTATGTTATTTACGGATTCAGTACAAAATGATGTCGAACTATAAGTCGATTCTTATTGAAAAGTACTTTATTCCGTTCTGAAAATGTGTCCAGAAACAAATTTTGCACGCTTTATGATATGACTAAGGATCAAATGAGAAGAATTCTTAAAATAAGAAGGATGAGAAATAATTATAACTACACATTGGAGATGCATTAATTTGAATTAGATGCATCCCTAATCTTTTAGATGTATCATAATATATTTTCTAACTAAAAATTAGATGCACGTACATATATTAGATGCATTTCGTCAAGTTAGACGAATCCTATGTATTTTTCGTCCTCTGCGGGTCAAATTTGTTGCTAGTACTACTTTACATCGTTTTCACTTCAAAATCACTTCCGAAACTAATTGTGATGCATCTAATTCAAGTCGATGTATCTCAAATATGCGGTTATAGTTATTTCTCATTCTTCTAATTTTAAGTTTTCTTCTCACTGGATCCTTACCCATGTGTAAGAAACATAAATTTAAGTTAATGAAATGTCATTTTACCCATGTGCCTAATTCATCAATTAAATGCAAATTTTATGACATAAAAGAATATAAAAGAAAAATAAGTAAAATGGTAAATAGTTAATTATTTAAAAATATATAGTTTTTTGAGACAACCTAAAATAGTAAAATAAACACTTCAAATGAAACAAAATAAATATCATACAATAAAAATGTTCAATAACATTATCATACTTTCGAATTTGGGCAACAATTGTACCCGTTTGGATGTTGGGTAACTTATTTTATAGAAAAATAAAATAATATCGTCATTGAAAAAAAAATGATATCGTTATTGGATATATTCGTTTAATCATACTTCAGCGCAATTAAAAATTGATATACCGTTCTTTTTCTTTAACTAGTTTAGATATTTGCACGCAGTATCTTTAATATAAGTCACATTAAAAGAGTTTTAACATAAGTATTAAGTTGTATCACTTGTGTTTTGCCACCGTTTGATCTATTTGTTTGATTTTCTTTTAGATAAAAACAAAAATAAAAAGTTTTAGCACTAATTGTTACTGTATATAATTAGGTAATCAAGTGCCTATTTTTATCCAAACATTAACGGGTTTCAAAACCATATCCAAACATAGATTCGCATGTTTTTGCTCGGTTCAACACTTATCTTTATCCATTATTGAAAGTCATACTTGCATATGACTGTAGAATGTCATAGAGTTATTCTCAATATAGTTTCAAATATTATATAATTAACATGTACTTTGTCGTAGAGGAAAAGAAATACGTATTGTATAATTAACATGTAATGTGTTGTAGAGGAAAAGGAATGTGTGCACGGTATTGACATAAGTCGTATTAACAATATACTGTATAATTGAATGGTTAAAGTTCACTAAGGACACGTTAACACAAAGTTCCACATATTCTTACTTAAACTTAAAGAGTGATAATCACATGAGTCGTTTTCATTAAATACGTAAAATCTTGTATATTTATTTAATAAACTGCTTTCATTTTGCTATTTATTATTCCGTGCATATTAATTTAATCTAATAATAATTATAATATTTAAATTACAACAAAACAAATATAAAGTTTACGAGTATTTGTTAAATAAAATCTAAGATTATATAATTTTGCAAGGTTTTAGGCTTAAATTTGAATTGTATTAACTAATCAGAATATAAAGTTATTTTAAATTCAACACTTATGGTTAACTAATTAAACTTTTAAAGTTTTTTGTATTGTCAATTTACCACCGAATGTTTATAAATTTTTTCTTAGAAGGGTGGCAGTGGGGGCGGCATCACCCACCGGCAAGGCCATGCCGGCGGTGAACACCGCCGCCACCCCACCGGCATGGCTAGCGGCATGCTTTGAGCGGCAATTTTTGCCTCCGAGGCATTCTTGTTGCATGTGCATTTTGGAACGTTGGAATTTAATTTTGTATCCGTTGGAGTGGAGCGTGCATTGGGCCAAAAAAAAAAAAAAAAAAAAAAAAAAAAAAAAAAAAAAAAAATCCTATATATATATATTACACATTATACATTTCTTTTTCAAACACAATTCATTTCCAAACACTAACATAAACACAAACACTTTTTACACATATAGTTTTTGAAGCATGGAAAGTGGGAAATCAAGAAGTGGTTCAACACAAAGAGGTCGTGGACGTGGCTACCGTCCTCGTGTTCGTCCGCAAGGTCCACCACCGGTGTATCCACAATACCCTCAATCGGGATATTATCCCCAACCTCCACAACCGATGCATCAACAATACCCTCAATCTATTAACTATCCCCAAGCTCCACCCGCAATGAACCCAAGCCAATATAACATATCGATGACGAGTGACTTCAACCCGTTTGTTGACTACCGTGAAGGTCCTTCCCGTCGTGAACCAAGTGTGGAACGCGAACTTCCTTTATATGGTGACGACGATGATGATGACATTGATTTTGTTCCCGAAACGCAACAACAAACTCAAATTGGTATATATATATATATATATATATATATATATATATATATATATATATATATATATATATATATATATATATATATATATATATATATATATTTTTTTTATACGCGTTATTTAATTGTTATATTTTTTATATGTTTTTTTTCGTTATTTATTTGTTATGTTTTTTATATAAATTTTTTTTCGTTATTTATTTGTTATAGTTTTTATATGTTTTTTTTTTCTTTATTTATTTGTTATATTTTTTATATGTTTTTTTTTCGTTATTTATTTGTTTTATATATATATATATATATATATATATATATATATATATATATATATATATACATATATATATATATATATATATTTTAGATGAAGATGTTCAAGTGGGTAAAGGGAAAACTAAAGCGGATAAAAAGAGTTGGACGTCGATCGAAGAGGTTGCTTTGGCCAAAGCATGGATTCATATCTCGACATGTAAAAAAGTCGGGAATGAACAAGGAAGAGATAAGTTTTGGGAAAGAATTTTGGAGCATTTCAAAGCCACAATTAAAAATACTAATCGAACTCATCATGCGTTAAACACAAAGTGGAAACATTTGAATCAAGCAATGGGAGTCTTTAACGGGCTTCACATCCAACAAGTAATTTTTATATACTTGTGTTAATTTATATATACTTGTGTTAGTTTTTATATACTTGTGTTAATTTATATATACTTGTGTTAATTTTTATAAACTTGTGTTAATTTATATACTTGTAGAATCGCATTCGTGAGAGTGGGTGTGACGATGTCAACGTCTTGGAAAATGCCATGTCTGATTATAGTAAGAGGAATAAGGGTGCTTCGTTTAATCATATTGAAGCGTGGAGGGTTGTTAAGGATGAATCGAAATGGTTGGAGCAACCATGTTTTGAAAAAGTATCTTCGACATCTCATTCCGACAAACGAAGAAAGTCGTCGGAATCTAGCTTCTATGGGTCCGGAAGCAATGACAATGTTGATCCTGTTATTCCGGATCTAAATGACGACACAACTCCTGTTTCAAAAAGAAAAGGAAAAAAGACCGCTAGTGAGGCGTCGACAAAGAATAGTGCTGCTGAGTTTATTGGGCAGTATACGGCAAAGAAAGCACTAGCGTTGGATGAGGCCATGGCAGATAAACGTGCAAAGGATCAATTGTCCCACTAGTTGCTGCAGACACAAATCGAAAATGCTAAAGAAAAGGCTATGATTCGGGCACTGAAATTCTACAACGAGCCGCACGAACACATAACCAATCAGGTTATGCGAGATTTCATTATCAAGACAAAACGTGGGTACGCGGAGACATATGGATAGCCTACGGATTTTTAGATTTAATAATGTATTTTTTTTTTCCAAGTATTATGTAATGTTATTTTAATTATTAATGAAATATTTATGTTTTATTTAAATTGTTTAATTTAATTTATTATTAAAAAAAAAAGTTGGGAGGTATGAAAAAGGCATGGTTGTCACTAAAATGGGGTTGGAAGGTATGGAAAAAGTATGAATGAGGTGAAATGAAGTGGAATGATATTATTGGTGGATTTCAGAGGTATGGGTGATTTCGGAAGCATGACTGCCAGTGTCCTTACAAGATCAAAGTTTATTACAGTACTCAATTTATTTATTTATTTATTTTTTAACTTTTCTTTTTTCATCTTTGACATATGTATCCACCATGCAGCTTTTTATCTAGATGAAAAATTAAGAGATATTGACCAATTCAATTTTGACAGATCGTAGGGCACCGATTTTAAAATAGAGCTATACTTTTGATTCGAATAATTAGTCCAAATGATATCATTTTAATTTTTTCTTTAAATAAGAGATACGTGAAGCTATCTTTTCATCCATCACATAATATGTCTATATGTGTTATCTGATATGTCTATATGTGTTATCTGATAGGCCGGAGGTCCTTTTCTACTTTAAGTAGAACCGGAAGCAACCTCTCTACCTTAGGTAGGGGTATGGTTGTCTACGTCTCAACCTCCCCCATACACCGTGGAAGACGGTATTGGGACCCATAACCCGTGGAAGACGGTATTGGGAGTTACTTTACTTTACCTTTTGATAGGGCGATCATTTATATTTGTATCAAGATATAAAAGTACAACGTTCTAGTGTTCTACCCATTAATATTACAGTATTAAAAGTCTTGGAAGTTATGGTTGCAATCAAACAAAGCAATTCAAACTTATAATGAGTTAAATACGGAAGTGCTTCTGAGAAAAGGAAATTTATAGTGGAAGTTGCCATGACTTCTTATCGTAAGTTTCTTTTAAAAGACAACAAAAGCCAAACTCCATTCTATAAAAGGTCCATGACACTGATTCCACTTAAATTGTTATACTTCTAGTAATTTTGATTATCTTGTTCTTGAGCGGTTTGAAAGTGTAAATATTGATGGAAAACCGATGTAAACAAGCACAACAAGTCAATAATAATTATGGAATTGAAAAAGAAAAACAGCACCATATTCAACTTTTCGCATGACTCGACTAATCGCATTGTGTTCACAGTCGAATTAGAGAAGAAATTTAATTATCGCAAGAGGAACTAGTTGACAATACTGTTGGAAAAATGTTTTTGCAAAATTATATATGTACATGTTATATATATTTGTATTAGCTAGCAGGTATGCGTTCTCTTTGAAGAAAGCTTCGTAACGAGCTAAAACATGTCCAAAATGGAGTAATATTAATAAGATGACGTGTCTAAAAAAAGACACTTGAAGCACAAATTGAAAAAATAAGAGTATCTCACATTGCCAAAAAAATGAAGTGAAAGGTTGTCTAAATAGAAATTTTGATATTCGATATCAAATTCCTTTGGTTGGTTTTACTCCAACACCTACGTGTGCACACGCATGGTGAGCAGAAAATGGGTTCCAAGCTTGTAAACTCATGCGACCTGCGGCCATGAATGCAACTTCGAAACTTCACCTACATACGAATCTTTTGCTGCCAAATTCGGGTTTCGTTTTCCAAAATTTCTGTAGTTCTCTTTTTGGAATAGATATAAACTTATTGATCAAGTTTACAAAAATCGGCTTTTTGTATTAAAAGATATGTGAATTAGTTTTAGGAATAACAGATTTGCTTTTAATTTGGCAGTAACATTATCTTGGGAGACAAGATTAGTTTTCCTATAAGTAAAGTCATACGCCTCATTCGGTAATAATAATAATAATAATAAAAACAAATGCATCTCCATTACAAATGTTTTCCGGTAGGCTTCATTCAGAAACACACAAGTTTTTTCGTGATTTTTCAGGCAAGTTTATCACGTTCGTTAGTACATTTGTTTTAAGGGAATCATATTAAACATGAGCCTCGTGTCTCGACCTTTACTGCTTTCTTTTACTTATCGTTATATAGTACTTGTCGTCCATATTTAATTTTCTATTATTTATTTATTGTAATCTGATTTAATTAATTTCACAAAAAGATGTAGATTGACGGGAACACTTTGATCCCGAATGCTTTTTTGGCACCAGCTATTGTCTAACCCATAAGGAATAGCTTCGGCAACTTTCCTGGCCTAGAGGAGCACCACCTGGAGCGAGACGAGCTGAGACTCGACCCCCCGATTTTTATTCCACAAACTCTCTATAGTGTGCCCATAGATTTTGCGAAAGCGGGTACCTATCTGAAGTAAGTGCCACAGATAAGACTCGAACCCGAGTTTATTGACTCAAGCACGAAAAATCCATCCATTGAATTAATGTTATAGCGGTTAAAAAGTGTTACAGTTTCCTTTACAAATACCATATGTGATCTAATATAACGGTTAAAACCGTGTTTAAAAGAAACTTTTTATTACGAGCCTAAAGTTTCATACGGGCTAAGCCTCCAAACCCTTTTTATTTATTTATTAGATGATCTAGTGGTAAAACACCTAATATTTTAACAATAAGTTTAGTACAAAATCTCGTTAAGTTGAAAAAGCAAGAAAATGATTGAGGTGTTGTTTGAACATATGAAGCAAAGTGTGGGGACAACAATGAGTAGTTGGTGCAACGTCAAAAAAGCAAGAAAACTTCGGTTACGAGACCACATCACAACATTAACCAATCATATCTCGAGTGGACTCCACGTCATGTTTAAAACTTTTTTTTTTTGGTGAAGTTGGTGGTCACACCCATCTATCTCATCAACCAACACAAACAAACATCTTTAACGATTAGACCCCTCACTAACAATCTCGCGTTTTGACTGACCATGCATATCGTTTTAATTGCTAAAATCGTTTATAACTCATAATATCGACCAACTTACAATTTTTTTTAATGACGACATGTGAAATACGACTTTAAAACTCTTTCAAAATCCACTCATAAAAGTGTTCGTTTGCTTTAGAAAACGATTTGGCTCAAAACGCCTTGATCGAGACTGGACCAAAATGTTCGGTATGTCTGTGTGGTCCGATCCAACGATTCATAATGGCCGGTCGTGCTTAAGATCGAATCGGATCGGATAAAAAATCGAATATGAAAGAAATGATAGACCAACGACTGGACTAAAATATGATTGGTTTAGTCCGAGCGATCTGATTTCTCGATTCGATTCAGATTTAAAAACTTGTGAATTAAACTAGACAAAAGACTTGATGGACAACAACTATAAATAAAACCTGTATGAAATTATTAGCTTTAAAATATGATATTTGACTTTTCATGTTTTTTCTAAATTATGGACACATGATCTTTGGTCTTGGATTGACAAATTTTCAAGAGTTAGGTTCGCTTGGGTTGAATTTTGATTTTATATGTATATTTACTAGCAGGGTACCCGCCAGTACCCGTGTGTTGCGGTGGCGGGTACCTTGTCATTGAATAACTTTATAGAAAAAATATATTTTTTTATTGTAATATCTTTAAGCAATAGGATACCATTTCATATAAAAATATTAATACACTCACGCGATATAAGTCACGAAAAATGTGAGTGTGACTTAGTTTCGTTTTGGTTTGACACAAAAAGGTCGATGATGACCAAACCCAAGATCTTTAATTTTGTATTTAGGGGTCAACATATAATGTAGTGCAAAATCAACCCGGCATGACCATAATCTCAAAATAATATCCGGCCTTTTCGTTTCTTTTTATAGCTACTCGGTCCAAACAAACTTTATAACAAAACACACTTTATCACAAAGTACGACCCAGTTGAATCCAAATTATTTCGACAAAGCCCATAATACCACTATAACCTAAAAGATATATCAACCACTTAACCCTACACACATTTACAAGCCACCACTCAATCTTATTTCTCTCTTCAAAAAAATAGTCAACCACAAAACCATCATCTTACAGCCGATTAGCAATGAATCACGAACCCGTTTTTGGTTGTCTTGATTTCGAACACAAACCCTTTTCAAGATCCCGTTGTTTCGTGACTTTCGTCTATGTATTGGCTTCAAGATATGGAACCACACAAATCAATGACATAAGCCTTAACCGTGGCTTTGTTGTTAAGGTTTTGTTGGTTCTTGTTTTCAATAGATCGATGACTGGTTGTGTTGGATCTTTAAAGATATTTGATTAATTCGAAAACCAAACCCGAGATCTTTTTATTTGATTTTTTTTTTCGTTTAAGATCTTGAGAAGGATGGTGTGGTTTGTTGTATCTGAGGAGATTGACCGTGATATTGTTGCATTTGTTTTCTGTTGACTATTTTTTGTTGTGGATATGAGACAGTAACATTCAACTGTTATGAGTTGTGCATGGTATTGGTAATTGAATGAATGTTATTATGCTAACCAGTTGATAGACAGTAACATGCAACTTCTATAGACTTTGTGTATTAGCTTGGCAAAAGAAAAATCATGCAACTTCTATAGACTTTGTGTATTAGATGTTTGTACAAATGGTTTAATCGAATGTACTACTTAAACTCTATTTTATATGGGCTCTTTTTTATGTTTCTAAATTCATTTGATTATGTTTCTAAATTCATTTGAAGTTGGTGGAAGCAAAAAATTTCTCATATTTATGCTTTGGAATTGGAATGATGGCTTTATTTTCAAGAGTTTGGCTTTTTTATGTTTTTAAATTCATTTGAAGTTGATGGAAGCAAAAAATTTCTCAGATTTTGGAATTGGAATTGGAATGATGGTTTTATTTTTAAGAGTTTGGCTTATGTTTTGGAAGCTTAATTAGATTGTACATTGTGGTTAAATAGTTGTATATTTTTGTGAATGGGTGAATTAAATTGTGTATTAATTATATGTCTTGAATAGTGTTTTATTTAGTTTTATTTGTGCTTCAAATACTTATATACAATTAATAGACATTTTAAAACACCCCATCACTAATATGTACAACTACCTAAGCACAATGTATAATCTAACTAAGCTTCCAAAAAATATTTACAACTAATTAATGCACGAATAAAGCAATTCTACACATATAATTGATAGTTAAACTCTTGTACACCCCAAACTCAAATATACAATTATATCTCCAGGTTAAAGAAAAAAAATAATGATGCAGCTTTGATTTAATTGTCCATAACATCGAATTCAAAGAAAAATATATTGTAATATAATACTACAACATTAAATCCTTTAACAAATAGTAAGGCACACCTGCTGATTTATAATATTTTAAGAAAAACTCAAACTAAATAAAGGTTTTCATTCATAAATCGACCTCAAAGAAACATCGTTTGCCACCAAAACTGTAGGACCATAGAACTAACCATTTCACTTAGTAATCTTGGGTAATACTTAGAGAGAGAGAGAGAGAGAGAGAGAGAGAGAGAGAGAGAGAGAGAGAGAGCTTTATTACTAAAACATAAACATTACACACACTAACCTTTCCCACTAAGCAACCAACCTCTCAAGTGAGGAGGTGTGGGGGTATTTATAGTAGTAGTCTAGGGCATCACTGATGAGGCGAAAAATGAACCGTTTTTAGGGGGTCATTTAAGCCCGGAATTGAATTTATTTGATCAAATATTGCCCTAAATTGTTCCTTTTGTGATTTTAGGTACTTTGGGAAAGAAATCTGGAAAAGGAAGCAATTCGAACGTTTTTGGAGCATAAAAGTGAAGAAAACGCCAAAGTCTTAATTTTCCTTGCTGGGAACAGTAGGTGACGGCGTCAAGAGTAAAATCCTGACGGCGTCAAGAGTAATTTTCATGACGGCCCAGTACAGAATTGAAGGCGTCACAAGGAAGAGCATCAAGAGTAAAATATGTGACGGCGTGGAAAATGTTATAACGTGACGGCGTCAGAAGTAGATCAAGGCAGTCCAAGAATTCTTTTGGCGGCGAGATGACGGCGTCACCAATTTGGTCTTGACGCCGTCAGCCTCAATTTCCTATATATAGTTTTCTAATTTTCACTCAAAAAAAAGAGAAGTTTTGGAGAAACCCTAAGGCCGAACTTAGTACGAAATTGACAGGTTTTTCAAGGGTTTTCAGCCCTTGAACCCTTTCATGTGTAATTGAGATAAATATTCTTTTAATTCAATCAATATGTCTATGTGTTGGTTGTCTATATCTTGTTCTTGTCTTAATTCCATCATGCTAGGCTAGATCTATCATGTGTTTGCTTAGATCTAATGAAACTTAGATGTTAATTATGTGTTGATTACTTGTTTATTGTTGTATTGGATGAATGATTTCGATGTTAGGCTTAAGAAAACTGGCAGATCTCCAAATGGTAACATGCTTGAACGTCTTAGGAAACATGAACTGACGTGCACTAGGTTTTATTGGTTGTATTTAATGCATGAGTAAATTCTAATGATCCCATGTTAGGAGCTTCTTAGCCGGCTCGACATAGGAGTGAAGTAGGCACTCATAGGATTGGGGAATTAAGTGTGCCACCCCATGAATGGTATTAAGGAATACAATCCGTCATCCACGCAACTATAACAAGTAATTAACGTGTAAAAGATATCTAGGGAGTAGTGAAATCTAAGTAAACACAACTTCTCCACTTATTGCTCACAACTTTAGTTAATTTAGTTTATTTTCATTTTTAGTATTTTATTTTAATTGCATCTTTAGTATTGGGTTAGTTGACTAGCAACTAATTCCGCCCCTCCTTCTAATACCCGAGATTTTTACTTGCTTTCTGTTAATACAAATATCGCCTAAAAACGTTATTTATATTTTACGATCTTCGCTAAGTTTTGTTAATGACAAAATGTAAACTTTAGTTTCTAAGCAAAACATAATCTTAGTTTTTAAGACTTGCATAAACTAGACTTTTGCTACATTTTACATTTCATAAAACACAACACAAGTTTATTTCTTAAATTAGAAATTGTCACATCACATTTATGGCAAGTTTTGTCATTTTGCATTTATGGAAAGAAATGTGTTTGACTAACTTTGTTGTTGCTTGCAAGCTTTGTATTTGACTTGTTATTATGAGATGTGACATTGTTTGGTTGCTAGGAGTTATGAGACAAGACCTTATTTGGTTTGCAAGATTTATTGCAAAACCAACTGCAAGCCCGGCGGTACCCTGGTGGTACACGGGCGGAACCCTTCTCAGGGGTCCGCCTGATCCGCTAGACCTGCAGACGATTTTGGCTATAAATATTGAGCCACAAGTTGAATTTTGGCTCATCACTTGACATTACATTTTACACACACATTCATTCTTTCATCTAACCTCTTAACATTTCATATGTGAAGTTTCTTTTTGTAGCAAAGAGATTTACGAGCTTACTAAAAGTAACAAGTATTCAACACAATGTTGCAAGACTTGTTAGCTTAGCATTGTGTAGACTTGTGTAGTTTACACTTCATTTGATTGTGTATTTTCAATAGTGATCGGTTAGTATTTTAGTCCTCAAAATACAAAGAGTGTTGGGAGTTGTTGTACCCTAGTAAAAGAAGTAACGGGAGTGGTTGTGCCCTTGTAAAAGAACTCGACATTTAGCTTTGTGTCGGTAAAAGTATAAGCGACGTGTAAGGTTTTCTCCGCCGGTGAAAGGAGCTTGTTGACTAGTGAAAGAAACTCTCGAGTTGGATACTCGGGGCGTGGACGTAGGGCAAGGAAAAAGAGTCCTTGTAGCCGAACCACGATAAATACTCGTGTTGTGGTTTGATCATTTCTTTCATTTACTTGCATGTTATATATTGTGTTTGTGCATATATCTTTGATCAAACGGAAAGTTTCAAAGCTAACTTAACAAGTTAAAAAGATTTTAATCGGTAAACTATTCAACCCCCCTTCTAGTTTTCCACACTTTCTAAAAAAAATATAAAAATACAAAAAATAATCATCCCTCACCTTTAGAACTAGTATTTAGGTTTTCTAATCCTAGCGACACTATTCCTAGCTGAACGATCAATCCCCCGGTACTTGTCACTATACTATACTACAACGATCAGGTACACTGCCTGGTGGGGGTTGTAAGCTTCTCAAGATCCCTTGAGAGGTAAAGCCTGGTGCGATTCCCACGTATCAATCACATATCTTTTACATTATTACACTAATAGCCCTTAGACTTTTACAAAACATGAATACTAAACATAAACTTCATCATAAAGATATTCTAAAGCAACCTATTACAACACATTAATGACCGACACTTTTTATAAATAAAATATGATCCTAACAATCTTCCCCAAAGTGTTGGTCATTGAAGGTTGCGCGACGTCATCATCTTTGTCTTTAAACTTTAACATTCATAGCTCTTGACGTCTTTAAGAATCATTAGATAAGTCATAGTTTTTTGTTCATCGTTCTTTGTTCATCATTGTTGAAGTGATCCAATGATGTCATCTGCCTTTCGTCACTTCTTTGTCTTTGGTGGTTATTGATGAGGCGAAAAATGAACCGTTTTTAGGGGTCATTTAAGCCCGGAATTGAATTTATTTGATCAAATATTACCCTAAATCGTTCCTTTTGTGATTTTAGGTACTTTGGGAGTGAATTCTGGAAAAAGAAGCATTTTAGACGTTTTTGGAGCATATAAGTGAAGAAAATGGCAAAGACTTAATTTTCCATGCTGAGAACAGTACCTGACGGCGTCAAGAAGGAAATTTTGACGGCGTCAGGAGTAAAATCCATGACGACCCAGAGAAAACCTGAAGGCGTCAAGAGAAGGGCGTCAAGAGTATTTTTGGTGATGGCCTGCATAAGGAATACACATGACGGCGTCAAACCCAGATCTAGGCAGTCCGGGAAATTATTTGGCGGCGAGATGACGGCGTCAGAAATTTGTTCTTGACGCCGTCACCTCTCAGAATCTATATATACTTTTCTATTTTTCATTCATTAGGAGAGGAACTTGTGTGGAGAATACTAGGGTCGAACCTAATAAACCCTGTGTCGTTTGTAACAGTATTTTCAAGGGTTTTTACCCCTTGAAACCTTTCATGTTCAATTGAGATAAGTCCTCTTTCAATTCATTCAATATGTCTATGTGTTGTTTGAATATATCTTATGCTTGTCTTGATTTTAACATGCTAGGCTAGATCTTTCATGTGTTTGCTTAGATGTAATGAAACCTAGATGTTGATTATAGCTTGATTGCTTGTTTATAGTTGTAATGGATGAATGATTTCAATGTTAGGCTTAAGAAAACTGGCAGATCTATATTGTGTAACTTGCTTGAACGTCTTAAGAAACATGAACCGATGTGTACTAGGTTTTTATGATTGTATGTAATGCATGAACAAATTCTAGTGATCCCATGTTAGGAGCTTCTTAGCCGGCTCGACATAGGAGTGAAGTAGGCGCTTATAGGATTGGGGAAGTAAGTACGCCATCCCATGAATGGTATTAAGGAATACAATCCGTCATCCACGCAACTGTAACAAGTAATTAACCTGTAAAAGATATCTAGGGAGTAGTGAAATCTAAGTAAACATAATTCTCCCATATATTGCTCACACCACTAGTTTAATTTAGTTTATTTTCATTTTTAGTATTTTATTTTGATTGCATCTTTAGTAATTGGGTTAGTTGACTAGCAACTAATTCCGCCCAACTCCTTCAAAACCGATATTTTTACTTGCTTTTATAAAAACTAAAAGATACAAAAAGAATCATCCCTCATCTCTAGACCTAGTCTTTAGGTTTTCTAATCCTAGCGACACTATTCCTAGCTGAACGATCAATCCCCCGGTACTTGTCATTATACTATACTACATCGATCAGGTACACTGCCTGGTGGGGGTTGTAAGCTTCTCGAGATCCCTCGAGAGGTAAAGCCTGGTGCAATCCTTACGCATCAAGTTTTTGGCGCCGCAGCCCGGGGAATAGTTATTGTCTAGGTTAGTATCTCACCCCACAATTTCAGGTCATTTTTCCAAACTTCGACATTCTACTATTCACAAATTACTATTCATCGATCACTATTCATCGTTTTACTATTCATCATTTTTTAGGTCAATTTGACATTCCGAGAAACATTCAGAAATTTTACTATTCACTTGACACTATTCATTTCCGAGAGGAAACCACTATTCACGTGCATTACTCATGTCATCGTAAATTTAGTTTACGAGTGTTCAAATTCGCGTAACCGTATTGGTTCAGGAGCGAATTCATGCATTATTATCAAGGACATTTCATACGGACTAGAAATAGTCTGCATATCATCATTAGGGCACTTGCATACTATTCCACTCGTAGGATAATTAAATTAATACTTTTGGTATAATTAACGATTTACGTATGTTTATTTTAAATAAACACTAATACGCGAACTATAAATGTGACTAACATGTCCGACACTCCCGACTATTATCCCAATATATTTTTATATTCATTTTAATAATATAAAAATTATAATATTAATTTACCCGGTATTTTGGAAATTTATTTATTACGTATCGTACGTCTAATTTAATAACGACGGTTTTCACAAAAATTAAACAATAATCACCCGAACTCTCCGTACTTGTACCCGACATATTTTTACAATTTTTACGACTTTATTATGTCCCGAATAACTTCAATAAAATTTATTTCTAACAAACCCGGTACCCGATAAAACCTAAAACTAACACAACATCATATTACCACTAACTTTTAAATAAAACCCAAGACATCCCCCCCCCTTTCCCTCCTTTTTGCGCCGGCCAACCCCCCCCCCTGGTCCTAATAAGCTAAAAATCTCACCAACCAAATTTAATGCAAACCTAACATTTGTCTCTAAGTATATATTAAACCCTTTTCATCTCATTTTCTCACAAATATTTATCTAGTGCAAGTAAACTTTTTCTCTCTTTTTCTCTCTTGTATGAATCGACCTAGGGTGATCAAGAAGCAAGAACAACAATTTTTCCAAGATCTAGGTGTAAACTTGTTCACTTAGTCATCCTTGTTGGAGTTTTGAAATAGAAACTCAAGGATTAGTAGGTTTTTCATCATCTAAACTCCCTAAACCTTCAAGTAAGTTAACAAACTCATTTTTATAATTTTTACAAGTTATTACTATGGTTATATACTTTTCTTACAAGAACTCATGCATATAATGATTTATACCACTCAATTTTGTACATATTTAACTTTGAGCCCTAGAAATGAAAACATGAGAAACCCTTGTTAGACCTAGTAGATTGATGATGTTTAAGGACCCATGACACCCTAAGAAGGTGTATGGTAGGACTAGACCAGTTTTGTGGTGATTGAAAGTGGTTTGATTGAAGATGGAACTAGATTAGAAACCTAGAAATGATTTTTGAAACAATAGAAATACCCATTGTCCCTATTTTTAATTCGTGGGAAAATCAGTAGATGGTGGTTAATTTTTGACCAAAGATTTAGAAAATACTTTCAAAAACGAAACTTTAGGCGAAAGAACGGATTAAAACGAGCTTATAACGAAGGAGATATGATTTTTGCAAATTTAACGACGAAAACTATTTTTATAAAAACTGCATGCTGTTTGGCAGTTTTCGACGGACAAAAAGAGGTGTTAAACGTAACCTAGAGGAGCCGAGTTATCAAAAATATATTAGTATACACAAAAACGAATCCGTGGACATAAAGAACATGGAAAATGAGCTTAAAACGACCAAGTTATACCCGTTTTAACATCGTCAAAACTATATATATATATATGGTCACAAATAAAAATAATAACTTACGCACTAAATGGTATATTTTCTAGAAATGTTACTAAGGACTATATTCTTAACAAATGAATACGCATGACCCAAGAGAATATTTATACGACTTAACGACGTTATTTTAAGGTTTTCGATACGAGGAATTTAACGCTAACATTTTCGTACGAGATAATACGACAAGTTATATACTTCTATATATGGACTTATTTTTCCTAAGTATGGAAACTATTTTACTATGACGATAACTAGTATTTCCAAATTACGAGTGGTATAGGTATCATGTGCATGTGCATTCATTACATTACGGCTTGATCTAAATTAGATCGCGATTATTCATTTAGGTTGCGGCTAGTGTTCGCGCCTCATTGTCCCGACTACTTTTACATCATTGTACCATCGTTGTACCATCCTTTCGAGGTGAGTTCTCATAGCCCCGTTTTAATTACTTATTTGATTTCAAATCCCACGGGGGAGAATACATTGCACAATTATTTTTGTACATGCCCAAGTATTACAAATTCCATACATTGCTTAAGTTGCCTTACTACCAAGTTAAGTCCCCTTATATATCATGGACCGTTAATTTTATTGCTAAACGAGAGTGAGTGGATAGATCTATCGAGGGTGACGCCTCCATTCGTGTTTGGGTTGCTCCAACGGGACGAATGCATTCATGTCTTAACAAATTGAGTGTCTGGTAAACACTCTGGTGGGGGCCATTACAAAGTCTAGCTTCGGGGTCATGAGCTTAAGAGCCAATTTAGCATTTTGAAATTCTTGTCGGTTTACTTTATACTTGTGGTTTATGTACATACGATTTAAATTACAAACCTATGATTATTCACCAACTTTATGTTGACCATTTTCGCAATGTATTTCTCAGGTAACTAAGGCATATTCTCATGGCATGCATGGAGTCATTTTGTGTATCAAGGATGACGCGTCTCTTTTTGGATTTCATGCACTTATGAACTATCGTTTGATTGTACTAAATTATTTCCTTAAACCTTTTCCAACTTTTGGGACCTATGTTTTATAACTTTGAATATTTTGAATGAATCAAACGATGTATTTTCCAAACGACACTTTAGGTCGTTCAATATATCCTTGTTTGTGTGCTATGACCGTTACACCCTCAGGCATTCCATTCCGCTGCCATTCAAGTATTTTGGGGGTGTGACAGATTGGTACCAGAGCCAAGGTTATAGAGAACTAGGATGCATCATGGACCCTAGACTATAACCACACCATCATAGCATATCATCATTTCATCATAAGTGCATATTTACTTATTTCAGGTGATTCCATTTTACGAGTTATTTATTTTTATTTCACCTTGATTATCACAGAGACATGTCTTCGAATCCAAACACTGTCATACTTTACACTATATCAGACTCTGATGATGAGGGCTCTGTGTCCTCCACTGCTGTTTTACCACTTGTTTCTCCTACACCTGAGTTGCCACTTTTGGCGTCAGATGATGACACCGAGCCTTTCGAGGAGGAGGAGGAGACGGCTCCTACTTCTCATGTCCATCCTACTGTACCCACTGACATACCATCACCTACTACTACTACTTCTTTAGAACTGAGGCTTATGTTTCCTAGTAGTAAGATCATTCAGGTTGCTAGGAAGAGGGTTCGCCCAGCTACATCTACTTATAGGACTCTCCCTAGTCCTACTGTGCCTACACCACCACCACCAGCCATACCCACTACTACTCCTATGGCTACCTCACTCTTGCCGCTCAGGAAGCGTGCAAGGCTTACCACCCCAGATTCACCTACTACCGAGACTGCTGACCTTTCACCACCACCAGTATACCACATAGGTGAGAGTTCGAGAGCGGCTGCGGCTAGGGATCCTACAACCATTACATTAGAGGATCAAGGGGCTCAGCAGGAGCAAGTTGATAGTTTGGGGTATAGAGTTGATGAGAGTATCACTACTCGACTTGAGGCTGTCGAGGAGCAGGTTGAGGATTTGATTCAGGGCAGAGTTAGTATTGATGTGTCTTACCATGGACTCGAGGCACGACAGTTGAGGCTCCAGGAGCAGATTGATCTACTTAGGGATGAGCTACCTGAGATTCGAGATAGAGCTCAGGCGACACAGGAGACTCAGTGGGAGCAGGTAGACCAGTTGGCATTGATCCGAGAGAGGTTAGTCGTATTGGAGCGCAGAGATGCTTCTTTTCAGTTACGAGTCCAGCACCTAGAGGAGATCGTGGTTGCGATGGATCGTGAGATTCGCCGCCTGAGAGGAGAGCCTGGACCATCTAGAGCACCTGGAGGAGCCTAGACATAGACTGGTATTATATTAGCTTTTATTATTTTCCTAGTCCCGGGGTGTGGGACATAGTTCAAGAACTTGTAGTCTTTTGGTTGTTGTACAAACAAATATATCAAGTGCGACTCTACTATGTTGGAAATGTTGTGCTATATATTATATCGGTCCATGTAGGCCGAAATTTTCATGTATTATATTCATGTGTTGTGATTATATTTATGATGTTTCGTGGTTGCTCTTTATTATTATCGTATTTATACAGGTTGTGGTTGTATATATACATGTCGTGGTTGTATTTATACAGGTTGTGGTTGTATATATACATGTCGTGGTTGTATCTAGACAGATTGTGGTTGTATTCGTACATGTCGTGATTGTATTAATACTTGTTGTGGTTGTATATATATATACATGTTGTGGGTGTATATCTTTGGTTCGATGACTATTTCTATTATGATTTTTCTCATGGTTATTTCCATTGTGATTTATCAGAAGTATGGCACCAAGGAAGAGTAAGACTGCACCAGAAACACCCGCTATGACTCAAGCCGCTATCCGCAAGTTGGTCAGGGATAGTATTGCAGAAGCTCTGGAGATTGAGAGAGCTGAGGTTGCTGCTAGGGCTGCTGAGACTGCTTCTAATACAGGGACAGTTGAACCACCCACTACTAAGCAGGAATGTACATGGAAAGATTTCAAGATTAGTGATCCTATCAAGTTTAAGGGCACTGAAGGAGCGGTTGCTTTGATCCGCTGGTTTGAAAAGACTGAGAATGTATTCCTCATGTGCGGATGCCCGGACGTCAGCAAGGTAAAATTTGCTACAGGGATGCTTCTTGATGAAGCTATGTCTTGGTGGAATTCGTATGCTCAGCCGATTGGTATGGAGAATGCTTACAAGCTCACTTGGGAGGAATTCAAGAAACTAATGTCTAAGAAGTTTTGCCCTCGTACCGAGGTGCAAAAGTTGGAAACAGAATTTTATGAGCTTGTGACTAAAGGTGATGACATCGAGACCTACTTCAGGAGGTTTCAGGAGTTGGCTGCACTATGTCCAACTATGGTTCCCGACGATGAGAAAAAGATGGAAAACTTTGTTGGTGGATTGCCTGAAAGTGTTCGAGGAGATGTGATCTCTTTTGATCCTCAATCAATGGAAGAGGCTATTCGTATAACTCAGAAACTCATGGTCCAAGTGGTAAAAGGAAAAGCTGCTGTCAACAACAATAACCGTTCAAACAACACCAACTACAACAACACTCGAAGCAACAACAACTATAACAACAATCGAAACCGCAACTATCCCAATAACCGAAACAACAATCCAAACAATAACAACAACAACAAGAGAAGGTTTGATTACAACCAAGGTGGAAACGCTATTCAGCCGCCACCTAAGAGGCAAGAAGTGGCAAGGGCCTATGCTGCAGGACCGACTGAAAGGAAAGGATATGAGGGTAATCTACCCAAGTGTGAAAGGTGTCAGAAGCATCATAACCCAGGACGTTGCCCAGATCTATGTGGCAACTGCAAGAAGGCTGGTCACTACACCAAAGATTGCAAGAGTCCAAACTTTGGTGGCAATCAGAAACCACCGGTAACATGTTTTGGCTGTGGAGAACTTGGACACTTTAGGAATGAGTGCCCAAAGAAGAAGAATCAAGGAACTGGAAACCAAAATGGAATGGCTCGAGGAAGAGCTTATGTTATGGGAGGAGAAGATGTCAAATAAGACCCGAATGTTGTTGCGGGTACGTTCCTCGTTAATAATCGTTATGCATCCATTTTATTTGATTCAGGAGCGGATAGAAGTTTTGTTTCTATTGCATTTACACCTTTACTTAACATAGAACCAACCCCATTAGACATTTCCTATATCGTTGAACTAGCCGATGGGTCTTTAGTTAACACCAACACCATTGTTCGTGGTTGCACTATAAATTTCCTAAACCACCCATTCAATATAGACCTTATGCCCGTAGAACTTGGAAGTTTCGACGTTGTTATCGGTATGGATTGGTTATCTCGGCATCGAGCAAGGATTATTTGTGATGAGAAAGTTGTTCACCTTCCTTATAACGGTGAAACTTTGGTTGTTCGTGGAGAGCGAAGTGGAACTAGACTCAGTATCATATCATGCATTAAAACCGAGAAGTACATAAAGAAGGGTTGTTATGCATTCTTGGCTCACATCACGGAGAAGAAGTCGGATGAGAAACGACTTGAAGATGTGCCAATTGTTAAGGAATTTCCAGAAGTTTTTCCGGAAGAATTGCCAGGACTTCCGCCTACACGCCAAGTCGAGTTTCAAATCGAATTAGTGCCAGGAGCTGCACCAATTGCGCGAGCACCGTATAGACTTGCACCTTCAGAGATGCAAGAATTGTCGAATCAACTACAAGAAATTTTGGACAAAGGATTCATTAGACCGAGTTCTTCGCCTTGGGGAGCGCCGGTTTTGTTTGTGAAGAAGAAGGATGGAACTTTCAGAATGTGCATCGACTATCGTGAGCTGAACAAGTTAACGGTGAAGAACCGTTATCCACTCCCCAGAATCGACGACTTATTCGACCAGTTACAAGGTTCTAGTTTTTATTCCAAGATTGATTTAAGATCCGGTTACCATCAACTTAAGGTTCGGGAAGAGGATGTCCCGAAGACGGCATTTAGAACACGCTATGGTCATTATGAGTTTCAGGTAATGCCTTTCGGATTAACCAACGCACCTGCGGTATTTATGGATCTCATGAATAGGGTGTGCAAACCGTATCTCGATAAGTTTGTGATCGTATTCATTGACGATATCTTGATTTATTCCAAGAGTAAGGAAGATCACGAAGAACACCTCAGAACAATCCTGGAACTACTCAAGAAGGAGCAATTGTATGCCAAATTTTCTAAGTGTGATTTTTGGATACGAAGAGTTCAATTTCTTGGCCATGTCATTGATAGCCAAGGATTACAAGTCGACCCGGCAAAGATCGAAACAGTTAAGGATTGGGCTACGCCCAAGTCTCCTACGGAAATTCGTCAATTCCTAGGACTTGCCGGATATTACAGAAGGTTTATTGAAGGGTTTTCTAAGATAGCGAAGTCGTTGACGAAGCTGACACAAAAGAATGAAAAGTACGAGTGGGGAGAAAAACAAGAGTCCGCATTTCAATTATTGAAACAAAAGCTTTGTAGCGCACCGATTTTGTCACTACCTGAAGGTATTGAGAACTTTGTGGTATATTGCGATGCTTCGCATCAAGGACTTGGAGCTGTGCTAATGCAAAACGAGAAGGTGATAGCTTATGCATCTAGACAGCTTAAGATACACGAGAAGAATTACACTACGCACGTCTTGGAGTTGGGTGCGGTAGTTTTTGCACTCAAGATTTGGAGACACTACCTTTATGGTACCAAGTACGTAATTTTTACCGACCACAAGAGCTTACAGCATATACTTGATCAGAAGGAACTCAACATGAGACAACGTCGTTGGCTAGAATTGTTGAGTGATTACGATTGTGAAATCCGATATCACCCAGGAAAAGCAAATGTTGTAGCAGATGCACTTAGCCGAAAAGAACGACTCAAACCTTTGAGAGTTAGGTCATTGGGAATGACTATCATTTCGCCACTACCATCAAAAATTCTAGAAGCTCAGATTGAGGCTCTCAAGGAAGAAAATCGACCACACGAGAAAATTTATGGTATGCCAGAAAGCGAAAATGGCTTTGTAAAGAGATCAGATGGGGTGTTATGCTTCAAGGACCGAAGTTGGATACCACTCTATGGTGGAGTGCGAGAATTGATTATGCATGAATCACACAAGTCGAAGTACTCTATTCATCCAGGTTCTGATAAGATGTATCAGGATCTCAAAAAGCTTTATTGGTGGCCGAACATGAAAGCAGAAATAACTACGTATGTCAGCAAATGTCTTACTTGTGCTAAAGTGAAAGCCGAGTATCAGAAACTGTCAGGGTTACTTCAACAACCAGAAATTCCACAATGGAAGTGGGAACGTATTACTATGGACTTTGTCACTAAACTTCCTAAGACGTCAGGAGGTTACGATGCTATTTGGGTAATTGTTGATCGTCTTACCAAATCAGCTCATTTCATACCCATTAGAGAGACTTATTCTATGGAACAACTTGCTAGACTTTATGTCAAGGAAATTGTCTCAAGACACGGTGCACCAGTTTCCATCATTTCCGACAGAGATAGTCGTTTTACTTCAAATTTTTGGTGGTCATTACAAGATTCTTTTGGATCCAAGTTAGACATGAGCACTGCTTACCATCCTCAGACCGATGGTCAGAGCGAGAGAACTATTCAGACACTTGAGGACATGCTGCGAGCATGTGTGATTGACTTTGGAAATGGTTGGGCTAACCATTTGCCGTTGATCGAGTTTTCCTATAACAACAGCTACCATTCAAGCATAAAGGCTGCACCATTCGAGGCACTTTATGGTCGTAAGTGTCGATCTCCAGTTTGTTGGGCCGAAGTCGGTGAAGTACAATGTACTGGCCCGGAGATGGTACAAGAAACAACAGAAAAGATAATTCAGATTCGAGAGAGACTCGAAACTGCTAGAAGTCGACAGAAAAGCTACGCAGATGTTCGACGCAAACCATTGGAATTTCAGGTCGGAGACAAAGTCATGTTGAAAGTCTCGCCTTGGAAGGGCGTGATACGATTTGGAAAACGCGGGAAGTTGAACCCGAGATACATTGGTCCGTTTAAGATACTGGAAAGGATTGGTCCAGTAGCTTACAAACTTGAACTTCCGTCAGCAACGTACACAACACGTTTCATGTTTCGAACCTCAAGAAATGTCTTTCGGACGAGTCTGCCATTATACCATTAGAAGAAATACAACTTGATGACAAGCTTAACTTTGTGGAAGAACCAGTTGAAATAATGGACCGCGAGATCAAACAGTTGAAACAAAGTCGAATTCCGATCGTGAAGGTTCGCTGGAATTTTCGAAGAGGGCCCGAGTTTACTTGGGAACGAGAGGACCAAATGCGACGCAAGTATCCACAACTTTTCACCAAGCCTATTACCGAGACCAACACTAACTGAATTCAGGGACTGAATTCCTTTTTGGATGGGCGACTATCACACCCCACAATTTCAGGTCATTTTTCCAAACTTCGACATTCTACTATTCACAAATTACTATTCATCGATCACTATTCATCGTTTTACTATTCATCATTTTTGAGGTCAATTTGACATTCCGAGAAACATTCAGAAATTTTACTATTCACTTGACACTATTCATTTCCGAGAGGAAACCACTATTCACGTGCATTACTCATGTCATCGTAAATTTAGTTTACGAGTGTTCAAATTCGCGTAACCGTATTGGTTCAGGAGCGAATTCATGCATTATTATCAGGGACATTTCATACGGACTAGAAATAGTCTGCATATCATCATTAGGGCACTTGCATACTATTCCACTCGTAGGATAATTAAATTAATACTTTTGGTATAATTAACGATTTACGTATGTTTATTTTAAATAAACACTAATACGCGAACTATAAATGTGACTAACATGTCCGACACTCCCGACTATTATCCCAATATATTTTTATATTCATTTTAATAATATAAAAATTATAATATTAATTTACCCGGTATTTTGGAAATTTATTTATTACGTATCGTACGTCTAATTTAATAACGACGGTTTTCACAAAAATTAAACAATAATCACCCGAACTCTCCGTACTTGTACCCGACATATTTTTACAATTTTTACGACTTTATTATGTCCCGAATAACTTCAATAAAATTTATTTCTAACAAACCCGGTACCCGATAAAACCTAAAACAAACACAACATCATATTACCACTAACTTTTAAATAAAACCCAAGACATCCCCCCCCCCTTTCCCTCCTTTTTGCGCCAGCCAACCCCCCCCCCCCCCCCCCCCCCCCCCCCCCCGGTCCTAATAAGCTAAAAATCTCACCAACCAAATTTAATGCAAACCTAACATTTGTCTCTAAGTATATATTAAACCCTTTTCATCTCATTTTCTCACAAATATTTATCTAGTGCAAGTAAACTTTTTCTCTCTTTTTCTCTCTTGTATGAATCGACCTAGGGTGATCAAGAAGCAAGAACAACAATTTTTCCAAGATCTAGGTGTAAACTTGTTCACTTAGTCATCCTTGTTGGAGTTTTGAAATAGAAACTCAAGGATTAGTAGGTTTTTCATCATCTAAACTCCCTAAACCTTCAAGTAAGTTAACAAACTCATTTTTATAATTTTTACAAGTTATTACTATGGTTATATACTTTTCTTACAAGAACTCATGCATATAATGATTTATACCACTCTATTTTGTACATATTTAACTTTGAGCCCTAGAAATGAAAACATGAGAAACCCTTGTTAGACCTAGTAGATTGATGATGTTTAAGGACCCATGACACCCTAAGAAGGTGTATGGTAGGACTAGACTAGTTTTGTGGTGATTGAAAGTGGTTTGATTGAAGATGGAACTAGATTAGAAACCTAGAAATGATTTTTGAAACAATAGAAATACCTACTGTCACTATTTTTAATTCGTGGGAAAATCAGTAGATGGTGGTTAATTTTTGACCAAAGATTTAGAAAATACTTTCAAAAACGAAACTTTAGGCGAAAGAAAGGATTAAAACGAGCTTATAACGAAGGAGATATGATTTTTGCAAATTTAACGACGAAAACTATTTTTATAAAAACTGCATGGTGTTTGGCAGTTTTCGACGGACAAAAAGAGGTGTTAAACGTAACCTAGAGGAGCCGAGTTATCAAAAATATATTAGTATATACAAAAACGAATCCATGGACATAAAGAACATGGAAAATGAGCTTAAAACGACCAAGTTATACCCGTTTTAACATCGTCAAAACTATATATATATATATGGTCACAAATAAAAATAATAACTTACGCACTAAATGGTATATTTTCTAGAAATGTTACTAAGGACTATATTCTTAACAAATGAATACGCATGACCCAAGAGAATATTTATACGACTTAACGACGTTATTTTAAGGTTTTCGATACGAGGAATTTAACGCTAACATTTTCGTACGAGATAATACGACAAGTTATATACTTCTATATATGGACTTATTTTTCCTAAGTATGGAAACTATTTTAGTATGACGATAACTGGTATTTCCAAATTACGAGTGGTATAGGTATCATGTGCATGTGCATTCATTACATTACGGCTTGATCTAAATTAGATCGCGATTATTCATTTAGGTTGCGGCTAGTGTTCGCGCCTCATTGTCCCGACTACTTTTACATCATTGTACCATCGTTGTACCATCTTTTCGAGGTGAGTTCTCATAGCCCCGTTTTAATTACTTATTTGATTTCAAATCCCACGGGGGAGAATACATTGCACAATTATTTTTGTACATGCCCAAGTATTACAAATTCCATACATTGCTTAAGTTGCCTTACTACCAAGTTAAGTCCCCTTATATATCATGGACCGTTAATTTTATTGCTAAGCGAGAGTGAGTGGATAGATCTATCGAGGGTGACGCCTCCATTCGTGTTTGGGTTGCTCCAACGGGACGAATGCATTTCATGTCTTAACAAATTGAGTGTCTGGTAAACACTTTGGTGGGGGCCATTACAAAGTCTAGCTTCGGGGTCATGAGCTTAAGAGCCAATTTAGCATTTTGACATTCTTGTCGGTTTACTTTATACTTGTGGTTTATGTACATACGATTTAAATTACAAACCTATGATTATTCACCAACTTTATGTTGACCGTTTTCGCAATGTATTTCTCAGGTAACTAAGGCATATTCTCATGGCATGCATGGAGTCATTTTGTGTATCAAGGATGACGCGTCTCTTTTTGGATTTCATGCACTTATGAACTATCGTTTGATTGTACTAAATTATTTCCTTAAACCTTTTCCAACTTTTGGGACCTATGTTTTATAACTTTGAATATTTTGAATGAATCAAACGATGTATTTTCCAAACGACACTTTAGGTCGTTCAATATATCCTTGTTTGTGTGCTATGACCGTTACACCCTCAGGCATTCCATTCCGCTGCCATTCAGGTATTTTGGGGGTGTGACAGATTGGTACCAGAGCCAAGGTTATAGAGAACTAGGATGCATCATGGACCCTAGACTATAACCACACCATCATAGCATATCATCATTTCATCATAAGTGCATATTTACTTATTTCAGGTGATTCCATTTTACGAGTTATTTATTTTTATTTCACCTTGATTATCACAGAGACATGTCTTCGAATCCAAACACTGTCATACTTTACACTATATCAGACTCTGATGATGAGGGCTCTGTGTCCTCCACTGCTGTTTTACCACTTGTTTCTCCTACACCTGAGTTGCCACTTTTGGCGTCAGATGATGACACCAAGCCTTTCGAGGAGGAGGAGGAGACGGCTCCTACTTCTCATGTCCATCCTACTGTACCCACTGACATACCATCACCTACTACTACTACTTCTTCAGAACTGAGGCTTATGTTTCCTAGTAGTAAGATCATTCAGGTTGCTAGGAAGAGGGTTCGCCCAGCTACATCTACTTATAGGACTCTCCCTAGTCCTACTGTGCCTACACCACCACCACCAGCCATACCCACTACTACTCCTATGGCTACCTCACTCTTGCCGCTCAGGAAGCGTGCAAGGCTTACCACCCCAGATTCACCTACTACCGAGACTGCTGACCTTTCACCACCACCAGTATACCACATAGGTGAGAGTTCGAGAGCGGCTGCGGCTAGGGATCCTACAACCATTACATTAGAGGATCAAGGGGCTCAGCAGGAGCAAGTTGATAGTTTGGGCTTGAACGTTTACCCGCGGGATCAATCACCTCATGGGATGATCTCACCACTCGTTTCCTTGCTCAATTTTTCCCACCGGGGAGAACTACCAAGCTTAGAAATGATATCTTGATGTTCCAACAACGTCAAGGTGAAACTCTATATGAAGCATGGACTCGATTCAAGGACTTACTCCAAACAGTCCCTCATCATGGCATAGATCTTTGGCTCCAAGTCCAAATCTTCTATGACCATATCGATCTCTCCACAAGGCGAGCCATTGACCAATCGGCCGATGGTAAGCTACGTGATCTAAGTGCGGAACAATCATGGGAACTCATAGAAAATCTTGCTCTTTGTGAAAACGAAAGTTGGAATGATCCCCGTGATTTGAACAAAATGGTCAAGGCAATATCTTTGCCTTCGAACAACTCTAACACTCCCGACCGTAGGATCATGGAACTTGAAGGTCGAGTCAAGTTTCTCATGAAATCTTACGAAGCTCCTAAGCCTTCAAGCCAAGTGAACAAAATCGCTTCTTCATGTAAAATGTGTAATGGCCCTCACGAAACTCATAACTGCATGGAGCTTCCAAAACGCGCTTATAACGAATTCACATCGTCTCACGTTGGTCGAGGTCCTCGAAACTTTGACGAGGCCTATAAGGAATGGAAGGAAAAACCTAATTTTAGAGGGTACCAAACGTGGAGCGTATCCTTCAATGACTCCTCCCCACTCGAATGGTCCGAGCATATCCCATCACAGAGCACTCCTAGGCAAAGCTGTGAAGATGCCCTGCGAAAGTTCATTCTATCTCAAGAATTGCAGCTCTCTACGCTCGAGGCTAAGTTTAGACAACAGCAAGCCGATATGAATAACAAGATTTGTAATCTGTTAACTGCCATTAAAGAGCACGCCGTTAATAAACCGATTCAAGCTGAAGAGGTCAAATCTGTTACCGTCATGGATCAGCCAACTTCTCCTGTGAAAATAAAAAGTCCTAGTAAGCTATTTAAATATCTATCACCAAAAGTGAAAGATCCTATTAACCCCCTGGAACCAATCCATTTTGTAAATACCATTACCACAATATCCACTCCCACACCTAACCAGAGCCAACAACCAGCTGGACATCTAGATCATAAAGCTAAGGATGAAACCTCAAGATTAGACCACAAACAAACTAAGGACCCCTCGTCATCCAAACACGTCCACTTTGTCAATGTTGTCACCATTAAACCAAAAGATAAGGATATAGAAGAAAGTGACAAAGTTGAAGTTGAAGTAGAAACCGAGACTAGGGATGAAATTAGGGAAGTTGAGGTTAATAAGGGAGAAGAGTTAGATGGAGTAGAGACTATAGAAGAGTACTTTGATAAGTTGCCCACCACGAAAGAACGGGAATATCATAAGGATTTATTCGATGGCCCCGAGACACCATATATCCTTGGCACACCCCTTATCAAAATGGGAGACCCCTTTAACATCAACATACCTTGCAACATCGGGCACATGCATATATGGAAAGCTTATATCAATCCTAGATCTCCTATAAACATCATGACTAGGACTTATTATAATTGGGTAATGAAGAAACAACTTGGTTATAGGATTATGCCCAATAAGAATTTGATAAGTAATTTTGTAGGAAGAGTGAAGGGGTTGCATGTGATTATAGGTAATTTCACTTATGAGATCGATTTTATGATAGTAGAGGATACTCGTCCGGTGATAGATGCTTGCCTAAGCCAAGTAGTGTTCGGAAAACCATTTGTTGAGGCTACTAAGATGAGTTATGATCCGACTTTAGGGATAGTTAGGTTCAAGGAGGAGAATGATGAGATTGCCTACCAAATGCCCTGCAAGATTGAGCAGTACCGCCTCCTATCTAATATAGAAAAGGAACACAAACAAGCGGCTTATTATAGGAATGATGAGGATAGACGTAGAGGAGTAGAGTATGTAATGAATAGGATGCTTGGTTTCTACAAAGAATGCTTGCAATTAGGTCCGGAATACAAAACTTGTATAGGAGATGACCTAGAGAGTGAAACCAACAATGAGGTCACGTAGTAACCCATGACCTTGAGTCTAGCTACAAGACTCGTAAATAAAGAAAAGCGCTTCTTGGGAGGCAACCCATGTTTTGTGTAATTTTTATTTTTGTTTGTTTGTTATTTGCTTCCGTATGCATGCTTTATTTTTATTGTTGGAAGATCATGTTTCAAAACTAAAATAGTGAAAATACTTTATCTTGTTGTTTGGCTTAGTCTTAACTTCATCTAAAGGTATTTTTGCAAAAGATAAGTGTAAGGGGAAACCCCAAATATGTTTTTAAGAAACAAAACCGATCATGATTCTCCACAATATTAAGTGAACATGTATATTCGTATTTGTTAGAGTCAAATGCTTGTATCGATTCATAATGATGTTTTGCAGGATTTTCCAAGAAGTAGGACGAAGTTTTTCCAGAAATTTTCCGGAAACTTAACATAAGAATTTCTGCAGGTCACTTCTGACGGCGTCAGGAAGAAATTCCTGACGGCGTCACGTGTAAAATTCTGGAAATTTTACCAGTTTTGTTTTTCTAACGGAGTCTTAAAGTTTTTGTTGAATCATTAGTTTTATAATCTCCAGGAAATCTGCAAACATCATTCCACAAGCATTATATCTTATTTTGTTTTCTAGGATTTGTTAGCATATGTAGATTGTCGCCGATTTTATGCGAGGTTGCCTTGTCTGTTTTCTCAGGTTTTACAGGTTATGTATGACAAGAAGATGATTTATATTCTGGAAGGGAAACTTTGATTGTTCATTTTCTTGGAGGAAGATCTAACCTGGCCACCTTATTATCCATACCGAGCGAATCAGGGGAGTATTTGATTTCATTTGTTTTACTTATTTTACTTTTACATTCTTTACTTGAACATTGGGGACAATGTTCATCCTAAGTGTAAGGGGAGGGTAAAATGATGATACCTTACAGATACACTTTCGCTTGAGTTTGTTTGTTTGATGGTAGATGTGTAATAAAACTATGAGAAATACTTGTTAGTGTAATTTTAGCGCCAAATATAAATTTTTTTACAACATTTAGGAGTGAAACTTTAGCCTTAGCAAGCGTCTCATGGATAGGAGATTGTATGACTAGCACAAAACCGTACTATTTAGAAAAATTTGTCACCCAAATATGTGAGGTTCGCCTTTAGATTTGATAGGAAAAGCATTTACTATTAGTGCTTATGAGTGTACCGGTAGCATTTAGATTCTAGAACTTGCGTTAGTGATGCATCCCAAGACCGCTAGTGAGACTACATTCGTGTGGTAGGATTTACTACATGATAAGAGGCATTAAGATCACCCTTGTGTTAAACCCGTATCATAATTACTTGACCATTTAAGTCATATTACTTGGCTAGTTAAGTCAATTAATTTTTCTCACACCCTTAGCGTTGTACTCATTTTTAGTACACGAAATCCCTAGTACACCCCTCCGAGCCTATCTTTTCGTTTCTAACTTTAAGCATCTTACTTAAAGGAAGAATTTGTTACACCCCACTTAAATGTACACCCAAATCGCCTTAGCCTTCCGTGTATGCACTCATCTTTAGTGCATTATTGTTATTTGTTAAACCCTAAGTTAATTATCTAATTGATTACATGGTTGCTAAGTCGAGTCATATCCTTGTACATATTGTTTTGGGACAATTGGGACTCATGGGTAAAGTACTTATTTTATGGAGTAATGGGGAAGAACATCTTATTATTACCACTATATGTACGTTAATCTTAAAAGTACTCCAAGTGTTTTAATTATCTTAATTCGAGTTATTAGATTAGTTTATTATAAAGTATGTAAAAATTCAAGTGTAAGGGGAATGTTCATTCCCTATGATGTATTATTTTGGATGGTAGGGTAAGAGTGTATGAAAAAAAAAATCAAAAAAATTAAAAAAAAAAAAAAAAAAAAAAAAAAAAAAACGAAAAGAAAAGAAAAAAAACATACGGACTACCATCCATTTTCATTCTTAGCAACGCCATATTGTACATGTAATTAACCAAGATTGTTAACTCGCCACCAGTAAAGACTGCCTATATCCAACAAAACCGTGTATTCCATATCCCTACACCTAACGTTACAATCCTTTAAAAGACCTCTTTGATAGTTTATCCTAGGTGCTTACGCCATGTGGTGGAGGTTTGATCCTTTCCCAAGCCTATGGTAATCTATTTTGCTATGACAGGTAGTGAGAGATGTTTTCCATTTCCATATTGTGATATATACTTTATTACACCCGAGAGATGTGAGTATCTAAACACTATTTGTGAGGTGCTAGTGTATGACCTCCGTGTTTGTCTTTGGTCTTTAATGGAACGATTATTTGTTGTAATTACTTTTATATTAGTGTTAAATGACCCCTAACTTGTATTTTGACTAGAATAAAAGCGCATTTGCTTGAGGACAAGCAAATCTCAAGTGTAAGGGTATATGATGAGGCGAAAAATGAACCGTTTTTAGGGGGTCATTTAAGCCCGGAATTGAATTTATTTGATCAAATATTGCTCTAAATCATTCCTTTTGTGATTTTAGGTACTTTGGGAGTGAATTCTGGAAAAGGAAGCATTTTGGACGTTTTTGGAGCATATAAGTGAAGAAAATGACAAAGACTTAATTTTCCATGCTGAGAACAGTACCTGACGGCGTCAAGAAGGAAATTTTGACGGCGTCAGGAGTAAAATCCATGACGACCCAGAGAAAACCTGAAGGCGTCAAGAGTATTTTTGGTGACGGCCTGCATAAGGAATACACATGACGGCGTCAAACCCAGATCTAGGCAGTCCGAGAAATTATTTGGCGGCGAGATGACGACGTCAGAAATTTGTTCTTGATGCCGTCACCTCACAGAATCTATATATACTTTTCTATTTTTCATTCATTAGGAGAGGAACTTGTGTGGAGAATACTCTTGTCGAACCTAATAAACCCTGTGTCGTTTGTAACAGTATTTTCAAGGGTTTTTACCCCTTGAAACCTTTCATGTTTAATTGATATAAGTCCTCTTTCAATTCATTCAATATGTCTATGTGTTGGTTGAATATATCTTATGCTTGTCTTGATTTTAACATGCTAGGCTAGATCTTTCATGTGTTTGCTTAGATGTAATGAAACCTAGATGTTGATTATAGCTTGATTGCTTGTTTATAGTTGTAATGGATGAATGATTTCAATGTTAGGCTTAAGAAAACTGGCAGATCTCCATTGTGTAACTTGCTTGAACGTTTTAAGAAACATGAACCGATGTGTACTAGGTTTTTATGATTGTATTTAATGCATGAGCAAATTCTAGTGATCCCATGTTAGGAGCTTCTTAGCCGGCTCGACATAGGAGTGAAGTAGGCGCTTATAGGATTGGGGAAGTAAGTACGCCACCCCATGAATGGTATTAAGGAATACAATCCGTCATCCACGCAACTGTAACAAGTAATTAACCTGTAAAAGATATATAGGGAGTAGTGAAATCTAAGTAAACACAATTCTCCCATATATTGCTCACACCACTAGTTTAATTTAGTTTATTTTCATTTTTAGTATTTTATTTTGATTGCATCTTTAGTAATTGGGTTAGTTGACTAGCAACTAATTCCGCCCAACTCGTTCAAAACCGAGAGTTTTACTTGCTTTTATAAAATTAAAAAATACAAAAAGAATCATCCCTCATCTCTAGACCTAGTCTTTAGGTTTTCTAATCTTAGCGACACTATTCATAGCTGAATGATCAATCCCCCGGTACTTGTCATTATACTATATTACATCGATCAGGTACACTGCCTGGTGGGGGTTGTAAGCTTCTCGAGATCCCTCGAGAGGTAAAGTCTGGTGCAATCCCTACACATCAGTTATGTGCCTTTCCAACATGCTCATACATCTTCAGTCTTTGTGATACATGCATTTGTTGTTCCCGTTCTTTCACACAGATCTTTGTCACTTTACTTTTGTAGATTCTTTCACATTGCGTAGAATCTTTCTTTGAACATTTCTTTGCTTTGATCTTTGAGGGAACTTTCCTTTGACGTCGAGATGCATGTATGAGCATGTGGAATCCATCGCCATGGAGATGATGTATAGCTATAGGTAAACAGTTAGCAATAAATCAACCGATACTTACAGATAAGGAATTAGAGATCGTCAACAGCATAGTGTGAAGACTCCTTCTAACCCTTACCAAGGCCGTTCCCATTTTGGATACTCCCGAGGGAGCTTACGAGACCTAATAAGTAGCTCAACGAATGGGTGAGTCGCTGGGGATCACTTCACGACTATAGACCGTTTGAAACCACCGCGAACACTAAGCGTAACCCATAAAGAATTACCGAAGTGACCTGCTGTCAGGGCTGCTTGATGTTGACCCTGGCAGGAATTTGAGTTCAATCATTGAGAAAATACATAAGTAAATCCTCTCATAAATGTTCTCAGTAGATTGCTAAGATCTACATAGGACTCTTAAGTTTACATCTGGTGTTCTTAATGATGAACAACCAGTGTAGAAATATCATGTGTTCCTATGAGATCTTTTGATGAATCTCGGGGCTCTAGACTCGATAAGTGCACATAAGGATTCCTATGCGGAGATTAGGGAGAGGTCTCCTGCTTCAATATCAACCATCTCTAAGAGACAGGTAGATAGATTACACCGGTTCCCCGTGAGAATGAAACAAGCTCTTTTAAGAGAACTTGAGTGGCTAGAGGGTTAAGTGCAGTGCGTCACTGGGTCCATGACGTCTTTATCTTCAATACCGGTGTCACCTTAGCAACAAACAGTAGCATACGAATTGAACCCGGTGTCTGCCCTAAGGTTGAACATATGGAGGGCTATTTCTTTTCACCCTTTTTCACATCATTTCTTTTTAATTCTTCAACCCCTTCTTTCTCCTTTCTCATTTTCTCATTTTTTCAATCATACCTAAGGACTTCTAGTTCTAATATATTGGATTTGTCCTTGGGTAGATCCCTCCGGCTCTGGCGGATCATAGGACGGTTTTTCCTAACCGTAGTCACCTTATATCCTCATGACTATCCTATTGTTGCCATAAAACCATTAATTTGAAAATCTCTCAAAGTGTTTATGATTATTAAACATCTTTGTTGACACTTTGAGAGTTTTTGTTTCTTTTTGAAGGACTCCCCCTTCACATGTGCTCATTTGTATTTAGGAAATTTGCACATGCGGGAGGAGTTTACACTTTTAAATTGATCCACTTTCAGTAAGCATGACCGATTCGAGACACGCTTACATCACTAGTTAGACTAGCTTGAAATTATTACCCGTCCTGGTCAAGTCCAAAGAAAGTCTCTCGATACGATATATTATACTCAGACAAGTCCTATTCGAGACACGCTTACATCGCTAGTTAGACTAGCTTGATATTATTACCCGTCCAGGACAAGTCATTTCAATTACTGACATTTTAAGCTTCGTCAATTCATTGGTACTTTCTGAGTCGAGCTCTTTTGAGATTCAGTCACAAACTTTAAGCATTTTTTATCACATTTTAATCCTGTCTTCTTCCCCTCAAAAATAGCATATCGTGATATTTTTGATATCAACTGATTAAGAAAAAGCTTTTTGGAGAGATAGACAGATTTCAGTTTGCATGAATTCGGAACATTTTTGTTTTTGTACTCCCCCTTAATGATAGCACATATTAAAATCAATTAAGGTTTTGGAGGGAGTTATCTTGAGCACTAATTTTGAGAGATTTTGAGAAATCTTTTGAACAATCTTGAAAAAGTGCTCGAGAATTCTATTTTGAAAACGAGTTTTTGTTTGAAATCTTTTTCGTTTGTTTAGACTCGAACTTTTTGAAAAAGATTTCGTCTTTGAAAATACGAGTCCTTGATTTGAAAATAATTAGAAGTCATCATTTAAGTTCGGGTTTCGTACTGAAGTATAAGAAAGCCATAGTGAAGAAACTTTGGAGAAACAACATGTTTTAGAAAAACATTAAAGAACTCCCGTTCAAGCATCTGTACATGTTCGTATCATTGTTGAAAGACATTTCTAGACATGTACAGAATATTGATTCATACGAGAGACATGTCGTGAGAAGAATATTTTTGGATTTTTGATTTTATATTGTTTTTGTATTTTTTGAAAATTTTCTATTTTTGCATTTTGTTTTTGTTGGTTTTTCAAATTTTGTATTTTGTTTTCCAAAAATATTTACAGCGAAGCGATTTTGAAAACATTTTTCAAGAAGATTCGAGAAGACGTTCTAGCTCCTTAGGAGTTAGCCTTCGCATGCCAATTTGTCGAACTAAATCGTCAAACCGTTCTTTTGGAATGGCTTTAGTAAATAGATCGGCGAGTTGGTAATCAGTCTTAACGAAAAATAATTCAACACTACCCTCTTCTACATGTTCTTTGATGAAATGATAGCGGACTTTGATATGCTTCGTCTTTGAGTGTTGTACGGGATTGCACGAGATAGCTATGGCACTTTTTGAGTCACAATACATAGGTATTCTGTCAAAAGTAAAGCCATGATCTATGAGCTGTATCCGCATCCAAAGAACTTGGGCACAACACGCAGATAGAGACACATACTCGGCTTCGACGGTTGATAGCGCAGTACAATCTTGCTTTCGTGACGACCAGCTTACTAGCTTTTCACCCAAAAATTGTGCTCCACCTGATGTACTCTTTGCTGACACTTGATCACCGGCATGGTCGGCATCTGAAAATGTTGTTAGATTAAACCCCGAATCCTTCGGATACCAAAGTCCCATGTTAATGGTGCTTTGTAGGTACCGAAAGATCCGTTTAACCTCTTTGAGGTGAAGTTCGGTAGGCTTTGCCTGAAACCGTGCTAACAAACAAACATCAAATTGAATATCGGGTCGACTAGCAGTTAGGTACATGAGAGAACCGATAATGCTCCGATATTTCTTCGGATAGATTGGTTTCGCAAACAAATCAGCACCAATTTTTTGTGAAGTGACCATTGGTGTATGATTGACTCCAAACAGTCAACCTAAATCAACCAGGTGAATGGTCAACATGGTCAAACAGCTTAGAGTCAATGCTCCGCGGAATACAGTGTTTCCCCGGGTCGTTATGTCCCGACGAGGTGTGAATTGTATTCAAAACGGGTTTGTGATCGAGTGATTTGGATGGGAAAGGGTTATGATGATTATACTACTGATAATACGAAATGAAATAGCTTAAATAAGCTATAATAACAAGTACGTGAGATTAGAAAACCCAGAAACGTTTAAAACTTAAAACGCGTACGTTTGATTTAAATTTACGTAGACGTACGAAATAAAACGCGAGTTTTAAGAAATAAAATACCTACGAATATGAAAATTACATTTTTACAATTCTAATGATAAAAAAAAAATTTGGAAAATTAAAATTAATTTTTACACTATTTAATTATTAATTAATTACTAATTACTTATTAATTAATTAAGTAAACTAATTTAAATTACTAAAAATACTAGAATGACTTAGACAATTATGAAATTTTTTATAAATCTAATTAACCATCACAGGAATCCTAAAAAATTATAAAAAGTTGGTTTTATATGTTTTTAAACTATTTTACTAATTATTAAACTAAATATTAATTAATTACTAATTAAACTAATTAAATTATAAAAAATAGAAAATGAACAGTAAAAATTATGAGAAAATTCCTAAAATAATTTTATAACATATAAAAGCTAGGAAAAATATAAAAACTAGGTATTACTTGATAAAAACTAATTATGCTATTTAATACTTAAATATTAATTAATAATTAATAAAACTAATATTAAATCTAATAAGTACTAAGTGACAATATAAAATTCTGGAAAAATTACTAAAAATACTTTAATATAAAAGAAAATTAAGAAAAATATAAAAATGCAAATCACTTAATACTATTTTGGATTTTTCTGGATTTTCCTTTGGAAATCTATTTAACTACTAAAAATAAGAAACTTTTGTGAAGGCAACTTTTTTCTAGCTAAAAAATAAGCGAAATGGACACCAAAATGCTTATAGAGTTGACTTTTGTTGACTTTTGAAGGAAATGAGCCTCTGTGGGGCCCACAGGGGTGGATTTTGGTTTAGAATAGCTAAGTGGACAGAAGTAAGTAATAATCAACAGGAAAATACCACAGATAAGCAAATAAGCACTCTAATAAGCACTTGGAACACTTGCATCAACACAGAAATGGGACAGATTTTGAGCTGAGGCCCACAAGTGTGTTTAAGCTCAAAATCTTAGATGGAATGGTGAGACAGCAAGCTTGGGAACACAATGGATCCAAGAACACCCACTAGGGCCCACTGAGGTGGCCTGTGGGACCCACCAAAGTGGTGGCAGTGGGGGTGGTTCAGCAGCTGCACAGGGCAGACAGAACCTTCAAGGGGTCTGTTTGAGGGCTTGTGGGGCCCACAATAAAATCACAAAATTATAATGTTTGTGGGATTTCAAATTTGAGGAGGTAGACTACAATTGGTAAAAATTTCAGGGCCTGAATCTACACACAAAATTCTAAACAATTCTTGGAATTTTTGCATTTCTGCCAAAAAATGCAAATTTGACTTTGAAAGATTTTGCACCACTTTGACTTTTGTGGATTTCTAATGGACCTAGGTTGCTTAATGTAATGTTTTAAGTTAAATTGAAGCTAAAAAAAGCTATATTAACATATTTTAAACCTAAAATGAAATATTGGTACTCAAAAATCCTAACAGTTACGCATATTTTAGAGATTTGAAGTAATTTTGACTTGTTACTTAAAAACTACCCATATTATGATTGGACTGTCCTGATTTAAAACTAAGAATGATGTCTGAGCCATAAACAACAACAAAGAATTAATGCTCAGTGGTGATAACCACTGTGCCAAACACTCCTTTGGGTTCAATAATTTTCCATTTTAACTATCAAAAGTTGTTTTAAGCCATAATTTTTAACACAAATGATTCCTCTATCCTAATAACTACTGAAAAATCAATTTTCAACAATGAATAAGCACTTTGAAAAAGCAAATAAGCATAAGCTATGGAAGGCTAAAATGTGACTGTTGTGAGCTAAGGTCTAAACTAAGACACCAAATCTAATGAACTAAGGACACAAGCAATAGAAAGCATAAGTAGGTTTAAAGAAACAGTAATAAGCATAGAAATAGGCAAGTAAGCTGATGAACAGTTAACTTGAAAATTGGACTTACAATGGTGCTTTGCTCAAACAAAACCATAGCACCCAAACCATTCTCAAATTAAACCTAATGCTTCCCACGAAGCTCTAAACCATTGCATTCATAATCCACACTGTTCCATGCTTCCTTCCCTTCTTCTTTCTTTATTTTTTATTTTTCAACTATTTTTTTTTTTTTTTTTTTTTTTTTTTTTTTTTTTTTTTTGTGATTTTGCACTAAAACTTGTAAATATGAAATGTAAAGCTTAAAATCCACTAAAAATGATCCAAAGTGACTTATGAAACAGTGAGAAAGAAAAGTTAACAACTTTTAGCTAAAATGAGCAATTTAGGAATTTAAGCAAATTTTGAATGAAACTATGAAAATGGAACCTTTGATTAGATAAACTTTGAATTACATTATCCTGACTAAATTTACAGCTTGGAGATTTAAATTAACATTTAAGAACATAGTCTACACTAATTCGACATAATAAGCTAGACTAAAACCTACACTAACTACCACTCTCTAACTGCCTCGCTTCTTTCTTTTTCTTCACTTAAATACACCAGGGTGGGTCCCACGTGCTTTCCCACTTGTAATTTTAACCATTGGATGAGTAGTTATGATCCTGGCCTTCTATTCATTTTTGGCGCCAATTTGATTTTTGTCAGTTAGGGGTTGAGTAAAGCAATTTAGGAGCAATTAATTCCTCTTGTTTGTAGTGTTGGTGGAAGGGAACAAATGATGGGTGATTGGCAGAGTGGGTGAGGGTGGGTTGGATTTGCAGGTGCAAGTGGAAGGGAGTGAGGTGGAAGGAGGGAAAGGGAGAGGTGGTCAAACCAGGGGTTTGACCCTGGTTTTATAATAAAGGGTGGTTTGGGCTGAAATGGTTTGGGCCAGGGATTGAGTCTGGTTTACTGATACAAGGGGTCCGGTTGGTTTTACTTATTTAACACAAGACCATTCATGTAATTTGGTGAAAGTTTAGGGGGTGAAAGTGTAAATCTGCCAAAGTTATCACTAGGGTCATTTCTGCCAATTTGCAATTTCACAAGGACTTTTGAAGTTTATTTTCCAAATTGAATTATCCGGGGGTCAAAACTGCCAAGTTTCAAGGTAGAGGGGCCATTTTTGCCATTTTCCAAAATTGAAGGACTAAATCTGCAAACCCTTTAAACTTTCCACCAAAGGGCTATTTATGACACTTGTGACTTCCCAAGGACTTGAAATGTAAATTTCCCATTTAAAAAATGCCCAAGGACTAAAATTGCCAAAACTCAAACTTCAGGGGCCAAAATTGTAAATTCTAAAAACTTTCACCCAAGGATCATTTTTGATAACTTTTGACTTTTAAAGGACTTGGGTTGACTTTTCTTTCAAAAATATTTTACCAGGTACCAATTTTGCCAATTTGTGAAAGTTGGGGGACTGAAACTGCCAATTATGCAAACTTTGTTCGTTTTTCATTTTTTTTACTCATTTTGCATCTAAAACATATAAAACACAATTCCTAGAATATTTTCTGCATTTTGACGCCTTTTTGAGTGTTTTTAAAGGTTTTGCAGCTCAGATTTGACCAAAAATGATGAGTGTTTGAGCACTCATCAGTATACCAACAGAATCACAATTTTCCATTCCATATGTTTTCAAAATCTCTGTTGTATATTTAGCTTGATTTATAAAAATACCACGAGGGGATTTATGTATTTGTAAACCAAGAAAGAATTTTAGTTCCTCCATCATGGACATTTCAAATTTGCTTTTCATGAGATTTTCAAAATGTTTTGAATGGTTAGGATTGGTTGATCCAAAAATAATGTCGTCCACATAAATTTGAACGATCAAAATGTCATTTTTGAATTTTTTAGTAAACAAGGTGTCATCAACCGTTCCTTTGGTGATTTTGTTTTTGAGCAAGAAAGATGATAGTTCGCCATACCACGCTATTGGAGCTTGTTTTAAACCATAAATGACTTTCTTAAGCTTGTAGACGTAGTCTGGATGATCTTTGTCAATGAATCCCTCTAGCTGACTCACATAAACTTCTTCTTTCAGAGTTTCATTTAAGAAGGCTGTCTTAATGTCCATCTGATAGGCTATGATGTTTTTGTGAGCGGCATAGGCTAAGAAAATCCGGACTGCTTCAAGTCTAGCTACAGGCGCGAATGATTCTTCGAAATCTATCCCTTCTTCTTGTGGATATCCTTTAGTCACGAGATGAGCTTTGTTATGAATTACAGTCATTTCCTCATCCAATTTGTTCTTCCACAACCACTTAAGATCAAGAACACGTTTATCAAGTGGTCGTTCAACAAGTTCCCAACTATCATGTAACTGGTATTGAAGAATTTCCTCCTGCATCGCTTCTATCCATGGGTTTTCTACCATTGCTTCCCGAATGTTCTTTGGTTCTTTGAGGCTGATTGAACAGATGTAAATGCACAATTCGAGATTGGTGGCAAGTTGTCTTCTCGTCTGAACTGGCTTTGAAGGTTCACCAATCACGTATTCAATTGGATGGTCTTTTGTCCATTGGAATGTAGAAGGGTACCTTGGGTTTAACGTATGTGTGTTAGATGGTTCTTGTAACCTTGAAGAAGATTCAGCAGAGTCTGTTGCAAATGGATTTTCAAATACTTCTTCTTCTTCTAACGCAACATCGTTTGAATTATTTGTAGGTTCCTCTTGAAAATTTGTGTTTTGGTTTTGCTCATCAAATCTTGGTTGAACAGTTTAAATAACTGGAGTTGCCGGAGTAGATGTTGATGATGCTGAGGGAGTTGGTGCTTCAGCTTCGATTGTTGTAGATACATCTTGTGATGGTGGTGGTGGTTGATGGTTTTGAGCGGGTTCAGCGGAATGTTGTTGAGATGCATTTGTCGAAGTTCCACCATAATATTCATCAAACATTAACTCGAAGAAATTTTCCAGTTCTTGTCCTGAAGGTTTTTCAATGTTAGTTGAGTGAGCTCCTTGAGGCACGAGTCCTGAACTGATGTATCAAGAAGTCTGTGGGTTTGGTGCGGGTCCTAATCCGTTTTTATTAGAAGCCATTGGATTAAGCGCGGGTTCTAGAGCGAGTCTCTCAGAAGCCATTTGTGAAATCTCGTCAAGCTTCACATTCATCGTCTCCATTATCCTTTTTGTTCTTCTATTATACACCCTGAATACCCTCGAGTTTTCTGAATATCCAATGAAGATTCCAATTTCACCCTTAGCTTTCAACTTTCCTAGATCTTCTCTGTCGTTCGTCGGATAGCACAAAGCGCCAAACACGTGAAGATAAGAGATATCCGGTTTTTGATTGTTCAAAAGCTCATATGGTGTTTTATTGAATCTTGGATGGATTAGGGATCGGTTCTGAGTGAAACAAGCAGTGGCAACAACATCAGCCCATAAGAATAGTGGTGCACTAGAATAAATTAGCATTGTGCGTGCAGCTTCCACAAGAGTTCGGTTTCTTCTTTCAACTACCCCGCTCTGCTGTGGATTCTAACAACTGATGTTTGGTGTGTGATTCCAACAACTTCAAAATAGGTTCTTAACTCCTGATTTGTGAATTCTGTGCCATTATCTGTTCTTACAATCCTTACTGGAGCTTGAAGTAGAACTTGAATATGCTTTAGAAAGGTGATGATGATGCCTGGTGCTTCGTCTTTTGACCTCAGAAACTTAACCCATGTATATCTTGAATAGTCATCGACGATAACAAGAATATACTTCTTTCCATTAATGCTTTCAACTCTCATTGGGCCACATAAGTCCATGTGCAACATATGTAACCTTGCTTCCGAACTAGGTACGGTTTTAGGTTATATATGATGCTCTTTTACTTTTTCCTTGTTCGCATGATGGACATAGATGATCCTTGGTGTATTTGAACTTAGGAAGTCCGTTGACGATGTTGTCTTTGGCTAACTTGTTGATGGTGTCGAAGTTGAGATGGGATAAACGTCTATGCCACAGCCAAGACTTTGTTTCGGTTGCCCTTGTCATAAGACAAATTGGTGATGTAAAAGCCATTTGGTTGATGTCTGATTGTCTCCAAACGGACAACCTAAATTGACCAATGTGAGTGGTCAACAAGGTCAAACTGCCTAAGAGTCAATCTCCGTGGAATACAGTGGTTTCCCCGGGTCGTTATGTCCTAGCGAGGTGTGATGGTTTCAAAACGGGTTTGTGATCGGGTGATTCTGAACAGGAAAGGGGTTTGAGTGATTTGAATGATTACGCTAAGGAAATATAAGTTAAAATAACTTAAATAACCTAAAATAACTAAAACGTAAAGTTACATTACCCTAGAACGTATTAAAAATTAAAAACGCGCGTTTATGTTAAAAATAACGTCAACGCGCAAAATAAAAAGTGAATTTTGAGCTACGCTAATCCTACGGACATGAAAATTATATTTTTACGAACCTAATGATAAAAGAAAATTTTAGAAAAAAGAAAATTATTTTTTTATCTTTTTAATTATTTATTATTAATTAAATACTAATTAAACTAAATATAATTATTAAAAATACTAAACTATTTTGGAAAATTCTGAAACTTTTTGAGAAAATACTCCAAGTTAATATAATCCTAAGAAAAATATAAAAAGGGTTGGTACAATGCAAAATAAGCAAACAATAAGCACTTAAAAGCTGTTAAGGCTTATTTAAGCAAAATGGAAAAGGAAGGGTCTTTTATTTGATTTTTGTAACAACCCGCATTTTCAGGACATTTCTCCTATTCACTATTCATCAGTTACTATTCATCATTTACTATTCACCGGTCACTATTCATCATTTTACTATTTATCGTTTTCGGAGTCAGTTTGTGATTCCGAGAAGTGTTTCAAAATTTTACTATTCATATGACACTATTCATTTCCGGAAGGAAATCACTATTCACAATTGTTGTTCATTTCATCGTAAACTGAGTTTACGGGTCTTCAAATTCGCGTAACCAATGTGGTTTAGCTGTAAATTCATGCATCATTCATTAATGACACGTCATATAGACTGGAGTAGTCTACATATCCTCGGTTACATCATCATCACATTTTAGGCCCTACACGGATATGCATTATTTCTATATACGTATGCTTAATTTGTAATTAACGTTACCACTCAGTTTTTACTACGAACGTATACCCAATACTCCCGTATACGATCCTAACATAGTTTCATACTTATTATAATGATATAAAAATTATATTATTAATTTACCCGGTGTTTTTAAATCAATTACCATATTTTACGGTCGGAGCTTATTACTTCGTCGGTTTGCAATATTTCAATTCAATAATTATTCTAACACCCGATTCTCATCAGGAATATTATTTTACAACTTTTACAACTTCGTCGTATTTTATTTCACCTCGTCAACATTTATTTTTAGTTAACTCGGTACCCGATAACACCTAAAATACAAAATATCTAACCAACACATGTGTTAGACAAGCTCATTAATTAAGCCACCAACAAGCTTCCATGTTTTGCTCCTTTTTTTACTCCTTGTACCGCCCGCCCCCCCCCCCCCCCCCCCTACCCCCCCCTAAAAACATGGATCTTGTCCTCTAAATTAAATATTAACACTAATATGCAAGTATATATTTCATCTTTCCACACATACATCCATTTTTACAAGACAAATAAACTAGCTAAGATATCAAACTCTCTCATCTTCTTTCTTCTTCATATGGTTCGGCCATCAACAACAAACAAGGAGGAAATCATAAACTTTCAAGATCCAAGTGTTAAATCAAGTCCTAATCATGATCTAGTTGGGGTTTTATGGTAAAAACCCTAGGTTATTATACATTTTCTCCTCAAATCACTCCAATATTTCAAGTAAGCTTCAAAAACACTTTTGATATTTTCATACTTTCATTTACTTTATATTTTTATGTATTTTCTAGATATATTGGTAAAACATGAAAGTATGTATGATCCATACCACTTATTACTCATTTCTTTTCATTATGAACATAGATCTACAATTTTTACTAAGCAATCTCATTAGATCCACTAAGATTGGTGATGTCTAGGAACCCATGACACCCTAAGAAGGTGTATGGTAGGATTGGGTATTTGTGGAGTTGATTTGAAGTAGATTGGTTAAGTCTTGAACAAGTTACAAACTAGAAAAGTTGATTTTTACAACTATATAAAAGCTACTGTCCATTTTTGTAAAACGTGGGAAAGTCAGGGTCTAGGGTATAATTTTGGACCAAAGATTTAGAAAATACTTTCCGAGATGAAACTATGGCTGAAAACGGGGATAAAAACGAGTTAATAACGAAGGAGATATGTTTTTCCGAATATTAACAATGAAAAATACTTTCAAATATAGGTTCTGTCCTAAATCGCCAATTTCAGAAAACTCAGGGGTTTCCGGGTAACATTGGGTTAGATATTCAGAAAATACTTTCAAAAACGAAACCGTGGCCGCTTGAATCACTAAAATCCGAGTTACGACGAAAAAGATATGCTATTTTCAATTTTAACGACGAAAACTATTTTCTGAAAAATAGCTTGCTGTTGAACAGTTTTCATGGACTGTTTTGAGACATAAAACTTGATCTAGCCATCCCGACTTATCAAAAATATATTAGTACGTTGTCCCACGATTCCGGGGATATAAAGAACGTAGAAAACGAGCTTATAACGAAAAAGATACGAGCGTTTGAACTTAGACGATTTTTACAAATTTCCATCAGCTTTTCTATTATTATTTTGCCGCAAAACTGTCCTTGCGAGACACCATTTTCTTGGCTGTTTTTCTTTATGATCGGATCAATTTGAGTCCGAGCCGTAGTTTTATGAAATCAAGATCTTCCAACAAGCTTTTCAAATCAATTGGCCGTTCGTCGAATAGACTTATAACGAATAAACTACGACCTCATCTATATACCCGATAAACTATATATATTTTGACAGCTTTTACTATAATGAAATTTTCTAAGTATTGAACATAATACTTTCAAGTAACAACAATAAGAGTCGATTTTCTCATCGATCGAGACCCGTATCGCCAAAAGTTAAATGACACGACTTCAAGATATTGTTACAAGGTTTTCAAAAACGTCGAGTTTCATCACTAACCCTTAACGTACAACATTTTGCGACTTGTTTTGCGAGGCCATTTTGGGCATATTTTCCAGTAATGAAAATGTTATTTTTGCGACAAAAACCTTATATTTGCCGATAGAACACCAAACAAGGATCGTGGAGTACCGTTTCAACCTATTTCCATGAAAAGTGGTTATTAACCTAACGAGACGTCAAAAACGTATTTGTCGACGATACACGTTATTTTCAAAACTAATGAGTGGTATCGATAGCATACGTATTTGCATGTGTAGCATTACTTCATTTCTTACATTAGATCATATCATTCATGTTAGGTTACGGTTAGAGATCATGCCCCATTTCTGTGTATTCATTGTTGTCATCGTAGCTATTGCACCAGGTGAGTTCATAACCTCTACTTTTACTTGTTTCACAACTGTTTTGGGGGAAGATACATGCTCCTTACTATTTAAATTCAATGCTTGTTTTACTTGAACGCGATTCATTTTCTCAAACATTACTGGATGGTTGAAATACTTGATTTATTACTTGAATACATTATGAATTACTTATTCCATCCTTGATTTCTTTCTTATGAACACAAGTTCTTGCTTTTGCGGACATAAACACAAAACTGTTACTTTGCCTGAGTTACCTATTACTGCCACTGAAGTCCCCTTTATCATGAACCGTTAATTACATGCGTGTGAGCGCGAATGCTGTGGATAGATCTATTTGGGTTAACACCCCGTCCGAGTTGGTCGCGTCAACCTGTTAAACGGACGCATGTCATTCGGATTACTTCCGAGTGTCTGGCAAACACTTAATTGGGGCAATTTATGCTTGATTGCATACGATTACGTCGAGCTTCGGGGTCATGAGCTTAGGCACTGTATACCTTATTTTTAGCTGTGACATTGTATTTGTTATATTGTCTTGCTACTGAAAATCTCGTGTTCCGCAAATGACTTGTTTACTTAAACAAATTCATATTTGGCAGTGGGTTGTGAACACACAGGTTACAAGTCTCTTATGGCGGGACTTGCAACTGAGTGGATTTACGATGCCTTTGCTGGAAAATACTTGTTTACTGGAAACACTTGTTTACGGGAAATACTTGTTTACTTAAAACTATGAACTCACCAGCTTTATGCTGACGTTTTAGCATGTATTTTCAGGTATTAAGCAATGGCACGCTACTGGAGGTTTTGGCAGGGCATGGCATGGTCATAGATAGGGGTGCTATTCGGGTCGGGTTGGTCGGGTTCGGGTCAAACGGGTCGGGTCCAAGTCGGGTCGAGGGTAAAAATAACATACCCGAACCCGACCCTATTTAAACTCGGGTTAGTCGGGTTCGGGTCAAATCTGGTCGGGTCAAGTCGGGTTCGGGTCTGTCCCATTTATATAATCCCAAAATTTAATTTCTTAAATTTAGTAGCTAAAATCTTAAACAAGTAAAAGAGACATGTATAAATCACTTAATTTTTTTTATTGCATTTATAAATATGATATTAGTATGTTTATGCATATTCAGATATAGACATGATATTAGTATGTTTATGTATATTCAGATATAGCCATATATGCCATGATATTAGTATGTTTATGTATACACTATAATGCAGTAAGACATTATATCCCACTTCCAATCTGTAAAACATACAAATGTATTAAGTTTCAAAATTTTAAACTATAACACGATAATGATCAAACTTTGTGTATGCATGTGTATCTACCTTTGGATACGGCCTTGGAAAGAGGTTCGGATTGTGATAACTTGGGCCTTTAATAAATAAAAATGGACTACATGATACAGTTATGAAACCACTTGAAAAAAAAAAAAAAACTCGGGTTAGTCGGGTTGACCCGAACCCGAATAGGCAAGTATTTTAAACCCGATACCCGACCCGAGTTCGTAATCGGGTTAGTCGGGTTGACCCGATTGACCCGACTAAGATTTTGGACCCGAGTAACCCGACCCGAGTATCCTTATTCGGGTTCGGGTCCGGGTCGGGTCGGGATTTATGACACCCCTAGTCATAGAAGACTCTGATATTCCTTTGGGGACCGTTTTAAATTATTTTAAGGACCTACTTCCGCATAAATTTTAAACAATGCAAATTCAATGCTTTTAGTTAAACAATTTTAGTCTAAATGATTCAAGTGAAAACCAATTTTGTACTTGTACTGTAATACCAATTGAGTTACACCCCAGCTACTTGTATGCTTCCGCTGGATCCGATTTTTGGGGGTGTGACAATTTTGCATTGTATTACTGAAAAAAGACCCTAGGGCGACTGGTTGGGTGTTTGGTGTTGTGTCTGTGTGAAGCCAAGAGGTCTCAGGTTCGACCCTGCCTCTTGGCTTTTTGCAAAAACATTTTATTTTTTTAATTTTCTTGATACAAACACACTTAAATACTAAAAATAACCAACTTTTAAAAAGGCAACTTTTATAAAACTAGAAAATAAGCTATGACAGAGCTTATTAGTTCAACAGTGCATACAATAAGCTAAAAAGGGATTAAGAACTTGAAAAAGCTTCTAACAAGCTATAAGCTAGACACCAAAAACTGAAATAAGCTAGAATGTGATGATAGAAACTGAAAATAAGCAGAAATCAATGAACAAGTTCAGTGGAATAAGCCTGGAAGCTTAAAATAAGCAATCCCAACACTACCAAACACACAGGCCTGTTAGGGTAAATTGCAGGCTCCATTAAGCTTATCCAATAAGCTTTCAAGCCAAAAATAAGCTTGGAACCAACAACTTGGTCCACTGAGCTTTTAAGAAAACCCAAGAACACAAGCTAATGCCCATAAACAAGCCCACAATGAGCTTGTCAATGCAGCCCTTTATACTGATGAATCAATATAGAGGGTGTGATGGCACAAACTTTTAGGACCAAAATAAGTAGATGATTAAGTAGTAAATTGAAAACAAAGCACATGCATAAGAAGCTAGCTAGGAGGGCTTACTAAATTATGCAAAAGCTAAGGCTAGGGTTTAAAAATGAACAAGAAAATGGCTCTTAGAAAAACTGCTTATGAGTATGATCCACTGGTACAGGGCACCTTTATGGTCAATGGGTCACTTTGGGAGTCAAATTTTCATGGGCAAATGAGCTCCAATTTGCAAATTTCTTTTTGATTCAGTTAAACAAGCTACCAAGGTTTGCAAAACAACAATTTTTATTTATTTATAAGCAAAGATGCAGCCTACAAGTGATTGAGAAAACTGTCCCATTTTCATTAGCATTGAATTTTGACTTTTTGAGTTTACTACCTAAGTTGACTAAGATGAGCTTGAACCCTAATTTAATGACTGAGTAAGTTAAATTTAGCTAGTTTGCAACTAATTTGAGCTAGGCTAACATATATTATGGCTAAAAGGCAGGTTAAGTTTATCTAAGGCCTAACAGTTAATGATGTATGATTTTTAGAGACAAACTTTGATTTTTCTACTATGACATGTGGTTTTGATGCTTCTACTATCCCACTATGAACTAATGCAATCAATTAAAACCAAATCAACCACCAAACAACAACAAGAGCACAGGTTGAAACCTTGAACCAAACACCCCTTATAGCAACTGATTTCATGAATTTTGAAGTAAATGACTGATTTAATCCATGGAACTGATTCATGATGCCCTATAATGGTGTGAAAAGCTTTTTGAAACACAAATAGAACAATGATAACAACAAATACAAATAAATCCAAGTTTATGCGATTTTGCCAGTGAATTGTACAATCTGGTCAACCTTGAATTCTTAAGAACAAGTATGTATTTTTAAGCAATACATAAACTAGCATACACCAAGTAAGCATGAATCCACCAAGAAAAACAATTTAAAAGCTCAAGTACAGTGAAATGCAAAAATTTAGAAAGAAGCTTACAATTAGTCCAAAGCAAAGAACTGAGTGGAATTGAAACTTAAACCACAACCCTATGCTTCCCATGAAGCTCTAATACCATGTAAGTACACAATCCACAAGCTCCTTGCTCTCTTCTCCCTTCTACACTGAGTTTTGATTTATTTGTTATTTTTTTTTATGATTTTTGCATATTTATGGACTTTGGAACTAAAACAAGTTTAAAAGCTCACTGAGCTTGCCTAAACCTATAAGTGACTTAATTTGGACCTATGAAACAGTTAACCACAACTTTTATATTAAAATGACAGATTCACCAAACTTAAGCAAAGACTTAATTCAAATTAAGAATTCTTAAAACTTCATTAACTGAGAGTTGAAATACAACAATGGAGTTTAGAAACACTAATAAACCTTGAATTACAATTTAAGAGGATAAATTACACTAATTTGGCATAAACTAAAATAAGCTAAAAATTATATTACTACTACTGCTGACTACCCTCTCTGCTTCTTTCTCTTCACTTAAATAGATCCAGGTGGGTCCCATGTGCATTCCCACTTGTTTTTAGAGCCTTTGGATGAGATTTGCTCCATATTTCATTTTGGCGGGAAAAGGATTTGACCACTTGTGGTCTGATATCTTGTAGCAGGGGTGTAGGGTTTTGGTTTTTAGTGTTTGGAGGGATAAGGGTGTAGGGTTTTGAGTGATGGCAGAGGAGGGGGTAGGAGTGTGATGATGGTGTTGGTGTTGCAAGGGGGTGCAGGGTCACATGTGGGATGATGTGGAAGAAGGGTCAAAGGTGTTTGACTTGGAGGGAGTATTATATGTTTTGGGTGTGGGCCGGTTTGGTGGTGGGCCTGGAGGGTTTTGTGGATCAGGGGAAAATGGTGGGCTGGTGAGGGAGGTATAAGGGCTTAGTTTAGTGGATTGGTTTTGTATTAGGATTGTTTATATTAAAGCTTAAAAATCAAAAGGACCATTCATGTAATATTTTTGAAAATGGAGGGCTGGATTAGTCACTTTTCCAAACTTGATTCAAAGGTTTATTTATGCCATAATTCCATAACCCAAGGACCATGAATGTAATTTTCCACCATTTAAAACCCCAGGGACCAAAATTGTCATTTTTGAAAGTCCAGGGACTAAACTTGCATTTTCCTCAAACTTTTCATCAAAATGCTATTTATGATAACATTTGAGTTTCCAAGGACCAAAATTGATTTTTCTTCCAAAAATATCCCACCAGGGACCAATTCTGCCAATTTATGAAGTTCAGGGACCAATCTTGTAAATTCTCAAAACTTTTAACTTTTTCACCAAAGGACTAAATATGACAATTTATGATTTCAAAAGGACCTTTGGTGACTTTTCTTTTAAAATATGTGCTCAAGGACTATTTTTGCCAAATTTTGAAAGTTGGGGAACTGAAACTGCCAATTATACAAACTTTGTACGTTTTTCTTCTGTTTTTACTCATTTTGCATCTAAAACATATAAAACACAATTTTGAAATATTTTTAGTATTTTGATGCATTTTTGAGTGTTTTTAAATGTTTTTGCAGTTCAAATTGACAAAAAATGATGAGTGTTTGAGCACTCATCAATCCCACACACTAAACTATTGCTAGTCCCTAGCAATCTTTTGAGCAAACATAATGGATTTGAATCTCTTTACCAAAAGCCATTACTTCTGGAGTAGCCAAATGTTTCAGTTCAAGTAAGAACTATGGTACACCGATAACAATGTGATTTTGAGCGAACCACCAGCTGTAAACGGATTTGATTTGTCTTTACCAGAAGCCGTTTGCTTCTGGACTAGCCAACTCTTGATGGACATAGTCGACATCTTGGTGAGTTGATTCATCAATCTGTGTACTATTCATCAATCTTACTGTCTCAACTCTCAACTATCATCACTCATAGTTAAAAACTTTGATGCCTAAAACATAAACTGATCAAATAACCAGCACTCTTTGAAGGAATCGCTTTCCATGTAGGGTTCAATCTTCCCCGTGGGATAGAACCAACACCTATACTAGGACAGTACCAACAGAGAAGAGTTTCTGCAGACCGAGCTACAAGATCACAAATCTGTAGCAAGGGCAGCATCGACTCAAACGGTTGTGCACACTATACTTTTATTCGTTTGGTGAGCTTTATGTGAAGGCTTAGCCAAGTTTGAAGCCTCTCGAATGACTCAGCTAGTTTACTAGACCCTCTATCCGACCTCCTATCAAGTAAGGAGAGCTAGGTTGTATGACTTCCTGCCGGTCTTTGAAGCTATTAATTAATCTCTAGGGTAAGTAGGACTATTCTTTATGGCCCTATTGATTTAGGAGTCGTTGCAACACTGGTTGTTGACGATTGTTAGCGAGGTACAAGCAGGAAAGTGGCTATCAATTATCAACTATTAAATATAGGGCAAATTGCATAAAAAAGTACCCCATCTTAGGTCTAATTTCAATTAAAGTTGCTATTTTTTTACCCTCAATTTAAGGTACCCGATTTTTTTTTGTGCGGCCGATTTAGGTTTTTTAATAACTTCCGTTAACAATTTTGTTAGTAAATTACATTTTTGGTCCCTGAGTTTGTATAGGCATTTCATGTTTGGTCCATTTTCGTCCGGTTTTACACATTTTCGTCTGTTTTTGCACGTTTCCATCTGTTTTTGCACATTTCCGTCCGTTTTTGCACGTTTTCGTCTATTTATGTACGTTTCCGTCCGTTTTTGCACATTTATGTCTGTTTTTGCACGTTTTCGTCCGTTTTTTACACACGTTTCCGTCCGTTTTTACACATTTTTGTCCATTTTTACATGTTTTCATCCGTTTTTACACACGTTTACATCTGTTTTTGCACGTTTCCATCTGTCTTTTCACGTTTTCGTCTGTTTTTACACGTTTCAGTCTATTTTTGCACGTGCAAAAACAGACGGAAACGTGTAAAAACTGACGAAAACATGCAAAAACGGACGAGAACGTGCAAAAACGGATAGAAACGTGCAAAAGTGGATGGAAACATGTAAAAACGGACGAAAACATGCAAAAACAGACGGAAAAGTGTAAAAACAGACGAAAACGTGCAAAACGGACTGAAACGTGTAAAAACAAACGAAAACGAGTAAAAAAGGACGGAAACGTGTAAAAACAGACGGAAACGTGCAAAAACAGACGAAACATGCAAAAACGGACGAAAATGTGTAAAAACGGACAAATACGTATAAAAATGGATGAAATCGTATAAAAACGGACAAAAATGGACCAAACATGAAATGCCTATACAAACTCAAGGACCAAACATTTACTTATGAAATTGTTAACGGAAGTTAGAAAAAAAACCTAAATCAGCCAAAAAAAGAGTGGTACCTTAAATTGAAAAAAAAAAAAAAAAAAAAGGAAAAAAGAAGAAAAAAAAAAAACTTTAATTATACATATATACTAAAAGAGGGGAGGATGATGGGTGCAACCACTGTAGCTGCTACAATTTTTTTTTTTTTTTAAGTACAAACGGTCGTTAGTTATTTAACGGCTGTTAACTAACGACCGTTATCTTTAACATTTTAAAAAGATTTTGTACGCACTTTGTCCTTCATCTCAGCGGTTCATTGCAAATTTATTCCTCACATAATTTACATAAATAGTCCTTCATGTTATACATCAATTGCAAATTCAGTCCTAATTGTACAGTACTAACAGCCGTTAGTTATTTAACGGCTGTTAACTAACGACCGTTATTTTAACATTTAAAAAAAAATTACGCACTTTGTCCTTCATCTCAACGGTTCATTGCAAATTTAATCCTCACATAATTTACATAATCCAATACCAATACCCACATGGCCACATCACAAACGGGCCAAGAGAAATAATTTGAAAGGCGGGGATGTCAGGAGGAGGAGGAGGAGGGTCGGTACCCGCGGAATGCGAGCGTGTATACCAAGCACTGGTACAGTGCCACCGGCGTATCCCAGCGGGACCACCTCGTGACGCCGCCTGCCGGCACCTAAACAAATCATTAGGCGAATGCATGATTGGTTTCATCTGCCCTGAAGAATCATCAGCCGTTAAAACACTTTGCGGAAATAATAAAGGAACATCTCTTAAACGATCTCAATGCCAACAAGCTCAGATCAACCTTGCTGCTTGTATCTCTTGTCATCAAGATCCCTAATCCTAATCCTAATCCCCCGCGTTAGTTTAATATAATATGATGTTGTAAGAAGAAGAAATTTAGTTTGTTCAATTCGTGCCAGGAAGGCTTTACCCGGTTTGAGTATGTGCGAAACCCCGTGGATTAGCCGGCCAGAAACTAGGGTTACCCAAAATAATAATAATAATAATATAAATAGTTAGTTATTGCGGTGTTTCAAGGGTTCGAATCTCGGCTCATGCTTACTCCAGATGCCGGAGCTATTCCTTGTAGGGTGGACAATGGCGGGTGCCAAAAGGTATTCGGGTCAGGGTGTTCTCGCCAATTCATACCTTTTTGTGGATTGTGGCGTTTCTTTTTGGACATGTCACCCAAACCAATACTACTGTAGGAGTTCTGATGAGATCTGGTGCATTGTAAGTATTTCTATCATCACCTCTTAAGTACCACTTGTGCTATATGAATAGATACTTTTAGTGAATTGCATAACGTTATTGTTTTTCTTGTTTCATAAGTAATTACTACAAGCTTATAAAGATTCTCTGATATTTTTAGTGTTAAGAATTAGGAGAAGCTTTTTAACTGGACTAGTGTGTCTATGTTTCTTTGACTATGCAAATTGAAATGTCGCTAGCCATTATGAAAGGCTGCAAAAATAATTTGGATGCTTACTTCGTCCATCCTTTATTTATGATGATTGGTTCGATCATCAAGTAAATATACATGAAAGTAAGCATACAGTCATGTATTAGATATCTATACCTCATTTTTGCTATCTGTCGCAGCAGTATGCTCATTTTTAAACAATTTTAATGGTATTGACCTCTAAATAAATCTCAAGAAGCAGGCGCCAAACATGTGCAGAACCATCTACAAGCTAGTCGGCTTTCATCAGCACGATACTAACACAATACTGAAAAAAAACCAATATGCGGAAAGTTCATTTCATTTAAAAATATTAAAAGCAATCTAAACTGATGCACAAGCAAAATAAACAAGGAACCAATAGGCCAAGAGTCCAAGACACATTTCAAGGAATTCCTAGAAACAACCAAGGGTTACTAATTGCAGTACCATTTGTGTTATGTATTTATTACTTTACCAGTTTTAAGAATCAATTTAAGCTTTGTACTGTACACCTGTTAAAATTGTAAATTCTAACGGTGGACGGATCTTATCGTTATTAGTAAACGTATAGGAGATATAAATATTCTTTTGGTCGAGTCTGCAGCAGTTGAAACTTGTGGACTTCATCCATAAATGGGTATAACTACAAGGACTGAAATTTACGCTAATAGGAATCACACTCAAGGCTCTATATGTTTATTGGAACCCACATTTGACATGTTTTTATATGTTTCTAGCAACAATCAAACATCAACAATCTGCTAGTATACCTCAGTTCAGAGGGCCTTGAAATCTTTAAATGAAATTTAGTGTCAACAGGTGCTCATGGGAAGGTAAAAACAGTTTTGACAAGCACATGTGCACCAAGACCACGGGCGCTTTAGAACTTTTGATATTTACTTAAGTCTCATCTGAGAGTCTACTGTTGGTGCACATGAATACCTTAAATGAGACTCGGTAGCTACTACGGTCTGAGGGCTAACCAGTACTGCCTTTTCTCTATTCAAACAAAGAGGCTGAATTTAGGCTCCTTCCCTTCCACCACATAGCTATAATAGCAGGTACTATGAGCCCATTTTCCCATGCCTTTAGCTGGCTAGCGACACAGCCGCGTTATGTGAAAGTCTCATGTGCCTAAAGGTATAGTGACCTGTTCTGTTGGAACCGCGAGACAGGACCAACATTCATTCAAATATTGGACATTTCATCATACTTTAATTTTTAATCACGTTGTTCAAAAGAAATTCACGAATACTATAAAAGGTTTAGAAAGGGAGGGTGCTTATACGTGGCTTCTACAAAGAAATGAAACCTCTGCTCTTAGAAATTTCAAGTTTAAGCATGTTATAGCATTATAATTTACAAGTACTTTTGATGCCCAAATTACAAAATGTACATGCTAGTTGAATAAAGGTTATGTCTTTCTAAGAGTTGAATCCTAAATCAACAATTCTGGACACAATTGTTGTGTATTGGATATGTGAATTGGTTAACGCCCAGAGCCAAGAACACTAAAATTCTAGAGGAGCTGGATTCGTAATTGGTTAACGTCCAGAGCCAAGAACACTAAAATTCTAGAGGAGCTGCTGGATTCGTATTAACAAAAACCTATTCGGTTGATATAATTTCTAGTGATAGTGTATTATTATTAAACATGAAATGCCTCCGTTGGTTATTCCTTAGATTCACACACATACATGTTAGCAAAGGCAAAAATCACATTCGGAAATCAACTAACAAAAGGACACTTATAACCTAAATATACTTAAACAAACACAAATACAGTAATTTTTTTTAGAGTAACATTTCAATTTGCATAGTCAAAGAAACATAGACACACTAGTCCAGTTAAAAAGCTTCTCCTAATTCTTAACACTAAAAATATCAGAGAATCTTTATAAGCTTGTAGTAATTACTTATGAAACAAGAAAAACAATAACGTTATGCAATTCACTAAAAGTATCTATTCATATAGCACAAGTGGTACTTAAGAGGTGATGATAGAAATACTTACAATGCACCAGATCTCATCAGAACTCCTACAGTAGTATTGGTTTGGGTGACATGTCCAAAAAGAAACGCCACAATCCACAAAAAGGTATGAATTGGCGAGAACACCCTGACCCGAATACCTTTTGGCACCCGCCATTGTCCACCCTACAAGGAATAGCTCCGGCATCTGGAGTAAGCATGAGCCGAGATTCGAACCCTTGAAACACCGCAATAACTAACTATTTATATTATTATTATTATTATTTTGGGTAACCCTAGTTTCTGGCCGGCTAATCCACGGGGTTTCGCACATACTCAAACCGGGTAAAGCCTTCCTGGCACGAATTGAACAAACTAAATTTCTTCTTCTTACAACATCATATTATATTAAACTAACGCGGGGGATTAGGATTAGGATTAGGGATCTTGATGACAAGAGATACAAGCAGCAAGGTTGATCTGAGCTTGTTGGCATTGAGATCGTTTAAGAGATGTTCCTTTATTATTTCCGCAAAGTGTTTTAACGGCTGATGATTCTTCAGGGCAGATGAAACCAATCATGCATTCGCCTAATGATTTGTTTAGGTGCCGGCAGGCGGCGTCACGAGGTGGTCCCGCTGGGATACGCCGGTGGCACTGTACCAGTGCTTGGTATACACGCTCGCATTCCGCGGGTACCGACCCTCCTCCTCCTCCTCCTGACATCCCCGCCTTTCAAATTATTTCTCTTGGCCCGTTTGTGATGTGGCCATGTGGGTATTGGCTTGTCAATCTTAGCATCCGTGCTAGATTGACCCACAGAAGATGAAGTAGAAGGACCCGCATTGATTTGAGAAACAATCGGTTTGCTTCGTGTAGAGCGGACCTTGGACTTGTTTTCTATGATTTGCAAAGCTTCTTTTGTGGTTCTACTCAAAAAATTTCCTCCCGCGGAGGCATTGAGAGAATCCTGATCAGCTTGGCTCACGCCATTGTAAAACGTATCGAGTTGCATTAACTCAGAGAAACCATGATGTGGACACTTGCGAAGTAATTCTTTGAAACGATCCCACGCTTCACCAAAAGATTCATCGTATTTTTGAGTGAATTTGGTGATTTCGTTCTTAAGACTTGTGGTCTTGGAAGGTGGGAAGAACTCATTCACAAACTTTTTGACAAGATCTTCCCAAGTCTCAATAGATCGTGGTGGTTGTTTTTCAAGCCAAATCCGGGCTTGTCCCTCCAATGAGAATGGGAAGAGAAGGAGTTTGATTGCTTCACATGGGACATTTTTGTACTTGATGGTTGATGTGATTTTGTTGAACCATCGAATATGAGCATGAGGATCGTCCCGCTCAAAACCATAGAATTGGCTTGAGGTTACAAGATTGAGTAACCCGGTTTTGAGCTCAAAATTATCAGCCACAATGGCTGGGACAACAATGGCATCTCCGTAACCCTCGATGGGTGCTTGGAGAAGTTCACACATGGGACGGTCTTCCGCCATGGTGACAGTGGGTGTGGCAACAGTACGGATCTCAGATCCGACTGTTGGTGCTGAACGTCGTCGAGGTCTTCTAGGTTTCCGAACAAGCTCACGTAATGGGCTCGTGGACCTTGAAGAACGAGTGCGCATGCACTAAAAACCAATCAAAACAAAAATCGAGGCAAAACAACAGTGAACTTAAACCAATAATCGCAAGCAAGTGGCTTCTTCAAGAAAGGTACACCACTCTCAAGGATACAAAGGCAAGTTTTTATCTTTATGATTGGGGACTTATTATGTTCACACCACCAGTTGGTAGGTGTTCTGTCTTGGTTTGCGACGGTTTATTTTTATGTAGAGTTATTATAAACAAGAAAGAGACGGATGTTTTTGTGTTTTGTGAATGGGTTTAAAAACTTTTGGAAAATATTTTTGGTATCGTTTCGTTTACCAAAATCGTTTTTCTTTAAGAATCACCTTAAAAGAAAACCGAATCAGAAAACGTTACGATTTGTTTTGTTGTTTTTAATTTTTTTGGTGTTTTAACACTTTAGGAAAAGTGTTAATGACTTTTTTGTATTTTGATTATGAAAATATACACAAGTGATTGATGCTAAACCACCTAACTTAAATTAACCAAAGAATGGTCAACTAAGTCAAATAGTCTATATCAATGCTCCGGGTAATATAATGTATCACCGGGTCGTTAAATCCCGTTGAAGTGTGAATTGTGACTTTAGCGTATCAGGGATCGGGCAATTATTCACATGAAAGGGTTATGATCAAAATTATTTGGAAATTATTAACAAATATAGCTTAGGAAAGCTATGTGATTGATTACTGGAATTTGGATTACGAGAATTTGAGCTTAAACCTAAAATTATACGTTTTAATTAAAAACGTATACAGATAAACCGTACAAAAAGTACAACTGAAGGGCTGAAAGGGGTAAAAGTGCAAATTTGATATTTTTACAATCCTATTAATTAAAGAAAATTTTAAGAAAAATAAAAAGTATTTTTACACTATTTAATTATTTAATATTAATTATTTTACTAATTATCTATTTAATACTAATTTAATTAATTAGAATTACTAAAAATACTAAAAAGGTTTAGAAAATTAAGAAAAATTTTATAAATCTATTTAACCATCATGGGAATCCTAAAAAAATTATAAAAAGTTAATTTTAAGTATTTTTAAGCTAATTAAATAATTATTATTCTATTTATTAATTAATATCTAATTAAACTATTTAAATTATAAAAACTATTAAATGAACAGTGAAAATTCTAGAAAAATTTATAAAAATATTTTAACTAAAATAAAAGCTATAAAAATTATAAAAACTAGGTTATACTATTTAAAAACTAATTATGCTATTTAATTGATTAATATTAATTAAAACTAAATTAAACTAAAATTAATTAGAAATACCACTAAAAGACAAAATAAAAATCTGGAAAAATTTGTAAAATTACTTTAACCTAAAATGTAATTTCTAAAAATATAAAAGTGATATATTATTTAGAAATTAATTAAAAAGAAAATTAAATTGATAAATCCTATTAAATAGAAGCTATCACTATTTTTAAAGTTGGTTTTTTGGTTTTTTTCTTTTTCTAAACTAATTATAAGTTAAAAATAAGCACTTTTAATTAAGGAACTTTTACTACACCCCTGGAAATAAGCACTTGAAGTGCTTATACACCTCACAGTTGACTTTTGTTGACTGTGAAGGTTTTTAAGCTCATATTGAAGATGTGGGGTCCACAATTGAATTTCTTGGTTTCTCTGAGTCTAATGAACACAAATAAGCAAGACTTAAGCCAAAAAGTGGCCTGAATAAGCCAACAATAACAAATAAGCACTTTGCTTATTTGTTGACTGAGGCAGCTGAGGGACAAAGTTATGGGGCCAAATAAGGTAGGGTCCACAGACTTAGGGGTCAAACAAAAGGGTCAATAACACTCCTTGGTAGGAGGGGGGTTGAGGGGAATCAAAATCAAGTGGTATGGACCACTGTAGTGACCACAAACCACCACAAAAGGTGGTGGTGTGGAGATGATCTGATGAGAGCAGGGCAAACCCTTGCCCTGCAGCCTACTTTGAGACCTTGTGGGACCCACCAAACAAAATTCTAAAAATCTGGAAAAATTCACAAAAATCTACAAAGTGGCAAAGATTAAGCACACCAAATTTCAGACTCTAACACCTAAGATCAAACAAGTTACACACCTCCCAAGATTGCTCAAAATGACTGAGACAAGTTTTGACTTTAAAGAGTTTTGCACCACTTTGACTTTTATGAACTTGGGAAGCTGATTTAATGATCCAATAAGCTAAGATAAGCTATATTAAAACTAACTTGGGTAAAACTTCAACTTATGAAAAGGTTTTGTGAGATTTGGACTCCAAAAATCACCACAGTGGACTGTGGTGATTATTATCTTTTGATTTTGACTTTTGCAAGGTTTTGTACCAAATTTCTTGTTCTCCTAAGCTTTATTACACCCAACAAACTGATAGAAACTAATAGATGCTCAGATATACAACTAGAACACACCAAACAAGCTAAAACCAAACACCCTCTTTAAAACAGTTAATGAAGAGATTTCCACTAAAACAAATAATAAACACAAACAGATGATCACCACTAATCTATAAACTAATATTTAGATGCAATGAACTTAAATAAACAACCTAAGCTACTTAAGAGTAAAAATGAAAGAGTTGTTAGCTTACAAAGCCTTCCAAGCTACTGAGTAGGTACCAAAGAACCAAACCAATCAATCCTATGTGGTTTCCACAAACCTCTAACCCACAGCCATCCTTGTTACACTGTGCTCCTTGCTCATACACCAAATGATCACCATTTTTTCATTTTTATTTTTATTTTTCTTATTGTTATTTTTTTTTATTGAAACTGAGTTGAAAGTATTCACACAAGCTTATGATGCTTGTGATATCTTGTTTATGAGCTTTAAAGAGCTTTTGAGTACTTTAAACACACATTGCTTCCCTTCATTAGAACTTGGAAATTTGAGATAAGACTTTTAAAAGTGAAAATGTAAATTAAACTTCAAACTGAATTTTTATTGATAACAAGAGTTGCATTACATTAAACATAAACTGAAAACTACAAATAAGCTAAGAAAATTACACACCAAAGCTTCTTATGAGCTTATCATTATATATCGACCAAAAAATAAATCCCTAAGCCTTCCACATGGCTACTTTTTGAAAACTGAGAGTTCCAATGACTTTGCCTTGACCCTCTGACCAAATCCCAACCATTAATTTGATCTTCAATGCATCCTAGCCATTGATTGGCTTTTCCCGCCCAAATTCTTTATAGGAAATACTGAGTGGTGTTGGTGAGGGTTTAGGGGAGCATTTATGGTGGTGGAGATGGTGGGTGAGGGTATTAATTGTGGGGTGTGAAGTAGTTGAAAAGGCGAGGAGGGGGGAAAGTTTCTCCCTGGTTTTGCGCATGTCTGTTGGGGGAGAAGATGGTCGGGGTGTGGGGTTTGACCTGGGTCAACGCCCAGGTATTATTTTAAAAAAAAGGGTGGGCTTTTATCTGGTGGGCTTGGGGATCAGCTGGGCTAGGGGTGGATCAGGTAAGGGTGTTGGGTTGGTTATTTGGTTTTGGGTTAAATAAATAACAAGGGTCCGTTTGGTTTGGTAACTTAGTGAACACAAGGACCAATTTTGCAAACATTTCAAAGTTGAGGGGTGTGAAGTGTAACTTTCCAAAACTTCTTCAAAGGATCAACTTATGCCAAATACCAATAACCAAGGACCAATTTTGCACTTTTCCACATTTTTCAAAATTTCAAAAATCCCAGGGACTAATTTTGCCATATTTGGATTTTTAGGGACTAATTATGTAATTTATGAAAACTTGCAACCCTATTATGCTATTTTGACTTAATTTGACTTTTAAGACCTTGGGTTGACTTTTCCTTATAAATAAATGCATAGGGACTAAAGTTGACAAATTTTGAAACTTGGGGGACTGAAACTGCCAATACTGCAAACTTTGTACGTTTTTTTCTTTGTTTTTGCACATTTTGCTTTTAAAACACATAAAACACAATCCCTGGGATAATTTAAGTATTTTGATATCTTTTTGATTGTTTTTGTGCGTTTTGGCAGTTTAAATATATCAAAAACGATGAGTGTTTGAGCACTCATCAACCCGCAAACCTGTTTAACTCATTTAATGTGCCTACTTTTGTATATCAAGCCATAATCTTGCGGGCTAGCCAACTCATTTGTTTTCGGGGAGTTGATGAACCACACAATTTTGGGCAAATTGCCAGCCGTCAACGGATTTGAGTTGTCTTTACCAAGAGCCGTTTGCTCCTGGACTAGCCAATCCCTTTTGTCGCTTTAGACAAGGCGGACTGATTACCACAAAAAAATTTAAATAATGTGAAAAAATTTTTGAAAATTTTGGCCAAAACGGGGGGGTACTTGAAAGATATTTTGATAAAATTCGTTAGAATTTCCCCCCCACACTTAGAAATGAATATTGTCCTCAATATTCAAAGATCCGGCTATTATGCCGAAGCTATGAACGTAAAAAGCCGAGATTCGAATCTAACTGCGGAAATACCAATTTCACTTTATTTCTATATATACAACCTTTTTTTTTTTTTTTTTTTTTTTTTTTTTTTTTTTTTTTTTTTTGACTTATATACATATATACATTTTTTTCAAACAGCGGGGGGTTGGCCATTCCCCCACACTCGGTGGTAGAAAATAGAAAGAATCAGAGATACGGGTGAAAACCCGTATTGTTGCTAGTTTTTGGTCATCGAGTCGCTAGCTTGACTCTATCCCCGAATTCAATTGTCCTTGGGGAAAGCTTGGAGATCCGGGACGACCATGGATGGTACGTCTTCTCCAAAGTAGTGCTTTAACCGATGTCCATTCACTTTGAAATTTGGACCGTCACTTTGAGATAATTCGACGGTGCCATAAGGATAAACTTTTGTGATAGTGAATGGACCAGCCCATCGGGTTTTGAGCTTTCCCGAGAAGATCTTGAGTCTGGAATTAAAAAGAAGGACTCGATCACCAACGTTGAAAACGCGGTTTTTGATTTTTGAGTCATGAATCTTCTTTGTTTTTTCTTTATAGATCAAAGAGTTCTCGTAAGCTTGATCACGAAGTTCGTTTAATTCATTTAGTTGAACTTTTTTATGATCACCCGCCGTTTTGAGGTCGAAATTGGCATGCTTGAGAGCCCAATAGGCTTTGTGTTCAAGCTCGATCGGAAGATGGCACGCTTTCCCGTACACAAGTTTATAAGGCGTACACCCAATGGGTGTTTTGTAAGCCGTACGGAAAGCCCAAAGTGCATCATCTAATTTGTCCGACCATGATGCACGATTCTCACCTACAGTTCTTTCCAAGATTCTTTTAATGCCCCGATTGGACACTTCGACTTGTCCACTCGTTTGAGGGTGGTACGCGGTAGAAAGACGGTGAGTCACACCGTACTTTTGCATGACTTTGTCAAACTTGTCATTACAGAAGTGCGTACCACGATCACTAATAATAGCACGTGGAGTTCCGAATCGGGCAAAAAGAGCTTTTAAAAATTTCACAACTACTCGGGCATCATTTGTGGGTAAAGCTTTTGCTTCAACCCATTTTGACAAGTAGTCAACTGCCACGAGTATGTATTTATTGCCGTGAGAGGATGGAAATGGCCCCATAAAGTCGATGCCCCAGATATCAAAGATTTCACAAACTTGAATTGCATTTTGAGGCATTTCATTCTTTTGTGAAATATTCCCGTGGCGCTGACAAGCGTCACAGGACTTGACCAATTCTTGGGCATCCTTGTAGATCGAGGGCCAATAAAAGCCGGAATCAAACACCTTTTTGGCGGTGTAGTTGGGATTGTGGTGGCCCCCCGTGGGACCAGCATGGCAAGCCTTTAAGATTTCAGCGGCTTCCTGACCATACACACACCGCCGGATGACTTGATCCGCGCATATCTTGAACAAATAGGGGTCGTCCCAAAAGTAATGTTTTACGTCTTTGAAAAATTTATTTTTTTGTTGGGACGACATCCCTTTCACAATAAAATTACCCGCAAGATAGTTTGCAAAGTTGGCAAACCATGGGGTAATCGAGTCTCCACGAAATGAAACCGCGTTGAGGGTTTCGAGAGGAAACGTTTCATTTATTTCCTTTTTCTCGAAATCATTTTGGTGAGGGTTTTCAAGACGGGAGAGATGATCAGCAGCTAGGTTCTCAGCTCCTTTTTTATCACGAATAATGATATCAAATTCCTGAAGGAGGAGAACCCATCGGAGGAGTCTCGGCTTTGCATCCTGTTTTGCAAATAGATATTTCAAAGCCGAATGATCCGTATACACTATGCTTTTAGTCAGAATCAAGTATGGCCGGAATTTTTCAAAAGCATACACCACAGCTAATAATTCTTTTTCAGTGGTGGTGTAATGACTTTGTGCCTCGGTCATAGTTTTGCTGGCATAGTGTATAGGCTGAAAATGTTTTGTTTTGCGTTGCCCCAAGACTGCCCCTATAGCATAATCACTGGCATCACACATGAGCTCGAAGGGCAAGTCCCAATCGGGGGCAACAAGAATCGGTGCCTCGGTAAGCCTTTTCTTTAATGTTTCAAAGGCTTCGATGCACTCAGGGGAGAAGATAAAAGGAGCATCCTTCTCGAGGAGATGGGTCATGGGCCGGGCAATTTTTGAAAAATCTTGAATAAACCTACGATAGAAACCGGCGTGACCCAAAAAGCTCCTAACACCTTTCACGGTTGTGGGATGAGGCAATTTTGCAATGACGTCCACTTTGGCACGATCAACCTCAATCCCGTTTTTTGAAAATTTATGGCCGAGGACAATGCCCTCTTTGACCATAAAGTGACTTTTCTCCCAATTTAGACATAACTTTGTGTCTTCACAACGTTTTAGCATGCTGTCTAAATGGGAGAGACATGTTTTAAACGAATCCCCAATGACCGAGAAATCGTCCATAAAGACCTCCATACTTTTCCCGATCATGTCGGAAAAGATGGCCATCATACATCTTTGAAACGTGCCCGGAGCATTACATAAGCCAAATGGCATACGTTTATATGCGAAGGTTCCATAGGGGCACGTAAAAGTGGTCTTTTCTTGGTCTTGCGGGTCAATGGGAATCTGAAAGTAACCCGAGAAACCATCGAGGAAGCAATAGTACTCATTCCCCGCTAGTCTCTCGAGCATCTGATCCATAAAGGGCAGAGGAAAATGATCCTTACGGGTGGTGTCATTCAATTTACGATAATCAATGCAGACGCGCCAACCCGTAACCAAACGAGTTGGAATCAACTCATTCTCCTTATTTGTGACAACGGTAATGCCACCCTTTTTTGGAACACAATGGATTGGGCTGACCCAAGGACTGTCCGAAATAGGGTAAATCAATCCGGCATCAAGAAGTTTTAAAACCTCTTGTTTGATAACCTCGTGGATTTTTGGATTTACCCTTCTTTGTTGTTGGACCGCAAGTTTGAAATCGTCCTCCATTAAAATCTTATGAGTGCAAAACTCAGGGTCAATGCCCTTGATATCTGAGAGACGCCAAGCAATTGCTTGTTTATGAGATTTCAAAACCTTGATAAGAGCAGCCTTTTCCTCATCGCTTAAGTCTTTGGCAATTATGACGGGTAATTTATCATCACCCTCCAGAAATGCATATTCAAGATGAGGCGGCAAGTCCTTAAGTTCAACCTCGGGGAAGTCATCAGTTTTCTCAACATTTTTGACCTCCTCATTATGAAGTTGTTGTGGTAGAACCTGAAGATGAGAGGGATCCTCGTTTAACAATTTTTCAAGCAGGAGAATATCCCTCTCTAGGTCGATCTCTTGGCTATCGACTCCATCGGGAATCGAATCACTTTTGAGAAACGCTTCCATTTCTTCTAAGATGAAGTCACTTCCCTCAAACGGAGTGAGGGGAGGAGAAGAATTGGCTATGATGGGGTGAGAAGACTGAGTGAGATTTTCACTCGAAGAATCATCAGTGAAACCTAAGATCTCTTGAGCATACTCCTCAGCAGCAACATCGATGACATCTATTTTGTTCACCGATTCACAATCATAATTGGAGGAGTATCTCGATGTTTGATTTATGTTGAAGGTAATAGCTTCCGTCCCAACACGTAATGTGATCTCATGCTCGAATACATCGATAAGAGCGCGCCCAGTTCTGAGGAATCCCCGCCCAAGAATGAGAGGGACCCTAGAATCGGCATCAAAGTCAACAATCACAAAATCTGCCGGAAAATGGAACTTTCCCACTCTAACAAATACGTCCTCGGCAATGCCAATGGGACGAGAAATCGAGCGATCGGCAAGCTCTAAAGTCATGCACGTGGGAGTGAGTTCGGGAAGAGAAAGTTTCTTCCACACAGAATATGGCATCAGGTTGATGCTAGCACCTAGATCGGCCAGGGCGAAGCAATCAACCATACCCGGGAAAGTACAAGGGATGAGAAATTTCCCGGGATCTCCAAGCTTTTCAGGAAGCTTTTTCAGAAGAACCGCAGAGCAGTTCTCGTTCAGAGGAGTTCTTGCCATCTCAAATAATTTTTCTTTATTATTCAACAGATTTTTGATTGTCGATGCAAACTTGGGCATCAAGAGAATAGCATCCGCGAAGCTGATATCGAAATGCAAATCTTGGAAGATTTGGAAAAATTTATCCATTTGGTGATTAGCTTTTTCGCGGAGCTTTTGTTCACTGAGACGTGATGGATAGGGAATAGAAGTTTTGGATTTAGGGTTGTCCACTGGAGTTTCTGGTGGTTCAAAGACAACTCCAGGCTTACATCTGGTTTCAGGATTAACCTGAGGTTGGACGTGTGCTGTACTTCGTGGGCTAGGAATTTGCACCTTGTCCTTTGTCACCTCAGGCTCACGATTCACTACCTTAGGAGGAAAGGAAGAAGAGGTAGTAGGAATCGCGGGTTCATCATATGAAGCACCACTTCGTGTTGTGATCGCCTTGGCATCGCCCCTCGGGTTAGCGATCGTGTTGCTCGGTAAAGTTGTACCTGAGCCCGAGGGTCGATCATTTAAAGACTTCTTGATATCAGAAATCTGGCTGACCAGCAACTTGTTCAACTCTTCTTGGGACTTCATGAATTGCTTCAACAATTCATCGGATGAAGGCCCAGTTGGAACAATAGCTTGATTCGGATTAGGAATATTTGGAGCTCGATTGTTCGGGTTGGGGCCTTGATTGAAATTTCCTTGGTTTTGATGATGGAAATTCCCTTGATTCTGGTGATTGTTTCCATGAAAGTTCCCGGGGTTGAAATTACCCTGACCTTGGTTCCGGTTAAAATTTCCTTGATGTTGGAAACTTTGATTTTGAAAACTTTGGTTTTGATTTTGAAAACCGTGACCCTGATTAAAATTATTTTGGTTTTGATAACCTTGGTTCACCCTGTTTTGGTTTTGGCCACGGTTTTGAACATTTTGGTTTTGATTAAAACCGGGAGGTCCAGGATAATGGTGAGGACGATAGTTCGGGTCCATAGGAGGGCGGTATTGATTGCCTCCTTGATTTTGGGACCCGACAACAGCATTAGCTTCATATGGAGTACCATCAGTAGCTGTGCAATTGTAGTAGGCATGCGGCCCACCACAAGTCACACAGACTTCCACTTTTTTAACCTCAGCAGGGGGAGGATGTTGTGGAAATGAGACTTTCTTTGTTTGGGCGAGAACCAAAGCTTGGATTGCTTCAGTGAGCTTGTCAATCTTAGCATCCGTGCTAGATTGACCCACAGAAGATGAAGTAGAAGGACCCGCATTGATTTGAGAAACAATCGGTTTGCTTCGTGTAGAGCGGACCTTGGACTTGTTTTCTATGATTTGCAAAGCTTCTTTTGTGGTTCTACTCAAAAAATTTCCTCCCGCGGAGGCATTGAGAGAATCCTGATCAGCTTGGCTCACGCCATTGTAAAACGTATCGAGTTGCATTAACTCAGAGAAACCATGATGTGGACACTTGCGAAGTAATTCTTTGAAACGATCCCACGCTTCACCAAAAGATTCATCGTATTTTTGAGTGAATTTGGTGATTTCGTTCTTAAGACTTGTGGTCTTGGAAGGTGGGAAGAATTCATTCACAAACTTTTTGACAAGATCTTCCCAAGTCTCAATAGATCGTGGAGGTTGTTTTTCAAGCCAAATCCGGGCTTGTCCCTCCAATGAGAATGGGAAGAGAAGGAGTTTGATTGCTTCACATGGGACATTTTTGTACTTGATGGTTGATGTGATTTTGTTGAACCATCGAATATGAGCATGAGGATCGTCCCGCTCAAAACCATAGAATTGGCTTGAGGTTACAAGATTGAGTAACCCGGTTTTGAGCTCAAAATTATCAGCCACAATGGCTGGGACAACAATGGCATCTCCGTAACCCTCGATGGGTGCTTGGAGAAGTTCACACATGGGACGGTCTTCCGCCATGGTGACAGTGGGTGTGGCAACAGTACGGATCTCAGATCCGACTGTTGGTGCTGAACGTCGTCGAGGTCTTCTAGGTTTCCGAACAAGCTCACGTAATGGGCTCGTGGACCTTGAAGAACGAGTGCGCATGCACTAAAAACCAATCAAAACAAAAATCGAGGCAAAACAACAGTGAACTTAAACCAATAATCGCAAGCAAGTGGCTTCTTCAAGAAAGGTACACCACTCTCAAGGATACAAAGGCAAGTTTTTATCTTTATGATTGGGGACTTATTATGTTCACACCACCAGTTGGTAGGTGTTCTGTCTTGGTTTGCGACGGTTTATTTTTATGTAGAGTTATTATAAACAAGAAAGAGACGGATGTTTTTGTGTTTTGTGAATGGGTTTAAAAACTTTTGGAAAATATTTTTGGTATCGTTTCGTTTACCAAAATCGTTTTTCTTTAAGAATCACCTTAAAAGAAAACCGAATCAGAAAACGTTACGATTTGTTTTGTTGTTTTTAATTTTTTTGGTGTTTTAACACTTTAGGAAAAGTGTTAATGACTTTTTTGTATTTTGATTATGAAAATATACACAAGTGATTGATGCTAAACCACCTAACTTAAATTAACCAAAGAATGGTCAACTAAGTCAAATAGTCTATATCAATGCTCCGGGTAATATAATGTATCACCGGGTCGTTAAATCCCGTTGAAGTGTGAATTGTGACTTTAGCGTATCAGGGATCGGGCAATTATTCACATGAAAGGGTTATGATCAAAATTATTTGGAAATTATTAACAAATATAGCTTAGGAAAGCTATGTGATTGATTACTGGAATTTGGATTACGAGAATTTGAGCTTAAACCTAAAATTATACGTTTTAATTAAAAACGTATACAGATAAACCGTACAAAAAGTACAACTGAAGGGCTGAAAGGGGTAAAAGTGCAAATTTGATATTTTTACAATCCTATTAATTAAAGAAAATTTTAAGAAAAATAAAAAGTATTTTTACACTATTTAATTATTTAATATTAATTATTTTACTAATTATCTATTTAATACTAATTTAATTAATTAGAATTACTAAAAATACTAAAAAGGTTTAGAAAATTAAGAAAAATTTTATAAATCTATTTAACCATCATGGGAATCCTAAAAAAATTATAAAAAGTTAATTTTAAGTATTTTTAAGCTAATTAAATAATTATTATTCTATTTATTAATTAATATCTAATTAAACTATTTAAATTATAAAAACTATTAAATGAACAGTGAAAATTCTAGAAAAATTTATAAAAATATTTTAACTAAAATAAAAGCTATAAAAATTATAAAAACTAGGTTATACTATTTAAAAACTAATTATGCTATTTAATTGATTAATATTAATTAAAACTAAATTAAACTAAAATTAATTAGAAATACCACTAAAAGACAAAATAAAAATCTGGAAAAATTTGTAAAATTACTTTAACCTAAAATGTAATTTCTAAAAATATAAAAGTGATATATTATTTAGAAATTAATTAAAAAGAAAATTAAATTGATAAATCCTATTAAATAGAAGCTATCACTATTTTTAAAGTTGGTTTTTTGGTTTTTTTTCTTTTTCTAAACTAATTATAAGTTAAAAATAAGCACTTTTAATTAAGGAACTTTTACTACACCCCTGGAAATAAGCACTTGAAGTGCTTATACACCTCACAGTTGACTTTTGTTGACTGTGAAGGTTTTTAAGCTCATATTGAAGATGTGGGGTCCACAATTGAATTTCTTGGTTTCTCTGAGTCTAATGAACACAAATAAGCAAGACTTAAGCCAAAAAGTGGCCTGAATAAGCCAACAATAACAAATAAGCACTTTGCTTATTTGTTGACTGAGGCAGCTGAGGGACAAAGTTATGGGGCCAAATAAGGTAGGGTCCACAGACTTAGGGGTCAAACAAAAGGGTCAATAACACTCCTTGGTAGGAGGGGGGTTGAGGGGAATCAAAATCAAGTGGTATGGACCACTGTAGTGACCACAAACCACCACAAAAGGTGGTGGTGTGGAGATGATCTGATGAGAGCAGGGCAAACCCTTGCCCTGCAGCCTACTTTGAGACCTTGTGGGACCCACCAAACAAAATTCTAAAAATCTGGAAAAATTCACAAAAATCTACAAAGTGGCAAAGATTAAGCACACCAAATTTCAGACTCTAACACCTAAGATCAAACAAGTTACACACCTCCCAAGATTGCTCAAAATGACTGAGACAAGTTTTGACTTTAAAGAGTTTTGCACCACTTTGACTTTTATGAACTTGGGAAGCTGATTTAATGATCCAATAAGCTAAGATAAGCTATATTAAAACTAACTTGGGTAAAACTTCAACTTATGAAAAGGTTTTGTGAGATTTGGACTCCAAAAATCACCACAGTGGACTGTGGTGATTATTATCTTTTGATTTTGACTTTTGCAAGGTTTTGTACCAAATTTCTTGTTCTCCTAAGCTTTATTACACCCAACAAACTGATAGAAACTAATAGATGCTCAGATATACAACTAGAACACACCAAACAAGCTAAAACCAAACACCCTCTTTAAAACAGTTAATGAAGAGATTTCCACTAAAACAAATAATAAACACAAACAGATGATCACCACTAATCTATAAACTAATATTTAGATGCAATGAACTTAAATAAACAACCTAAGCTACTTAAGAGTAAAAATGAAAGAGTTGTTAGCTTACAAAGCCTTCCAAGCTACTGAGTAGGTACCAAAGAACCAAACCAATCAATCCTATGTGGTTTCCACAAACCTCTAACCCACAGCCATCCTTGTTACACTGTGCTCCTTGCTCATACACCAAATGATCACCATTTTTTCATTTTTATTTTTATTTTTCTTATTTTTTTTTTGTTTTTATTGAAACTGAGTTGAAAGTATTCACACAAGCTTATGATGCTTGTGATATCTTGTTTATGAGCTTTAAAGAGCTTTTGAGTACTTTAAACACACATTGCTTCCCTTCATTAGAACTTGGAAATTTGAGATAAGACTTTTAAAAGTGAAAATGTAAATTAAACTTCAAACTGAATTTTTATTGATAACAAGAGTTGCATTACATTAAACATAAACTGAAAACTACAAATAAGCTAAGAAAATTACACACCAAAGCTTCTTATGAGCTTATCATTATATATCGACCAAAAAATAAATCCCTAAGCCTTCCACATGGCTACTTTTTGAAAACTGAGAGTTTCAATGACTTTGCCTTGACCCTCTGACCAAATCCCAACCATTAATTTGATCTTCAATGCATCCTAGCCATTGATTGGCTTTTCCCGCCCAAATTCTTTATAGGAAATACTGAGTGGTGTTGGTGAGGGTTTAGGGGAGCATTTATGGTGGTGGAGATGGTGGGTGAGGGTATTAATTGTGGGGTGTGAAGTAGTTGAAAAGGCGAGGAGGGGGGAAAGTTTCTCCCTGGTTTTGCGCATGTCTGTTGGGGGAGAAGATGGTCGGGGTGTGGGGTTTGACCTGGGTCAACGCCCAGGTATTATTTTAAAAAAAAGGGTGGGCTTTTATCTGGTGGGCTTGGGGATCAGCTGGGCTAGGGGTGGATCAGGTAAGGGTGTTGGGTTGGTTATTTGGTTTTGGGTTAAATAAATAACAAGGGTCCGTTTGGTTTGGTAACTTAGTGAACACAAGGACCAATTTTGCAAACATTTCAAAGTTGAGGGGTGTGAAGTGTAACTTTCCAAAACTTCTTCAAAGGATCAACTTATGCCAAATACCAATAACCAAGGACCAATTTTGCACTTTTCCACATTTTTCAAAATTTCAAAAATCCCAGGGACTAATTTTGCCATATTTGGATTTTTAGGGACTAATTATGTAATTTATGAAAACTTGCAACCCTATTATGCTATTTTGACTTAATTTGACTTTTAAGACCTTGGGTTGACTTTTCCTTATAAATAAATGCATAGGGACTAAAGTTGACAAATTTTGAAACTTGGGGGACTGAAACTGCCAATACTGCAAACTTTGTACGTTTTTTTCTTTGTTTTTGCACATTTTGCTTTTAAAACACATAAAACACAATCCCTGGGATAATTTAAGTATTTTGATATCTTTTTGATTGTTTTTGTGCGTTTTGGTAGTTTAAATATATCAAAAACGATGAGTGTTTGAGCACTCATCAACCCGCAAACCTGTTTAACTCATTTAATGTGCCTACTTTTGTATATCAAACGGGTTAAATAAGTCAACCCACAACTCATAAATTAATTAGTTTAAGTTTCAGCATTTCCTTTATTAATTTAGGTTTTCACTATTTCTTTTATTAGTTTAAGTTTTCACTATTTCCTAAATTCGTTTTAAGTTTTCACATTTCATATTTTACTTTTTGGTTTTTCCTTTATATATAATATAGATATAGATAAAAGATCTATTACTAATGCTTTTAACCTAACTTTATAATGGTTCCAACATGATTTGAGATAGTGACATATACATCATTGACCAATTAAAAAGATGAAAGAGAATGAATTTTAGTTAAATTTCCCTTGTCATGTTATTATGCGAGAAATATTTTATAAAAAATTATATGATTTTAGCATTTATTGGCCAAATTTCCCTAATGTGCGTTATAGGGGCATCGTCATCTGGATGACGAGCGTTTTTGAGATTTTTTTAGTGACTGGGTTCTTGGTGGTGTGTTATAGGTTTATTTATTTTTTTTATTTTTTATTTTTTTTCATAAAATAAAAAAAAAATAAAAAAAAAACAAAAAAAAAAACAAAAAACAAACCTAGCATGATGGTGCCTATAACATTTATAGACCCCAACTGCACCTAGCACTCTAATAAATTAACTTGTGTAAGCAAAAATGAAATGAGTCATTAGAAAACCAAAATATTCCCTTGTTCTTAAATAAATGTCATGTTTTGAGTTTTATTTTATTTATTTTTTTCAGCTTTGACTTTAAATATTTTTGTTTGTGTTATATGCTAGCTGATGATATCTTTTATATAATAAAAGAATTACATTATTTCGGAGTTTTTTTGCAAATCCCTTCTCATTGAAAAAAAAATTGGACCAATAACAGAGATCGATTTTGACACGTAGGCGAAATCGAGCGACGTGATTGGGTAATAGAAAGTCAAAATTGAATTGATTTTGGTCAAACTTTAATAAATTTGGTGGAGAATTTGATTGAGAAAAAAAACATCTAAAAATATAAGTGTCAAATTTATGAAAATAAAAACTTAAAAAAAAAGGAGGTAATTAATAAAACATTAGTGGTTGAATTTTAAATATATTATATGGAGTTAAGTGTAAAATTATAAATCTCCATGTTTTTTATAACTTTAGATAATAAACAAATAACCCCTTACGCTTTATACCCCTACACTTTATAATATGAACTTTGTTTACAATTACATGAGTATTAATATTGATTTGAGACATCCATCAATTAAACTTACAAAATTTTATAAATGTACGAATTAGTTTTAATATACGTTAAATACTTTTAAAATAAATATTAGTTTTAAACTTTCATCTATTAAAATATCTTTCTACTATGTACGTTAAATATAAATAAGATTTCATTTTATCCTATTTAAAAGTTTCATCTATACGTACACGGGTTTTGAATATTAAAATATTAAATACAGTTAAATTATTGTTAACGGTAATATAAATATCAAATGGTATGTATGTAGGATCTAAACCTTGATAGATCTCGAGCCAATAGATCGTTATTTATATAATAAAAGAATTACATCATTTCGGAGTGTTTTTGCAAAACCCTTCTCATTGAAAAAAAATTAGACCAATAGCAGAGCTCGATTTTGCCACGTAGGTGAAATCGAGCAATATGATTGGACAATAGAAAGTCAAAATTAAATTGATTTTGGTCAAACTTAATAAATTTGGTGGAGAAATTTGGTTAAGAAAAAAATGCATAAAAATATAGGTGTCACATTTATAAAAACAAAAATTTTAAAAAAGAGGAAGCAATTAATAAAACTTTAGTGGTTGAATTTTAAATAAATTATATAGAGGTAACTGTAAAATTAAGTTTCATGTTTTTTAATAAGTTTAGAAAAAACACAAATAACCCCTTACATTTTATGCCCCTTATACTTTATAATATTAAGTTTACATGAGTATTAGTCTTAATTTTTAGACTTTCATCCATTAAAATTACAAAATTTGATAAATATGCGAATTAGTTTTAATATCATTAGTTTTAGATTTTCATCCATTAGAATATTTTTTTAAATAAGGACTCGTGTTATTCTATTTAAAAGTTTAATTTATGCGTACACGGGTTTGAATATCAAATACGGATAAATTATTAATAACGGGAATATAAATATCAAATGGTACGTATGAGTTACTTTGATATGAAAATAAATATACGTGATTCTATTTATAACAACGACTCATGAAATTGTTATTTAAAATTTACTTATGAATATCCATAAAAACATTTTAAAAACTTTACGGAGCATATTTTAACTTCATTAACACTCATTATGTGCTACTAAACTCGCACATTTTGTACAACATAATATCAATAGTTAAAGTTAAACAATAACATCAACATCAACCTCAGCATGTCTGTCAGTTAAAAACGTTATACTGAGCTAATTTACTCATTTTGACAAGTGATATGCTCTATTAGGCCGCACCTTCTATTTTTTATTACTTTAGCAGAAAGTGTATTGTGCGCGTTGTTAAGTCCGAAAGAAATGAAGAAAAAAAAGTGTACGTTTTCTGTCAATAGCTTGAGTATTAGTTGATTGATGTTTCTTTCAGGATGTTTTATATACCAGTTGGTCCTTATCCGTTGTTTATTCGAACTTGACACATTAAGAGTCTGGGAATGCAAGTTCATCACCAAGTATGCATGCTAAAGTAGAAACCATAAAACCCTCCTACTACACCTGATGCATCAACTACGGATTTACTATGAAGGTTACTTAGAACATATATTTGATATAATAATTTGCTTATATGGTACATGTGTTTATTGAATTTTAAAATCAAGTTGTCTCTTGAATTTTCATATACTTAAACGGCTAACTCGCATAATCAAAAGTTAATGTTATATTAATGCCATTGTCTCAGGCACTGATATGTGTTGCATTAACTTTATTCCAAAGTTGCAACAAAAAAATAATAAGAAAAAAAAAATCTCACAAGTATTTGATGAGTTAATTGCTTTTGAATTTGTTGTAATATAGAATAATGATGATCTAGCAAGAGATGTAAGTAATGTGTTTCATTCACTTGAAAATCTGCTGCGAAAAGAATGAGCCGGTTTACTAAAGTAGGACTTGCTTAAATTATTGGAGTTTGGATTGTTATTTTCTACTAATTATAGTAAGTTTTTAAAGAGTTTTGGGACCGTCTTAATAGTTAGATTCAGTGGTGATTAGGATTGTTTTAATGGTTGTCTTAATAGTTAAAGGGTTTTTATGACTGTTTTAATTGCAGATTTCAAGGTGTTTGGGACTATTTTTAATAGCTGAATTGATGGGTGCTGGAAACTGCCTTGATAGCTGAATTCAAGGGTGTTTGAGACTATTTCAATTACTAATTTTAGGGGTGTTTGGAATTGTAAAAATAGCCGAATACAGGGGTGTTGCTACTGTTTTTAATAGGCATTGTTATTGCAAAATAAATTTGACTTATACTAAATTAATAGATGTAAAGTTCAAAACATTTTAAGACAATATATTCGGTATTAAATACATGATAAAATTTTTATGTCAAAAACCCGTGCGTGCACGGGTATTATAACTAGTTATATCAATGAATATAATTTAAAACTCATTCTATTCATATATTTTGCATCAGATATTATATAACAACAACAAAAAGATAATAAAATAAAATAAAAAATAAAAGTCAAGGAAGTAAAAAATGACTTCAAAAAGTAAAAAGATAATAGTTATTTAAAGACACACTATCTATAATAAACGTACTTTTCTAAATTGTATTGTTATGATAATAGTTGAAATTGGAAAAAATATTCTAATATACTTTATATTGTTTGAAATTTTGTGTCAATATCATATTATTGCACAGGAGTAAACCAAATGCTCAATAAAACCTTGGGGGTTATGATCGTGTAAAAAGTGAGAGAAAATCTCACTTTTAAAAAGTTTAAAAGCAATACTAGCTTAATAAGTGCTTTTCTTTTCACCATTTTAATTTCACTATCATCTTATCTCTTTCTCCGTGTCAATTGCACTGTCATCGTATCTCTTTTTCTTCTCCTTTTTTACAACTTACCCAAATCTTAATTGTAGTTTAAAAATATTCAATTTCATGATATATTATTTCAGTCGCTACAACTTATAACTTCTTTTAAAAATTCAAATTTCATTAAAATTAGAGTTTCATTCAATTTGAGGTAAAACGAAATTACTATAACAAATCTTGATCAACGAACCCTAGATTAACACCAGTTTTTTCTTTTTTCTTTTTCTAAAATTTTTCTACATAATTTTAAAGAAATAATGTGTTCATGAAAACATCCACAAAGTGTTCGATGAAATAATTTTGTGATTTTAAAGTCTGAAGATATCCATTAGAATAAAATGTATTACTGTAGTAATTTATAAAAACTTCAATATTTGATGAAAAATCAAACTTGTTATGAACAAAACTTTGGATATGCAATTGTTTATAAGGGTAGAGTCTATCATCAAATAAAACTCAAAAATGAAATTTGTTCATGAAAGGATGGGGAGGAAACAAAATTGTTTATCAAGTAAAATGTTCATCAAAGGAGGAAACAAAATTGTTCATCAAAGAATATTTAACAAGGAAGTTGTTCATCAAAGAATCTTTGATAATAGTAAAAATATGTATTTGACATCAATGTTGAATTTTAAACATTAATTCTTTGAATTGACTTGATTAATTAAGGGGATGTCTTGTGTTTGTAATTTTGTCCTTGTTTGGTTTCTTATAACATGTTGCCCTTCAAAAAAATTTGGTCACTCTATAATTCTCTTGGAGACAATAATTTTCTGAGACTCACTTGTTCAAAACTACACTATGGCAGAGTTCGAATTCTTCAATAACACTTGAAACTCTAGCTTATTTAAGAACAAATAATGCTGATAACCCTTTAAGTACGTGCAACCATCAGCGTGGTCGGTTTGCTGTCTCTTCCAACGAACCATTACATTAGCATGCTGTTCAAAAAAAGCATGCTAAGTTACGATAAAAACTAAACACCAAACATCTGTCATGCAATCATCAGATTAAGGCGCTTGCCTCCACTATGTTCTGAGCATTTTCTCCTGTGGCAAAAATACATAGCAAGATATGCTCAGCATTGTTTCAACTTGTAATGCTCATAGTCAATGAATAATTAAATATATCATGAACATACTGTCTCTGAAATTCTGAATCATTGCATGCATCAGTTCAGTATTAATAAAACTTTGAATGGTTCAGAATCGAACACACTCCAGGGTCTAGGGGATTTAACATGAATCATTATAGAATCAATAGACTTCAAAGCAGTAAACTCTTAAACCACAAGAAGTGTAACAACTTGGCTATGATTGCTTGATTTCAGCAAGGAAACTTGTGTAACCTTAGGACCCTTACCAGAGGTCACTTCCCTTTCCTATTTTCATTTCATATCTTTAAGAATTAGATATTTACAAATGACAATATCGTTTACATTTATGGCGTTATCACAACTTATTTTCTGAGCAAATGAGCACTCAAATAACCATGTACACACTATTTTTGCATGTACCTAGTGTGACGAGATAAATCCAATTAAAAAAATGAAATTAGTTGACTTACAGAGAGTTGAGATGACTACATAAATTGTGCAAGATCTACTGGTACGGGCACAAACCAAGCATTGGTTCCATACCAGCCAACTGAGAATGAAGGAACCTATAAACTGCTTCAGTTGTTGTGGCAGCTATTCTGACGACGACACCGATTCCCTGCAGTTATTGGGGAAAACATGTATTATCTGATTAATATGCATCTGCGGAACTTTATGAAAAAACAGACTTTACACTTTAATTAGCAACATAAAACGCGATTCTCGTGGACCAAAGTCAATACAGAGAATCATAATCTACTTGCGGTCAATCTATTTTAAACATAGTTTAATTTACTTTAACAAGTTTCTAATGTCGACTTAGGGTACTCAATCATGAAAAAGTCAAAATCAACACAAAAAAGCATAAGCAAAAGGTACCTTTGGACCAAAAGAGTTACAAGAAGCGATAAGAGATGGCTTTGCATAGCCATAACCATTACATGCTTTAGAACGTCCTCCTGCAGATGGAGCATGTAATTGCTCTGACATCATCTTCTTTACATTTTCTTGAACTTGGTTCTGTATGTCCTGCAACTTAGGCCTAAAAACAGAATACTAATCAACACAAGAATAATTTCCCAGATATTAAAGAAATATGGAGTTATGCGACTAGAATCCTACCCCAACAGAATAACCATTGCAATTACTTGGTAATCCTGCATGCGTTCAGCGATAGTTGTAACATTTCCATTCTCAAGCAGTACCTGGCATTGATAATCATTTAAGACAAGAGCAAGGGAGACTCGCAAACACCTAGTGACAAGTTACACAACTTTAATGTACATAACACAATGATAGTGCTCTGACATTTAGAGGAGCCAATTTCAATCAATTCATATGAATCTGTTCAGGCTGTATTTTTTTTAGAAACGGGTCAATAATATGGTAAGTAAGCACAAATGAAAGTCGAATGGGTCAAATGTCATCCAACCTGTATTTGAATGCTTATAAGTTATAACAATAGAAAATCATTTTATTTAAACAAAATTACAAAAATATAATCAATTTCATATTGGTTATTTGTAATCATATTTAAGACGTTAACTAAACGGGTAAAAAGATGAGGTTTTCCCTGTTTAGGTTACCCATGGAGAGCGAGCCTTTTTGACTCGGATGTACGCGGCCTCACAATGTTAATCCCGGGACCGTTTCAGACCTTTCCCTGGCCACCTCCAAATGTAAAAACCTAGCGAGGTTTGAACCCTTGACCTATTGTGAGGAAGCTAAGGACCTTACCACTAGGCCATTTGGTGGTGGTTTATACAATTCATACAAAAACAAACAAATAGTGTGGACATTACACATTAAAAATCACCTATTTTGACCCTTTACCCATTCCACCAACCCAACCGTTTTGCCACCTTTAGTGAAATTGATAATTTGGCCAATGTGAGTTATGTTTTTATCAACTTTTGTGCATGGTCCTTTCCTGCCAGAAAAGAGAGTGTTACTTAAACCAATTCAGCGTTATTAGAATAATGTTACGTAAGGAAAAACTCTCAATTAAATGTCAGTTTTTTTGGATGGACAGTGGGAACAGTAGGTAAAAAGTGATTGCAAGTTTGCAACTTAAGGAAGCACTAAACTGATGAGGTTTTCCCTTTCCCTGTTCAGGTTACCCGGGGAGGGCGAGCCTTTTTTACTCAAATCTAGGCGACCTCACTGGGTTAATCCCGGGACCGTTTCCGACCCTAACTTAGGGAAGCAGTCATTGACCTAAAAGAAAGATACTGAATAGAAAAGATACCGTGTCAAGAAACAAAGGCTTGTCATCCAAATATATATGGTTTGTGCTCTTGTAAAGTGAGAAATCCCATTTTTCTCCACTTTCATGACGCCCGCTAGTAATCCAATCCACAACAAGTAAACTCGAGTCAGACAAAATTCTGAACACTTGCTTTTGGGAGTATCTTGCGGTAGAAAAACACGTCACTGGATCTGGAATGATAACCAAAAGGGCATCACTCCCTATTTTTGCCTACTACATTGAAAATATTATACATGTTAAAAAACCTTGAAGGAGAAAGCAGTGTAAGCAAAGATCGTATTTTTTTTAATCTCTTATGTTTAGTCTACATTATGTCGGTCATTTCAATTCCTTTCACACCTGGTTATTGATAACAGGTCTCATAACACGAACAGTCCTAATGGGATCGTCAACATACAGGATTTACAAATGTTTTTTTGCTACTTCATCCAAACGTATATGGTCATATCAATATGTGCAACCAAATTCCCTTGTCGTAGATTAAGTTGGCAGCTTTTTGCATTACATGTAAATTCGAAATGCCTTAATGAAATACTATCACAAAACCATAAGGATCACAAATAGCAGGCCTTCAATTGAACAGTCAAGCCATAACTAACCATGTCTTATTATATCAACCTTACGCTCAAATATTTATTTCAAATATCTAGACCATGTCTCTCATCGAATACCAGTATTGCTAACAATTTAGAATATAGGTACGAGACAAGAAATACCTAAACTGATTACTATAGTAACTCATTACATTCCATTTCATCGAGACATTTAAGGTTTCAACATGTGTTACCTCCATAATTTGTTGAGAGCAGTTGAACGCCACCGATTTGTAAACCTGCACAACCACCCATCCTTGTAAAATGAAGTCCATAATATATTATACAAGAAGATTTATGAAAAGGCAATAGTAGTGTTGTTTAAAGAAACCTTAGTAGAAGCCTGAGTAGTCAAAACAGCAGTACAAGCATCGTGAATCATTAAATCAAAGGAAATGCAATCACCCTAAAAACATATAAATTTAATAAATTAAAAAAATAAATAAATAAATAAAAAAAAAAAGTGAGAAAGAAAATTACAGAAACAATGCCACCGCCATAAGTGAGAGTGTAGATCCAAACAGCATCAATATGTGAAGGACCGGCCTGCATAAATTTGTTAATTTTATAAAATCATGAAATAAAAATTATACTAATAAAAAGAAAATAAAATACTACTAACTTTAGTGGGGATGATGAATTTGAGAGGATATTTAGAGAAGCATCTTGTGACGCTTGATTTGTGTCCTCCTACTTTTTCCACCACTATTTTCCCACTTTTTTCCATTTCCAACAAATTCATTGATTCATTCATACTTGTTGATGCAGAGTTTCTTGTTTACTTCAACCCAAGTTTGAACCTTCTTTGAAATCGGGTTAATTCCATATATGTACAATTTAAATTTTAAAATGCCATATTTACCTACCAAATTTTTATAATCAAAGAAGGTAATAAAGTCGTGAATGAAAACCCCAACGAAACTTTATAGTGTTTAAGGCTAAAATAGGGAATTTAATTATGTAAATTTATTTTAAATTTATCTAATAGTAATGGGTAAATTTGACAAATATGTTGTTTTAATTGGGTATATATATATATATATATATATATATATATATATATATATATATATATATATATATATATATATATATATAGTGAGGATCACGTGCGGATACAATTTTTAAATGCGGACGTGCGGATTGATCTGGTCCGTCAAATCCAGATCTGATCTTGACTTTTTAAAAAAAGCAAAGATCTAGCGCTATTGTTATCTTCTTAATATTCTTAATGAAAATGATTTTTTTAATTTTTTTCCTTTTGAGCGATCCTTAATATTGTTATCTTCTTTCATTTTTTTATTTTTTCAGATTTTTCTGAAAACTTTTTGTTTTTTTGATTATAAGTGCTACCGTGATATTAATCATATTATGAGTTCTACCGTGATATCAGAATCTGATTTTGACTTTTTTATTACGATAGTAAAAAAGTTTATGTGATATTAGAATCTGATTTTGACATTTTTTATTACGATACTAAAAAAGTTTATGTGATATCAGAATCTGATCCTAATCTTGACTTTTTTTTATTACGATAGTAAAAAAGTTTATGTGATATCAGAATCTGATTTTGACTTTTTTTATTACGATAGTAAAAAAGTTTATGTGATATCATAATCTGATCCTGATCTTGACTTTTTTTTATTACGATAGTAAAAAAATTTATGTGATATCAGAATCTGATTTTGACTTTTTTTATTATGATAGTAAAAAAATTTATGTGATACCAGAATCTGATCCTGATTTTGACTTTTTTTATTACGATAGTAAAAAAGTTTATGTGATATCAGAATCTGATTTTGACTTTTTTACAAAAGTCAAGATCTGATCTTGACAATTGACTTTTGTAAAAAAGTCAAAATCATACGCTAATATCACAATATACCTTTAACGATGAAAACGATTGTTTTTTTGAAATTTTTTTCAGTGATTCTTAATTATTTGTTGTCCTCTTTATTTTTTTAATTTTTTCAGATTTTTTTGAATTTTTTTCAGAAAAAAAGCTAATACGATAGTAACGATTCTAAAAAAAGACGGGATATTTATGATATTGCCACTCCGCCTTTTCAGATGGTTGACTAGATGGAGGGCTGAGATTCGTCCGTACCATCCGCACTAAAAGACAAAAACGTACCTGATCCTCACCCTATATATATATATATATATATATATATATATATATATATATATATATATATATATATATATATATATATATATATATATATATGACACTAGACGAGTACCCGTGCATAGCAACGAGATTTTATAGCGATAGGTCGTTTAGTGATAAAAAAAGGTTTATGGGTTATAAACGAAAAATAATAAAAGTTTAAAGTTTTAGAGATTAAACATAATGTTTTGAAACCCGGTTCGACCCGTTCTGGACGAAAAATGGGTCGATTTAAATCGAGTGAACCCGACGGGTTGGGTCGAAAACGGGTCAAATTAAACCGGGTCAACCCGTCGGGTTTGAAGCGTCCCAGGTCAACCCGGTTTTCGATGTGTATTAATAGTTTACTTTTGAAATATATGTTTTCGTATGGCTTTTATTAGTTAGACGAACCGGTGGCGACACCGGTTCCCGGTTGAACCTGTTGGTCCGGTCCAGTTTTCAAAACTATATGTACCATCAACTTGTTAGCTTGTATGAAGCTTTGTGTGTTTTATTAATTTGTATAATGTGTAAAATAACATCAGTTAGTGTGTTAATTATTTTATATTTAGATTATGTTGTAGCTTGTTTAAATTGTACACTGCGAAAATTTTATTGTACTTTTTAGTAAGGGGTGTTTTAATTGGTTGTTTTTAATTTGACATATATGATTTTAATTGGTTGTACAATGTAAATAAATTATTGTACTTTAAAGTTATGGTGTGTTTTAATAAGAGTATTAATTATACTATGCATTTCTCTCACCTTTGACTTTCAAGATTTCACTTTTCAAGATTTGACCATACATTCTTTATAGCGACAAATAGTTTATTCATCAAAAAAAAGTTTATAGGTTATAAATGAAAAATAATAAAAGTTTGAATATTTAGGAATTAAACATAATGTCTTGAAACCCGGTTCGACCCGGGTGGTTCAACCGGGTGAACCATTCCAGTCGAAAAATTGGTCGATTTAAACCGGGTCAACTTGTTAGGTTGGGTCGAAAACGGGTCAAATTAAACCGGTTCAACCCGTTTGGTTTGAAGCATCCCGGGTCAACCCGGTTTGTGATTTGTATTAATTGGTTGTATTTAATTTGGTAGATATGTTTTTAATTGGTTGTACAATGTGAATAAATCATTCTACTTTTAAGTAATGGGGTGTTTTAATAAGAGTATTAATTATATTTCATAATTTTCTTTAATAAGATTTTTCAAGATTTTCACTTTTCAAGATTGACCATTTTTTCAAGATTGACCATTTTTCCTTTATATGTAGTATAGATTACGTTGGGGACATTTTAATATTTAAATTGGGTACTTTGAAATTTTAAAATAAGCTTTATTTGTATTTATTTATTCACTTATTTTGACTTTTTAAAACTTTTTTTTCTTCAACTTTTTACAGTATTGTTATTATTTATATTATATAATACTTGATTAATATTATATCAGTTAAAATATATTTAAAATCAATATAAATAAAATAAGAGATGATTTGCACACTTTCATTTTTTGATTGGGACACTCATATATATAACTATTTAATGCAATGTACATTCACAGTACAACAGTTTAATGCACATGATTGAGTGTCCTAATTAAAAAATATAATGTGCGAATCATTTCCCAAATAAAATAGTTAAAAGAAAGAAAAAAAAAGTTTAAAATATAACAAATAATTGGAACGAAGAGAGTATAAGTTTCTATAAACTCAAGTTATTTGAAATAAACTTTTAAAAATGAAAGTTTATGGTTATTCAAACTACGTGAATATTTTTTTAGAATATTGTTTTGCAAAAAAATATTTGCTATTTTAATTTGATGTATTTTTATATTGTTTTGCAACAGTAAGTTCTCGCTCTAATCAAATCTCCAAAACACTATTATCAAGATATAAACTCTAGCTCCACTTTTAGTGTCAGCTAATTCCGTTAAATGATTCACCCATTTTATGAGTTTCTAGTTTCTATAAATAGAAGGAAAACTAGTTTTCTTGCTAAGAGCATACAACACAGTGATGCCAAAGCATGGTGCCATACCACTAACTCAACACTATGGTGCCAAAACAATACCCTGGTTGGGCTGTTACCCTCTTGCGCCACCATCACTAGCCCACGCCGTGGAATCTTTTTTTTTTTTTTTTTTTTTTTTTTTTTTTTTTTTTTTTTTTAATGAGTGTTTGGCTTTGCGTTTGTGAGCTGCTTGTTGATTATCACGTTATGGATGAAAAGATTAGATAAAGATGAATATGTAAAAATAAAGATGGAAAGGTGATGATATAAAATATGTGCTAGTTGGCCCAATGGCAAATAAAAAAATAATAATAATAATAATTTGCATACATAAGGAAAACTAGTGTTATTATTTAACCAATTACGCCATAGAAATAAAAAATATGACACACATTAAAAATAATAATAATAATAATGAAAAAAAAAAAAAAAAAAAAAAAAAAGTTCGGTGCAAAAATGTTTTATTTTGTCATTTAAGTAATTAAGCCATAAAAAAAATAGGCACGATGACACGTTTTGATGCCATAAGCAAAAAATACTTAGATAGAACCACTTTTTTTTTATGACACCACACTTTTGAACGCATGTTGTACTTTCTTGTGTTATCCTAGAAAAACTAGTTGGAAAACACTCTTCTTTTCCTAACCAATACTTTCTTTGTGGTCTTATAATTTGTTTCGTGATATTGAAACTTAAATAATGGTTTTTTCATATTTTGTAATTGCCTTAATGCTAAACTCATATTGAAAAACGAACAGGATACACAGTTCAAAAAAAAAAAAAAAAAAAAAAAAAATTCTTACAGATTTTCACTATTTTTTCTGGAGATAGAAAACACCTCTAGTTTTCCCAAAAGCTAAAGGTGAAAAACTAAATCATCTGCAAAATATAAAATTCACCACCAAACTGCATAAATACAACAAAATGCAGCACAAACCAACATGAGAAACATTTTCAAAACGGTAAAATTCAGCACCACAGGATTGAAAACAACAAAACTCAGCTCTTACGCTGTTAGTCTTTGATTTCATACTTAGTTTATTTATAGTTTTGATGATGACAAAGGTTAATGGATTAGATACTTAACAAGCAGGACGATGCTGCAAACAAGTTAAGATCATCTTAATCATAAAAACCGAGCCATGCATCTAATTCTCAATCTGTTCAAAATGCAGACATATCATTTACCTGATCTAGTTTTCTAAACAAGGAGCTTTACACTATTTTAGACCTTCTATAACACTTGTATTACTACTTTGAAAACCACTAGATCGCAACAAATCCTACAAAAAATTTGGAGAACGACCCATCAAGGTTAATGATCTGAAGACGTCTCCTCGGATGCATCTTCATCCAGCTCCACTACTACTTTGTCACTGTGCGAACGAGATGGATTTGAAGTTGGCGGATCCACCTCAGTTTGGTCCACAGGCGGTGGTACATTGAGGTCTGGTTCAGTAACTGATGCTGCTCCTGAAGTAGAACCAACAGCATGTTGTTGAGGTTGATGGCTACTTCCAGGGAGATCTAGCGGCGATTGATGGCTGTGTCCATGTGAATGGCGGCGCTTCTTAAATATCTGACGAGGGTCTTTAGGCTGAGAAGGTGGCAAGCCAGGAGGAACAAATGGTGGGATTGTCGGTGTTTCACCTTTGTATAGCAAACGTACCGACTCTGCTATTGCAGACACCGTTGGTGGCAGCACAGGCTCTGGTGGTCTAACAGGAGAACCACTACTACTACTACCACTAACAACTACTTTACGAAGCCAATGAGGTAATTTCGTTTCTGACGAACCACCACTACCACTACCAGTCTCATCTTTTCTTTTCAAACTACCAGCAATATTACCGCTGTGATCAAGAAAATTTGGCATTTTCAAACCCTCTTTTTGCTGTGAATTAAATAAACCAAGGCCATTCAACCCAAGAGATCCCAAAAGGAATGGGTTTGGAAGATGTTGCTCAAGATTATCAGGAAGCCTATCAAGAGCCCATGTCGGGAAAGGCACAAAATGTTCATTTTGAAAGCCGTGTGGTTTTGGTCTTTCGTTGGGGGGAGGAACATTCATTTCCAATTTCATTTCCATCGAGTGGGGCTCAGGACCTCCACCAAACCGGCTTTTATGCAATGCACGTCTCATCATCCCATCAGAAATGCCCGGGAAAACAGGGGATTTTGTAGCTTTTGAGTGTTTTTGAACTGGGGCACCCAAGATCTTGAGCTGTTCCTCCTCCCATCTTGCAGCCAAGTCTTCCGCCAACCTAAATCTTGAAAATCTAAGCTTTGGGTCTTCAAGCATGGCATTCCAACCACCACGTCCATGTCTACGAACACCAACCCATAAGAAATCAAGTTCATCTTCAGACCAATAATCTTTAACAAGTTTCCTTTGAGGTTGGTTGCTTGAACCTGGACCCGTTCTCATCATTATATCCTCGAGAACTTTCCGGTGGTTTTCAGGCAACGATGCATTTGTAGGCAACATCTGACCCAAATCTAACATGGGTTGAGGACGTGCATCCATTTCTTGCTGATTATCTTTTCGGTATCTCAATTTAGGCATCCCCGGGATTGAGGGGAAATCACCAAGTAATCTCCCTAAAGTTAAACCAAACAAGTCGGGTTGGGAATGAGAGGCATTTTGGTCATGTGTGGGTAATTTAGTCATATCGAATGGTAAGTTGGGAAATGTCATCATTTCAGGACGATGATGTAAAGGATCAGCAGAAGACATGGGGGTAAACGAGGATAAAAGCTCTATTTTTTGCTGGTGTTGGAGAGCATTAGAGTTGATATCTGGATATCTAAACTTGACACGAGCTTTTGCAGGTGCCGTCTCATTGGAGGGACCACCAGAAGGTGAAGCTAGATTGAATGGGAAGTCATGACCAGTTTGTTGCTTTCCATGTCCGATGAAAGATCGTGAAGAATTTCTCTGAGCTGATTCCATCAGCTTAGCATTTGGAGCAGCACATAACCCCAGAACACAAGGCAACCTGCGACTTTCGTCCACTTCATTCCCCTATAAAACGAACATCAGGTAGAGAAATATTAGCAACTTATTTATAGATTGATTCGTGTTATAAAGTATTTCTAACAGCTCAAATGGGTAAAAAGAGAAATAACGCTACAATGGAAAGGAGCTAAACAGTTCAAACTGTGGTTGAAAGTTGCTTGTGTAACTTTAATACACAACCTCCTAATAAACTTATATTAAAACTGTGGATTATTATTATTACCTACAAGTTGAGTGTAATGGTAGTAGGAGAAGTCTAATATAATATTTAAATATAACTTTACATACTAACATTTTATAATAAGTTTTTAAAAAATAAAGAGAAAGGTGTTTCGGGTCAAGCCAACCCGTTTCAACCCACATCAGTAGTTAACCATGTTAAGCTGTTACTAAGCCCATCATACCTACTCATTTTGTCACCTCTACAAAGTCTGTAGAACAATGGCAAAAAGGACTAACAACAGATCTTGTTTTATGAGCGGTACCTTGGTCGTTTGTATATTTGGATCGGTCTTGCTTGTTGTCGGAACAGATGTTTGAATCGGCTTGTCTTCTTGGTCATCCTTATTTTGACCATCAGACGTTGGTGGCCGGAGGGGTCCCATACCATTCTGCCCTTCACTGGAAAGAGACTCTTTTAATGTTTTCATCCGAGCTAATCTGTCTTTTTGTCTAGCCCGAAGTTTAGCACTGTAAAAAACGACACACTTTATAATACTATGCAAGAATCCTAAAATGTAATACTGTTTTAAGCAAAAAAAGTAGCAGTCATCTTCCGTCAATAATCGAAAGTACAGACATTTAAAAGGAGTAACCATGTTGTAAACAATAAGATTAATTGTGAAAGATACAAAACTCACAACTTAGTTTTCAGAGCTTTTCCTGCGGGTGTATATTCACGCTCTGGCTCTGGTTCTGTCTCCACTTTAGCACCATTCTGAAGAGATATAAAAAAACATAACAAAAATCTAAGAAAGAACCATGTATGGAACAAGTAATCCCCATCTATTTTTAAATTTCTAAAGCACAAAATACTAAGGCGTCAAAATGTCGAATAGATAGTGCATGCGCAAATTTATGACTGGTGTGCAGTGTGAAAATTAGATAATGAGGTGTTACGAAACAGGTTGTGAAGATACTGTTTGGATGAGCCTCTCAAATTAGGTTTGAAAAGATTAACATATAAATTGACCTAAGCAAAAATCTTTGTTAAAAAAAATGAAACGTTGCAAAGTGGGAGTGAACACATCTCAAATTAGGTTTGAAAGTGTAAACAAGTAACTTGACTAACCTTTAAATATCCAGTTTAGTTAAGATACATAATTACATATTATTTGACCTTAAAGAGTCGTATAATCACCAGCACAATATGTTTTTATAAGCATTTAAGACTAAGTAGCACAACTTCGGGTGACAGTAATTAGTTCGAATACCTAAATTCAAAAACCTAAATCTAATAATGCACTAAGTTAATAATGCAGTGACTTTTTAATCTATTCTTTTTAAATACCGGTATCATAGATTCCCACATTAATCAAGCCAAATTTAATCCACATGAAAAAGAAGCTTTATAAAATACTAAAGTTACCTGATTCGATGTGTCAGTAGGTTGTGGAGCATATGCTTCTCTGTATTGAACGGCTTTTTTAACCCTTTTCCCTCGACCAAGAGCTGCTTCCTCCTCATTTTGGTACTTCTCCCATCTATACATCCAAGATAAATGACAAGAGAAACACTAATTAGTTGCATTCTGGTATATGACAGTTACAGAAAGAGTGACATAACCCATAACACCATTTGAATCAGAACTTTTTCATGGACATACTTGATAAAACTTAAAAGCATCAAGTATATTACTGCAACGTTTTATCTGACATATCAATGTTATGTTATTGGTATTTTACACTTGTGTAGCCAGAAGCAAATAGTTACTTTTGGAACTTTTTATACGTTATATTTGGTCCACATCTTGGCCTTTTTGTTTGACGTGCTGTTTCCATGTATCATTTCCGAGCCCTAGGTTTATATCAGAAACAGTGAATTTACAGAATTATTATCTAGTCGTACTCAATCTGCCTCCTGAGTTATTTACTTTTGAAGAGATCATTTAACAAAATCGATTTTGGACATCAATGTGGTAATGCATCAATCGCAGAGCAGGGAAAAAAGAATGAAATTATAAGGCCATCTCCAACATAGACAGTAAATGCAAAACTCCTCCAACAAACACACTAAGCATTACAATAATATTAGTCTAACGAATACTGACTAGTAATTGGCCAAAAAACACTAAACTGGGTGTAGCAAACCAAATCTTAAAGTGACATACTTTAACCCTTTAAAGTAATGAGCTTTATGCTATACCTTCAACAAACTTTGATTTATTCATATATCTGCTAACATACAGAACTAATCTTATTTTTATATAAAATACATCTATACAAGAATCTCAATAATACTTTTATAATGGAACCAGATGTTCAATATGATGTTTATTATTAAAAAATTTATTCATTTATTAGTAACTTTCCCGGTAAGTTGAATTTCTTTATATAGCTATAAATTACACACATAAGACAAGGTGCCTAAAGAAAAAGTGCAAAAATACTACTACTCACCTCACTCGCAGAAGCCTGTCCCATTCATTTTCATCTGTAACATTTTCAGAATTATCATCTTCCTTTTCTAAATTTTGGGTGGTGGTACCATCGATAATCGCTGAAGATGACTCGGTTCTTACTTGTTCATCTATTGGTTCCTCATTCCAGTCCAAAGACTAATTCAAAGAAGAATGCAAAACATTAGAAAAAATTGAATTAACCAAACAAATGCATTTACTAGAGTAATTTGGTATTTAAAAAAAAAAAAAAAAAAAAAAAAAAAAAAAAAAAAAAAAAAAAAAAAAAAAACCCTACTCCATCTGTCCTGAAACATATATAAAAATTCCTCTTTTTAAGGTTTTTCAAAATACACGCAACATCTTTTTATTTGGTAGAGTTTTCATGTTAGCATTATTTATTTGCCATTTGAAAATGTAACTGCATTCATTTTGGTTCAATATAAAATCATGCATATCTTTTTTTATTATCTATCGTGTGTGTGGAGATTTTAGATATTTGATAAATACTCTTTAACTAGATATAGTTCCTAATCAAACTTTGACTTACCAAAAATACATAGTTACAAAATCAGGTACAATTTCTACTCATTAATTCATTTAATTCAGAAATCTGATTAATACTTGAGCCAAAGGTCTTCTTCAATAAATAGCACTTATAACGATGTTATTTTCATATTTTGTATACTTAAGGCAGATCTTACAACATACCTTCACTGAGCCAAGCATATCATTTTCCATATCTCCTTCCGCATTATCAGTCGAAACAGAGTCAATAATTGACCGGTCAAGTAGCTTCAAAATAGCAGCTTCATCCCACACAATCTGAGTACTCCCTTCTGTGCACTTATCCTGGTACACGTCCCCCAAACCTCCAACCCGCCTCTTATTCTTGTGTTCTGAATCTACAGAACCTTCACGTTTATTCTCATTTTGCTCACCCGAATCTTTGGAAGAGTCGTTGAAAAGTTGTTCAGTTCCCCATTTCAAAATATCTTCAACCTCCTTTTGAGATCCTGTCTTATTCACAAAAAGATGATCAAGCATCAGTTTCTTCTTTGCCAGCTGTAAGATTCTCTCTTCTACACTGGCACGGACAACAAGCCTATAGACTAAAAGCCTCTTAGACTGCCCAATTCTATGAGCACGGTTCATAGCCTGGATATCAGCGTGTGGATTGAAATCCGAATCATAAATGATGACCGTATCCGCGCTAGCCAAGTTAATCCCGAGCCCACACGCTCGCGTCGATAGCAAGAACACAAACCGGCTTTTATCTTGGTTGAACCGTGCAATTGCCATTTGGCGGTCAGCAATGGAGACTGATCCGTCAACTCTTTCAAACGTTTTCGGCCCAAATTCAATGTTCAAGTAGTCTTCGAGAATATCTAACAGCTTTGTCATTTGTGAAAAGATTAGAACCCGGTGACCATCCTTGTGCAGAATCTTTAACATTGAATGAAGCAAAGCAAGCTTTGCAGAAGCCTTGATCCTCATGTCATGAAGGAACTCAACGGTCCCCGACTCAGGTTCGGTCCCTTGAATAAGATACGGATGGTTGCAAACCTTTCTCAGTTGCATAACAATGTTAAGCATGGATTGCTGTGGGACCCCTTTTCCGACGTTGCGTAAAACCTGATAATTTTTTGTTAGCATGGCCCGATAATATTCTGCTTGAATAGTTGACAAGTCAACAGGAACAACCCGCTCAGTCTTTGGAGGAATATTCTGCATAGCATCTTTTTTTAGCCTTCTAAGCATATGAGGAGCCACAAGTTTCTTCAATTCATCCACTTTTTCGGCTGTTGTAAGATCACGAAACTTATCCTCGAATGATTTTAGAGATGGGAATGAAGAGGGTTGTAAGAAATTTAGCAAATTATACATCTCTCCCAAGTTGTTCTGTAGAGGGGTACCCGTCAATAGCACACGATGTTGGAATGAGAACGTATTAAGCAAGCTAAAAAGCTTACTACCCGAGTTTTTTAGCCGATGACCCTCATCAACGATAAGAACCTCCCATGGAACTTTACTTAAATGGGTCGAATCAGCAAGAACCATTTCATAAGTGGTTAAAAGAACGTTGAACTTGTAACTGGATGTTTTCTTTGAAGTCACGGGATCATTTGCATGCCATTCATACTCGCGCATTAGAGCTCGTGCTTTTGCACAACCATGATACTCGACCACATTTATATTAGGAGCCCATAATGAAAACTCAGCCATCCAGTTTGGCATGGTGGAAAGAGGAACCAAAACTAGACAAGGTAATCGAGCTTTAAACTCAAAGCATAATGAAGACAGAAATGCACAAGCGGATATTGTTTTACCAAGCCCCATTTCATCAGCAAGAATCACGTTTTTTGACTTAGACCAGCATTTCCTCAACCAATTAAGTGCTTCTAATTGATGGGGAAATAATGAGCCTCCAAGCTCTTTAGGCTGCTCCATAAGAGTAACTACGTCGCTATGATGAAATTGGCTTTTTTCCTTAACAGTCTCATAGTCAGCAGCATCCTTTTCTAGTGTCCGACGCTCGAATTGATCAAATAAATCGATAAGATGAGGTGATTTTGCGATAACAGGCTCAGTTATCGTCTCCCAAGTGCATTCTTCATAAGGAAGACCAGTCCACTTTACAAAAACTTCTTCAGATCCATATTTAGCAATAACCCGTTGAGGCAATTTCCATCTTTCTTCAGAGATATTAATCAATGTCTTCCCATATTTGTAATTGTAGTTGTCGTATTTCCTCTTTGCTATTACTTTTAACTGTGATTCGCTCACCCAACTATTATGCACATGAGATTTTCCAACCCATTTGACCAAATACTCATATGAGACCATTTTCCCATCACGCGGTAAAGATCCTGCAACTGAAGAATCCTTTATCTTATGACTATGGTTTGCTTCAACCTCAATCTGATCTACAACTTGATGGGAGTTTGAAACACAATTCGTGTTGTCTCCCCTTGGGATCTCTTCAGCTGGTTTTGCTAAATCATTTAAAGTCAAGGCAGAGTCATCTTTACATTTTGTCTCTTCGTCCATGGACCGCCCCGCCAAATCAGTGATATTCTCTTCACCACAATTGCTGGTCAGTCTTTGTGTATCAGAGGGGGTTAGGATGTTTCCTGTGCCTTCACTAATTGTTTCAGCATCTGCAATATCGGATCCGCTACATTTGCTGGTTTCTTCCAACTGTCCAATATGTTTGTCAGTGACACTAGGACTCTGCAAAGACATGCTGTGAGCCTCTGTTGCTGAGTGGTGATGCCCAGAATCTATCTCATTAACTTGAATTCGACAACCTAATACTCGATCAACCTGCAATATGTGTGCACATGTGTAGGGCATGTTAGCCTTTGCATTATTAAGGTTTAACTAGCACAATATGCAATGAATCAATGATAGTATTTCCATTATTTTTAGAGGTAACATTATAATCATGATTGGAATAACATGCAATTAGGTAATGTGAGATATGGATTTGTATGTTTAATTTGACTAGAACGGTACCCGCGCAATACGGCGGCGGGTACCGTGTGATTATATTTTGTGTTATTTGGTTACACGTTTAGTTGTCTTCTTCATGCTTTATAAGTAGAGATATTAGAGCTAGTTAAGCCAAATACTTTTAGTTTGAACAACCAACCGCTTCCTAACAAACTTCCTAACCTACTTGCTTCCTAACAAATTAATTTTGAAATCTTTTCATAATAAGCAAGAAAAAAGTCTGAATTTTAAGCCTTTCTAATTATAGAATAGTCCCAAATGCATTATAATGTAGCATAGATAATTAAAGTGGGGCTGACCGCTGACCTATGCATCATTGCAGAGAGCCTCTCGAAAGCAAGCAAGTTGATTTTTTATTATCTAACATTCTAACGTCTTCACTAATCATTTAGAAGGGTATATGCATTAGATATACACTTTAGACGACTCTAAACCTGTTTCCTAGATCCTTTTGAAAGCTAAATTGGTGTCTTTACCCAGTTTAATTGAAACGGTTTAATGTAAAAGGTAACCCAAAATTATCACATCCATAAGAGTATGGGCCGAAATTACCACCTTTAGCTTTTATATTCCCTATCATTTGAACTCAGAGATATGAAACATGAATTAATGCTCTAGTGATTAAGAAAATTAAGATTTTATCATTCTATATGGCCTTCCTAACATGGCATATATATTGGGGGTTTTCCTTAACAAGCATATTCTTAATTCTAAAGATACTTAAACAGGACATTAATCATCCTCAAAAATCAACTTTAATAACACTTGGGAAAAATAAACAAATTTTGCATTATTGTACCTGGTGAAACTGAGAAAGATCTCCAAAATTTTGTATTTCAACATTTCCTGCTTTGCCTGATTCAGGTGATGAGTTTGTAACTTCCTCAGAAACCTGCTCAATAGAAGATGATTTACAATAAGCATCATACAGCAAAGTAGTTTTTCATGTGATCGTTAAACTAATGCAAACTAAATTAGAATAAGAGAATGATTGGCATAATGAATACAATAACGCTAACAGGGATTAGGAGGACATAATGAGAAACTATTGTAGGGAAATAAATACACGAACAGACAGAAGTTGAACAAAAAAAAAGTACAGCTGAACTGAAAAACAACCTGGCAAAGAATTTTTGTTATCGTGATCCAAATAGAATACAGAGGAACTATTTAAGCATCATGTTAAAACATGGATTAAGGAGGTGGCGATTAATATTTCTTTCCTTAAACATCGCAATTTTAGCCCAAGCATTATCTATAACGGGTCAAATGGGTTCAGTTCTAAGGTTTAACTAAAAGAAAATGGGTCAAAAATCTTCCAAAATGTTTTCAAATACACACAGCTGCCTGAATTAATTTATTACAAAAAGAGAAAGTTGGAATATTATTATAATAAAATAGTTTTTGAATTACATTTAACAATTAACTATTCATAATGTTTAAAAAATATAGGGATGAAAAAGTGTCTGAAGACCAGCCCAACCCCACCTGCCCGTTACCCAAAGTGGCAGACCCGTCAAATTTGCCACCTAGATAGACGACATTGATATCATAACTAAGTAAGGAAATAATACCTCATCTTTCAACTTCTTGTCACTAAGTTCACGTCCCTTGTCATCTTTTGACAGAGATTTTATCTTTAGATGCCTTATTGACTTCCGCTTTACTGGAGAACTACTTGAATCCAAATGTGCTTTAGCTTCACTTTTCTGAGAACCATCTGCAGGTTTTTTACCCTTATCAGTCCTCGGCTTTTTTTGACCATTATCAGACGGATCTTCACACTTTCTTTTCGTGGATTTCTTTTTAGAACTTCCTACTCCAAGACCAACTTTCTTCTCGTGAGAATGATTCACGTTTGCTTCTTCATCAGTCTGTTTCTCTTTTTTATCATCTGAAGAAGATGAACCAGATACATCCACATCGGTGACTGAAAATTCAGATTTCCATTTACTAGATCTTTTCTTCCCATTCCCGTCGTTTTTCGTAGAGTCGATTTTACTTTTAGATTTTTTAATTGTGATCTTTAATTTTGCTCGTTTTGAGGTAGGATCGGCATCATCTACGCGCTCTGCTATGTTATTCTTAAGGCAGCAGCTCGGGCATTTCCATTTTCCATTTGGTATACGCTTAACCCACGAATAATTGCAAGACAAAAGAACATTAAAATAATTAGATTTCTCCTAATAGGTAAGATTGAATAATAAAAACGTTGTCATTAAACGCATGGATAGATAAAAACCTCAAGAGGCGGATCTAGGCACCCAATATGATATGACCTAGTACAGCGATCACAACAGAGCAAGTCACCAACAAGATCACAGACATCACATTTGTTATATTTCTGGTGGAAAAACATAGAAATAAATATAAATATATACGCTCGGATGAATTATTATACGTAGACACACATATACAATCTGAAAGTGATTACTGATTATATGATGTTCCATTGTTAGAAACAAATACTCAGCTTTATAACACAGTTGTTAGAAATATAATCAGAAGTTTGAGTGTTTGACAAATCAGATTACAAACGGGTATAAATGTCTTTCAAAATAGGTTAAAAAGTGTGAAACAAGGACACTTTTTTTGTTGTAGCTGGTATGAAAACTTATTTAAAACTGTTTATACAACCCAGAAGCACAATCTGTTATCAGAATATTAGAATTCCATTATCGCAACTCAGATAATCAGTTTTAGCAAGCAATACAAACACCCCATATCTATGAAGGAGAACCAACCCCATCTTTTTCCTTGCTAGGAGCACGTTCAGAAGAGCTTTCTTTCTCTTTCGGTTTGGTGGTTGTGTGCGATCCTGATGGTACAGAACCAATTATGTTGCCGTTGGACCTGACTTTACGAGACGGAATCCTTTTCCTTTTACCCTTCAAAGCCCAGGTTTGATTGATAACGTCACTAGTTGATAGCTCATCATTTTTCATCTTAGGATCTGGATCTTTCATTTATGATACGCCGTTGAACATCCAATTTGATACACTAGAACCATAAATAATATTAGTAAGTAAGAAAGTAATAGTATGCATTAGAAGAGGAACAGTAAAGACTTTCAGTAAAGCTAAGATTGTTTAATGCAACAGATTTCTTATATAAAATGGTATTTAACACCTCATCAGTTTGAATCCGATATGCATCAGAATGATCAAACTATGGCCTAAAATTGGACTTAGAAAGTGATTAAAATTTCAATTAACACATGGCGTTATACTTTACCACGTAAAAAAACATAGCAAATGTTATTACGTAAGCCGATGAAACAGGTTCACATTGTACAGTAAATAAAAGTGCCGCGCATGACGTCAAACGGATACATTTTTATATCAAAATTGAAGGCTAGCAATTACGGAATCTGGAAACTAAAAAATATGCCACCAACACAAGAATCCAATATAGTACAAAACAAGCAAGTCGACATTTACAACATAAGTCACAAATCTATCATAATGAAGTATATCCATAAACTCCACAGGCTAATAGAATCAGAAATCTAAAATCCAAAACTGTATCTCTCTAAGGAATCCATTAACTCCACAAACAAAGAGAAACAAAAATCTAAAATCCAAAAATGTATATCTCGATAAGGAAAAAGTTAAGCCTCAATATTATTAAAAAAAGTAACTTGCTGTTTTCTCTACTTCACTGAAGAGCTAATGATAACGGTCTTAAGTTTCATGTTTCAAAAATAGGAAGCATAAAAATCTTAAAACAACAAAGCATGCCATCAACACAAGATTCAATTACTTGACATATCTAACAAGCAATATACAAAAACAACTAAACAGTAACCAATTCTTTACATAAAAGCCAAATAGCACCTAAAACGGAACATAGCTATCGATTAAACAAAACAAAACCAAATCAACCGCCATAACACCAAACGACATCACATAACAGCACAAAAAACAATCACATTGCACAATATACTAAGGTACATCAAAATGTACACAATTTCATAACGAACTGCATAACTATAAACTAACCAAATAAAATCGATCAAGACAAGATTCCATTACTTAACATATATAACAAAAAAAAGACCAAAATGATCAAACTATTACGTACCAATCAAACTTAAAAACCAATCAAACAAAACCGAAATTCGAATCAACAGCCCATAACATCAAACAACATCACCATATACTAGAAAAAAAACAATCACATTGCACCATAAACAAAACCACATAAAAATGTACACATTTTCATATCAAACTTGACAACAAAAAACAATCAGAACCCATAAACAGTAAATTCAATAAACCCAAAACCCAAATCAGCAAAAAGATGAAAACTTTAGTAGTAAAAAGGTAAAATTGAGCTAGAAAAACAAAACCCATAAACCAAAACAGATAAAAACAGCTTACAGTGAATGAAAAAGCAGATCAAAACCCAAAAAGAGAACCAATTTATGAAAATCAAAAGAGGGGTTTTTTGGGTTTCTAGGGCATGAACAGAAGAAGAACAAAAGGGGGGATAAAAGGAGCGTATGATACGGGTGAGTGTTGTGAGTGTGTATTTATTTATAAATCATCATAAAAACAACAACAACTAATAATAATAATAAATGCAAATTGATATTTGGAATTAACACAACACCCAACACATTTCTCTGACAACATAGATAGATGGCTTTGAGCAAAAAAAAAAAGAAAAAGACACTTGCTTTATCCAATGGGTACTTGCCACGTGGGAACTGTCAGAACAATAAGTCTTGACCCCACCAAACTCCCACTTTCTTATTTTCATCTCCTTGTTCTTCGAATTCTTCTTTCTTCCATTTGCATGTTTCTAGAGGGGGCACTGTACTTTCATCATCAACATATTCTTTCTTTATTTTTGTATTCTTTTTTAAGAAATATAATGGAGTCTGTTTTTGTGTGTACTTAGGTTAGCTTGCTATTTGTGGTGTTTTAAATTGTGTTTATCAACTTTCTATTATATTCTATATTCTACTAATAATGGAGAACATAGATTTTGCTTTAGATATAAAATATAAATCATGTTTAAATTTTTTTATAAATATTAGATTTCATGCTTAATGCTTTAACATAGAGTGTTTGAAACATAACTAGCATTAAGAGTGAAAGTTGATTAAATACACTAATAGCAAATTTAAAGGTTTTTTTCTTTAAATATGAATCACTGAATAATACACGATGTTTCAATACTCAAAAGATTATTATCAATGAGATAATAATCTATAACAAATACAGAAACAAAAGACCAAGATGATCTGAAAGAGTAATCAAGAATAAGGGTGAGCATCGGTCTGGGACCGGACCAGATCGGACCGACAAGACCGAATACCGAAATAAGGTAAAAACCGAGACCGAGACCAAATGTGGTCGGTTCGGTCCGGTCCAAATAGGCAAGATTTGGCAAGTTTTTTCGGTTTTTTGGTCGGTCCGGTCCGGACCGAACCGGACCGGACCGACCGAACCGAAAACTGAATTAACCAAAAAGCCTAGACCGAGGACCGGACCGAATGTGGTCGGTCCGGTCCGGTCCGTTCCGGTCGGTTTTGTCGGTCGGTCCGGTCCATCAGGTCCGTTTGCTCACCCCTAATCAAGAATCGAGAAAGTATATGAGAGTTATGTGATAAGTTATCATAACCCTAGCCGGTTATGAGCTTTATATAGCTGGCCCAAATGATACAAAACTAGTCCTCCATCTTTGATAAGCTTAGCACTCCAAACTTAAACTTTTGAGTCATGTCCAGTCTTCAACTTTATTAATCCAGAAAACTACAAAACAACAAACAAAACTAGAAATAAAGAATAAGTAAATGAAATATAAGAATGTAGTATAGATCAAAGCTTATTTTAGCTTATTTGAACATTTCTCATTGATCTGATTACCAAACACATAAAACATTCCCAGTTTTTCACAAAGAAATTTATGTTGATAAACAAGAAGATGTTTAGTTAAGATGTCTGCAATGTGGTTTGAGGAACCAATCTTTTTGGTGCTCAAAACCCCTTTTGCGATTTTTCTCGGATAAAATGAACATCAATTTCAAAATGTTTTGATCTCTCATGAAAGACATGATTTGTAATAAATTGTAAAACAGATTTATTGTGTAACACCCCCAAACCGGATCAGCGGAAGCATACAAGTCTTGGGGTGCTACTCGATTGTTATCACGTCACAAGGTACAAAGAGCGGTTTTACTTTAACCGTTTTAAAAGAAATTTCATAATTTAAAACATTCAATTTACATTATACAAAAATAGTGCGGAAGATAAAAGTCCATGAGGAATTTAAAGCAGTTCCAAATAGTTTTCAGAGTCTTCTATGATCATGTCATACCATTCGCCAAGCTCCTTCAAAAGTAAGATATGTAGCAGAAAAACCTAAGATAAAACATGCTAAAAGTCAACACAAAGGTTGAGTGAATTCATAGGCTTAAAAGTAAAATAGTTGATCACAATATTTCAAGCTTAAGAGAAAGTGGGCTATGTTGTTATACGCCCGAAAGTTCAGATGTTACCACTGCACTAAGCTCATGACACACAAAGTGTTAACCGGCACAAGTAACCCTAGCATAAGTCGACAGTTTCCGCGGATTTCATAATATAATAGTTGCCCCCAAAGCTAGGTATCTTGCTAAATACCTAGGTAACTCAAATATAGCACACCCGTATTGCCTACCCAGCAACAGGGATGGGATGATCAAATCCTATAGGCCTATAAATTATATTCGCACTCACTCACAAGTGATTAATGGTTCATGATCGAGGGACTTGCTTTTGGCAAGGACGGTACTTAGTGCTTATCAAATGTTCACCAAAGTTTTCAGTTCAAAGAACAGTTTTCAAACAATTGTGATCATAGTAAAAACAGTAGCATGTATCTCACCCCAAGTAGTTTACAAAACAGATAAGATAAATAAGAGTGGGGCTATGAACTCACCTCAGTATGCAGGAATGTAAGATATCAAAACTAGCATCAAGTAGTAAAGCACAACGGAATACAGAAAGTATAAGCACAACAGTACTGGATCGGCACAACCTATTTAAGTAACATGTTTCATAAATAATCCTCAAATAATTTATGAAGTAGCATTCGTTGAATACTCATGTAAATAAAAAATGTTTAGTTTTCATTGGCGATAAAAGAAGTAACCATTTATATCTCGTGTGGACGTTTAGAATATTAAGACGATAGATTCGGAGAATAACAATTAAACAACAAGAAAAGAATGAAGAAAAGAGTAAAACGTTCTCGTGTAGGAGTCGTAAAATGTACAATCAAACAATAACTCAAGCCATAACGAATAGAATCAAGAATGAACGAATAAACGATATCGAATGAATATGTGACTAAAGATAAGTCGATGAATGAGTTGGATGTTTAACCCGTATCTCGAAATATAACTTTGTATAAGTTTGAATAAAGTCGAGTTATATATGTTTTATAAGAATTTGAAAATGTTTATAAGTTTAGGTTTTATAAACTTTGACGTAACGTGTCCGTTTTATATTACATTCCCGAGTCAACGTGAATATTTGTAATCAAGTTTTATAAGTTATATTCAAGTTTTACACAAGTTTTTATACCGTTATCATTCACATAATTTATTAGATTCGGCTTATCGGATAATTTGTGTCCGTTCGGGTCCAAATATATTAAGCTCAACGAGTCTAACATATTCTTCTGTCTCTTGTATCAAATCATACAATAATCCTACACTAATATCGTAAATCCAATAATGGTTACAACAATATTCAAATGACTAAACTATTACAACATTTTACATTATAATGAACCGGTGTCAAAATCCAGGTATAACTCCCGTAGCATCCAATCATCGTCATTCACGAAAACAAAACAAACAAAGGTTAAGTTAGTAATGAGCTCGATGAATAACACGTCATATAAAAATAATTCATCCCGAAAAATCAATAGAATGACCACCATATGTATATAATTAGACCAAACTCACTCTTAATTATTCATTAGGCGTCGACCCAATTTCCAAACACACCTAAACTAATCACCTTGGGCTTATAGGCCCAAGGTCATGTATATCCAACTTAAGACAAGGATGAATGGGTTTGTAGACCAATATAAATGTCACACTCCGCCACGGCGGAAACGCGCGGGTGTAACTTCATGGATATCATCACAACACCTGGTGTCTATATAGAGAACAACTACATGCACATAAATAGAGCAAAGTACAAACACAAAGTGTTGTAACAATACCCCAAAATAAAATAACCAAAACAAAACATAAATCCAAACATAGATGATAAACCACTTCCAATGCAACTAAGGTCTCGTCTATCCACATCCTTCTATCTTATCCTTAGAAAGCTCACCTGAAAATGATGCTTAAAACGTCAACATAATGTTGGTGAGATTCATAGGTTTAAGACACACATACACTCTCAAGGCAACCGGTTCACTGTGATTACAAAATATAGCTGGACAAATAGTTATAGTTATCATATAGCTACATGCATATGCAAGTCAATATCCCCACACAAAGGCAACAACACTCATAAAGCAACCATTAGGACGACTCGTGTCCTCCGACCCCATAATCATCAATTAGGTCGCATGCGCGAGTAACAGGATAAGCATCCTCCTAATTGGATCCCATCAACCATATCAAACATCAATTAGGTCGCATGCGCGAGTAACAGGATAACATCCTCCTAATTGGATCCCATATACATCCACACAAACAAATAATCACACATAGCATGCATATGATAACATCATAAGTCCAAGCTCTTTAATACCACACACATAATCACAGTAAATCAAATCATTTAAGACAAGCATCATTCCCATCCCAAGTTTAAAACAAAGTAAAAATATGGGACTATGAACTCACCTTAAACTCCGCAGCTTCCACAAAACAACTCACAATCTATAGCACACAAAAATAATCCACATTACACAAGGTCAAGCTAAAAGCTACAACCCATGTAATACACATATGATGGATGTCTAAGACTCATATGACCCACCATGGATCTCCTAGACACCACACTAACCACTACCATAACTTAATACTCACTAAATCCCTTGCACTCTAAAACTCAGAAAACGCAGAATTTTTGAGTACATTCACTCACATGAAATCACGACAAATAAAGCTTAACAACTCACACCAAAAATTTACCATGGTATCTCATAAGCATAGAAGCTAATACCAGAAGGCCATGGACCAATAACACACACAAGTACTCATAGAAAATTCAAACTTGTCAACTACCCAAATTCGGATCTGAACGCACACCAAAAAGTTTTGATTTTTAATAATTACTTCCACAAGTTTTTATCGCGAATCCTCTTCGTGGTAGTCTAATATAACCTAATACTTAACTATTCCAGAAGACCAAGTCAAAATACCACTTTTACAACCACATGCCACCCTCAAACTTTTACCCAAAATCTGTCCCGGTTTGACAGATTTGACACCTTAACAAAGAAAAATCAAAAGACCGACTTTCCGACCTCAAAATTGATCATGGCTGGACTTTTTGGAAATCTCTTTCATTATACTTCAATTTAGACCTAAAATTCGTGACATAACTCATCACCATCTGTTATTTACACTCATATCTTTACAGCCTTACAAATCTGTCCAAACCCTAACTCAATAACTAGCACGTTTTACACTCAATTCTCTTAACCAATCATCTTGCTATTATCATTAATTGATCTCAACATGTTTAATAACATTAATTTACAGAAGTTAACACAAACCCTAATCCATCATACTTTACATTACATGAATTAGATCAATAACTAATTAATTGAATGAAAACTAGTATCGAAAATATACCTTGATCTTGATTTTAGCTTCAATAATAAAAACCCTAATTTTTTTCTTCTTGATTCTCCATGTGTCGACTCTAAATGGGTTTTAGCACTGAAAAGTCATTCTACTTTCACATAATATCTAATTCAGTCATTCTACTAATTTTTCTTTTAAAGCCATCACTATAATAAGGAAACCGTTTGTTTTCATCACTACTACAGGTCTAGCCGGTGAAAAGGGCATGACTTGGCATATATGAATTACTTGGAAATAAAATTAATTTATTAAATAATTTTGGAGATTAAATACTAGTATTGTTATGTCGTCATATACTTTCACTCATAAAAAACACACAACCACGTCATAAACGGTTCATCTTCATGCAGATTTGATCTTGACAGTTCATCTACATACATAAGGTAATTCATTTATTTTCACATGTAACCTGTTAATAGGGCTTCACTTTATGTTTATTTGTTATTTTATGTTTAAGATGGCATCATCTTCATGTTCTACTCAAATAACCATAAACTTTCATTATGGTGGAGTCTTTGAAGCAAACCCTGTTTTGTATGATTATGGTATGCTTAAGAAACTCGAAAATGTAGACTTAATTTCGATGGATTACTCTCAGGTTGTTTCTTATCTAGAAACTGAAAGTCAGTCTATTTGCAAAGGTTTGTACTTTCTTGTGCCTGGTACAAATTTAGAAGATGGTTTAAGGTCTTTAAAAAATGATGTTGGTGTCACAACTCACCATTTCAGGTCATTTCCCAAACTTCAACATTTTACTATTTATAAATCACTATTCATTAAAACACTATTCATCATTTCGAGGTCAATTTGATATTCTGATAAACATTTGAGAATTTTACTATTCACTAAACACTATTCATTGCCGGAAAAGTTTTCACTATTCACTTACATTACTCATTTCATCGTAAATTTAGTTTACGGGTATTCAAATTCGCGTAACCGGATTGGTTTAGGTGCGAATTCATTTCATTAGTACTAAGGACACTGCATACGGACTAGAGACAGTCTGCATATCATCATAACAGCATTTTCATGTTATACCACTCTTAGGATTTTCAAATTTATATATTTGATACATTTAACGTTTTACGTATAATTATTTATAAATAAACGTTAACACCCGGTTTATAAACACGACGAATATATCTAAATATTCCCACAATGGTCCCGACATATTTTTATATCCATTTTATCATCATAAAAGTTATAACATTCATTTACCCAGTATTTTGGAAATTTATTTTATTTATAACGTGAGTTTATAAATATTACGACGGTTTTCGTGAAAACTAAACAATAATCACCCGATCACTCAGTACTTGTACCCAACATATTTTTAACATTTTTACAACTTTATTTTATCCCGAATAACTTTGTTAACATTTATTTCTATCAAACCCGGTACCCGATTTTAACTAATAACACATATCAACACGTATCCTACACTAATTTCCTAATTAAATCAAAACTACCCCAACCACCCCCCCCCCCTCATCCACCAAAAGCCGGCCCCTAAAGTCCTCACCTAGGCAATTTTACACATTTTCTTAACCCTTGGCATTTATGTGCAAGTATTATACATTATAACTAGTTATACTTATTTACAAAAACCTCCTAAACATAAACATACATAATCTTAAGAATCAAAAAGCTCATCTTCATCTCTTCCATCATCATACCCCACGACCAAAACCATAAACCATGATCAAGTGAAGATTTTTGAAAAGTTAAAGCATAGAAGTTGTTCATTTTGTCATCCTAATCAAGAATCTTACAACAAAAACACAAGTAACACAAGGTTTCTCACCATCTAATCACCTATTATTTCAAAGTGAGTTGTCAAATTTATTTTTATGTTTTCATCTAATTAACACTTGTATCTTATGGTATTCATGCTTAATTTCATGCACAAGCTAGCTATACCACTTTATTTTTGTAGACTTTTTGAACATACAAACCCTAGAATTTGTTTTAGGTACTCATTTGTTAAATTAACTTGTTTAGTGATCATTAGGAACCCATGGCACCCTAAGAAGGTGTATGGTAGGATTAGTATAGCTTTGTGGTGTTTGCAAGAGTTTTGGTTGATGTAGAAACTAGTTTTGAACATTAAAAATGGATTTGTAACAAGTATATAAACATTCTGTCCCATTTTGGTAAATCCAGGAAAATAAGTAAACATAAAGGAAACTTTGGCAAAATTTTTAGAAAATACTTTCAAAAACGAATCCGTAGGCGATAGAACGGATTAAAAAGAGTTTATAACGAAGAAGTTATGATTTTTGCAAGTTTATTGACGAAAAGTATTTTTCTGAAAATTACATGCTGTTGGACGTTTTTCGTCGGACAAAAAGAGGCTTTAGACGTAACCCGGAGGAGCCAAGTTTTCCAAAATATATTACTACATACTAAGACGTAACCGTGGATATAAAGAACAAGTAAAACGGACTTATAACGACAAAGATATTCACGTTTCAATATCGGCAAAACTAATATTATTTTGACAGCTTTTAGAAATAATAACGCTAAAACTACGTAGTAACTCTAGATTTCTAGAAATAATACCAAGTACCCAATTTCATAACTAACGAAGTATTAGTGATTACAAGTATATTTTTATCACTACAAGGCGTTATTTCAAGGATTTCAAACCGAGAATTTCAACACTAACATTGATACATACGATATATATATATATATATATATATATATATATATATATATTGCAACTAGTTTTATTTTTCTAATAGCCGTATTTTCCTAAGTCTTGGAAAATATATATATTTTTTATAACAACAAGTATTTTCCAAGGAGTAGAGTGGTATAGGAACATGTGCATGGACATTCATAACATCATTTGGTGATCTAAATTAGATCGTTCATCATTCATATTAGGTTGAGGCAGCTAACCGTTCATTGTTGTTCATTTCACATCATCACAGTATCATCAGTTAAGGTGAGTTTTCATAGCCCCGTATACATTTTATGATTGTTTTCAAATCCCACGGGGGAGAATACATTGCACCATTTTAGTACGAGCCCAAGTATCAAAACCTATGTACATTGCTTAAGTAGCTTGTCTGCCATGTGATAAGTCCCCTAGTATCATCATGAACCGTTAATTTGCCTATTAAGCGAGAGTGAGTGGATAGATCTATTGAGGGTGACGCCTCCATCCGTGGTAGTATTTACCAACAGTAAGCGGATGCATTTCATGTCTGTTACATTTGAGTGTTTTGGCAGAACATTCAGGAGGGGCATAAATTTCATCAGTCTAGCTTCGGTGTCATGAGCTTAAGGTCTATTGTACTATTTTACGTGACTTTTGTCATGCACTTATACTTGTGGTGGCCGTACAACATTACATTTCATAAACCTATGATTATTCACCAACTTTATGTTGACCGTTTTCGCAATGTATTTTCAGGTAACTAAGGCATTATCATATTACATGCATGGAGTCACATTAGGGTGTGCCTGGGATGACGCACTACATTTTGGATTTTTCATGCACTTGTAAATTATCGTTTGACATTTCCTGGACTTGTTTCTGTAAACGTTTCAACCTTTGGGACCTATGTTTTGTACTCTGAATCTTTTTAAATAAATCAAACGATGTATTTTCCAAACGACACTTTAGGTCGTTCAATATATCCTTGTTATGGTGCTATGACAGTTACACCCCCAGGCATTCCATTCCGCTGCAAGTCAGGTAAATTGGGGGTGTGACAGTTGGTATGCGTGATTGTAGAGAGTATGCTCTTAGGAATAATGGTGAAATAGATATTTACATGGCACATTCTGAGTTTAGTGAACACATTGGAGCAGATTGTGATGTTAGTGTAAGCGAGGATGGTGATTATGATGTTTATTCGGTTTACAGCTCTGATAATGATGACACTGCTTCATTAGATCACTTGTCTGACGGTGAAGATGAAGTAGTTGATGTAAGAACACAAAAAACAGCCCCTAAAACAAAGAAGAAACCTACTAAAATGTTTGATGATAACTTTTTGGCTAGATTGTTCAATGGAATAGAAAGAGAAAAATATATTGAAAAGGAGGTAGGTCCTGATGATGAATTTAATGTTGAAGACCAGGATAAACTAGGAGATCATTGGCCAATTCACAACCCGAACACAAAATGGAAGTTCATGAGACCTGTTTTAGGTGAAAGTTTTGAGGGAGTAGAACAGTTAAAAAGATGTGTGACATTCTATGCACTTGCTAATGGCTTGAAACTATACTATGAAAGAAATGAAAGTAAAAGACTAGTAGTGAGATGCAATAGAGGCAACAACAGAAAAGCAATGTGTCCTTATAGACTGTGGGCATCTTGGATGCAAAAAGAGAGATCTTTTCAGGTTAAGACATTAGTTGATGAGCATACATGTTCTAGGACATATGAATATGGTAGTCTAATCACGTGTAACTGGATTGCTAGGAACTATGCCAAGAAGATTATGGCAAACCCTAACATGAAGGTTAATGAAATACAAGATGCCATTCTATAAAACTACAAGTGTAGAGTGACTTTCGGACAAGCTAGAAGAGGAAAGATCAAAGCTTTGGAGCAGTATGAGACATGCTTAGAAGACCATTATGCTAAGTTATGGTCCTATGCACAAGAGATCATAACTTCAAACCCGGGAAGTACTTGTTTAATGGGTGTTAATCCAATGCCAGATGGAAAGACTTATTTCAAATGCTTTTATGTTTGTTTTAAAGGACTAAAACAAGGGTGGTTAGAAGGGTGTAGAAGGGTTATAGGTTTAGATGGGTGCTTTTTAAAAACAATCTGTAAAGGTGAGTTGCTTTCGGCTGTTGGGAGGGATGGCAATAATCAAGTATATCCAATTGCGTGGGCAGTGGTAAATATTGAGAACAAAGAAAACTGGAAGTGGTTTATGCAGTGTTTGGTTGATGACCTTGGCATACAATTTGGTGAGGGACTTACCATTATATCAGATCAACACAAGGTAAATTAAAACAATGCTACTTTATTTATCTGTATATGACTCGTATTACATAATGGTGAATATCATACTCACTATTATTTCTAATTACTATTATAGGGACTTATTGAAGCAGCAAAAGAAGTTATGCCCTTAGCAGAGCATAGGCAATGTGCTAGACACATATATGCTAACTTTAGAAAGAAATTCACAGGTAATACATCTTCGAATCCAAAATAATGTATAACATGTATGTTCACTAATTACTTTGGTTACAGGTGTGTTATATAGAAACTTATTTTAGAAAGCAGCAAGGGCTAGTTATCCTGCTAAGTTTCAGGAAGTGATGAATCAGATTAAAGATCTTAGTAACTATGCTTACCAACATCTTATGGATAGACAACCAAAAAGCTGGAGCAGAGCCTTTTTTGAAACCAATAAGGCATGTGATGCTGTGGAGAATGGCATAAGTGAATGTTTCAATTCACTCATTGTAGATGCAAGGAAAAAACCAATTATAAACATGCTTGAAGATATAAGTGTATACATTATGGAGAGACAGAAAAGAATGAAGGATACGCATGTAACGTGGAGTGATGAAATTTGTCCTAACATAAGGAAGAAAGTTGAAATCATCAAGGATAAGCACAGGTACATTTCAGTCTACACTTTATTGTTACTTTTATTCTTATGTATCAATATGTTACCATTTTTTTAACATGTATCAATAATATCGTATGTAGAGATTGGAGAGTTATACCAAGTGGTGAATCAAAATTTGAAGTTAGAAATGGCTATGAAGCTTTTAAAGTAGATGAAATGAACATGACTTGTAGTTGTAGGCACTGGCAATTGAATGGGATACCATGTGCTCATGGTTGTGCGGCCATATATTTTTTACACAAAGATCCAGACAAGTATGTATCTGCTTGGTACAAAAAAATCAATGTTTGTTTCTGTTTACCAACACTTTATCTACCCACTAGATGGCATGGACCAGTGGGCACCAACCGAATATCAAAATCCATTGCCTCCTGTTATCAGAAGAATGCCAGGCAAGCGACGAACCAAAAGGAGAAAAGATGCTAGTGAGGGTAATGATAAAAATAGAACTAGAGTTAGTCGTGTAGGAAGGATCATACACTGTAAGATTTGTCATCAACCAGGGCACAATAGAAGAGGCTGTAAAACACAAGCTGCAATTAGTGGTGGTAATACTGGAACACAAGTTGCAAATGGTGGTGTTGGGAGAACGAAAAATATGGTTAAGAGGGGTGGATCAAGTGCTGGTAGGAATTTTTCAAGTGCTGGTAGGGGTTGTTCAAGTTTTGGTAGGGGAGGGTCAAGTGTTGGTGGGTCACAATCTGCTCTACACGATGCTCAGTAAAGGGGAAGAACACACGAATGCTCGTGGAGTAGATCATCCTTTGTTTCCAATGATACTTTAATTTATCTGTTCGAACATGTTTGTTCTTGTTATGACAGTGCCACATGATGATATTTGTCTTTTTGAAACTATGGCAATTAGCATGTTGTTTTTTTTATTTATGATATTGCTACTTTTACTTATTTCTTTTGTTTGGATCTACTGCAACAATATCTTTTTCATCAATTCGTGTTTGTGTATAGCTGCAACCTTTGTTGGGATATCTGTTTGTTTGAGTTGTGGCTGCAAATTTTGGTTCAGTTCGCCTGCAATATTTGGATCAAAAGTGTGGCTGCAAATTTTGGTTCAGTTCACCTGCAATATTTGGATCAAAAGTGTTTTAATATGGCTGCAATATCTGGATCAAAAGTACTTTAATATGGCTGCAATATCATAGTTTTCATGGGAGTTATGGACCTACATAATAAAATAATATGACAGTGGTCACTACCAGAAATACTAATATGAAGTGGAGTAAAAAAACAATGATATGAAAAAAGTGCACAATCACTTTAACCGGTTAAGAAGGTTGCAAGTTTTGTCAAATGATGTAAGTGCAAATTTCTTAATAGTTTGGTGACTAAAATAAACACTATTATTAGTAAAGTGATGGTTTTAAAAGAAAAATTGATAGAGTGACTAAACTAGATATTATGTGAAAGTAGAGTGACTTTTCAGTGCTAAAACCCGACTCTAAATTGCAGGAAAAAGGGGTTATGGGTCGTTTGTGGGGTAAATATGGGTTGGAGGTTGGGCTTGTTTGGGTTGGGATAGGATTCCTTGGGCATAAGAGTCATATTTGGACTCAAATTGGGTTTCCTTTTTCCCCTAAAATCCCTCTAGCCGAATTTTTACTTACATATATATATTTTTATTTATTTTTTTATTAAATTAATTTATTACACCAAAAACCTCATACTTTTCATATTTTATAAATACCCGTAACTAATCCTGACGTCTTACACGATAAACCTCAGTTTTTACGACCAACTGGAAAATTATCATTTTCAAAACAAAGTTTCAAAAAATAGATTTTCACACTCTTTTATAAGCATAACACATAAAAACAAACTCCTCGTAACTTGCTAACGCTCAAATACTTGAACGAAGACTCGTTACGCAAAAACACAAAAACACCAAAACTACACAAGTCATTTCTACACCACAAAGGTGATCAAAATGAACTTTCCCAAATTACAAACTTTCCAAATCACAATAAAACCACTTACGCAAAGGGATTTAGTGCTAAAACTCACCCATATCACTCATATATCACTTCAAACACCTAATACACACCAAACAAACGTAAACCGAGTTAAGACTATCAGTCAAACTGACCTGCTAAAACCACGGTTGTTACATCATCCCCCACTTCGGGAAATCGCATCCCGAGATTTCAACTACTATAGTCACCACTCACGACAGCAAAAGGAAATTTATGGATATTTAAGCGGAATAATACCACACCATAAAATCACAGAGAAAGAACCACAAAAATGTGAACCGACTAAATACTCGAATTCACACGATATAAAACATACCGACACTCCAATAATACACGCAAATAGATACACTCCCTGATCAATAACACCAACAATCCAAACGACTTCTCACAGGTAGGTATGATACCCCCGAACCAAATGAAAAAGCCAAATGGTAACCGCAAGACGCACTCACAAATGAAAGATACCCATAAAACAAACATTTATGAATACCCCGCATCTAACTTCCACGATCTAAAATCCAACTACAAACGATCTACTTCACCAACCACATCAGCAAACAAATTTGGGTGCTTAAATTTCATCTGATCCTCACGTTCCCAAGTAAACTAAGGACCACGCTTAGAATCCCACCATACTTTTACCAGTGCTATCTCACCATACTTCAACCCTTAACTTCTCGATCCATAATCTCAACAGGTTTCTTGACAAAACGGAGAATCTTGTCAACCTTATTCTCATCTAATGGCACATGCAGACTAGCATCCGCTAACCACTTCTTTCCATTAGATACATGAAACGTATCAAACGCACTACAAAACTCCTCCAGTAATTTCAACCGATATGCCACAAGTCCAATCCTTTCCATAAATCTCAAACGGTCTTACGTATCTCGGTGCTAGCTTGCTTTTCTTACCGAAACGCACCACACCCTTCCAAGGAGATACTTTTAACCTCACAATATCACGAACACCAACCTCCAAGGGTTTACGGCAATAATCCGCATAACTCCTTTGGCGATTCTTACTGCCTTAAGTCTTTCCTTAGTCAGAAAACCTTATTCGTAATCTCTCGTTCTAGTTCAGGACCAATTAGTTGGCTTGTCCCAACCTTTGCCCACAGAACAGATGAGCTACATTACCTTCCATACAACTTTTCACACGACACATACTCAATACTAGAATGACAATTGTTGATATAGGAGAACTCAGCTAAGGATAAATGTATACCCCGGCTTCCTCCCAAAATCAAACACACCCATGCTCTCATCATACCATCCAACGCCTGATTTGTACGCTCACTTAGTCCATTCATTTAAGAACGATAAGTCGTACTCATCTTCATACACGTTCTCAAAACTGTATAACACGTTTACTACTATCGCAAAGTAAATATTTCATCATGTTTCTTGATGATCAACGCGACACCCCATGGCTCATTACCAACTCACCAAGCGAAAAGTCTCACCTACTCCTCCACACATCTTTTGCTAAGGTAATAACACGTCTTATCCATTCTCGGATGTATCACATACCTTTTCATGATTGATGTCCTTACACTTCCTCTCAATGGAACCAATAGCTGGAACGCAAAGTACATTCCTCCATCTTTGTTCCTTTCTATTTACTGGTCTAAACCAAGTAATCATTCTTCTTTCATGTTCTCAACCTTGAGCCTCTCTCTCTAGGCTGCCAGTATCATCCTCTTAACTCCGAACCGAATTATCATAACCATTGCTCACAAACATCCAAGTTTCACTCGTTCACTCCCACTCAGCGCTCTTACCACGATGTCCTCCCTTTCTTGACGATAGCGAATCAGACAATCGTAGTCACTGAGAAACTCCACACCCAACTTCTCTTCAACATATATTAACCTCTTGTCAAATATATGCTAAAGATTCTCATGATCTGGGTAGACCACACTTTCTGCTCCATACAAATATCATCTCCTAGTTCTACTCCCCAACTTTAAATCACGTATCACACAGTTCCTCTTATGGATCTTCCACCTCCGCGATGCCTACGCAATCTATAGAAAGATACAAATGAATCGTCAATAGTACCTGCCAATCCTGAGGACAATCGTCTCTCAAATGGTGTCTCAGGTACTTTCCACGCTTCACTACTTTTATCTTACTAGTGTCCACGAACACTCGCTATCGTTGACCACATTGCTGAAGAACGTATATCCTGAAGCTAAACCTCTCACTTGAAAAACTCAGCAACATCCTCTTCTTCTTCAACGAACAAATTGATAATCAACACGACAATCTATCCTAAGTAAACGACGCGAACCATGAAACCGGTCGAACTAAAACATATACTAATGAACTCAAAAGGGGTATGAATTACCGACTAACGAAGTAACGAACATCAAAATCAAAGCTAGAAAAACACAATGAGAAAATTTTCTCAAATAAAATAGACACGGATAAAATGTTCATGAAAACCCCACACAAGAAAAAATAGAATACACGTACCCATAGTAAATCCACAGGCGTACCTCAACAAAAGAAACACTCGATGAATCAAATACATAACAAGTTTGGTAAATGAGAACCATAGACAGTTCTTATTCCCGTACTCTACCTTCCCAAAAACAAATGAACACCATTTTTTTTACAAGACATATCTTAAAGTTATACACATTTTTTTAATATATATATAAACCATTTATGTAAGACATCAACATAACCATATTTATTATTATTTTTTTTCCATACTTCATTTTCACAATAATAATAATAGTTTCCATCAAACGACCTTGAAATACCCAAAACGAATTTGTAAAATGCCATAAAGACTCTAATACAACCTCTTAATCAAACGCAAAAGACATTGAAGAATTCCGAAATCAAAATAATCCTCAAACGAACTCATACCAGTGAACACTCACGCAAAAACATTGCAAACCAAACGATGAACTTACAGACTCATTCGTACAACGATCAAACCAAAATCATAGAAAAACACTGATACTAACGGGCCATAAAACATGCCACAAAATTCAATTGGTGTGTGTAAATGAGGAATCAAATATCCACACCAACTCATCACGAACCAACAATACATGAAGAATAGCATAACATTCATCCGAGGAATGAATGTATGAAATAATCAAAGAAACGAACCAGTATCCAACAACACGAATTTAATTACCCATCACCTATCATGACGTCAAAGAGAAAGAATATGGCATCTGTACCATCATGGTACGAAAAGGAATGCCAACCAAAGAATTAGGTATACAACCGAGGTGCTAGCAAACGAATCAACTTAAATACCACAACATAAGTACCCACCGATAATTGAGGTATCAACATATGATAGGTTGGATGGAATCTTACCACCTACACACCCCAACATATAACGACTGCCCAAATGGTTAAGAGAATACTTCTCTAACCATACAGCCATCACCAACATGATATCACATGCCATCTTCCACAACATATAACAACAAACATCAATCAATGCAATAATGGTCACAAGTCCACGTGTGTAATACCCTTATAATTATGTTCACGACCATAGTTATAAGACCTATTTCACACGCATACTTACTTCCAAAACCACACATCTCAATGATAACACACATATACCACATAGAACCTAATAAACCATGCAATCCATGCCATCATACTTGCAAGTCCACTTGCGTTGTAACGCATGTATAATTATGTTGGCCACCATAATTATCTATGGCCCCTTTCACAAGTGTACTCCCTCCTATGACAACACATCATGCAAACAATCACGCAAATAAAAACAAAAGATGTCTCAAACAATCATCTCGCATGGAACAATTCCATCGATCACGTAAACTCTATAATCAAAATCACTTGGATAAGGTCGATCCAATATCCAAGAGTAATCATGCTCCAACATGGCTCCAAACGGCAAAAGACAATATACGAATTCCAAAACATAACACAAAACAAAAGACGTCAATGGCTCAATGATTCGTTAAAAATCAAAGTTATATTATAAGTATAGTATTACTCAAGAGATCCGCAAAGAAATACGGATAACCCGAGGTCGTAGTCCGTGTGAAGGATGAATGGAATTTCGAATTCCCGATTCGTGAAACGTGTCGTGAAAGTGGTAAAAAGTGATTTATTTGAAATTACACTAATGAAATAGTAAATGAAGCACAAATAATCAACTAAACACGTAATTCAAGTAAGGCAACTAGAAACGTAACGTAGAAACGAATGACGTAAGCTAAAACGTAAAATAAATGTAACCGTACGAAATAAAACGCGACTTTTAAGCTACACGACTTCTACGGACTTGGAGATAATTTTTAAAAGTTAAAAATGATAAAAGAAAATTTTGAGAAAAATAAAAATATTTTTTTTGACTTTTCATTTATTTTTTATGAATTAAAAACTAATTAACTAATTAAAATTAAAAAGAAAATACAAATTAAGTGAGAAAAATGAAAAATAAATTTTGAAAATTACAAAATAACTAAAAAGTAATTTTAAAACTAAAAACTAATTAACTAATTAAAATTAAAAAGAAAATACAAAGATGGTGTTTTTAGTCTGATTTTGGGTCTAAAAAGGATGAGTGATTAAGCATTCATCAAAATCCGCCAGACTAAGGTATTGCCGTGCCCTCACGCAATGTCATCACCTCACGCTTAAAAGATAAATAATTTCAAAACCTCTCTTTACTGACGTTGTAAAGTAGCAATGATGTTCAAAAGAGATAGTAAAATCATTTATTCTAAAAAACGCTCCGTTTTCCGATTTTCATGAATAACAACTACTACTACTCTTTTTGTACTTTTTCTCATTTTTGTATAAGTGACGATTTGCTTTGACTTTCATTATCAATTCTTGGCTGTTGATAACTTTCAGGGTCAACGAGTAGAAACACTTCTCACAGAGAAGAGACCGTACGGATAAAAATCGTCATACTTGATTTTTCACAAGCTCCCAAACTAAGCGTAGAATCGAAATCATTGTTTATCAAAACTTAGATGCTAACACTGCCCACAAAAGTTACTTGTGTATTACCTCTTGTCCCCAGGTCCTAAGTTTTGTATCTCAAGATTTTAATTGTGAGAAATGAATTGCTTCATACTTTCTCGTTTTGATATTTGTTAGTCCGATAAGAGCACAAAATTTGAACGCTAAGTAGTTTCCAAACTTTCCCTCGAAAACCCCTGCATACAGAAATCGGGTCCACATGAAGGTCTCTGATCTAACACGATTTGTGGGGGCTCCCTTTTTATTTACGACCTCGGGTTATCCGTATTTCTTTGCGGATCTCTTGAGTAATACTATACTTATAATATAACTTTGATTTTTAACGAATCAAAATTTTGGTGGTTCCATTGCCGGGCCAAAATTTTGATTCGTTAAAAATCAAAGTTATATTATAAGTATAGTATTACTCAAGAGATCCGCAAAGAAATACGGATAACCCGAGGTCGTAGTCCGTGTGAAGGATTAATGGAATTTCGAATTCCCGATTCGTGAAACGTGTCGTGAATGTGGTAAAAAGTGATTTATGTGAAATTACACTAATGAAATAGTAAATGAAGCACAAATAATCAACTAAACACGTAATTCAAGTAAGGCAACTAGAAACGTAATGTAGAAACGAAAGACGTAAGCTAAAACGTAAAATAAACGTAACCGTACGAAATAAAACGCGACTTTTAAGCTACACGACTTCTACGGACTTGGAGATAATTTTTAAAAGTTAAAAATGATAAAAGAAAATTCTGAGAAAAATAAAAATATTTTTTTTGACTTTTCATTTATTTTTTATGAATTAAAAACTAATTAACTAATTAAAATTAAAAAGAAAATACAAATTAAGTGAGAAAAATGAAAAATAAATTTTGAAAATTATAAAATAACTAAAAATTAATTTTAAAACTAAAACTAATTTTTTTTGGCTTTGTATGTAATTCTAGGAAATTAAAAACTATTAATTATAATTAAAAATTCAAAATAAATTCAAAATAAATGGGAAAAATGCAAAATAAATTTCTAAAATTCTAAAATAATTGAAAATAATTTTCTTATATTTTTTTGGATTTTTCTGGGGTTTTTCTGATATTTTTGTATTTTTCAGTAATTAAAAAGTAATTAAAAATGATTAAAAATGAAAATTTAATAGGAAAAATTGCAAATTAACTCAGAAAAATATGAAATTTTCAGGGAAAATCTAAAATAATATTTGAAAGCTAGGAAAAATTTAAAAAGTAGAAAATAAGCACTGGAAGTGCTGAATGACCCAAAACAGCTTACTGAAAAGAGCTTATTAATAAGCTGACTTTGACCAATTGACCTGAAACTTTGACCCAATGATTTTTTAACTCAACTAAGCTTGTTGGAACAGATTTGAAAACCAAAATATGCTCAGAAACACAGAAAGATGCCGAAGCAGGTTCAATAAGCACAATTGATGAATAAGCAAAAAGCAAACAGATAAGCTGTAGGCAAAAATCTCAATGGATAAATCAACTATAAGCACAAATGAACTCTTATGAACAACAAAACTCATATTTTAATCCATAATTGGCAATTGCAGCCTTATATGTGAAAACAGATTCTAGGTTCTATGTACTCACTTGATGAGCCAGATGAGCTGATCAAATAAGCTGATAAGATAAATCTTATGGGTGCAAACTACTTACTGACCACCAGAGATTATAGAAACACCAATAAAGCTTATTTTCAATCCAATTTACTCACCTAAATTATGTCTAGAAAACTTGAATAAACCTGATGCACAGGGGAATTTAAGCTCAATCCGTCACCTTAAGACACAATTTCCAATAAACAATTCAACTTCAATTCCCAAAATTCTTTTTGCTTCTGATTTTCTTACTACCAAACTTCTCAAAAATGCTTTTCAAAAGTATTTCCAAACTTATTTGATCACAGGAAAAACTTATTAAAGTACTGACCAAAACTGAGTGAGCAAAAACCTTTTGACTTTTTATATATTGCAATTGTTTTGACTAAACTGGATTTCAACTGAGCTCTACTTAATCTAGATGTAATACTAAGTTGAGTTATAACTAATAAACCTAAGTGTACCCTGAATTAAACAAGATGCCAAAAGCATAGACTCACATGACAATTTTTTAAACACAGACTTGAGCTTGGAAGAATATTTTGACTATTTGCTAAAAACCTATTGAATTTGTGAGTTACTTCTATCTATATTAACCTATGTGACTAACCATAAATAAGCACAACCTCTAAAACACTCCAATATCAACAAACCACAACTATCCAAACACCCCTTCAAAGACAGTCACTACTCAAAACCACCACAGATCAATCAATTCTGACCCAAACCTCAAACTCAGTATTAATAATGATCCACTTAACTCTAATGAACTTAGAAAATCAGATCTAGATAGCAAATATACTCAAATCCTTATCAACACAGATCCAATAATGATATGCAGTAGTGACACAGTAACAACTAAAACAACTAATTCCAATGAAACAGTGAACTTAAATAAGTATGCAAATAACTAAAATCTATTTAAACAAAGCTAAAATATAAATGGACTACTAATAATAAGCAAATATATCAACTGAATATGCAAAATTAAATGGAAACTCACAATTCAAATCCCCCTCAACTCAAATAGAGGGGGTTCACTTAGCTAGCCTGTCTTTTGACAGGCCAATAGGGCTCCTTATTGGCTGCCTTCAACTCCAATATAAGCTCAGATTTTGAAATAAGCAATACAGTTGACCTTCTTTGACTCTTTTGTTTATTTAAAACTTTGATGAAACAGTACAACTTTGCTTATATAAGATGAGAAAAACAGATAATAACTATATAAAATTTTGATTTAAACCAATAAAAACTAATATGAATATATATTTTTGTATTTTTTATTTATTTATTTATTTATTTATTTTTTATTATATTTTTTTTATGAGCTGAGAAAAACAGTAAATGGAATTTAATTCAAGCAGAATATGAAAATGAAATATTAAAGCAATGAACTAAACAATAACAAGCAGAAAATTTAAATGAGAATAAGAGAACTTATATTAAAATTAAAATTTCATTAATAAAAAAACATTACAAAGAGAGTTTAACAGAATAATAATACATAAAAAGAGCACACTCAACTGACTAGGGGGAGAGGGGTATTTATACACGAATTGGGGGAAGGTCCTAGAAATCCTACATCATCAATCCAGGTGAATGGTGTGCTTGTTGTGTTTCTTCTGAGTCCCTCTAAGCCGTTTGATCAACGTGGTGCCCAATCATTGAATAATAACCCTTGGATTAGATTGATGTGACATCCTTAATCCTGCGTGAGTGCTCTGATTGGTCCACGTACCCTCCTCTGACGCTCCCTGACATGTGCCTGACACCTTCTAGAACTTTAATCATGAGGTAATTGATTTGATACGAGGTAATTTTGGGTGAAAGGGTGATTTAGGGTTTGGTGAATAGTAACTTATCTGGGTTGTGGTAAGATTTAGGGGGCGGGAAAGGATTTTGGGGGGTTTTATTAAAGTTGGGCGTTGACCGGGTTTATTAGGTGGACTGGGTAAGGGATATTAGGTGGTGGGCTGGGCTTAGGATTGTGAGATTATTATTAATGTGGATCCGGTTGGTTTGCTGGTTTAGGAGTAATAGAAAGTTTACAAGGACCAATTGTGTAATATTGCAAACCATAAGGACCAAACTTGTTATTCTTCCAAAGTTTCTTCCAAGGGCTTGAATTGCCATCCTTTGATTTATGAAGGACCAATTTGTCTTTTCTCCAATTATTTCATCAAGGACCAATTTTGTAATTATCAGAAACTTGAGGGACTAAATTCGCCATTTCTCTCAAACTTTGTCCAAGGACCATTTATGCACTTTTGTAATTCTCTGAGGAATTCTATTGATAATTTGAGCTTTCCTTGATCATTTTGCTTCCCCGGCTTCGGCTTTTGACCTTTTTCCATTCTCGTGCTTGTTTTTGTCAGTTTTGCTTTGTTTTTGTTCATTTTTCTCATATCCGTACCTGCACATACACATATACAAAAACATGCATTCTCTTGGCATTTTTGGTTAGTATTTGGTGTTTTTGGTCTGATTTTGGGTCTAAAAAGGATGAGTGATTAAGCACTCATCAAAATCCCCCAGACTAAGGTATTGTCGTGCCCTCACGCAATGTCATCACCTCACGCTTAAAAGATAAATAATTTCAAAACCTCTCTTTACTGACGTTGTAAAGTAGCAATGATGTTCAAAAGAGATAGTAAAATCATTTATTCTTAAAAACACTCCATTTTCCGATTTTCATGAATAACAACTACTACTACTCTTTTTGTTCTTTTTCTCATTTTTATATAAGTGACTGTTTGCTTTGACTTTCATTATCAATTCTTATTTGTTGATAAATTTCAGGGTCAACGAGTAGAAACACTTCTCACAGAGAAGAGACCGTACGGATAAAAATCGTCATCCTTGATTTTTCACAAGCTCCCAAACTAAGCGTAAAATCGAAATCATTGTTTATCAGAAGTTAGATGCTAACACTGCCCACAAAAGTTACTTGTGTATTACCTCTTGTCCCCAGGTCCTAAGTTTTGTATCTCAAGATTTTAATTGTGAGAAATGAATTGCTTTATACTTTCTCGTTTCGATATTTGTTAGTCCGATAAGAGCACAAAATTTGAACGCTAAGTAGTTTCCAAACTTTCCCTCGAAAACCCCTGCATACAGAAATCGGGTCCACATGAAGGTCTCTGATTTAACACGATTTGTGGGGGCTCCCTTTTTATTTATGACCGAGACATACCATGTTTGATACCCGAAATGAAAGCTTTTTATTAGGGAAACCCTGGAGTCGAAGCTTGGCATTTTTGCATAATCATAAGCACTTTAATAATACTTTGGTCCTTAGTCCTTTATTTCTTTTACAGTCAACGGTTTATGAGCCGCCAAGATGTAAGAGCTTAATTATGACATTGGATTTCTATCCGCTGCTTTTTTATAGCTTTGGATTCCTTTGCCTTTTTATTTGGCTTTGGACTATTATTATCGATATTCATAATCATATGCCAAACCCCGAATCCTACGGCCTTTATTAAGATCACAACATCGGTTGCGAACCGGCAAGATGCAATAGTCTATTTCACCGTAACACTGGCAGTACCCCTATGTGTACCAAACCCCCATATGCAGAGATTTTGTTGGGAACGAGAAAAAACTAAGTATTGCCCAAACCGTATACCCTTAATTAATCCTAGACATCTACTATATATTGGTGACGTTTCTGATGGGAACAAGGAGGCCATAAGTACCTCTCGTGGGCTTTTTAAATCCCAGTAATGCGATCCGTGTATAGCACGAAACTTCTAAATAAACTCTATCATTCCTTGATCTCCGCAAATTTAAAATCCCAAGTAATGAGATCCGCGGATGCTTAGCCATATCTTTTGATTATTTTGGTTAAGGGAGACGAGCTAGGGCTCAACACGCCCGGTCAAGTCGGAACATTTATTTATACTCTCGCCGGTAGGAAAGTCAAAACAAGGTGTCAAAACTTATTATTATATCATATATCATTTTTTCATTCATTTTTTTTCATTAAAAAGCGGTGACAAAAATTAAAACCTTTGGTGGAAAACGGAGTTGCGCAAGTTAAACAGCTCAGACGATGGTACAGGTCAAATCGAATCGAAGATTCACCCCCCAGACTAAAGTGAAACATTGTCCTCAATGTTTTAAGGGACGGGTAATCCTACGTAAAATCTAAGGCCGTTTATTAAGTATGCCAAGAGAAAAACGTTAGTCGATAAGATTTTTGATATGGTGAATTTCCGAAAGAGCAGCGAAGAATGAGACTCGAGTGGAGAGAACAACAAACCACGAGCACGAGAGTCCTCAAACTTCGGGGAAATTCCTGAACATTCATAAACAACCACGAAAACACGAGTTTGGAAAGGGTCGCCCCCCTCACGTCACGTTATTAAAGAAAATAGAAAATTAAGAAGATGAAATGGATAAGCATGAGGCGCCTCCCACGAAGCGCTTGTTTTTGTTTACCGAGTCACATGAGCTTGACTCGATCCCCGAATTTAATCGTCCTTGGGGAAAGTCTGGAGATCCGGGACAACCATGGGTGGTATGTCCCCTCCGAAGTAATGTTTGATACGTTGACCATTCACCTTGAAATTGGGACCATTAGGTTGAGCAAGTTCAACGGTTCCATAAGGAAATACTTGGGTAATGGTGAATGGTCCAGACCAACGGGTTTTTAATTTGCCCGAGAAAATCTTTAATCGAGAATTGAAAAGAAGGACTCGGTCACCAACATTGAAGACGCGATCTTTAATTTTAGCATCGTGAATCCTCTTTGTCTTCTCTTTGTAGATCAAAGAATTCTCATAGGCCTGATCACGAAGCTCGACTAATTCATTCAATTGAACTTTACGGTGATCACCCGCGGTTTGAATATCAAAATTTGCATGTTTCAAGGCCCAGTAGGCCTTGTGCTCACGTTCAAAGGGCAAATGGCAGGCCTTCCCGAAAACCAACTTGTAAGGAGTGCACCCAATGGGTGTTTTGTAAGCTGTACGGAAGGCCCAAAGTGCATCATCTAATTTATCGGCCCATGAAGCACGATGTTCACCTACGGTCCTTTCTAAAATTCGTTTCAAGCCACGATTGGAGACCTCAACTTGACCACTCGTCTGTGGATGATATGCCGTAGAAAGACGATGTGTGACACCATATTTGAGCATAACTTTAGCGAATTGGTCATTATAGAAATGGGTCCCATGATCGCTTATAATAGCACGAGGTGCACCAAATCGGGCGAAGAGACTTTTAAGAAATTTCACTACAACTCGGGCGTCATTGGTGGGTAGCGCCTTCGCTTCGACCCATTTGGACAAGTAATCGACGGCCACGAGTATATATTTGTTACCACGAGAAGACGGGAATGGACCCATGAAATCGATACCCCAGACGTCAAAAATCTCACAGACTTGGATAGCATTTTGAGGCATCTCGTCCTTCTGAGAAATTTTTCCTTGACGCTGGCAAGAATCACATGATTTAACCAACTCATGAGCATCCCGGTAAATCTACGGCCAGTAGAAGCCGGAATCAAAAACTTTCTTAACGGTGAAGTTGGCACCATGATGTCCCCCCGTGGGTCCATTGTGGCATGCCATAAGAATTTCAGCGGCTTCTTTGCCGTGAACGCACCGTCGGATCACTTGATCCGCACATATCTTAAACAAGTAGGGGTCGTCCCAGAAATAATGCTTAACATCTTTGAAGAATTTTTTCTTCTGCTGGAACGACATCCCTTTCCGGATAAAATTCCCCGCATGGTAATTCGCAAAGTCGGCGAACCATGGGGTACTAGAATCACAATGTGATAAACTCCCCAGTGTCTCGAGAGGAAATGCTTCGTTAATCTCCTTTTTCTCGAAAACACTTTGGTGGGGATTCTTTAAACGTGATAGGTGATCAGCAGCAAGGTTCTCAGCTCTCTTTTTATCTCGAATTTCAACATTGAATTCTTGAAGGAGTAGAACCCACCGCATTAAGCGTGGCTTAGCATCTTGTTTCGTCATAAGGTACTTAAGAGCCGAATGATCCGTATACACTATGCATTTCTTTAAAAGCAAATAAGGTCGAAACTTTTCAAAAGCGTAAATGACGGCTAACATTTCTTTCTCAGTAGTCGTATAATGGTATTGAGCGTCGGTCATTGTTTTACTAGCATAGTGTATCGGTTGAAAATGTTTAGACTTGCGTTGCCCCAGGACTGCACCAATGGAATAATCGCTAGCATCGCACATTAGCTCGAAGGGCAAGTCCCAATCGGGGGCAACTAAGATGGGAGCCTCCGTTAACTTCTTTTTAAGAATATTGAATGCTTCGATGCATTCATTTGAGAAGATAAACGGAGCATCTTTTTCAAGCAAGTGGGTCAGAGGCCGGGCTATCTTAGAAAAATCTTGAATGAAACGTCGGTAAAAGCCGGCATGACCTAGAAAACTTCTAATTCCTTTTACAGTCGTGGGTTGAGGTAATTTTGCAATAACATCGACTTTAGCTCTATCGACCTCAATCCCGGATTTTGATATCTTATGGCTGAGGACAATGCCCTCTTTGACCATGAAATGGCACTTCTCCCAATTTAAAACCAAGTTGGTGTCTTCACACCGTTTCAACATATTTTCTAAATGGGAGAGGCACAAAGTGAAAGAATCTCCATAAACTGAGAAATCATCCATGAAAACTTCCATGGTTTTCTCGATCATGTCCGAAAATATAGACATCATACACCTTTGGAACGTGCCTGGAGCATTGCATAAGCCAAAAGGCATACGACGATAGGCAAACGTTCCATAAGGGCAAGTAAAAGTAGTTTTTTCCTGGTCCGGAGGGTCAATAGGTATTTGAAAATAGCCGGAAAATCCATCAAGAAAACAATAGAACTCATTTTCCGCTAGGCGTTCTAGCATTTGATCCATAAATGGAAGTGGGAAATGGTCCTTACGAGTCGCATTATTCAATTTACGATAATCAATACAAACTCTCCATCCGGTAACAAGACGTGTCGGAATCAATTCATTATCTTAATTTGTTACGACGGTCATTCCACCTTTCTTCGGTATGCAGTGGACTGGGCTAACCCAAGAGCTATCCGAGATTGGATAAATCATTCTGGCATCGAGGAGTTTGATAACTTCCTTTTTGATAACCTCATGAATTTTCGGGTTAACCCGTCGTTGTTGCTGAACGGACGGCTTGTAATTGTATTCAAGTAAGATCTTATGCGTGCAAAAACGAGGGTCGATACCCTTAATATCAGAAATTTGCCAAGCGATGGCACTCTTATGCTTCCTGAGCACATCTAAGAGACGTTTCTTCTCCTCATCTGTAAGATCTTTAGAAATTATGACGGGAAGTTTGTCGGGTTCTTCCAAAAATGCGTATTCGAGATGAGGAGGTAAATCCTTGAGCTCGGGCTCCGGAGGATTCTCAGTAGACGGCTTAACTTCTTTAACGTCAGCCATTTTAAGGTCAAGCGGAGGGAGGGACGGGTTGGGATCTTCATTTAATAATTTCTCAATCAAAAGAACATCTCCCTCCGGGTCAGAATCGGAATGATCAATTTCCGGTGAAATCGAATCATTAGCAAGAAAGGCCTCGATCTCTTCCAAGATGAAATCACTTCCCTCAAACGGAGTAAGGGAAGGGGAAGGATCGGAAATTATTGGTTCAGAAGAATGAGTGGGATTGCCACTCGAAGCATGTTCGGTAAAACCAAGTAACTCTTGAGCGTACTCCTCCGTAACTTTGTTGATAACGTCGATTCGGTTAACGGAATATTTGTCAAACTCGGAGGAGTACCTTGCGGTTTGATCCAAGTTAAAAGTTACGGCTTCGGTACCAACGCGTAGGGTAATTTCTTCATCGAAAACATCAATTAAAGCACGGCCAGTCCTTAGGAAACCTCTCCCGAGAATGAGAGGTACCCGCGGATCAGCATCAAAATCAACAACGACAAAATCGGCAGGGAAATGGAATTTTCCCACATTAACGAAGACATCCTCGGCTATTCCCATCGGGCGGGAAGTAGTTCGGTCGGCTAGCTCGAGGGTCATGCAAGTCGGAGTTAATTCGGGTAAAGACAACTTCTTCCAAATAGATAACGGCATTAGGTTAATGCTAGCGCCAAGATCGGCCAAGGCGAAGCATTAAACCATCCCAGGAAAATTACACGGAATGAGAAATCGTCCGGGGTCTTCAAGCTTTTCGGGCAGCTTTTTGAGGATAACCGCCGAGCAATTCTCATTCATCTGGGTTCGTGATATTTCAAAAAAAATTTCCTTATTATTCAAAAGACCTTTTAGCATAGAAGCAAATTTAGGCATTAAAAGTATAGCATCCGTGAGACTTATGTCAAAGTGTAATTCTTGAAAAATCTGATAAAACTTTTCCATCTGGTTTTTATCGTTCTCACGGTGCTTTTGTTCGTTTAAGCGTGACGGATAAGGCAAATTTGTTTTGACGGGAGTATCTTTCTCAGTTTCGTTAACAACTTTATCTTTTCCTTTGGACGTCGGGACCACCGGAGGTTGGATGTTCTCGGTCCTTCCATTATTACTAGGAATTTCCGTATCCGTTGTCGCCTCGGTTTCACGGATGACTACCTTAGGAGACGAAGAAGAGGAAGGGGTAGTCGGAGCCGTTGGTCCATCGATTTTAACACCACTCCTAGTTGTGATCGCCTTAGCATCGCCCCTCGGGTTAGCGATCGTGTTGCTTGGAAGAGTACCCGAACCCGAGGGTCGATCATTTAAAGACTTCTTCAATTCGGACATTTGATTGATTAACATTTTATTCATTTCCTCTTGACTTTTCATAAACTGCTTAAGTAATTCATCCTAAGACGACTGATTCACAACTGGATTTTGAAAATTTTGACCACAATTGTTGTTATTGAAACCTTGATTCTGAAAATTCTGATTTCCATGATTATAATTCCCATGATTAACATTTTGAAAATTTCCATGAAAATTCCCTTGATTCGGGCCTTGATTATAATTTCCCCGATTTTGATTTTGAAAACCATGATTTTGATTCTGAAAACCATTGTTCATCCGATTTTGATTAGCATTGTGATTAAATTGATGATTTCGGTTTTGCACATTTTGATTTACTTGATTGACTTGATTAACTTGAGTCGGTTGATTGAAACCGGGTGGTCCAACATAATGGTTCGAACGGTAGCTAAGAAAATTTCGGTCACCTTGTGGTTGGTATCCGTTACCGCCCATATTGTAGGTTCCCGAAGCAGCATACACATTCTCGTGAGTAAAGCCACCGGTGGCTGGGCACTCAAAATACGAATGAGGACCACCACAAGTGTCACAAACATTGTTGACCATATTGACTTGATGGTTTTTGACTTGATTTTGATTCTGAGACGTTTGGTGCATTCGTAAAACAGCAGTTGACAAATCATCGAGTTTCTTAGTAATTGCGGCTATTTTAGAATTAGACGTAGAAGAATTGTGAGCAACGGTTGTTCTTGACTCATTCCTCTCGGCAGAGGAATCCCAGTAATTATAATGAGCAGTCATATTCTCAATAAGTTCGTAACAATCTTCAGGACGTCGTTTCATAAAAGTTCCACCCGCAGCTGCATTGATCGTGTCCCGATGTCGCAAAGTCAAACCATTGTAAAACGTATCAATTATCGTAACAAGAAGCATGTTATGGTTTGGACACCGATCAATAGCAAGCTTATAGCGTTCCCAAGCTTCGAATAAAGATTCGTCGGGAAGCTGACGGAAATTGCTAATATCGCTTCGAAGTTTCGTCACCATCGATGGTGGAAAATATTTCGCCAAGAACTTCGATACCATTTCTTCGAAGGTATGAATCGAGTTCTTGGGAAGACGATCAAACCAAGCGGTGGCATGATGTGTAAGAGAATAGGGGAAGAGAGAAAGACGAAGGGCGTCATCGGAGACCCCATGTTGTTTCATACTTTGGGTGACGGTTAAAAATTTGTCGAGATGCTTGTTAGCATCGTCACCCGGTAATCCATGAAATTGGCATGAATTTTGGACTTGTTGAATCATGTGGTGCTTAAGTCCAAAATCCGTAGCCTCAATATTGAGAGGGGCAATCGGACCGCCTCTACCGTGCATTGTCGGTTGACACAGCTCCTCCATCGTTCGGAGATCGAGAGCTGGTGCATTTTGAACAACACCCACCGGAGGGTGTTGATTGTTGTGGTTATTTTGTTCCATTTCCGTAATGTTTGGGAAACGAACTTTGTGTGTGTGACGTATCAAACTCTCGGGGTTCGATAATGGAGAAATAAGACGTTTAGAAGATGAACGGGAAATCTTTTGTTCCATTTCCATTATTTTGAAAGATAAAAGAAAAATCAAATTTGAAAAGGAAAATCTTTTTGTATTTTTGTTTTTATAAAGCAAAATTCAAATACTTAAACTTTTGTTTTTTCTCTTTTTCAAATGTTACGTTAATCGTAAACCGTTTCCTTTAAACCTACTCGCGACGGAACGGGAGAGAAGAATGGATCTCTCTTCTGCTTATTGGGAGACTTATTTGGTTTACAACGCCCTTCCTTTCGGTCGAGTCGAGGCTGTAACTTTATTATTTTTTTGGTGTTTTTGAAAACACTTTAGGAAAAGTGTTTTTGATTTTTCAATTTTTATAGTTTTTATAGAAAATATGTACAAGGAAGGTTTTTAAAACACAATTTCGAAAAACGAAAACGAAAAATTCATTTCAACCTTCCCCGGCAGCGGCGCCAAAATTTTGATTCGTTAAAAATCAAAGTTATATTATAAGTATAGTATTACTCAAGAGATCCGCAAATAAATACGGATAACCCGAGGTCGTAGTCCGTGTGAAGGATGAATGGAATTTCGAATTCCCGATTCGTGAAACGTGTCGTGAAAGTGGTAAAAAGTGATTTATGTGAAATTACACTAATGAAATAGTAAATGAAGCATAAATAATCAACTAAACACGTAATTCAAGTAAGGCAACTAGAAACGTAACGTAGAAACGAAAGACGTAAGCTAAAACGTAAAATAAACGTAACCGTACGAAATAAAACGCGACTTTTAAGCTACACGACTTCTACGGACACGGAGATAATTTTTAAAAGTTAAAAATGATAAAAGAAAATTTTGAGAAAAATAAAAATATTTTTTTTGACTTTTCATTTATTTTTTATGAATTAAAAACTAATTAACTAATTAAAATTAAAAAGAAAATACAAATTAGGTGAGAAAAATGAAAAATAAATTTTGAAAATTATAAAATAACTAAAAAGTAATTTTAAAACTAAAAACTAATTTTTTTTGGCTTTGTATGTAATTCTTGGAAATTAAAAACTATTAATTCTAATTAAAAATTCAAAATAAATTCAAAATAAATGGGAAAAATGCAAAATAAATTTCTAAAATTCTAAAATAATTGAAAATAATTTTCTAATATTTTTTTGGATTTTTCTGTGGTTTTTCTGATATTTTTGTATTTTTCAGTAATTAAAAAGTAATTAAAAATGTTTAAAAATGAAAATTTAATAGGAAAAATAGCAAATTAACTCAGAAAAATATGAAATTTTCAGGGAAAATCTAAAATAATATTTGAAAGCTAGGAAAAATTTAAAAAGTAGAAAATAAGCAATGGAAGTGCTTAATGACCCAAAATAGCTTATTGAAAAGAGCTTATTAATAAGCTGACTTTGACCAATTGACCTGAAACTTTGACCCAATGATTTTTTAACTCAACTAAGCTTGTTGGAACAGATTTGAAAACCAAAATATGCTCAGAAACACAGAAAGATGCCGAAGCAGGTTCAATAAGCACAATTGATGAATAAGCAAAAAGCAAACAGATAAGCTGTAGGCAAAAATCTCAATGGATAAATCAACCATAAGCACAAATGAACTCTTCTGAACAACAAAACTCAGATTTCAATCCATAATTGGCAATTGCAGCCTTATATGTGAAAACAGATTCTAGGTTCTAAGTACTCACTTGATGAGCCCGATGAGCTGATTAAATAAGCTGATAAGATAAATCTTTTGGGTGCAAACTACTTACTGACCACCAGAGATTATAGAAACACCAATAAAGCTTATTTTCAATCCAATTTACTCACCTAAATTATGTCTAGAAAACTTGAATAAACCTGATGCACAGGGGAATTTAAGCTCAATCAGTCACCTTAAGACACAATTTCCAATAAGCAATTCAACTTCAATTCCCAAAATTCTTTTTGCTTCTGATTTTCTTACTACCAAACTTCTCAAAAATGCTTTTCAAAAGTATTTCCAAACTTATTTGATTATAGGAAAAACTTATTAAAGTACTGACCAAAACTGAGTGAGCAAAAACCTTTTGACTTTTTATATATTGCAATTGTTTTGACTAAACTGGATTTCAACTGAGCTCTACTTAATCTAGATGTAATACTAAGTTGATTTATAACTGATAAACCTAAGTGTACCCTGAATTAAATAAGATGCCAAAAGCATAGACTCACATGACAATTTTTTAAACACAGACTTGAGCTTGGAAGAATATTTTGACTATTTGCTAAAAACCTACTGAATTTGTGACTTACTTCTATCTATATTAACCTATGTGACTAACCATAAACAAGCACAACCTCTAAAACACTCCAATATCAACAAACCACAACTATCCAAACACCCCTTCAAAGACAGTCACTACACAAAACCTCCACAGATCAATCAATTCTGACCCAAACCTCAAACTCAGTATTAATAATGATCCACTTAACTCTAATGAACTTAGAAAATCAAATCTAGATAGCAAATATACTCAAATCCTTATCAACACAGATCCAATAATGATATGCAGTAGTGACACAGTAACAACTAAAACAACTAATTCCAATGAAACAGTGAACTTAAATAAGTATGCAAATAACTAAAATCTATTTAAACAAAGCTAAAATATAAATGGACTACTAATAATAAGCAAGTATATCAACTGAATATGCAAAATTAAATGGAAACTCACAATTCAAATCCCCCTCAGCTCAAATAGAGGGGGTTCACTTAGCTAGCCTGTCTTTTGACAGGCCAATGGGTCTCCTTATTGGCTGCCTTCAACTCCAATATAAGCTCAGCTTTTGAAATAAGCAATACAGTTGACCTTCTTTGACTCTTTTGTTTATTTAAAACTTTGATGAAACAGTACAACTTTGCTTATATAAGATGAGAAAATCAGATAATAACTATATAAAATTTTGATGTTAACCAATAAAAACTAATATGAATATATATTTTTGTATTTTTTATTTATTTGTTATTATTATTTTTTTATTTTTTTTATGAGCTGAGAAAAACAGTAAATGGAATTTAATTCAAGCAGAATATGAAAATGAAATATTAAAGCAATGAACTAAACAATAACAAGCAAAAAATTTAAATGAGAATAAGAGAACTTATATTAAAATTAAAATTTCATTAATAAAAAAACATTACAAAGAGAGTTTAACAGAATAATAATACATAAAAAGAGCACACTCAACTGACTAGGGGGAGAGGGGTATTTATACACGAATTGGGGGAAGGTCCTAGAAATCCTACATCATCAATCCAGGTGAATGGTGTGCTTGTTATGTTTCTTCTGAGTCCCTCTAAGCCGTTTGATCAACGTGGTGCCCAATCATTGAATAATAACCCTTGGATTAGATTGATGTGACATCCTTAATCCTGCGTGAGTGCTCTGATTGGTCCACGTACCCTCCTCTGACGCTCCCTGACATGTACCTGACACCTTCTAGAACTTTAATCATGAGGTAATTGATTTGATACGAGGTACTTTTGGGTGAAAGGGTGATTTAGGGTTCGGTGAATAGTAACTTATCTGGGTTGTGGTAAGATTTAGGGGGCGGGAAAGGATTTTGGGGGTTTTTATTAAAGTTGGGCGTTGACCGGGTTTATTAGGTGGACTGGGTAAGGGATATTAGGTGGTGGGCTGGGCTTAGGATTGTGAGATTATTATTAATGTGAATCCGGTTGGTTTGGTGGTTTAGGAGTAATAGAAATTTTACAAGGACCAATTATGTAATATTGCAAACCATAAGGACCAAACTTGTTATTCTTCCAAGGGCTTGAATTGCCATCCTTTGATTTATGAAGGACCAATTTGTCTTTTCTCCAATTATTTCATCAAGGACCAATTTTGTAATTATCAGAAACTTCAGGGACTAAATTCGCCATTTCTCTCAAGCTTTATCCGGGGACCATTTATGCACTTTTGTAATTCTCTGAGGAATTCTATTGATAATTTGAGCTTTCCTTGATCATTTTGCTTCCCCGGCTTCGGCTTTTGACCTTTTTCCATTATCGTGCTCGTTTTTGTCAGTTTTGCTTTGTTTTTGTTCATTTTTCTCATATCCGTACCTGCACATACACATATACAAAAACATGCATTCTCTTGGCATTTTTGGTTAGTATTTGGTGTTTTTGGTCTGATTTTGGGTCTAAAAAGGATGAGTGATTAAGCACTCATCAAAATCCCCCAGACTAAGGTATTGTCGTGCCCTCACGCAATGTCATCACCTCACGCTTAAAAGATAAATAATTTCAAAACCTCTCTTTACTGACGTTGTAAAGTAGCAATGATGTTCAAAAGAGATAGTAAAATCATTTATTCTTAAAAACGCTCCGTTTTCCGATTTTCATGAATAACAACTACTACTACTCTTTTTGTTCTTTTTCTCATTTTTATATAAGTGACGGTTTGCTTTGACTTTCATTATCAATTCTTATCTGTTGATAACTTTCAGGGTCAACGAGTAGAAACACTTCTCACAGAGAAGAGACCGTACGGATAAAAATCGTAATCCTTGATTTTTCACAAGCTCCCAAACTAAGCGTAAAATCGAAATCATTGTTTATCAGAAGTTAGATGCTAACACTGCCCACAAAAGTTACTTGTGTATTACCTCTTGTCCCCAGGTCCTAAGTTTTGTATCTCAAGATTTTAATTGTGAGAAATGAATTGCTTCATAGTTTCTCGTTTCGATATTTGTTAGTCCGATAAGAGCACAAAATTTGAACGCTAAGTAGTTTCCAAACTTTCCCTCGAAAACCCCTGCATACAGAAATTGGGTCCACATGAAGGTCTCTGATTTAACACGATTTGTGGGGGCTCCATTTTTATTTACGACCGAGACATACCATGTTTGATACCCGAAACGGAAGCTTTTTATTAGGGAAACCCCGGAGTCGAAGCTTTGCATTTTTGCATAATCATAAGCACTTTAATAATACTTTGGTCCTTAGTCCTTTATTTCTTTTACAGTCAACGGTTTATGAGCCGCCAAGATGTAAGAGCTTTATTACATGAATTAGATCAATAACTAATTAACTGAATGAAAACTAGTATCGAAAATATACCTTGATCTTGATTTTAGCTTCAATAATAAAAACCCTGATTTTTTTCTTCTTGATTCTCCATGTGTCGACTCTAAATTGCAGGAAAAAGGGGTTATGGGTCGTTTTTGGGGTAAATATGGGTTGGAGGTTGGGCTTGTTTGGGTTGGGATAGGATTCCTTGGGCATAAGAGTCATATTTGGACTCAAATTAGGTTTCCTTTTTCCCCTAAAATCCCTCTAGCCGAATTTTTACTTACATATATATATTTTTATTTATTTTTTTATTAAATTAGTTTACTACACCAAAAACCTCATACTTTTCATATTTTATAAATACCCGTAACTAATCCTGACGTCTTACGCGATAAACCTCAGTTTTTACGACCAACCGGAAAATTATCATTTTCAAAACAAAGTTTCCAAAAATAGATTTTCACACTCTTTTATAAGCATAACACATAAAAACAAACTCTTCGTAACTTGCTAACGCTCAAATACTTGAACGAAGACTCGTTACGCAAAAACACAAAAACACCAAAACTACACAAGTCATTTCTACACCACAAAGGTGATCAAAATGAACTTTCTCAAATTACAAACTTTCCAAATCACAATAAAACCACTTACGCAAAGGGATTTAGTGCTAAAACTCACCCATATCACTCATATATCACTTCAAACACCTAATACACACCAAACAAACGTCAACCGAGTTAAGACTATCAGTCAAACTGACCTGCTAAAACCACAGTTGTTACAATAAATAAACACACAATTTACTCAACCTATGGGCTATTAAGCCCATTAATACATACAATCCCAAATGCGCCACAACTAGGCTTGACCTGTTACTACACAACCCAATAACGCAACATACACAAAATATAACCGACACTCTTTTGCTTTTATTGGGGTTCGACCCTTTATTAAAACGAAACACACCCTAAATTACTAAAAACACAACATTACACTTACCCACTAAGCCTACAAAAGCTGGAAAATAAGCTTAACCCAAATCACACTCGTTTTGTTGTTCACTAAAAATTGAACACACTCCAATAAGCTAGGACTAAAACCTGAAATAAACACAAACATGAATCAATTATAAACACCATGTGGTGATACTAGGCGACCCATGATACATCCACACACCCTATGTGGGTGTTGGTCGACTCGTGAGCAAAACCAGCAAACAACACCAACCCTTATGGGTTCCTTATATTGACGAAGTTAAACACAAACATCACAACAAATCACAAATGCAAACAATACTTGACTAAATAACAAAACACCATCAAGACACGACGCCGAGGACTCGGATAACATACCACATCATGGTCGTTACTCCCTTGAGTCATTTCACTCTTCATTCGAACAAACACAATCCACCAACACAAATAAATAAACAACGAAAATCGGACATAAACATCCACACGACATCCAGTATAAACACTGAACAACATTAATGTATGCATGACTTGTAATTATAATTTGGATCGTTTTAGTTATCGTAAAATTATGTTTTAAGTCGTAGGGTTATTTTTTTAGAATTAAAAGAGAAATTTAAGTATTATTACTATTTTGTTTAGGATATTAGTTTACAGGTGGGAAATTTTTAGAGAAAGTTACTTGTAATTATAATATGGATGGTTTTAATTATTGTTTAATTATGTTTATGGCAGTTAAACGTACCAACTTTTTTATTGGATGCATCAAGTGCGAAAAGAAAGAAATGGTTATCGAATATGAGAGGAAAAATTTCAAAGTGATATGCAAGAACAAAGTATCAAAGCATAGCCTGCTTGATGGGCGAGCAAGCCTTATAAATATCGTTAAAAAAGTTAAGTTAACAAAAAAATAAGCTATATGTATAACCAACACTCGAATGAAACTTCAATACGCTCAAAGGGTTGTTTTTCCTGAAGCAAATATGATTGCATCTTAGTGATTTAGTTCAACCAATACGTGAATGAAACAACAAATAATAGACCATAAATAAGAAGATTTATAAGATGAAATGAGAAGTACCGCAACGGCTTTTTTTGCTCTAGAAACAGTTACATCAAAGTGATCATCATTCAAGCCAAGATCACTAGAAAAACCCCTGTTAGCACAACATTCCAAAAGAAACTCCATAAGTATTTTTCTGTTTATCGCAATTATTAAAAAAAACACGTCAATGTTGAAGATTCCATATACAATATCAAATCCTATTTCAACCTTAACTAAAACGAACATATATCAAGTAATAGTAAAGTGTATTTAAGTGTACCGAAAAATCCATGACTGCGATATGTGATTAATGTCATAATAATAATTATCAAATGAATTGATTAACTAAATGACAAATAGTAATATACCTCTCCTTGAGTAGTACATGGTCCAATATACGATTTGCATCCGTATGTCTATTCTAGAGCTTGCAACGATTTCAAAACACAATTAAACAATTAAGCTGACACAGCCCACAACTCGAGCCTAATTTTATAGAATATATTATTACCTCTTTAACCTGGTCACAAACCATCGTGAACTCCGACAGAGGCCAACTCAACTTGTGCTACATATACAACGGCAAATTTATTCTATTTGGCAACACAAATAACAACTAAACTCACATAAGAGCATTGCCCATTTTTATTCTATTTGGCATACCACATCTTGTTTGTGCTCACTATTTCGACTCACATAATTATAAGTGGCTGATTTAAAATTGTGTTTTAACACGTTAGTTATTTAGACAAATTCTCATATAACATTTTCTAAAAAACTTTTAACATACGATTGGTATTTAAAGTTGTGTTCTTTATAATCATCAAATGAGCTATTAAAGAATTACAAGCAAATCAAGAAGTAATACTAATTTCACAAACACATATTCCGACATTGTGGTGTCAAATTAACCATATAACATTAAAGATTACACTGCATTTTATTTTTTCTTGTTTTTATGTGATGCTTATGGATTCCTTACTAAAAACTACTAATAAGTAGATTAGAAATTCAAGAATAAGCAATCCCAAACACCGTAATAATTGGTTCTTTCTCTTATTAAAGTCATATATCGTAACTATTAGTAGCCCGCTAAGATGAAAACACGAAATTGTTACCTCAACTCTCTTTATTTCCATCTCAAGTCTTACACACACATTAGTAAATAATCATCAAGCGGAAGTAAGCGTATGTTAGCTTCGGCAACATGTACATTAGTTTGTAGGTGAGCATGTTCTGGCAGGTTGGGCTTAAGCACATCCAAGAGGATAGTCGTCGCCTCCGTTATTAGGTTCCTCTGAAAGATTGAATGGGAAAAATATACTTAAAATCGATTACATTCATAAGATAGATATAACTACATGTATTCAGAATAGAAAAGCTTTGAGATCATTAAAGTAGTAAATATAACATGCAAATCCAAATATGTTTAAGAACCTGGAGGAAAAGATCTCTAATTGTGTTGTAATCAACTGGACAACCGCTTAAAACCTGATCAACTAACGACAGCAATCAGTGTTTCATTGTCAAATAGAGTGCTTCTGCTTCTTATTTACCACAAAATAACATTTTTGGATATTGAATCTCGTATCAGCTACAACAATAGATTTCCTACAGGCATCATAAAAAATACCTATGCACCCTTTCTTTTAACCTTACTTTGAGGGACTACTACAAAAGGCCTCTCAGTATTTCACAGAAATGTCTATCAGGATCAGAAGTTGTTCAACACTCAAAATAAATTATTTATTATCTTAAACAGCTACAAACAATATAAGCATATCCAACACTATCTTGAGCATCCCTAATATGTAATGAATGAACAATTAAATGTTCTAAATGATCTACATATCTATGCCTCATCATAATATTGTAGGTGAACACAAAGGCGTAATAAAAATATAATATTACCTTAACAGCAATACCAAATTTAGCACAATCAATCGCAAGGTGGATAGATCAGTCAATTGTTTCTTTGTCCGTGTTAGTGTTGTATATACATGAACCAAAGCTAGGTACCAAAACAATAGTTGTGTATTCTTTAGAATTTGCATTAGGTCTAGAAGTTAGATCTATACACCACTTGGTTTTTTTCTGAGGTTTAATGGCCGTTAATTTCAACCCAAGCCTATATTTGCTCATTGCCTGACCTGACTAAAAGTAAGTCAACAGAAAGTGTAAAGGGGAGGGGAGTACCTCAGTCATAAGACAACTCGAGGGCTCAATACCATCTGGTCACAACATATTTGGTCATGAAATCCGTCTCAGCTGTTGTTCTTGCAAACCCAAAGTCACATATATTTAGGTCACAATTTGCATTCAGAAGCAAGTTGCTTGGTTTTAGATCTTGATGCAATACATTTTTCATCCAAGCTATCCTTCCCACTGTAGAGTTATTAGTTAGTTACTCTCCAAATTTCTCAAAATTACCTTCACCCTACGCAACAAAGAGTAAAATGTGAAGTTAAATATATGTATAGATTATGCCGTCAAAACAGGTATGTAGCAAGGGAAAAAAAGCAGATTCTGTTAAAATTTTCCCAAAATGAACTATAGAGATCCGATTTACACAGTTTTACCTTCGCTAATATATTTCTCAGTACCTGCTATATCTTCATCCCCAGGCGTCAAGGTCTCTACCAAGTACTCCTTGACAGACACGCTTATTCGATATCAGTTTTGGCTCCATATTTCTTGATTGTTGCGCACACCTATATACAGTCCAATAAGTATGTATCATTTGTGTTAAAAAGGAAGGTTATCATACTTCTTGATTGTTACACGCACCTATATACTAACTATGCCAATTGTTCGTGTAGCAAATATAGGATCTCCACCTTGTAGTCCAGTGCTGCTTGATCCTACAAATTCAGTTCATAGATGCCTTCCAGGCTAAGACAAATACTATGATGTTAATATTGCAACTAGAATAGCAAAACCATGCAGTAACAAATGAAAAAACACAACACTATCTAGAGGTGACTCTGATATATGTCGATTCAGGTTCTTTGAATGAATTTCCTTGACACAACCGATATCATTTGTTTCCCCCATACACAATTCCCTTAGATTGGAAGGTTCACCAGACAAGTTATCTGGCTGAAATCATGAAGAAGAAAGTTAATATTTACCTAAAAAGATTAAAAATGAAAGAAACTTATTAGCTGCTTGACATGTACATTGGCAAGAAGCTCAGAACGACAAATATGCATAATATGTGAAACATATGAGAAATTTAAAAAAAGAGAGGACACAGTTCTATTTTTATCATCATTTAAAGATCTACACACACATATTATTGCTACACAATCCCACAAATTGCACAAAAAATAAGACTATATTGAACAAAGTCTGAGTATAATTAGAATCCTTAATAGAAAACACACTCTCAAGAGCTTTACACATGGGTTCATCCATAGACTTCAAAAGCTCAGAAACCCCTGCCTGATTGTTCGGCTCAGAAGCCCTGATCGACCCATTATGAAATCTGGCCACACAAAAGATAAAGCAAAGAGTGACAGCTTAAAAACATGGTCGATATGAAGATTATGCATGCATTGTTAAAATTCAATACAAGATTTTACTATTTACATGGGATGACAGCCTAGTGCACTTTTTAGTATTTAACTAAAATAGTAAAAAGAAAGATATCCTTCGATCGTTGCATAAGATGACCTGCTAGGCTGCTACGCTGGTATCTAAGAGTCACCTTATCCAGACTGTCCCGTCAGCAGGTGGCTCCTGGTCTGGAATCAAAGACCAAACCATCCAAACCATTAAATATCTTTATGCTAACATACCCCTTTCACAGTGGCAACATGTCAGTTAGTATGCGTAGAGAAAGATTTAATGATTAAAACATTATGAAACTAACCAATCTAGATAACTCGACATCGACAAAGTATTGTGCCCTCGAGCCTCCCGGACCTGTTCACATGTAATAAAAACATAAACAATCTAGCTAATGGTACAAACCAACCATAAATTAAACTAAAGGTTGTACTTTGAAAAGTGACAGAATAGAAATCTCAATAAAGGTTGTACTTAGAGAAGCTCCTAATAAGTACTTAAACCTAACTATTTACAATGAAAAAGAAACAATCTTTTAGATTTTATAAATATAACTTACAACTCATATGCGTATTTGTTTTGTACAAATTGTGTATGATATAAAAAGGACATACCTACGTATACAAGAATAATTCTTAGATGCCGACGCCGTTCAGGGAACCCTAACCGAACAGTGGCAGTAGCTATTCAAGCATGGCAAGCCTGATATGAAATCATTAATTTTAACATTAAACTTTTGAAAGTTCCAATATTTTACGATAGATAATAACGTTAGCACATACCATTGCAACCTCTAGTCGTCCATATAAGGCTATCTTGTCAATAGCCGCAACATACAACACCACAAAACCTTTTGTAGAATACCACTCCTATGTAGACGGATTCTGCAAGTGGTTAAAAATCAACTATAAATTTACAAAATCAGCTTAAAGATAAGTATTTTTTTTCAAACATATAAGTTGAATATGCAGCAATCGACTGCTGGAAAGCAAAAGAATATCGAAGAAGCAAAAATATGTTGAAATAAAGGAAAATTAACATATAAGCAGCAGGTAAGCGGCAAATAGTTCATTAACTCATGCATTATTATTTTAGTTTTTGGGCCTGGTGTTATCCTTATATCGGCCTTTTTCTTGGGTGCTTGGCGAACCCATGTAGTGTTCCCCTTCTCATTGCCAGGAGGGACTTTTCTAGTGGCCTCTATGTGTTCTTCCATCCATTATTTCCACACTTCAGTTAATGCTGCTCTTTCGGGACTATCCACGGCTCCAACCTGTCTAATTAAAGGTCTAAATGAGATTACTTGAGCATGGTGTATATTATGAATTAAAGGATTCAGTAAAATTGACCATAACATAGTTGCATAGAACAAACAGCTAGGTGTTGGAACCTATCATCAATTACCATAACCATTCTTGGATGACAGTTTCGATCTTGGAACACATTAAGCAAAGAATTACGTGCACCTACACAAATATAAAGAATCAAGGCATAAAAATTTAGGGTGTGGACGGTAGTGAGTTGAATATAGAAATGTGAAGTACTGTAATATTAGTTTGTGTGTACAAGAACGAGGTAACAACTCATTATAATTGTTATCAAGGAATCGATCAATAAAAAGGTAAGGGATTGATCATTGATTTATAAACCCTAATTAGGGTTCATCAATTAATTCAAGATTTGCTTATTTGATTCTTGTTCGAGCTAGAATCATCACGGTACGTTCCTATTATGTTTTAGTTAATATTTATGTGTTATACTTGATCCTAGCTTCCGCATACGTGTACTTTGATTGTTAAATTCTAACAGTGGCATCACGAGCCATGTATAACATGTAATTGATTACTAAAACGTAAAAAAAAACGGATCTTTAATTGTTTTAGATACATGTTTTGATCTAGGGTTTTTCTTTTTAAATTTTTTTTATAAAATTTGAAACCCTAACCCTAACTTATGGGGGGGGGGGGGTCGATTTTCCACTTAAAATCCTAATTAGGGTTTGTGGTTTATATTTGATTAATATGTAATCACTAGAAACCCTAGGTCTTTAACCGGTTATGTGAACGTATCTTGTGACCTATGTGCTAATTGTTAGGTTTAATCCGTGACTAAACATGCATGTTAGTCATGGATCTTGTTTTTTTTTATGTCACATGTTTTAGAGAGATCTAAAATTGGGGAAGACTCCAATACATATATATTAAAATCAATTTATATGCTATGTGGTGTGTATATTAGCTTTGGCCTACGCAATTGATTCGTCAATGTATGTGACTCTCTTCCATTAAGAGGAGAATGCCTTAGTTGATTACATGCATTATTATACGTAGACTTGATTTTATTAGGATCTTTTCTTATAAGGATTGCATGTGGCTAATTGTTTCACTTTAATTATTATTAGTTGTTATGTTTTCTTTGATTACTTGTTTTATTGTTATTGTTTGACATGGTGTAAGCAATAAAAGGGTGATTTTTCATAAAGAAAATAATACGGACTAATAATGGTGAAACTCTAAGTGATAAAGATTGAATCTTGCGGAGTCTTATGTGCCAACAACGGTTCGCTTCGCACGGTAATTCGCTCCAAGGCGAGACTAGCAAGATTCATACTTTATTACATGTTTTGAGATTGAATCAATAAATTTTTGCTTGATTGATGTTTTGTACAAACATGCTTTTAAAAGTAACTCTTTTAAGACAAAATTCATAATCGTGATATGAAGGCTTAGAAAATAGCCTTAAAGTCGGCCTTGGTTATCACAATCTTGAATACGTCTTAAACGAATTTGTTTTAAAATCATTCTTGTAGAGAGTCATCCTAGGGTTTTTTTAACCTCAAGTAAAACTTTGTGTATTAATTTCAAGAATTGGTAATAAAAAGTTTATTTTTTTGAAAACTTATGCTATAAAGATGAGTGCATGAATCTTTATACATATTTTGATTGACATATCAAAATTGAATACCCTTAAAATTTAAGTTACATGCCATCTATCTATAAGGAACACTTGGAATTTTAATTTAGTAAACGTGAGACCTAGGCTAAATTATTATAACAAGGTAAAATTCTGTTAATGCGTGAGACCATAGATAGTAATTTTACAGTTTCTAAGGTAGACGACTTAATTAAGTTGTGCGTGAGACCTAGAACTTAAGGCATGAGATGGGATGAAACATGCTTACAAGGCAAATTGATGAATCAATTTGATGTAAATCCCATAATGATCTAGGAATTGGAAATCTTGTTTGCCAATTATTGTTCGACAGATTACCATCTTTTATACTTTCACCACTAGCAGATCAACTGATGTGGTGGAATCTATGTAAAGTTGGATCCTAGATTTTCAAGAAAATTTTAGTGGTTATATGAATATAGCCTATGGTTATTTTATTTTTTTTGAAGATATTTATTATCGAAAATACTAATGTTTGAACTTTTATCTGTAGATATGGCTCAACCAGATAACCCAACTGTGATTTCTGCTTTCAAGAGTCATCTTGAAAGGGAAAAATTGACTGGAAAGAATTTCAATGATTGGCACCGTTCACTCAGAATTGTCTTGAGGGCGTCCGGAAAGCTAGATTACTTGACCAATGAATGCCCTGCTGAGCCTGCTGCTACTGAACCAGAAGCAGTTAAGGTGACATGGAGGGTGGAGCATGCTAAGTTTAATGAGGTTGCTTGTTTAATGCTCACTAGCATGAGTGCTCAATTACAAAAGAAGTTTGAGTACTACTTTCCTAAAGACATGCTTGAAGAACTTCAAAAGTCTTATGAAAAGTCTCCTGCAGTTGAATTGTATGATGAACTTGACAAGCTACACAACTGCAAGCATGGTGATGGTAAACCAGTTAAAGATTATGTGAATGAGATGAAAGAATACTTTGATCAACTTCGCAAAATTGTATTTGGTTACCCCGACAATGTGTAAGTACACTTGATCAACAGGTCCCTTAACAAGGACTTTGCTGGTTTTGTGCAGAATTTCAACATGCACTGCTCGGGGAAGACAGTCTCAGAATTACTCACATTGCTTGTTGATTATGAGAAGAGTCTACCAGCCAAGGTCAAGGCCCCTACCCCGCAAGTGTTGGAGATTCATGGGGGGAGAATCCAGAAGAAATCGCATGTGAACAAAGGCAAAGGGAAAGGTTATAAAGGCAAGCAGGTTGTGGCCTATCAACCTCAACCCAAGATGTAGCAGCATCAGCCTAAGCAGAACAAGGTGAATCCGCCAAACAAGAAGGATCAGGCTTGTCACCATTGTCATGAAAAGGGCCATTGGAAGCGCAATTGTCCTCTCTACATTCATGACTTGTGACTCAAGAAGCAGGGTAATGAAGCTGGTAACCTCAGTTCATCAGGTGCGTTCTTTATGATTGAATTATTCAATCTTACTCCTAAATTGAATTCATGGGTATATGATACGGGATGTGGCATTCATATTTACAATACCTTGCAGGGGTTTAGAGTTGAGAGAAAGATAGCCTATGGACAACAATTCCTGCACGTGGGTAACGGAGCACATGTAGCAGTTGAAGCTATAGGAGTTTTTAATTTAGTGTTGCCTTCGGGCTTAGTACTATTTTTAACTAATTGTCATTATGCACCGTCAATTGTTAGAGGTGTAATTTCATTTTCATGTTTGTTGAACCTTGGTTTTGATCATACTGTTTCTAGCAATGAAATTTCAGTTTCTTTAAATGGTGTATTTTATTTTAATGCTATTGCTGTGAATGGTGTGTTTGAAATTGATATGAATGATAATGATAATGCTTTTGTTAAAAATAATTCAATGTATAGCATCAGTAATAAGAGAATCAAGAAAGGTCTGGATTCATCTTATCTTTGGCATTGTCGACTTGCTCACATTGGCAAGGCTCACATGAAAAAGCTACAACATGATGGGCTTTTAGATAAGATCAATGATGAATCATTTGATAAGTGCGAATCTTGAATTACTGGGAAGATGACAAAGAAACCCTTTAAAAATATGATTGAAAGGGCTAATGATCTACTTGGTCTTATTCATACAGATGTGTGTGGACGACTTAGACATGTGTCAAGGAGAGGTGCTAGCTACTTCTTAACATTTACGGATGATTACAGCCGTTATGGTTATGTTTATTTACTTAAACATAAACATGAGGTGTTTGAAACATTCAAAGTGTTTAAAGAAGAAGTAGAGTTGCAACTTGTAAAGAAGATTAAAGCTCTTCGATCCGATAGAGGTGGTGAATACCTGAGTCAGGAGTTCATAGATTACTTAGGTAAGGAGGGAATTGTCCAGCACCTTACTTCTCCATATACTCCACAACAAAATGGTGTATTTGAGAGAAGGAATTGTACATTGCAAGACATGATACGATCTATGTTTAATCTAACAACTCTTCCTTATTCGTTTTGGGATTATGCCTTAGAATCTGCAATTCGCATTCTTAATATGGTTCCAACAAAGAAGGTGGATAAGACACCATATGAGTTATGGACTGGAAAAGCTACTAACTTGTCTTATCTTAAGGTCTGGGGTTGTGAGGCGTATGTTAAACGTGACTCAGCAGACAAACTCCAATAAAGATCTGTGAAGTGCATCTTCGTAGGATACCCTAAGGACACTATGGGTTACTACTTTTATTACCCACCTGAAAACAAAGTTTTTGTTGCAAGGTATGGAGACTTCTTGGAAAAGGAGCTCATATCTCAAGAATTCAGTGGGAGAGTATATGATATGGAAGACGATCGTGAAGATGTAGCACCTTCTGAAAACACTAGCCAACTTCATGTGGAACCTGAAAGCTTAGGTCCTCCACCTGAAGTTGAAGTGGTTCCCATTCGTAGGTCAACTAGACCCGTGAAAGCTCCTACACGTCTATGTCTTAATGTAAAGTGTGAGGAAAACTTGCTAGGGGATCTTGATGAACCTACAAGTTATAAAGCTGCCATGAATAGTCCTGAAAAGGAAAAATGGCAGATTGCTATGAATGGGGAAATGCAATCCATGAAAGACAATGAAGTCTGGGAAGAAGTAGACCTACATCCAGGTGCCAAGTTAGTTGGGAGTAAATGGCTCTACAAGAAAAAGACTGATATGGATGGCATTGTACACACCTATAAGGCCCGTTTGGTAGCTAAAGGCTATACTCAAACTTTTGGTGTTGACTATGAGGAGACCTTTTCTCCTGTAGCTGACATTAGGGCTATTAGGATTCTTATAGCCATAGCCGTTTACTATGACTATGAGATTTGACAGATGGATGTCAAAATCGCCTTCTTAAATGGTCACCTAGATGAAGACATCTATATGGCGTAGCCTGAGGGGTTTGTGAATCCAGAATTCCCAAATCGTATATGTAAACTTCAAAGATCCATTTATGGATTGAAGCAAGCATTACGACAATGGAATAAAAGATTTGACAGTGAGATTAAAAAGTATGGATTCACTCAAAATTTTGATGAGCCATGTGTATATCACAAAGCTAGTGGGAGTAATGTAATTTTCCTTATATTATATGTTGATGACATATTGATCATGGGAAACGACATTCCAAGTTTGCAAAAGGTTAAGGCATATCTTGGAAGTTGCTTTTCTATGAAAGATTTAGGGGAAGCTGCATTTATTCTGGGAATCAAGATACATAGAGATAGATCTCAGCGATTAATTGGATTAAGCCGAAGTGCTTACATTGATAAAATATTGAAGAGATTCAATATGCAAAATTCCAAGAAGGGATATTTGTCGATGCAAGAACAACATGGCTTGAGCGAGAAAGTTTGTGCTTCAACACCTGCAGAGGTGCAACGCATGAAGAGAGTCCCTTATGCTTCGGCTGTGGGATCTATTATGTATGCGGTGAAAAGCACAAGGCCTGATGTGGCGTTTGCTCAGAATTTAACCAGTTGATATCAGCAGAATCCAGGTGAAAAGCACTGGACTGCTGTTAAGAATATTCTTAAGTACCTTAGGGCTACTAAAGAGATGTTCTTAGTTTATGGGGGGTACTCCATCTGCAGAACTTGATGTTACAGGTTACTGCGATGCTTCTTGGAAAGGTGATAAGGATGATATGAAGTCTCAGACGGGTTATGTCTTTGTCATTAATGGAGGAGCTGTGGATTGGAGGAGCAGAAAGCAGAGTGTATTAGCGATGTCTACTACAGAAAGTGAGTATATAGCTGCAATGGAAGCTGTTTGGATTAGGAAGTTTGTTTCAGGGCTTGGGGTTATGCCTTCGATTCGACGACCTATAAAAATGTATTGCGACAATTCAGCTGCAACTACATTTGTCAATGAACCTGGAATCATGAAAGGCACCAGACATTTCCCGATTAAGCATCACTATGTTCGAGAACAAGTCGAAATAGGTGAAATCGAAATGCTCAAAGTTCACACAGATGAAAACTTAGCAGATCAGTTTACAAAGCCTCTACCTGGCACCAAGCTTTACAAGCATGCTGAAGGAATAGGACTTAGATTGGCTGAAAGTTTCATGCCCATTTGTGATTAGTATTTGGATAAGGGATGTAATGTACAATTGTTATTTTTATGAAATAAAATATTGGTTATGTTTATTTATTCATTGTCTTAATAATATATCATATATTTGCATGTTTAAATCCATGAATAAATTATTATTCTAAATTGTCCGTTGTCGATTGATGATATGAGAATATCATTAAAATAAGACAAATTTGAGTATTGGTTTAGGATATACTTGGAAGTATATTGATGCGTAGTCATATCAATTTCACATAATATTCAATGAATTGAGTATTGGACTTATCCCAACAATATGATTTAAGTTTTAATGTGAGAATCATATTTAAAGTTATCCTCAGACTTGAGATACCAGATAAGTGTCATGGATGTAGTGCATTTTTGTGAAGCAATTTACCACTCACTGTAATAGGGAGTTATAAGGGTTGTTTTCAGAAGTGTTGCAAAGTTCATGGGTTATTCTTGTAGTCAAGAGAGAATTTGTTCCTTCTGATTTGTTCAGAAGTTTAATACTGCTGGCCCCTCGTAGGGTTGACAAAATGTTTGCGTGGCCACGCCCAAAGTCTATCTGGAATACGTTCAGATGTTTTGGTAATTTTGTTCAATCATAAAGAGACGAGAAACATAATATTAATAAAGAATCTCACATCTTTATTAAATGTAGTATTAGAAACAAAAGGATAATTATAATGATGAATCATTAAAGGTTTTTCCAGGAAACCTAGCTCGAGTCGTGCTGGGGGCATTGGAGTGTTGCAAGACACTAACTAATGTCATTTTACTATTAATGGATATATGAATGGGAGCTGTTAAATGTTACGTATAACATTAATAGGTAAATGTCTAGTATCGAACCCGAGACCTCAGGATTGCACACAATACAAACGAGAGTCAAAGATTAATAAATATTAATTGTTCGATATATTTATTAATAACACAAATTTAAGGACTAAATGGTCGTTAGTTATTAATTGTACGGACAAACTATCGTTAAAAGGAAACGGAAAGGACTAGAATGAAACTTGGTAACAAGAAGGATTCGGAACACCCTCTTGGGGTGTGTGGCCGGTCGATCAAGGCCCAAGGGGGGAAACCCATTGCCTTGCTTGTTCCCCAAGTATTCTCTAGTATATATACAAACCCAAGGGTCATTATTTTCTCACCTTTTGTGCACACACAATACCCTAAGGCTTTTGTTTTCCTCTCTCTTTTCCTGCCGATCGAACCTACAACCCATAAGGGTTTTGGGTCGAAAATTTTATAAATAAAATTTTCCTTGTGTTTAATCTTGCAATTAATTTGATTCGGTATTAGTTTGTGTGTACAAGAACGAGGTAACAACTCATTATAGTTGTTATCAAAGAACCGATCAATAAAAAGGTAAGGGATTGATCATTGATTCATAAACCCTAATTAGGGTTCATCAATTAATTCAAGATTTGCTTATTTGATTCTTGTTCGGGCTAGAATCATCACGGTACGTTCCTATTATGTTTTAGTTTTATGTGTTATACTTGATCCTAGCTTCCGCATACATGTACTTTGATTGTTAAATTCTAACACATTCGACGTGAAAAGCCGAAACAAATATATATATGTTGCTTTTATCGAGTGTCAGATATATACTCTCGTAGTATGCAAATTTAACCATCAAACTAATTCTAAGATAATGTATTCTTCAATCACCGACCTAAATTTCTCTCACAAAAATTGCCTCACACTGTCAGCATTTTGTTAGTGGTCCTTATGGTCTTGTTCTCAAAATTCGCACTTTCTGCTTAAAGAGGGATCAGAAGAATTTGAGTATCCTAGCAGCTACAGCAGCATAGAGTCTACTCAGTCTAGTACTTTACCTTTGAAAAAACAATAGTATAGCTCCTCATGACAAGAGCTTGTTTTTCGCTTTCATGCAACAGTTTAAAACATTGCTGGGACTTAGATCTATATTCCAATAAGGGTATGATCATAATATTTAGACCCTACAGTTTCACTATTATTAACATTATGATAACGGGTAGATCTACAGTATCTAAAAAAATGTTTAGACACAAGTTTCTAAATATTTAATATAATTTCATAAGCGTTATTAGTTATTGGAAAATGCTAAACATTCTTACATTATTATCCTACAAAGTGTCTTACTCACAGGATTCTGTCAAATGACAAAACTGAAGGTTTGGATGCAGAGAGGGAATAAGTGAGAAAAAACCATATAATATTATTGTGAATGTAAGAGGATTTGTAAGATGAAAATGTAAAAATGTATAGCAAAACTGTCAGTCATTATATCGTGTTTTTGACTTACTTACTCCGAGATCTCAATTTATCTCCAAGATCTCAATATTTGAAATTCCATGTGATTACATGGTTGTAATCGGTGTCAAATGAACCTCCATGTAAAAGTGAGTGAGCAAGACACACGTCATTCCATCGATACATCGAAAGTGGAATTATCCTACAAATATAGCAATTGAGCCCCCAACCAACTGAGTTCATTCGAAAGCAACAAACATGCATCATAATGCACTACTACAAAAAGTAGATATATACACGCTTATTTTGCCACACTTTGCAAAGGGTGGATTTTTGTTTTTGTTTTTGTACACGTAAATAAGTGTGCGAAAGTAAGTGATAACTTTATGCGTGTAATTTGGTTAAGTTACGTAAAAAAGCGTGGGTAAATAAATTGGGAAAAAACTACTCCACAGCAGAAAGCGTGGCAAAAATTTTCATAAGTGTCATCACTTTTCTATATTGGGACAGTAAAAAGCGTGGCAAATAGTTTCATACGTGTCATCACTTTTATTGTTACATCCACTCATCGCTTTACCATTTCATTCACTTTTATAACAAATGAAAATCAGAGCTTTTATAACAAATCCCCTAATTCATAAAAATCCACTCATCGCTTTTATAACAAATGAAAACCTTTAATATTCGTTCAAATACACTATTCGATTTTATAAAAATCCCCAAATCAGAGCTTGTTAATTCATTAATCCACTCATCGCTATAAGAATTTCATATTCGTTCACTAATCCACTCATCGCTTTTAATTCACTAAAAATCCACTCATTGCTTTTAATTCATTCACTACATCTGATAGTTCTCATTCACTATAAGAATTTCATATTCGTTCAAATCCCCAAATTAGAGCTTGTTAATTCGATTAATCGGAAGCAGCAGAGCTTGTTAATCAGGTGTTGCAGCAGAGCTTGTTAATCGGAAGCTAGGGTTTGAGCTTGTTAATCGGAAGCAGCAGAGCTTGTTAATCGGAAGCTAGGGTTTGAGTTGTTGCAGCAGAAGCTAGGGTTTGAGCTTGTTAATCAGTTGCGGCAGCTAAGGTATAAAAAATTTATACGCGTTTATTTAAGTATAATATCTGAATATGCTTGTGGAGTCGTTTTAGCGAGTATTAATATGTGTAAAATGACTCGGTAGAATAGTGTTTGGATCTGCGTTTAAGTCGTAATAATCAGATAGTCGTTAGAGTTAGTTTTAGTTGCGTCTGTTGGTGTGTTTGGCAAAACTAGCTAGTAGTATTAACTAGGAAAGTAGGAAGCAACGGCGGAGAGCAATAGCGTTTATATTCTTGGAGTAGCATTTGTAAAACAAAAAGTTTACAAATAATCACTAGTAGAGAATTGAATGTAGCAGATAACAAATGCTAAAAAATGTTCATTCACTAGTAGGTTTTGCTTTAGATTGTTGCTGTTGAAGCTTAAAGCCACTGATTTGGTTTTCACGTTTAGCGTAGAATTTGTATATAGGTTGTTTTATGTTTTTGTAGCTATACAATTTGTTTTTTGTTTTTGTTGCTGTTGAATCTTAAAGCCGCTGATTTGGTTTTGACGTTTAGCGTAGAATTTGTATACAGGTTTCTCAATTTTGATTGAATATAGGTCGTTTTATGTTTTTGTAGCTGTAGAATTTGTATATCAAATGCCTAGTTAGATGTCTTTATGTAGTGTTAGTATGAGCCATAGGGATTGAGGATTGTTGCGATATACTTAGTTAGACGTGATTGTGTGGTTGCTGACTTTTTTTATGTCAATCTGTGTGTATTCTAATGTACTAAATTATTTAACTAATGTAATAATTCTGCTATGATATTAGTGTGCATGGTTCTGTGCTACTAGTTGAAGGATTAGATTTCATTTTCTAGTCCGTGTGTGTATCATTTGTGTTTTTTTAGGTTTCATTATGTCAAACAAAATTTAAAATGCTACTTACCGAATGCTAAAGGCAAAATAATCAGTTTTACTATGTTTAAACACAATAGATTCAATGATCATTTTTGAAGTGGAGTGCCAAACAGTAACACCAAGGTTGTGTTTGGCAACGAGTGTTAGTTTTTGGATATTGTTTACCCACAATTTGTTTAATGGTTAAATTAAGGTTTCTGATTAAGCTTGTTTTTGACTCTATCACTAAAACACAAGACAAAGTGAGTGTGGGAGCAGTTGGGCATCATTCTCAAGTCACTTTTTTCCTTCATTTGCCAATTTTATGTTCATTCGTCTCTCTTTGGTTTATTTACTTCATGCTATAACCTTTTTTTGTCTTTACTCATAACATTTTTGGAATTTAGTAATAAGTTTTCAATTCTAATGATTTTAGGCATTGTATTGGAAACTTGGTAAGTAAAGCGATGGATAAAAATTGGATTAATGCTCCGATTAAAAGCAAAACTTTTAGAGACGGAGCCGAAAATTTTGTAAGTTTTGCTTGTGCTAGAAGTATAAGAGGATTAATCAAATGTCCATGTAATAGATGTTGTTGTCTCGGTAAATCGTTAGATCTTGATAAAGCTCATGCCCACATATTGTGTTATGGGTTTTTACCCGGGTATAAAGAATGGACTGTGCATGGAGAGCATACTATATCTTTACCACCATTTCAATCTAGTAATGTTAATGTTGAGGAAACTTCTTTTGGTCAAAAGGATATAAGAGGTTTGGTTCGTGATGCGTTAGGTATTAGTTCTTTGCCTTCGGATAACGCCGAATTAGGAGATACAACGATGGAAGGAGATACAACGTTGGAAGGAGATACAACGTTGGAAGGAGATACCGGAGAATCTACGGAAAATGGTAGTCATGGTGATGAGGGTATTTTATATAAGAAGTTGTTAGAAGAATGTGACAAAGAATTGTACTCTGGTTGCAAGTACTCAAATTTTTCCTTCACTTTACATTTATATCACATTAAATGCGTTGGTGGAATATCCAACAAGACTTTTAGCATGATACTAGAACTCTTGAGGGATGCATTTCCACATCTTACTGCGTTACCATCATCCGCCAATGAAGCAAAAAAGTTAACTAAAGATTTAGGTCTAGGTTACGAAAAAATCCATGCGTGCCCTAATGATTGTATGCTTTATTGGGGTGACAGGGTAGGTCAACAATCATGTCATGTTTGCAAAGCTTCGCGATATAAAAGCGATGAAGTGATTGGAAGTTCTAAATCACGCAAATCCAATAAGCCGTCAAAAGTTTTACGTTATTTTCCCTTAATTCCGAGACTTAAAAGGTTGTACATGTCAGAGAAAACAACAAAGGATATGAGGTGGCATGATATTTGTAGAACAAAAGATGGAAAATTGAGGCACCCCGCAGATGGTCTTGCCTGGAGCGCATTTAATGATCGATATTCAGAGTTTGCCTCGGATCCTCGGAGTGTGAGGCTTGGCCTGGCTAGTGATGGTTTTAATCCGTTTCGTATAATGAGTACATCACATAGCACATGGCCAGTGTTATTGATTCCTTACAATTTACCTCCTTGGATATGCATGAAGCAACAATCATTTATTCTTTCATCTATTATTCCTGGGGAGAAAGGTCCTGGCAATGATATTGACATATATCTAAAACCTTTAATAAAAGAGCTCCAATCATTATGGAAGGGTGTTGATGCATACAATGCTTTTTCTAAGGAACATTTCAAACTTAAGGCTTCCCTTTTGTGGACTATCAACGATTTTCCTGCATATGCAAATTTATCTGGTTAGAGCACCAAGGGTCGTGTAGCATGTCCAGTTTGTGCGAACTCCACTCACTCTAGGTGGTTAAAACATGGAAAAAATTTTTGCTACATGGGACATCGAAGATGGTTAGAGCCGAATCATGGTTATCGATTTCTAAAGGAACGTTTTGATGGTACAATAGAGAATGAGGGTCCGCCAACTCCACTAACAGGGTCAGATGTTTTGAAACAATTAAGCGGAGTAAGATTTAAATATGGAAAGTATAAGAAAAGGACGAGGGAGGATGTTGGTTCAACAAGTACTCATACAACAGAGGCAACACATAACAACTAAGGTGCGTTTGAGAGTACAAATATCATCATTGAAGAAGATATTGATGGTGAGAACCAATTATGGAAGAAGAAAAGTGTATTCTTTGATTTAGAGTATTGGGAGCACAATTTACTTAGACATAACTTAGATGTGATGCATATCGAAAAGAATGTGTGTGACAATATTCTCGGGACCTTATTAGATTTGGATGGAAAGATTGAAGACAATGAAAACACCCGCAAGGATCTCGAGGAAATGGGAATTAGGCATGACCTTCACCTTATCAATCGTCCTAATGGAAAGCCGTACTTACCCCCAGCATGTTATACGATGTCTAGTGTTGAGAAGTCCAACTTTTTACAATTGTTAAAGGATCTCAAAGTTCCTGATGGGTATGCATCAAATATTTCGAAGGGTGTAAGCTTGAAAGATCATAAAATTTCCAATCTTAAGAGTCATGATGGGCACATCTTAATGCAAGATGTTTTGCCCATTGCTTTACGAGCATCCGTGATTTCAAGAACACAATCTCGTGTAGTTAAAGCAGTGACTGATTATTGCTTCTTTTTCAAAGGGTTGTGCGCAAAAGTTCTTGATCTTAGTGAATTAGACAAAATCGAGTATCAACTCGTGCGGACATTGTGCGAGTTGGAGCAGTTATTCCCTCCTAGTTTTTTCACAGTCATGGTCCACTTGACTATCCATTTGATATCAGAGGCGAAGCTTGGTGGACCCGTTCATTACAGATGGATGTATCCGGTTGAACGGTACTTTCTCTTTCATACCATTAAGTTATGCATATTTTCTTTTTACCTTGTGATGTATCCGGTTGAACGGTACTTTCTCTTTTTAATTTAAAGGTACTTGATGCAGTTGAAGTCATATGTTCGCAATAAGGCTCAACCAGAGGGATCAATTGCAGAAGGATATATCAAGGAAGAGTGTCTTACTTTTTGTTCAAGGTATTTTGAAGGTGTTGAGACTCCATTTAATCGCCCTCTTAGAAATGATGAGAATGTTGTCGGAAAAGAAATGTACATGTTCAATTCAGGTGGTCGTAAGTTAGGTAAGGTTGAGATTCTTGAGGTTGATGGCAAGTCTTTAGTTCAAGCACATCGCTATGTGTTACTAAACCATAGTAAAATTCAACTTTCCGCGAGTAAGTATTTCTTTTAGCATATAATTATTATATTTAGTAAGAAATAATGCTTCGATAAAGTCTTAACATTATGATATGCTTGCTGTAGTTATTTTTTGAGTGAAAAACAAGCTCTTAGGAATAAACCCATGGACTCAAAAACTATAGAGAAATTGATGGTCGAGGAATTTCCATGGTGGCTAAAAAACCAGGTTAGATCTATTGATTGTTATATAAGTTTCCTCATCTCTGAGGTGCATTAACTAATAGTGATGTTAAATAATGGTAGGTTTCTCTCTTAGAAAAGGATAATGTAGATGAAGAAGTGTTATCTCTTGCTATTGGTCCGATTATTGTTGCTAAGCAATATAAAGGCTTCATCACTAATGGTAATAGATTTCTTACAAGGCGGCATGGAGAGTTTAAGAAGACACAAAATTCAGGAGTCATGGTGGAAGTTGAAGGAGGAAATTATTATGGAAAACTTAAGAATATTATTGAGCTCTAATATTATCGTGGATACAAAATTGTGCTTTTCCATTGTGATTGGGTCGACAATAGACTTTATAGAGGGCTAAAGAAAGATAAATATGGGTTTCCTCTTGTGAATTTTTCTAGGGCATTGATACACACCGGTGAAAATTTCAAAGATGATCCTTTTATAATTTCTACTCAAGCAAGACAAGTGTTCTATATAGAGGATTTAAAAGATGTTGGATGGTCACATGTTATTATGACCAAGCCAAGGGATATATATGACATGGGGACTAATGTAAATAGAGATGATGGTGACTCTTATACCCAATGCATGCCTTGTAATCTTCCAGTAATGGATGATGTGAACCAGGAACCTCGTTGGCTTCGTATGGACACTGAACTCCAAGATGCTCAATAACGATCAGTACCTATTCGCTATTGGAGTTCATGAGTTCATTTTCTTTTTTTCTTGTGTTTTATAGGTCTGTGTAATCATTTTTGATGATGCATCTTTATTCAGCATATAAATGTCATTGAGTCTAGGTGTTTACATTTTCCACTATTTACCTTGTATGTCGTATGTCATGCTTACAAAATAATGATGTCCGTTTTATTAACTATAATAATGCTTTGTTTTTTCTCAGATCTGCGGGAACAGGAGTAGTTAAATAGTGGTATAAGCTTTCACAAGTCAGACAAGTAAGTTTACTTTTACTTCATGTTTATTCTACCTGTAATATAATATACATATAATTTCCATGAGAAATAGAGTTCTCGCTAATTCAGTTATGCTCGTCAACTTATTTTAGATGTTTTAAGGATGTTGTTTGGATTAGCTTATGATGTTCAGGATTCCTGTTTGAAAGTGCTTATGATGTTCAGGATTCCTGTTTGGATTAGCATTTTTCTATTATAGTAAGAAAAGGGTTAATCTTCTGAACATACCTTTTTGAGGGAAAACATTGTGTAATTTATGATTTTGTACTGAAATTGAACATTTCTGTGACTTGTATGCCCGCCTGCTTGGTCGAGATGAATAATGAATATGCTGCTTAAGATAATAAGGATCACTAAGTTTCTTGATTGTGGTAGATCTATTAGATGAATGTTCTAATGTGCACTTTGTTCTCTAGGGTTAAAAATTAATAGTTTTTGTTTTCTGTGTTCTAGAAGAGTACTTTAGATATATGACTTAACAGTCTCTGTTACTTCTATGCTTACCGGCTGGGCCGGGATGCATAACGGAAATCGCAGCTTAAGATGATAAGGATTGTAAAGTTTCTTAATGTTGCTAGATTTTATTAGGTGGGCATACTACTTGTGTGTTCTGTGATCTCTGGGGTTTTGATTTTTACTGCTTTTGCTTCCTGAGTTCTTAAATAGTACTTTAGATATTAAGATATATGACTTTGTGGGTAGCTTATCAGCTTAGATATTAAGATATATGGAGCCAAACAACTTAACCTTTTATTGCTCATTGTATGGAGCCAAACAACTTCACCTACTAGCTTTTGGCTAATTTTGCTAGCGTTCATGATATTTACATCTTTACTCTTTCATCAACTCATCAGCTGTAAGTGTTAGTCCTTATTGGTCATTTTACGGATTGCAAAGTTTCTTAATTTTAATAGATTTTGTTAGTTGAACTTACTTATATGTGACTTAGAAAACAAAGTCAAATGAATCTACAAACATCACACAACTCTCAAAAACAATCAAAACCATTTCACAAATATGCAAACTGCTCATATGCAAACTGAAGGTGTTCGACCTTCATTTCCCACATCAGCCTTTCAAGCAGGTGTACGACCTTCATTTCCCACACATATGCAAACTACTGCGGTTGACAACACCAATCACCCATCATCAGCCATTCATGTTCGACCTTCTTTTCTTTATAATATGCCACCCTCATCTTCACATATGCAAACAACTGGTGAAGCTTCTGTTCATAACACCAATCACTTATCATCATCCTTTCAACCAACTATTCGACCTTCTTTTCTTTATAATATGCGCCAAAACTCTTCATCCTCCTCATCTTCTCTTCAAGCATCTGTTCGCCCTTCTCTTCAAGCATCTGTGCACCATAACTCTTCTTCCTCCGCATCGTCTTCCCATTCACAAGCAGTGCCTCAGATTCTAATCATGATCAAGATCCACCTGATGAATATGAAAAGAATCTATTGACAGAGGTTGAGATCATGGGTAACTAAAATCATGTTGTCAATATAAATTAGCCATGCGGTTGTAGATTATATTCTAACATATATGATAATCTTATAGGTGGGGATGGAAACATTCTTAGGATACAAAAAATGTGCGTAAAACAAGTTTACAAGCTGAACGAGGGTGAAAAGGTGTTAGTTCATGTTAATCCAAAATATCAGCTAATCGGTAATGCTGGGGGCTTGTGTCAAAGATTTATGACTTTACTTCTCAAAGAACCCAACATATGTCCCCCGAAGGCCAAGGACTGGAAGGAATGCAAAGAACGTTGTGGTGTTAGGCTTCCAGTAGAACTCCGGGTAATACATTCTGTTAATTTTCCATAAATTCAGTGTTAGGATGATAGTATTTAAGAAGCTTCTGTCTAAGTAATAATAAGCGTGGGATATTATCGTTATAGTTTGACTTTTATTCTTCATTTAATGTTCTTTATTGATAACTATGGCAGCGGAGATTCAACATACCTCAAAGCGATATGTAGACAAGGTTCTTTGTGATATATTCAGAGGGAAGCGTAGAACCTTAAAATATAGGTTAAAAATGAGCTTGTATAAGCAAGCTGCGAATAAGCTGAATGAAGTTAACGGTGTCAATGAACTTGGTGCTCAAGAGACTGCTTATTCAGAAGATGAGCTTTTGGAAGCATTGGATTTACTCGAACCACCAGAAAACTTCCATGACCACCAATGGCAAGTGTATAAAAGTCATCTTCGAAAGCCGATAGCAAAGGTATTAAAATTTTCCATTGTATTAAGTAACTGCATCTGATTCCTTATCTGCTCCTTCTTTACTCATAAAATTTTCCAGTATATTGTGATGCAATGCTTGTTAACAGGTAAGTGTGTATCTATATGACATCAATAGTAGTTTTCAAGTCATTGGTTGTTACTTGTTAGTGGTTAGGTGTTGCTAATTGAATTTAGGAATATTGTAACTACACTTTGATTAGAGCTTATGGATTTGCCTTGTTGAACCCGTTTCTGGATGCTGACTTGTTTTAAATAGATAGTCACAGAGTATATAGGTGTTGATTAGGTTAATCAGATTGGTGTCTTCTGGATGGATTCAGGATATGATGTACATTAAAGTGTTAGTAGTTAATATTACTGTTATAAATAATCATATACTACTACTACTACTAGTTCCTTAGAGGCGTATATGGTTGACAAAGTTATCATATATGTTTACTTGCTTATAGCTTTGTTTGACAGACATAATTATAAAAAATAATAATCTTATAGTTTTATAATCTCGCATCAGTTACTTTTTCCAAACATACCCTGTATGCAAATAAATTTTATCGCATTTTTGGCTTCTTATTACCTGGGTTTTAAGAAAAACTAGCTTATGCAACTTCCTCACTAGACTGACTATCAATAGTTGGTGTTTGTTTAACGTTGTTTTTGGGCTTATGACCTTATTTATGGGGTGTTTGTTTAAGCTTATATGTGGGATTATGAGCTTATTTGTTTTTCGGCTTATATTACGTAAGTCTCAAAATTTTGGCTTATTTTGAGACTTATGGGCTTATAAAAGCTGTTTATATCATAACCATGTTATATAAGCCCACAAGTCTCAAAATAAGCTACAAAATTGAGGCTTATGAAATATAAGTTGAAATCAAATAAAGCTCATAAGCCCAGCTTAAACAAATACCCCTTGAGGCCTTGACTCAGTTTAATCAAATAAAGATGAATCTGTTTTGTGTTCGTACTTGTTTGGTACCTAGTCAATTAAAATCAGTGTTTGTGAAGACTGCTTAAATGATTTGGAAATGTAGCTGTTTAGGACTTATTATCTTAAGATGAGTATCGTTGTTAGTAGTATTTGGATATGCAGCTAATGTGATTATCATAATTGAAATGTAGATTGTAAACTTGGATATAGAAATGCAATAGTGTATCTATTCGACATCGATGATAGTGTCTTAGTGATAGGTTTCTGAGTAGCTAACTGCACTGCTGACTTGTTTTAAATAGATAGTCACAGATTATACATATGTTGATTTGGTGAATTGGGTTGGTGTCTACTGGAATCAGTAGTTAATATTACTGATATATATATGGTCAATTCCTTATCTGAGTAGGTTGTCGTTTCCAGAAGTATAGGAGTATTTTTAAGCACCGTCAGGGTCTCTACATTAGTTGGAAAGAGAAGGGAATGGTACTTGATGTACCACTGATGGCAAGTTTATTATTGTAGAACACATCATTTTCTTTGACAGATTGGGAATTTGAGATGTTTGGATCTTGTAAAATTGTCACTGTGGGTCTGATATCCTATTATCTGAAAGTGTGCTGTAAAAAAGTCATAGGCTGCTACCATTTGTTCCAGTCACTAAAAGATGTTTACTATAGTGGTCCAGCAAGAAACATGCACAAATTATTAAGAAACATGCACAAATTATTAAGAAACGTGCACAGATTTAAATTAATGGATCAATAGCAATACTAGAGGAAAAAGAGTTTGGAAAACCATTCACTAGTAGCTAGCGAGCAGTAATTGTGGACTAAATATGGAGGGCTGAACCATTTACCCATGAATATTATTGTTAAAACTTAAAACGGGGTACAATATAAGAAATAGATGAGTGTGCATTGAAGTAAAAGATGTTAAAAGATAATCAATCAGATATCTTGACTTGTTTTCTGTAAATGTAAAATGAAAAGGCTGGATTGTTCTAATTCGATCTCAGCTTATTCAGATGTAAATAATGGCTTACATCTTTCTGATGTGGTGTCCTGAAATGCAGAAACTATCAGCATGTGGGAAGAAAGCATGGCTTGACCAAGCTTCGCTCGAAGAGATCATGAATTTGTGAGTACCATTTAATCTCGAAATTGTTATAACTCATATTGTTATGCATTCTTTGATATTCTCTATCTAATATACAGAAAGTGACATATAAAAGATCATCGAATGATGTTGAGAGGTTTCACATTTGTTATAAAACATCGGACGACACATATATTCAAGAAGCAACAGTAGAAATGATGGTATACGCATATTTGTTTATAATTTTTTTAAAGTTTTATACGGCATGTTTTGATTTATGAAGTTAAAAGCCTATGCATTATTTCAGGCTCAAGCAAATAGAGAAATAGAAAGAAAGAAGTTAGAGCTAGGAGGCCCTGAAGGTAATGTTGAAGATGATGTAGTGGCAGGAATTGCTAGGAATGTTCTTAACAAACTTATCGGAGATGAAAAACCTCATTGTTTTGGAGCCAGTGTAACAAAATCTCAAATATCCAAATTCAGTTGCGATCTAAGAAAGATGAGGGGTGAGGTTATAACAAATGAAAACCGTTTTTTGTTGGAGAAAGTACAGACTCAAAAAAACCAATTAGAGACTCAAAAAAAGCAATTAGAGAATCAAAATAAGGAAATAGAGACTCATAAAAAGCAATTAGAAGTTCAAGGTTTGCAACTCAAGGATATGGGAAAAAAGCTCAATGAGCTTTATGGAATGCTCAAAGTTGTTGAAACTGCGTTTCCTGGTCTATATAATGGTGCGTCTACTTCTAGTGCTACTGGTACATGTGACAAACAGGTGAGTGGTTTATTGTTTATCGCAATATTTTTTTTTCAGTCCCTTGTTTGAAGTATTTTATGTTTTTTTTCAGCCCTCTTTTGGCGCATCACCACTTCCAGATCACTACCCGGGTATATATTTTAATGTTTTTAAATTATATATCTTCGGTATGATCTGATTAGTTAAATTAAAGATAAATTTTAGTTTTTAATGTGTTTGATTTGCATTATTTTCATGATAATTGCATGTTTTGGGCTTCCTTTTTTTTTTATATTTGGCTATGTGATTGATGATAAGATCTCGTCAGTTATCCTGCTTGTTTATCCGGTCTCATTTGTCGCGAGTTCATGATTTAGCTATGATCACATTTTGTTGGGTGGTTAATTGCTTAGAAAGTTGTCATCTTAAGTTCATTTGCGATGGGAGTAATCACTATTCACTAACTTAACAAATCATGACAGATACCCAACAGAAAGTGATCACAGGAATACGTACAGAGCAGTCATAGGAATTGTAGTTGTGAATGTAGTCTCTGCAGCCGTGCACCACCTAGCTGTCCCAATCACCCTCACACCCATTTTAGCTCCTTTTTCTCTGATTTTTGGTACATTTGTAGTTTGAAGTACTGGCTTAAGGTTTCTGTCCTTGTTGGTAATATGACTTATCAGTTAATTGTCATAGTTTGATATTTAATCATAAGTGGACAAAAGCTCATATTCATACAAGGCTATTCATACAAGTAAGCTTGAACATATCCTAGTAAGCTTGAACAGATCCAGTGTGTTTCAAGTTTTTCAATTCCACTAAGGGGTCTTCATAAACCTTACCAAACCTGTTCAAAAGCTCATATTCATACAAGGCCCAAGGTGCACTCTCTGTGTATTTTTTTATGAACTGCCAATGCCAGTTAAGAGCTTGGTCAAACAAGTGCATAGTATTCAATCGAGTACTCAAAGCTTGCACCAGTCTACACAAATCAGCAACACTTTGGGGTTCAGTACTAGTAGAATCACTACCACTACTCTGGTCCTGATTTGTAGTATTTCACATACTGATATGTTTCACATACTAATTGTGGAGGATGTAAACTCTTAGTTTATGCCACTAATTGTGTCACCATATATAGCGGGTATCATAAGTGGAGGATGTGAATTGAGCACGTGATTCACATCCCTTTCCGCTAAATATCTCCACTTGATCCATTTGTTGACCAATATATATCAAGACCATCAACTACATAACAGTCAACATGGATTACATTTATTAAAAAGTTTACAAATAATAATGGATCGCTCCAATAACGAACTTTTAAAATATAGGGTTGTCTTGCACTAGCTCTTTAAGTGTATACCAGAAATACGGTTAAGAATTCATTCTGGCACCCTTTAATTCTTTTTGTCTCCTATCTGACTATCTTTCATCTGCTAAACACCCCATATAGGCCTGCTCTATTTTCCTCAAGTGCCTTTTGATTCTAGTTTTAGATTAGTTCAAATAGGTTTGTAAGCATTAGTAGTGTAGACTTTATTGTAGCTTATTTAATGTCTTTATTGCCCAACTTTTAGCTTATTTTTAGCCTGCAATTTCCCCCCACAATTGCTGACCACACCTGTCCCATTTGTACCCATTTTCTAGCTTATCTATTTTTTCAAAATTGCTTATACACTGCTGTTATTTGAACTCGAGATTTAAGCAAGCGGCTGAAACCCTTGACTCGAATTGGAGTGTTGCTTTGTCTTTAGGATTTGTAATTACCCAATCCTGCCCACATCTCATTAACCTCGATATTTTTTTTCTTTTTCATTATTTAGGAGGTTCTTGAAGAAAAAAAATCAAAGCTTGCAATGGATACTTGAAGACGTAAAATTGACGAAGCTAAGCAGATTTTGAAGACGTAAGATTGACGAAGCTTGCTACAGATTTGAAATCTTTTGTATGTGTAGAATATGCAGTATTGATATGTAGATTTGATATGCAAAAATTGAGAATTGATATGCAGAATTGATTTGCTACAGATTTTTTCTAATTGATATGCAGAATTGTATTTTTTTGAATTTGTGCAGTTTTTTTTTTTTTTTTTTTTTTTTTTTTTTTTTATTATTATTATTATTATTATTATTATTATTATTATTATTATTATTATTATTATTATTATTATTATTATTATAAAATTATGAAGATAATGACATTTAAAACTGTGTACTTACAAAATTTTTGCCACACTTTTTAGTGTGTGAATTTTTAAAATTTTCCACTATTTTTTCATCTTGTGACGTTTAAAACCGTGCACTTCTATATTTTGCCACGCTTTTTAGTGTGTGCAAATTTGGAAACTTTTCCACCATCCTAAGCGTGGACTATTTGATCCATTTCCTCACACTCTTTGATGTCGCTATTAACTACATTCTACACGCTCAATTGTGTAAAACAATTTGTGACGCCTAGTTTTGACACGCTACTTTCATGCGTGTACTAATTCTTTTGCCACACTTGAAAACGTGGAGATACGCTCTAATCAGCGTGTAAAAATAACCAGTTTGTTGTAGTGATGAAAGTAAAATAAACGAAAAACGGCTACACGTTGTAATAACTACTAGATTACTCATTCTAAAAGAGCTTCAAACAATAAAGTAACTAGTAAATCAATATGTTCACTCACATGTACAAAAATAAAACATAAAAGTATCAACATATTTTATAAATATTTGAGAAATTTCATTCTATGCAATTTTACAAAATTTTCAAACCACACGTGGTTAGAATCAACCTTACCATCTATTTTTTATCCCAAGAGAAATGGTTGATATCTATATGTTTACCCTCTAAACACATCAACCTCATATTGGACACTCTAGCGTATAATATATTTCTATTTGTTGGAACTATAATAGATATCTATGTGTTGTTGTAACTCGAGCGTAGCGGATAACATCAACATTAGTATATATGCTTAACTTTGAGCCTTGTGAGATGCTCACAAGGATAGGACTCATAATAAGCAACAATACCCAATTGTTACGTGAAAGCGGAAACGTATTCATGTTACGTTTAAAGCTGAAACAAATAGCGGGTCTAAAAAATTGATCATTTATTTTATTAAATGTCTTTATATTAGGCAAATGACACAAAAAAATATTTAATTTAGGGTCTGTTTTCAATCAATGTACTCAACTTTTTCTCTTGCATATAAAGGTTGCCTAACTTTTTTTTTTGACGGATTTAGGTATTTTACTAACTTCCGTTAACCCAATAATGACCATTTCGTTAGTAAATTACGTGTTTTGTCCTTGAGTTTGTATACTCATTTCACCACCACCACTGGTCACCTCTACCACCACCAACAGCAGCCACCACCACCAGCCTCCACCTCCACCTCCACCACCGCCATCCTCCACCAGACGCCACCACCACCACCCACCACCTTGGTATTTAATAAAAGAAAATATATATTAAAAAAGATCAGTTCAAAAAGTAATTACCAATACCATGATTAAATCCAGAATAATTCAACAAAGATTTTCATTTATCAAAGTTGCACTGCAACCTTTTTCAAACAGTAGGCCATTTTCCTACAATTACATAACCAATTCGGATAATGTCAAGTTATCAAACAAAATCATCACTAACTATACGTCAAGGTGATCTTAATTCAGCTTACAATGTGTTTTAAAACGTGTCAATCAAGTCTACTGTTACATATAATTCAATGCTAGCTGGATACGCGAAAATGTCTAGTAATGTTGCTGACTGTTTGATAAAATACCTCAACCCGATATTGTTTCGTATAACATTATGTTGAATTGTTATATGTGTAAATCTGAAGTGTAAGAAGGTTGATTTGGCTGAGAAAGTGTTTTACGAAATGCCTGAAAGGAATCTAGTGGCGTGGAATACAATGGTGTCGGGTTATTTAGAAAATGGACGATCAGACAACGGTTTGAAACTTTTTAAGACTATGATTGAAACTGGGGTTAATCCAAATTCTTCAACCATAAGTAGTGTACTACTTGGTTGTAGTAATTTATCTTCATTAAAGTTAGGTAAGCAAGTGCATCAATTTGTGAATAAAAATCCACTTTCATCACACGATGGTGAATACTTCTTTGATCAACATGTACTGCAAATGTGGGGACTTGGACTGTGCAAGGAAGTTGTTTCTTAAAATTTCAGATAAAGATATTGTCACTTGGAATGCTTTGAATTTAATAAAGATTATGCCTTTTAAGCCCCACCCGGCTATATATGGAACCCTTTTAGGCGCTTGCAGGGTCACAAGAACTTAGTGCAGCTGCTTATGTTCAACTTGCTAACATTTATGTAGCTTTGAGGAAATGGGACTATGTTTCTAAAGTTAGAAGATTAATGAAGGATAATAAAGTAATAAAAATTCCAGGTTATAGTTGGATTGAAATAAATAATTGCGTACATGAGTTTAGATAAGGTGATAGACGGTGGTGGTGGAGGTGGTGGATGGTGGTGATGGCGGCGGTTAGTGGTGGTGGTGGCGGCGGACAGTAGTGGTGGTGGAGGTGGTGGTGATGAAATGAGAATACAAACTCAATGACCAAACATGCAATTTACTAACGAAATGGTCGTTAGTGAGTTAACGGAAGTTAGTCAAAAATGCATCTTAAAATAAATCAATAATTGAGATTAAATTTATTTTAATATTTCACATATCTATATTACATATAAAGGAAAAATGGTCAATATTGAAAAAATGGTCAATCTTGAAAAGTGGAAATCTTGAAATTTTTTATTAAAGGAAATTATGAAATATAATTAATACTTTTATTAAAACACTCCATTACTTAAAAGTATAATGATTTATTCACATTGTACAACCAATTAAAAACATATCTACCAAATTAAATACAATCATTTAATGCAAATCACAAACCGGGTTGACCCGGTACGCTTCAAACCAGACGGGTTGACCCGGTACGCTTCAAACCAGACGGGTTGAACCGGTTTAATTTGACCCAGTTTTTACCTAACCTAGCAAGTTGACCCGGTTTAAATCGACCAATTTTTTGACCGGAACGGTTCACCCTGTTGAACCACCCGGGTCGAACCGGGTTTCAAGACATTATGTTTAATTCCTAAATATTCAAACTTTTATTATTTTTCATTTATAACTTATAAACTTTTTTTGATGAATAAACTATTTGTCGAATAAACTATTTGTCGCTATAAAGAATGTATGGTCAAATCTTGAAAAGTGAAATCTTGAAAGTTAAAGGTGAGAGAAATGCATAGTATAATTAATACTCTTATTAAAACACCACATAACTTTAAAGTACAATAATTTATTCACATTGTACAACCAATTAAAAGTATATATATCAAATTAAAAACAACCAATTAAAACACCCCTTATTAGAAGGTACAATAAAATTTTCACAATGTATAATTTAAACAAGTTACAACATAATCTAAATATAAAATAATTAACACACTAACTAATGTTATTTTACACATTATACAAATTAATAAAACACACAAAGCTTCATACAAACTAACAAGTTGATGGTACATATAGTTTTGAAAACTGGACCGGACTAACGGGTTCAACCGGGAACCGGTGTCGCCACCGGTTCGTCTAACTAATAAAAGCCATATGAAAACATATATTTCAAAATGAAACTATTACAGTAATAAATATCGAAAACCGGGTTGACTTGGGACGCTTCAAACCCGGCGGGTTGACCCGGTTTAATTTGACCCGTTTTGACCCAACCCATCGGGTTCACTTGATTTAAATCGACCCATTTTTCGTCCAGAACGGGTCGAACCGGGTTTCAAAACATTATGTTTAATCTTTAAATCTTCAAAATTTTATTATTTTTAGTTTATAATTCATAAACTTTTTTTTTATCACTAAACGATCTGTCGCTATAAAATCCCGTTGCTATACACGGGTACTCGTCTAGTTTTTTTATAATTTAAATATCTCATAAACAATGAATCGTTAGACAAAATAAATTATACGGTCACGATCGGTATTCAATTATCTTTCTATAGTCTATAGACGTGCACTTTAATATATTTTTGACAAACCTTTTTTTATTTTACGTTTTTTCGTCTTTTTTCTTCGTTGTTGAAACTTGCATGAGAAACACTAATTATACATATTATTAAACGGTATGCGAAACGTCGCCGTTTTTGTCCCTGATTTCCCGCCAAAAACGCTGGACCAGCAGTTAGCCCACTTGGCCCTTTTTTGTGCCCGTCATGGCCTGTTTCCCAGCCCGTTTGTGCGCTAATAACACTCCCGAATCTTCCACATCCATCTTCATTATTACACACATAGTATCAAAACTCTCACACACAGACAAACACAATCGAATCAGATAATTGATGCGCGAGAGTTAGGGTTTCAGTTTTGGGGTTTCATCCCACCTACCGCCTGATTATTATACATGTACTAAAATCAAATCAGGTCGAGCTATTAGCATATGAGGAATATTATAAGATTCAAGATTGAAGATGTGTGTTTGTTGTACATGTACCACAAACTATTAGCAAGTATATGTAAGTTTAAATTTTTTTGAACTTTATTTTTATTAGGTAGGTTAATTGTAAGTTTTGATTATGTGGCAAACTCAACATTTCAGCTGTTATGAAACTTCAATTTTAGGAGTTGTTTATGCTAAATTCCTTATTTAGAAATAAGCACTTTCGATATGTAATCACAAAGTTTATGAAGGAAATTGGTTTCACACCAAGTGTTTGATGAAATGCTTAAATGAAAAATGTATTTATACCTATCTTTTATTTCCAGTGTCACTTAGTGGATTGGAGAAGGAGAAAAATCATTTGTGTAAGTTCTAGCTTTTTGGTTTTTGTTGTTTAACCTTTTTCATTTGCGGGGTTTTGATTTTGCATGTGACTTTGTTTAGGTTTGGAGCTACGAGGGTGAATAAGTTTGATGTGAAGGATAAGCTTGAGACCATTCAGCCTATGGGTTTCGGTGAGTTTTTACTTACCGTAATTTGGTAATACGTTTGCTTAGTGTAATACTTACCCACTTCGGCCCCGTTTCAGCATAAAAGCCCAGCCACTTCAGCCTGTAAACACACCCATTGCAGCATCCATCCAGCCATTTCGATAAAACATGAGATCGTTTGCATCGTGGCGGTGCGAGCTTCCTAAGCTTGCAGGCATGATCGGACAGTTTGGTAAGTGGTCAGGTTGAATTGGGTAATGCTCTATTCTATTCATAATTTGTTCAGAAATAAATTATACAAATATTTGCACAGGAGAAAACTAGAAGATGTTGTATCTGTTCAAGATGTAATTGACATAATATCGATGAAAACAGCAACGATGGTTGACTTTAAGGCTAAGGTCTGGCTCATGTATCATAGGGCCAACTGTGAATCATCTGATAGGGCAATGGTATGCAAGAACTTTTCATTTTTTATCCACCAATAGTGTTACGATGAGTTAATGGAGACATTGCCAAAGGTTTATTATATATCACAAAGATACCTTTTTTGATACTAACTACAATATGACTAATATAGTATAAAAGAATAGTGATATCCCTTATTTTGATACTAATTACAATACGACTAATATAGCATAATAGATATCAAATTTGAAGTTCAAAAAACATGACATTATGACAGTCATAAAATTTAACAATACGGCTAATTATCCCTTACTTTGATACATACAGGCACAAAAAGCTGACAAGGTTTTGACGAAAAGTGATTATCACAGGAAATATATGGCGTTTCTTAAGAACTCGCTTGATCAAAGCAATGATGTTAGCTCAGCCAAAAGACCATTGAAGACGGTCTAAGTAATACTTCACTTAAGTTGGTTGGGTAACGGGAAAGTATTTGGCTGATATATGACTTTTGACGCTGCTCGATTCAGAATTTGCAGACATCTCATTACAACGCTAAGGTCCGCATAAGTATCCTTTCTTTCTTTCTTTCACTAATATTTACCCCATTACTTGGATCTCCACAAATCAATTGAAACCATGGTATCGGAATATAGTTGATTGCTGTACAGTTTAATTTTACTGAGTCACAGTTTTCGGTACTCAAACGAAACGCAAAGCTATCTTTTAAAGACTAAAAATAGGATAGAAGAAAAAATTACATTAGGTTTGCAAAAAAAAAGTGTATCTTGGTGCAATGTTTAAACAGATTTCTTATGGTTTGTTGGCGTATGCAACCAAGAGCCATTTTTTGTTACTCTTTAGGATTCTGACCAACAATGCTTTAACTGAACATATATGTAAGTCGTGGACATTGTAACTTAGGTTCATTTTTATCGTTAATTGACTTTTGTACCCGGGTTAGAAACAATCTATATGTAAACATGTTTATTGGTAGGTTTAAAATTCTCATTAGTAGTTTTATTGTAAATTTCAGTTACAACTTGGGTACATATCTCAGCAGTCCTAAAACAGAAAAGTTGTCAGAAGACGGTGACAATGGGAGGGTCAAATATAGTTTGTCACCAATGTAAGCGTGGCGTGCTACAATCGAAGATGATGTGAGTCAATGATCATTTCAAGCTTTATCAGTAGTTAGCTTACTTTCAGTATGTTTTGTCGTATTTGTCTATTTTGAGACACCCAAAATTATCGGATTATGATATAAAGCAAATAATGTTTTATGATAGAATAGAACTAGGAAATGTATACACATCAGGTATTAGTAAATAGTCAGAATCATGCCTATTGTGACAATTCATTGAATGACTTAAAAATAGTGAATTGACGGTTTGGTTGTCACTTTTACCTATGCAGGTTCTAATGCTTTGGTATAGGGCTCTTGCGGTTCTTTTGGGTGCTGCTAATTACTCGAATGTTGTTGGTATATGGTGAAAGAACTATTGTCATTTTATGATTATTACGTCACTTCTTTTACGCTTTTTTTACTCACTTAGGTATGCATCCAAATATTACCGGGAATAAGAGGCTAGGACAGATAGTGACTGAATTGACATCGGTGTTTATAAGCAAAATACATTTGTCGTATGATTGAAACCGTCAGGTATGTGAATTTTGCAACAGCCTAACATAACCTGATTGAAACATGTGGAGATTATATCATGTTTATATGGGAAATTTTTTGACAACTTACTTTGGATATTTAACTATACATATTGCATTGCTTGAAACCTGCAGGTATGGGAAATTTGTAACACGCGGCTGTCGTGGGTTTGCCAATGTGTAGGATGGAAACAATAAAAAGAGATTGCATCAGGTGTACAAAGACGATCAGATGTTGCAGGTAATAGTTTAATAGTAATCAGTTGCCGCACTTACATAATGTTCATTCTCAAAAAACTGTTGGTATACACTTGCCAATTGTAATGAAATAAATGCCAATCATGGTTACAATAATAACACTTTAATGTGATGAATTGGTTGACATTTATATCAGGTTTATTTTATGTGCAGTTGGAGCTGATGTTGATGATAACAGGAATGCAATTTTGCCAGCGGTAGTGTTACAGTTGCTGCTTCGGCTGGTGGTGGTGCTGCACCTGCAGAGCAACATAGCAGCCGCGTCAAAGAAGGAAGAGCAAGTTGAAGAGAAAGAGGAGTCCAAACATGTGAGCTTTTCTTTGCTTTACTTAAATCAATATATGTTGTTAATGTTCGACATTAGGATAAAAAGGTTATGACTAGCGATCGTTAAAGATTGTATTCAAACAGAATTCAAGCAAGTCTAAGCTTTGTAGCAGCAATTTTAGATATAATAAAATGGGTAGACCATATTCAGAATTCATAAAATGGTTTAGGTATTGTTGTGTTACGCTGCGCAGTGTTTTGTAACTTCATGTTGCAGTATGAGATAGCTTCAGAACCCAAATACAACGGAAAAAAAAACCAGCCCGCCAGCAACGCGGCGGTCCATCGTCTCGGCCAAATTTTTTGTATCTTGGTGTGATAATGATTGACCAAAATTTTTGATTACTGCAAATGTATTTTGCAACTGGGCCAAAGATTATTGGTCATCTAATTTTTTTATATATGACTTGGACTATCTAATTTGTTATTTATATTGTTGATTCTCAAAAAGTTGTCTACAAAATGTATCAAGTTTCTATGTCTACAGGCCATTTTGTTTTTCTTCTACTTAAGCTCTTTATGTTGCAACTGCTGGTATATTCTACATGCCTAAATATTCTACTTTAGTTACGCAAAATCGTCTCGGCCAAAAAACAGGCACGCCCGCAACGCGGCGATCGTCACCATTCTAGTTTGAATAAAATCATATGTGATATTAGGATTAAATCATGTATGCATGCAATAAAATATTGTCAAAATTACATACCAAAAGTGATTTTATGCATTTTGTATCGTTTTTAAAATTTATTTTATGTTTATGTAGCATGACGATTTTCTATTCATATGCGTATGTTAAGCATATAATACAAGTGTAACTTCACAACTCATATCTAACATATCATTTATTCACATAATATCAAAAATCAATCGCATATATAAAAATATTTCTTTTTCTAATAAATTAAAAAAATTGTTTCACGGTTTTCCATTTAACTCCATGAATTCACGGGTCAATGAACTAGTAAATAAAATAAATTAAACTCTAAATATTCTGAAAAACTGAGTTTAATTATACATAAAACACCTGCCCAACATTTAAAAGGGTCTCATGAGGAACATTAAAGATGACACTATGCTCTCTGCAAATCTTCCTCAAAAAAGCATAAATATAATCGATTGATATCCTCTTGTAAAACCGCGAACCTTGACGTGCTGTCACAACCGTGTTCCCCATTATATGCACAACACCGGCAGCCTTGCAACTTATCAGAAACTCCATCTCATCCACCTCTGTATTATGACTGCTTGCCTTCTCTGATGACACTTGTGTGGCAGTTTCCGCCACAATACAATCACCAACAGATGAAAATGTATCATTCTCTGATAACCTCAAGTCATTAGAACAGGTAGTTTGCTGCCCGGATCCATATATGCTATATTCATCTGAATCCGAGCAACCCTCCATCATTGACTCAAGTCTTATAAACAGAAAAAGATTATCAAAAAGTTTCTTCTCGAATCCATCGTCTTTTTTGTGAAGATCTTTATAACCGTATCTTGCAACACATCTGAACATGTGGAAGTTCTTTGGGCCAATACGTTTCACAAGAAATCTTTCTTCTTCTGGGACTGTGTAAACAGGAAGATACTTGACACATACAAAAACGACCACCGAGTGGATGGCAGGCAAGTTTGTTATCAGATGGGAGAAGATATGTGGGACCCCACTTGCTAGCTCGGTGTAAACAAGTCCAATGCCGGGGACACGGACTAGACCAAGACTAGGACCGAGACCAAGAATCCATGCCATTGAAATTTTGCTATGCAGTTCAAACTCGTACCTTTTCACTGTACCATAATGCCAAATGCACATGATGAGAAGAAATGCTCCCGCTATGACGAGTGGGACCCACCCGCCTTGGTTAATCTTGAAAAGGACGGCTGAAAAGTAGGGGAGCTCGACTACTAGAGATAATCCAGTGAATATCAAGACGAGAATCCAGTGACACCGCCAAACAAGTAACATTATTAAGATCATGAGGAATGTTGTCACCAACATCACAAAAACAACTGCAGTGCCTGTTGCAATCAACCAAGAGAGGTGCTTAATATAAAATCTCTAGACAAATAAATTTCAGGTTGAATAAAACTGATTGCCCAATGTAAAGTACAATGACCTATTTACCCTTCTTCCGACCTAATTTTAGTCACTTCTACTCCCAGATCACAAAACGTTTCTCCTTTTTCCGCATGATAAGTCCTTTTTGGTAATATTGTCTACTAACTTCTTAACTAGATATAATTTTCCGAACACTAAACCGTTTTATTACAACATATAATCCAATTATGGCTATTGAATATCACATAATTACTTCCAGAATGCAAATCAACATGGATATAGATAGAAAATAGCAACCGAGTTCAAGGTATGGAGAAAACAGCACAGTTATTGCTTCAGACAATAAATCAGACTTACCATAAGCATTTCCGATTTGGCTTTGATTTTTAAATCCAACGGTTACGATGATGCAAAGAACCATAAGAATCCAATTGATATCTGGAACATATATTTGCCCTAGAAATTTCTTTGATGTATGGACAACTTTGACTCGAGGAAAACATCCGAGTGCATTCGCCTGCTTAATTATTGAGAAAGTAGCAGATATAGTAGCCTGACTAGCCACGGTAGCAGCTAAAGTTGCAATTACAAACATTGGCCAGTATATACTGTCTGCATGATTAAAAAAAACTTTTATTACTTAAATACTTTAACACATCCTCTACAATACTAAAATGTCCAATATAGAAGTGCCAACTTAAAACAGTTTATGTATGAATTGCTTGATTTGTGTTGTATTTTTTTCTCAAATGGATCAACTAAAAGTATAGTCAACGGGTTACACAGGTTGCAAGTCACCCAAAGGTTGTTTCAAATACATCCAACCTTCTAAATCAGTATATTATAACGATCTAGGTTATTATTGTAATGAGATCGCTTTTATTATCATAATTAATGCATCAATTAAGTAGTGAATAAATTCTAGAAATTGCACAATAATGTTTTGGGTCAACCTGGCCCAACCGGCCAGTTTTGCAGTACTAAACCTGTCATCTTGCTATCTCAAGCCAAAAAAAAACATACCTGGGATAGAGCGGTAAAAGGCATCATACACGTGTTCCTTGTTCTTCATGAGGTACGCAGCTTGTCCACAATAAGCCAGCAGAAGGCAAGGGAACACAACAATTGTAAATGCAAGTTGGATTGCTGAAACTGGAAAATGGGCAATGTCTGCAAAAAGTGCCTCAGTCCCTGCAATATTTTCCAATTATAAGAAGAAAGTTCCATATGATGGTACAAGATCAAAACTGTTAAATATTTAACACTGCAAGCCAAAACCCATATAAAAGTTATTGTTTAGTAGGTCTAAGATTTGAAAGAATCATTTACTGGAGTCACTTGACACACACATGTATCTTGCCGGCATGACACGAGAAATTCATTTTAACCATTACATCAAAGTGCCAAAATGGTTAATTATTAATTGTTTGGTCACCAAAGTTTTGTTTTGTTTTGGTTTTTTTTTTTTTTTTTTTTTTTTTTTTTTTTTTTTTTATATATATATATATATATAACCACCAATGTTCATCCAAGTTATATATATCCTAGGTGCACGTGTTGAATTAGACATGTGTGTCTATTTGTTATCTTTCCAAAGGCTATATGAATAAAGACGCTAAGATAGTTACAGTCTTAACCAACGCACAAATACTATGCCATGCCTAATGAAACCTTAGGCATACTTAATGAATCATACATTATATCCTGAGATAACTATGATTTTAAACATAAATGTGTCAATCCTTTGAACCATTCTTTTATTAAAAACTGTATCTGTTTTAGTACCTGTGATGCTGAGCATGATCCCTCCAAGGGAAATCCAACCATTTTTGCCTCGCCTTCTAAAGTAGCGGACTATATATAAGGGTGAAAAAGCCCGTAACACCCCTTTATCATGTTTACATATGTTGAAAATCCCAATTCCACCGATAAAGAGAAACCACAGCAACACGACTGGAGCAAAGAGCCACCCAACTTTATCGGGACCATAATGTTGTAGGCTAAATAAGCCTATTAGTATTATTACAGAAACAAGTATAATAACATCTGCAACAAAGAACAATTAACTATTAAAATTAAATCGTAAGCAAAACTATAGTTTGATATGTGAAAAGAAACAAAAACATAAACTTACCATTACTCATCCTGGGGTGGTCTATCTTGATACCAGCAGAAGCTGATAAAACTGTAAAAAAAAAAAACGCATCTTTGTTGGTTAAAGATCTTTCAAACTGATCAAATGAAGGACGTCCACTAACAGTTTTGCATGAATATGTTAACTTTGAGTCAAGCTTATGCTCACCGAACTATGAAGGTTATCTATTAGACTACTACTGTATATTGTTACGTCTAATGTTTCTACCACCACTTTTACAAGACAAACCCAACTTTCAACAAATAACATAAGTGATTTGAACAGTTACCCTTGTTAAAATAGATGCTAAGTTACTGTTAATTAAGGCCAGTAGGTCGATTTTTGGTCGGCAAATGGTGGTAGTGGACAATGACGTGATCTTAATATTAAATAATTATATAAATCTAACAGAAGATCAGCAATGATATTCTATTTAATAGCACAAGTCACAAGGTCTCTAACAAATATTGTCCATTTTGGGCATTTAACATATAAAACAAATTAAAACAAACAACATGACCAAGATTAATTACCTGAAATAGCGGGAGTTAGGATTCCATCTCCAATCACCATGCATGTACCAAAAATAACAAGTAAAAGAAGCGCATTCTTTCTAAATGCATGTGCTTCCAACCATCTTTTGGTTTTTGCAGCAAATGATTGTTTATGAATTGTGTTGCGACTATAAGTAGTCAACTGTTCATCAGTTCGATGTTGATTAGGAATTGTGTTAACTTTTGCATGCCGACACAGCAAAGAGTAAAGAGCAAACGTTCCACCTGCATTGAAAATTTTAGAGGTGAGTGATAGCCTATTTAAATCATTATAAGAAAAAGGATACTATAGTTTTAGGTCTTCGATTCATTTTATATTGAGGGGGCCATCTTCACTCTCATCATGTGAACAAGACGCCCAAGTTCAAAACTTTCATTATAACATTAGTTATGTTATTATTCTTTACTATGCCTAGTCTGTAGATATAGAACGGAACGAAATGAAGAACTTTTTAGGATTTTCTAATTCTGATTCAGAAATACAATCAGTGTACTTAAAAATGACATGAACCATTGACACCATCTTAACTAAAGACTACCATAATGAAGCTACGGCTAATTCAAAGCACAATCAGCCTGCAAAAAAGAGGCACCAAACCACAGAAAGAGCTCATGAGGATAGATGTTAAATTCAAAATGAAAAAAAAAAAAAAAAAAAAAGAAAAAAAAAAAAAAGAAAAAAAAAGGATAAAGGGGATGAAGGAGTTGGTTAACTCGAGAATGGGATGAAAATAAATTATAAAGTCGCCAGAAATTTCTAGAAGGTTAGTCAAAACACTGGGTTTGCTCAAAAAGGAAGCACTCAAAAGCTACAACAGGAAGGAATCGGCCAACCAATTGTCCTTAGCAAAATAAGTTCTCACAAAACAACATGGCATAGAAAGAATTCAAGACGACGAAGGAAGAAGGTGGGAGGTAAACGATGTCATTTGGCTCAATGTGTTACGCAATACACAAACCTTTATAATTATGGAAAAGTAACACATTTGGCTCAATGCATTGTTTTTGATTGATGTGGCGTTTTCAGCCATATTCCATGTGCTTAAACGTTTGATAGTATATGTTTTACTGGGATAACCGTTTACCTTATAAAAAAGTAAACACATACAAACACATGGTTATGTGATTCAGTCTAAAGGATAACCTACGTTCACGGCCCCACCAGCAACTCTCCAACCAATTTTGTATTAAGATTTTACAATAAGTAGAAAGCTGATGTGAAGCATCCATATGCGCAGGACGTCTGCAAGCATAAACGTTAGGCCAAAAATCAGACTCCATATACCATACTAAGGCTCTCAGCAATGTCAACACTGGAATACCACTGACCACAACTAGTGCAGTAGTGCATAATAAGCTCCAAAAAGTGATTAAAAGCAGGTTCAAGTAAGCAATGTCTAATTTATCTCTTTTCTAGTTTATACCACCTATCTCACAATAATATAATGTCTCCAACGAGACTTGAACGTTTTAGTTGGTAGGCAACTCACATACCACTAGGCCAAAGGCCTTGGGTAAGGACTCGTATAAATAATTAGATTTCTTGTTCATTTGTTTCAAGATTGTGCTCTTTTAGTTGAATTATCAAATCCCATTTTTTATGGAAATTGTGAAGCCTAGAATAATTCAACAGTGATAAATTAGAAGAAACTTGCAGGCTCCAAGTCAATATAATTGGATCTCTGTGGTGAAAAAGAGAGTTAAATAAATTAGTTACGGCCAAACAATGTACTCGGCTACCCGCAGGTAGCACCTTAACAGGTACATGACCATGCTCATTCATGAAACGTGTAATCCTAGTGTAAAGTAGATATGGATATCAGTAGCCGTTCTACCTTCCAAAAAGAAAGAAACTATTATATATATAAATGACCGTCAAGGGGAAAGAAACCTAGCTCTTAAGAGTATGTCAGTTACTGTTTGTTTTGTTCTTGTTTTGTGGCGTTTTCTGTAACAATATTTGGCTTGTTCTTATCGAAAATGTATGACTAGCACTAAACCAGATGCTCAAAATTACCTTTAGCAATTGAGGAAAAAATCCATTTATTTTTAGCTACTTTGTTTTGTTTTATCATCAAACATCATAGACATACATGCATTCACACCCTCTTATATAGAGCTAACAATTATGACAAAGCTTTACTTTATCAAAAACATGTAACCAAAAGCTTATAAAAGTAAGGAGCGGAATAGTTCTGAGTATAGCTAGTTTGCCTATGTTCATTGTTACAATACCTTACATAAGTAAACAATTTAACATGGGAAAATAGGTGTACCTTGACCATTGTCATTTGCACGACAGACGATAAATACATATTTAATTAACGGCACAAGAGTAAGGGAATATATGATCAAGGAAAGTGCCCCGATAACATCCTCCGTATCATCAATTCCTTTAGGAAATGTGTTGTAGAAAACGTATAACGGAGAAGTTCCCAAATCTCCATAGACAACTCCAAGGCTTTGAAATGCCAGACGAAGAAGCAAAATAACAGAAACTTTCTGCAATAAACAAACAGCATATCATCAAAAAGCTACAGTATATCATTTATATCCACATTATTAAATAGATATATTAGTAGGCCCGAGCCGTCTATGGATTTAGGTCCGTTAGGGTTTCTATTATGCATTGTCTCTACATATTGTGGTTGAATAATACTTGATAAACTACGGGAAATTCAACATTTAACACACATTAGTCCAACACAATTAAAGCTAAGAGCTTGTTAACTACTTTTGTTTCTTGAACCTTAAAAATCGTGTGAGCATGCAAAGACCTTAAAGTAACTCTATTAGGCTGAAATCAATGTCTTGAAACAAGATTGAAAAGTAACATCCCATCCGCCCCAAATTTGCCAACATTTTCATATCGACTTTCCTACAAGATTACAATTGTTCCTCTAAAAAGTTATAAAAAGCTTACATTATCCCATTGTCCTTATCATAAAGGGGTAAAATGACGGGTCACATTTTCGGCTACCTGAGGAAAGTCAAGCCTTTTTAGCTCATGTAAGCAGTATTCCCATGGCCATTTCCGGACTCTTCCTAATGTAGGCGGCCTAACCAGTATCCCGTGGCCGTTTCCAGACATTTCCTGGGCCACCGAACACTTATATATTGGAACACTAGTCTAACACTTGCCTTAAACTATCAAGTTTAGTAATTCAAGTTAAGAAAAAAAGAAAGAAAAGATTAGCACCTTTTCTTTGTACATGTTCTTGAGCCTACCAGCTTCTTCATCCATGGGTTGATCAATCTTTTGCTCCAAAGCCCATATCCCACCTTCATTCTCAATCTCTTCACTTAGATCCATTTTTACAAATTCAAACCTCTTTTCTAGTTATCTAACTCTTAAACAAACCAAAAATTTATCTACACATTGCTTAAACAAAACCCAACTCAAAATTTCATAAAATTTTGTTCAAGTGAATAAAAAACCGACATGGCAAAACTCAACTTTATCACTTGGACTTCAAGTGGGGTCATCCCTTAATTATTTTTGCTTCAAATTAATGTCACATTTGTTGCGTTTGTTTGATGATGACATAAAGGTACAAAAATAAAAGGGTGTCATAAATGCGAAAATTAATGATTTTGTGAAATAAATACATGTTTATGTTTTTAGTGAATTGATTTGCACACTCAATATTTTGATTGTGACACTTTATTTTATGCATAATATAATTGTATATTCTTTATAGTGTGCTTTGTATATTTGTATAATGAGTGTCCCGATCAAAATAATGAGTTTATATTACAAAGGATAAGATAAGATATTGTAATGAGTTTATTAATGGTTGAGATTTTTTTTTATTTTTTATTTTTTAAGCAAAAATCAAAATATAAAGAGATCAAAAGGATCTATAGAGATGATGAGATCAATATAAAACTAATATTTGCCATATAACCAATGAACCAATCATAGCTATCAATTTTTATTTTTTATTTTTTTTAAAACAACATATCTTGCGAACGGTAAATCTTCAAGCTACAAAAAAATACCATCACAACGAAAATTAAATTATCTTTCTATAGATATGCATTATTATATACTTTCGACGAACTTTTTTTTTAAATTTCCACCCAGAAAAATTATATATAATTCCTAAAAAATCATATAAGAATTGATTTTTACAAATCATATATGATTCTTACGAATCATAAATGATTTTTAAAAATCATTTATGATTCGTAAAAATCACATATGATTTGATTTTAACGAATCACATATAATTTTTACAAATCATATATGATTTTTCTGGGCGGAAATTTAAAAAAAAAAAGTTTGTCGAAAAAAAAATCGTCGAAAGTATATCACAATGAATGTCTATAGAAAGATAATTTAATTCTCGTCGCGATAGTATTTTTTTTCATGTAACAATTTACAGTTTGCGAGATATTTAATTTTTAAAAAAAGGGTAAAAGTTTATTTTTTTTATTTTGATAAAAAAAAAATGAATGACCAAGATTGTTTGATTAGTTCTATTATAAAAATTAGTTCTAAACGGATCTTTTGGCTACATTCCTTTTGAACCTACTAGTATAGTCTTTAATGAACTTAAAATTGTGTTAACAACTATCAAAAAACTTGAAGCCATGAAACAACTATGCTAGCTAGTGTGCCTTAAACAGTGAACTCATGGAACATATGTTCTTGCTACTAAACTTTAACGTGAAAAACATAACAAGAAGAATCTCAAATAGCTCTAATATATGGATATGTGAAAAATATCGCAATGAACACCCTTTTCTTTACCGTGATGAGTTAAATCTTGCAAGACCTCATTCATTAAATCTTTTTGATTATCCCAGTGTAGATTCCCAAAAACTTTTCGATATTCCCCGCATTCTGATAATCGTCATCTACGAGGTTTTGGGTCCGCGCGTTGCCACAGAATGTTTGCATACGTAAGTTAGGCAAAAATAAATAAATAAATAAATAAAGATTCAAGGTTACTGTATTGCGTTAGAGTTAATCCTTAAACAAATTATCCAAGTGTGTATTGTTGCTGCTTCATTTTCTTCAAAATGTGAAAGATATTTGTCATCCAAGTGCTATACGAACGCACGCTGGCAGCTATTGTGGTCGTAAGTACAAATGATGTATTACATGGCTCAAGTCCTGAAAGAATAAATAATTAATGCTAATTATGATCCATTAAGATATGCAAGAAAGCAATATAACTTTCAAGTGAGATAATAACTTTCAAGTTAAAAAAGAAACTATATATTTTACCTCATCTTTCTTACCTTCTTTTGTGGTGATGCTTCCGCGGTTACTCACTTGAGCACTTCAGCAATCAGCGTCTGCTTTTGCCTCTTTTTCTTTGTTGTTGCTGCTGATGCCTTAGTTGCTGCTAGTTTCCTATCTCCATTCTTTTTTCGATCAGGTGGTGGTACCATAGCTTCAAAGTCACTTTGCTACAAACACTAATTGGTTTCATAATTTCACTCCAAGTCTCCAACATTCTCTAAATTAGTAGCTCACTTCCAGCTTTTTAAGTCCTAATGCAAAAGCTATAGTATGATACATCGGTATCTTTTTCTTTAAGTTTAAAGTAAAGGCTAGATTCTTCAACAACACTAACCAAAACACAGATTTTATATTGATCCCTTTTGACGTGCAACCCAACCTAGGCATCTTACCACTCATATCAATTCAACATAAAACGATAGTACTCTCTTAAACAAATACCCTGGTTGGTGACTTCATGTATAGGCAAAGGAAATCATAGCTGTTGATGAATACACGACTTGGTCAACTTACCATACTCGGTTAAACCTTGTAAATCATTTTTAAAAATATACACTTTAATTACCGAAATGATTAATTTTGTTATCATGGTTGGATGCTAATTTTCTATTCTTAATTTTGGACATGATGTCTGTCGGGGTCAACCTGACCCGACATAATCTGTATTGAAGTGTCAGTTTTGACCCGTTTACGTGAGATGTCCAATTTTGTCACTATCAAAGCTAACATTTGTTATCACTTATCAATGTGACTTAAAATTCAACTTCTTTAATTTAATTAAATACTTAAACCTGCTATATATAGATGCAAAAAAGCAAGTCTAGAGCTTAACTGTTGGTGTAGAAATCATGATCCCGGATGAAAAATAAGCAGCATCAAAAGAGAAAGAAATTGGCACCTGCATAAGGTTCATGGAAGTTTTAGCATCCAGATTGTGAAACATGTTATTACAAATAAAGAGTCCACTTTAGTGCCCAAAACAACCTAGAACTTGATGCCCCCTTCCATTTGTTTATACAAACAACTTTGACAGATTTATTATGCTATGCTATTTAACCTAGCTCACTCGCCCACGTTACCACTTCAAAGATATCTAGTTTGAGAGAATTATCTAGCTATCTTATTTAACCAATACAAAGCGACTTTTACCTTATAGAACTTATTATGACAGACTTATTTTGCTATATTATTTAACCTATTTTGACAAACTTATTTGACCTTAATCCCCCTCTCAACTGATGCATGAGACATATATCCAATGTAATTGGGATATTGCTACCTTAATTAGAAAACCCAGTGTACGTACCGGGATGTCAATATTGATTCTCTTTTGGATTCCAGCCACAAAAGCTTTATGAACACGCCTTCTTAGTTACTACACATATATGGGAGAATAAATGGGCGAATGCCGGGGCTGGGGCTGCAGGTATGATGAAACATCTGCAAAGAGAACTAAAAGGGGAGTGAATTAGGACAATGGCAAAAACGATAGTAATGTACGTTAAGAGACAAAATACCAACAACCACATGTCGCAACAAAAACTAAAGCTACACTTCTTTTTTTGTTCTGCTGATGTTGTCTATTCAGTTACTAATAATCTATTGTTTTCGTTTGGTTTGATCAATTCCTTTATGTATATACAGTTGCATGTTTGCTTCTATTTAAAAGCATAATATAATTGTTATGAATGAAAAGATAAAAAGTCAAGCATCATGAATATTAGTTTGGTTTTAACAAACCCGATAAGAAAGAAGTTCAATTAAAACAAACCCAAATTACTGTTAGTTTATACATATCCAACTTCAAAACCCAAAAAATATAGACAAAATTCATACCTCCAGGACGAACCAACAACATTCTTGCAACGCCGCACTACGAAATGCTTTTCTGAGCATCGTTTTTGGCCCTGAAGTTTGACATGTTGAGAATATTATCATTATCAGTTCCTCGCATGACACATTTCTAATCAAAGTTGTTTTCAGAAACCACTATTAGTGTAACATATGAGAGGATGCTAAAATCAATCGAGTACATGGACAATTAACATACCTTGGGATCTCCAAATCCTAATTAATGAAATGGCAACACTAAGTTTTATACACACCCTAAGATTTCAGAACGATCAACCCACAACGGTAGCAAATAAAAATACACAGCTTATCATCAATAAACACAATTGAAATAAAAGATAAACGACCTATCTATTAGTCAGGGCTCATACATTTGTGATAATAAAAACCATTGCTCCATAACAACTCACTTCACGCATCTCGCTGCCAAAATATTTGCAGCCCTATACGGTCCACCTCAATCTCCAATTTAAGCAGGTTCAGATCAGTGAAAATGGAAGTGGTACCCGAAAAACGCCTTCAATTTAAACAGGCTTAAATCAGCGACAATGGAAGTGGTACCCGAAAAACGCCATGGCTACAACCATATGTTCAGCTACCCATTAACATGCGAAATAGAATTATGAAACATACATTTTTTTTAGGTCTAACAACAATTGAAGTTCAACTTGTGGATTTAAATAAATCATAACTTTGCCAATCTTCAAATAACCCCGGATAATAAGTTAATCAAAACACTGCCTACATTTTTATAGATCTGACACCAATCGGGAGAGCTTAAGATTGAATCATATACCTCAAGTTGATGAGGCATGACTCGCAGACGTTTGGGAAATCAGAACGCTCCCTACCATCAGCTTAAAAATCTGTTGATATTATGTGTAGCATGAGTTCCGCAATGCAAGAACAAAGACTTGTTAAACACATGGGAATAGTCGGATATGCTTAATGAAGTAAAAATATCCATTAGCGCAAAGGTCAGACATTTGGACAAATAAGCACAAATAAAATGTAAGAACCCACAATGACAGCCATGTGAAATAGATTTTTGGATTTTTAGACGAATAAGAAAACTAAAACATTACCGATGCGCTGTGATATCACTCCACTGGGCATGGGCATTTGTACATTATCTAGCTCGTTTGTGGATGTACAACCTTGTATATCATGTGTGCATGAACCAAACCTCCAACCTGCTAATGTACTTGGTGAACACATTTGATAACTCTGTGATCTAATGTCCCCTAACACAAAGTCTAGGATACATGTCGTGCGTGGCAAACCTGCAATAAATATTTTACAAAGTTGTTATCAAGCACACAAAATAAAACATAAATTTGAAAGTGACGAAGTAAATTTTTCCAATAACCTTTAAACGATGGTGCACACAAAGCTTCATTTGCTGCAAATACACGAGCCGTAGAGGCGTCCATACTTTCCTGTTTTCCTTTCAAACTGAGTTGGACAAACCTATTGTTAAGCACACCTTGCATCCCTACAGAGGTAGTAATATTTTAGGGTCAACTGAAACCCGCCGATCATCTACACATGAACATAAAACTATTGAAATTTATAAAAGGCACCACTTTTTCATAGTTATCCATCACTTCTTACACAACTAATTAGCAACGGTATTAATTTCAACTAAAGTATTTGCTAGTAAAGGACTACATATATTTAAGCAAGAAAATAACACCAAAAAAATGTGGCGTAAAGATATCTCAAAAGCAATATGCGGCTGCCCTCTTTCCCTCCCAGACTGTTATATTAGGTTTTTCCTAGTACAATATACATATAGATTACTGCTTGCATACAAAACTTGTTATGAATAACGCACTATTATCATGATATTTCCTCATTCTAAGGACCTTGACATTTCATCAAACACTTTACGGGCATGATGAGGCGAAAAATGAACCACTTTTAGGGGGTCATTTAAGCCCGGAATTGAATTTATTTGATCAAATATTGCCCTAAATCGTTCCTTTTGTGATTTTAGGTACTTTGGGAGAGAAATCTGGAAAAGGAAGCAATTCGGACATTTTTGGAGCATAAAAGTGAAGAAAACGCCAAAGTCTTAATTTTCCTTGCTGGGAACAGTAGGTGACGGCGTCAAAAGTACCATCCTGACGGCGTCAAGAGTAAATTGCATGACGGCCCAGTGCAAACATGAAGGCGTCACAAGGAAGAGCGTCAAGAGTTAACACGTGACGGCCGGGAAGAACCTAACACATGACGGCGTCAGATGTAGATCAAGGCAGTCCAAGAATTATTTTGGCGGCGAGATGACGGTGTCACCTATTTGGTCTTGACGCCGTCAGCCTCAATTTCCTATATATTGTTTTCTAATTTTCATTCATAAAAAAAAAGAGAAGTTTGGAGAAACCCTAAGGCCGAACTTATTACGAATTTTACAGGTTTTCAAGGGTTTTCAGCCCTTGAACCCTTACATGTGTAATTGAGATAAGTGTTCTTCTAATTCAATCAATATGTCTATGTGTTGGTTGTCTATATCTTGTGCTTGTCTTAATTCCACCATGCTAGGCTAGATCTATCTTGTGTTTGCTTAGATCTAATGAAACCTAGATGTTGATTATGTGTTGATTACTTGTTTATGGTTGTATTGGATGAATGATTTCGATGTTAGGCTTAAGAAAACTGGCAGATCTCCAAATGGTAACATGCTTGAACGTCTTAAGAAACATGAACTGACGTGCACTAGGTTTTATTGGTTGTATTTAATGCATGAGTAAATTCTAATGATCCCATGTTAGGAGCTTCTTAGCCGGCTCGACATAGGAGTGAAGTAGGCACTCATAGGATTGGGGAATTAAGTGCGCCACCCCATGAATGGTATTAAGGAATACAATCCGTCATCCATGCAACTATAACAAGTAATTAACGTGTAAAAGATATCTAGGGAGTAGTGAAATCTAAGTAAACACAATTTCTCCACTTATTGCTCACAACCTTAGTTTAATTTAGTTTTATTTTCATTTCTAGTATTTTATTTTGATTGCATCTTTAGTATTGGGTTAGTTGACTAGCAACTAATTCCGTCCAAATCCTTCAAACCCGAGATTTTTATTTGCTTTCTAAAAAATATAAAAATACAAAAATAATCATCCATCATCTTTAGAACTAGTAATTAGGTTTTCTAATCCTAGCGACACTATTCCTAGCTGAACGATCAATCCCCCGGTACTTGTCAATATACTATACTACAACGACCAGGTACACTGCCTGGTGGGGGTTGCAAGCTTCTCGAGATCCCTTGAGAGGTAAAGCCTGGTGCGATCTCCACGTATCAAGTTTTTGGCGTCGCAGCCCGGGGAATAGTTATTGTCTAGGTTAGAACTTCTTTTTATTAGGTCTACTTGCTAGATTCCTTTCTAGTAAGATTTTATTTTTATTTTTAGGTTTTCTTTAGTCTATCTTATTTCTTTGTGTTTTTGTTCGTAACTCTTCACCACCTGACATCATGGACGATGGGAACATCTTTGAACCCATCATCCCACCACAACAAAACCCACCACTAGAACCTCCTAGGCCCCGAACCTTAGGAGAGTATTCCCGACCTAGCCACCAAGGCTACCGAAACACCATTGAGCTCACCGGAGCCAATGTGACTCTCTTGCGATCCGACACCATCCGGTTGGTGCAAAGCGGATGTGCATTCCATGGACTTCGTTCCGAAGATCCAAATCAACATCTTAAGGACTTCCTAAAAATCGTAGATTCCATAGACCTAGGTGTTGAAACTAGAGAGACAACCCGATTACGCCTATTCCAATTCTCTCTACGGGATCAAGCTAGTCAATGGCTTGAGTGTTTACCCGTGGGATCCATCACCACATGGGATGATCTCACCACTCGTTTCCTTGCTCAATTTTTCCCACTGGGGAGAACTACTAAGCTTAGAAATGATATCTTGATGTTCCAACAACGTCAAAATGAGTCTCTTTATGAAGCATGGACTCGTTTCAAGGACTTACTCCAAAAAGTCCCTCATCATGGCATAGATCTTTGGCTCCGAGTCCAAATCTTCTATGACCATATCGATCTCTCCACGAGGCGAGCCATTGACCAATCGGCCGGTGGTAAGCTACGTGATCTAAGTGCGGAACAATCATGGGAACTCATAGAAGATCTTGCTCTCTATGACAATGAAAGTTGGAATGATCCCCGTGATTTGAACAAAACGGTCAAGGTAATATCTTTGCCTTCGAATAACTCTAGCACTCCCGACCGTAGGATCATGGAACTTGAGGACCAAGTCAAGTTTCTCATGAAATCCTACGAAGCTCCTAAGCCTTCAAGCCAAGTGAACAAAATCACTTCTTCATGCGAATTATGTAGTGGTCCCCATGACACTCGTGATTGTGTGGAACTCCCCGGAACAGCTTTTGCGGACTACGCATCCTCGCGTACCGACGAAGCGGGAGATAAGTGGTACACTTTCAAGCCCGAGCCAAACCCTTACGGTGATTCCTACAACCCTTCTTGGAAAAATCACCCAAACCTTAGGTGGAAACAAAATCAACCCAATTCTTCCAATCCGCCTAATCGTTATCAACCAAACGGTCCACCCTCCAACCGTACTTTCAACAACAATCCTTCTAACAACTATGGTAGTACCAACAATCTTGAAGGATTGATGTCAAAGTTCATGGCATCTCAAGAAGCTCGAATAGCTAGGTTTGAAACCGAATTCAACCAACAACAAACGGAGATGACCAACAAGATAGACAACTTGTTGAAAGCCCTCAAAAACCAAGCGTTAACTACACCTAGGAAGGACACTAGGGACACCAATAACGGAATCCAAATTAAGGACCCCTCATCATCTAAAGATGTCCACTTTGTCAATGTTGTCACCATTAAGCCAATAGATAAGGAGATAGAAGAAAGTGACAAGGATGAAGTTGGAGTAGAAACCGAAACTAGGGATGAAGGTAGGGAAGTTGAGATTAATAAGGAAAAGAAGTTAGAGGAAGTAGAAACTATAGAGAAGTACTTTGATAAGTTGCCCAGCAAGGAAGAACGGGAATACCATAAGGATTTATTCGATAGTCCCGAGAGACCATATATCCTTGGCACACCCCTTATCAAAATGGGAGACCCCTCTAACATTAACATACCATGCAACATCGGGCATATGTATATATGGAAAGCTTACATCGATCCTAGATCTCCTGTTAACATCATGACTAGGACTTATTACAATTGGGTGATGAAGAAACAACTTGATTTTAGGATGATGCCCAATAAGAATCTGATAAGTAATTTTGCAGGAAGAGTGAAGGGATTACATGTGATTATAGGCAATCTCACTTATGAGATCGATTTTATGATAGTAGAAGACACTCGTCCAGTGATAGATGCTTGCCTAAGCCAAATAATATTTGGAAAACCATTTGTTGAGGCCACTAGGATGAGTTATGATCTGACTCTAGGGATAGTTAGATTTAAGGAAGAAAATGATGAGGTTGCCTACCAAATGCCCTACAAGATTGAGCAATACCGCCTCCTCTCTAATTTAGAAAAGGAACACAAGCAAGCGGCTTATTATAGGAATGATGAGGATAGACGTAGAGGAGTAGAATATGTGAAGAATAGGATGCTTGGTTTCTACAAAGAATGCTTGCAACTAGGTCCGGAATACAAAACTGGTTTAGAAGACGACCTAGAGAGTGAAACCAACGATGAGGTCACGTAGTAACCCATGACCTTGAGTCTAGCTACAAGACTCTTAAATAAAGAAAAGCGCTTCTTGGGAGGCAACCCATGCTTTGTGTGATTTTATTTTGTTTGTTTGTTATTTGCTTCCATATGCATGCTTTATTTTTATTGTTGGTAGATCATGTTTCTAAACTAAAAAGTGGAAATACTTTACTTTGTTGTTTAGCCTAGTCTTAACTCCACCTAAAAGTATTTTTGCAAAAGATAAGTGTAAGGGGAAACCCCAAATATGTTTTTAAGAACCAAACCGATCATGATTCTCCACAATATTAAGTGAACATGTATATTCGTATTTGTTAGAGTCAAATGCTTGTATTGAGTCATAATGAAGTTTTGCAGGATTTTCCAGGAAGTAGAACCAAGTTTTTCCAGAAATTTTCCAGAAACTTAACATAAGAATTTCTGCAGATCACTTCTGACGGCGTCATGTGTAAAAATCTGGAAATTTTACCGGTTTTGTTTTTCTTACGGAGTCTTAAGGTTTTTGTTGAATTATTAAGTTTTATAATCTCCAGGAATCCGCAAACTTCATTCCACAAGCATTATATCTTACTTTGTTTTCTAGGATTTAGTAACTTATATAGATTGCCGCTGATTTTATGCGAGGTTGCTTTGTTTGTTTTATCAGGATTTACAGGTTATGTATGACAAGAAGATGATTTATATTCTGGAAGGGAAGCTTTGATTGTTCATTTTCTTGGAGGAAGATTTAACCTGGCCACCTTATTATCCATACCGAGCGAATCAGGGGAGTATTTGATTTCATTCTTTTTACTTTTTCACTTCTACATTCTTTACTTGAACATTGGGGACAATGTTCATCTTAAGTGTAAGGGGAGGGTAAAATGATGATACCTTACAGATACACTTTCGCTTGAGTTTGTTTGTTTAATGGCAGATGTGTAATAAAACTATGAGAAATACTTGTTAGTGTAATTTTAGCGCCAAATTTAAATTTTTTTACAACATTTAGGAGTGAAACTTTAGCCTTAGCAAGCGTCTCATGGATAGGAGATTGTATGACTAGCACATAACCGTACTATTCAGAAAAATTTTCCACCCAAATATGTGAGGTTCGCCTTTAGATTTGATAGGAAAAACATTTACTATTAGTGCTTATGAGTATACCGGTAGCATTTAGATTCTAGAACTTGCGTTAGTGATGCATCCCGAGACCGCTAGTGAGACTACATTCGTGTAGTAGGATTTACTCCATGATAAGAGGCATTAGGATCACCCTTGTGTTAAACCTGTATCATGATTACTTGACCATTTAAGTCATATTACTTGGCTAGTTAAGTCAACTAATTTTCCCACACCCTTAGCGTTGTACTCATTTTTAGTACACGAAACCCCTAGTACACCCATCCGGGCCTATCTTTTCATTTCTAACTTTAAGCATCTTACTTAAAGGAAGAATTTGTTACACCCCAGTCCCACTTAAATGTACACCCAAATCGCCTTAGCCTTCCGTGTATGCACTCATCTTTAGTGCATTATTGTTATTTGTTAAACCCTAAGTTAACTATCTAATTAATTACATGGTTGCTAAGTCGAGTCATATCCTTGTACATATTGTTTTGGGACGATTGGGACTCATGGGTAAAGTACTTATTGTATGGAGTAATGGGGAAGGACATCATTTATTACCCCCATATGTACGTTAATTTTAAAAGTACTCCAAGTGTTTTGATTTTCTTAATTCGAGTCATTAGATTAGTTTATTGTAAAGTATGTAAAAATTCAAGTGTAAGGGGAATTTTCATTTTCTATGATGTATTATTTTGGATGGTAGGGTAAGAGTGTATGCAAAAAAAAAAAAAATAAAAAAAAAAAAATAATAAAATAAAAAATAAAAAAGAGAAAAAAAAACATACGGACTACCATCCCTTTTCATTCTATGTTCATTTTTATGTTTTTGTTATTTTTTCATTTATTAGCTTAAGTCGAGTCTAGTCTTGGCTTAGCAACGCCATATTGTACATGTAATTAACCAAGATTGTTAACTCACCACCAGTAAAGACTGCCTATATCCAACAAAACCGTGTATTTCATATCCCTACACCTAACGTTACAACCCTTTAAAAGACCTATTTGATAGTTTATCCTAGGTGCTTACGCCATGTGGTGGAGGTTTGATCCTTTCCCAAGCCTATGGTAATCTATTTTGCTATGACAGGTAGTGAGAGATATCTTCCGTTTCCATATTGTAATTTATACTTTATTACACCCGAGAGATGTGAGTATCTAAACACTATTTGTGAGGTGCTTGTGTATGACCTCCGTGCTTGTCTTTGGTCTTTAGTGGAATGATTATTTGTTGTAATTACTTTTATATTTGTGTTAAATGACCCCTAACTTGTATTTTGAGTAGAATAAAAGCGCATTTGCTTGAGGACAAGCAAATCTCAAGTGTAAGGGTATATGATGAGGCGAAAAATGAACCACTTTTAGGGGGTCATTTAAGCCCGGAATTGAATTGATTTGATCAAATATTGCTCTAAATCGTTCCTTTTGTGATTTTAGGTACTTTGGGAGAGAAATCTGGAAAAGGAAGCAATTCGGACGTTTTTGGAGCATAAAAGTGAAGAAATCGCCAAAGTCTTAATTTTCCTTGATGGGAACAGTAGGTGACGGCGTCAAGAGTACCATCCTGACGACGTCAAGAGTAAATTGCAAGACGGCCCAGTGCAAACATGAAGGCGTCACAAGGAAGAGCGTCAAGAGTTAACACGTGACGGCCTGGAAGAACCTAACACATGACGGCGTCAGATGTAGATCAAGGCAGTCCGAGAATTATTTTGGCGGCGAGATAACGGCGTCACCTATTTGGTCTTGACGCCGTCAGCCTCAATTTCCTATATATAGTTTTCTAATTTTCATTCATAAAAAAAAGAGAAGTTTGGAGAAACCCTAAGGCCGAACTTATTACGAATTTTACAGGTTTTTCAAGGGTTTTCAGCCCTTGAACCCTTACATGTGTAATTGAGATAAGTGTTCTTCTAATTCAATCAATATGTCTATGTGTTGGTTGTCTATATCTTGTGCTTGTCTTAATTCCACCATGCTAGGCTAGATCTATCTTGTGTTTGCTTAGATCTAATGAAACCTAGATGTTGATTATGTGTTGATTACTTGTTTATGGTTGTATTGGATGAATGATTTCGATGTTAGGCTTAAGAAAACTGGCAGATCTCCAAATGGTAACATGCTTGAACGTCTTAGGAAACATGAACTGACGTGCACTAGGTTTTATTGGTTGTATTTAATGCATGAGTAAATTCTAATGATCCCATGTTAGGAGCTTCTTAGCCGGCTCGACATAGGAGTGAAGTAGGCACTCATAGGATTGGGGAATTAAGTGCGCCACCCTATAAATGGTATTAAGGAATACAATCCGTCATCCACGCAACTATAACAAGTAATTAACGTGTAAAAGATATCTAGGGAGTAGTGAAATCTAAGTAAACACAATTTCTCCACTTATTGCTCACAACCTTAGTTTAATTTAGTTTTATTTTCATTTCTAGTATTTTATTTTGATTGTACCTTTAGTATTGGGTTAGTTGACTAGCAACTAATTCCGCCCAATTCCTTCAAACCCAAGATTTTTATTTGCTTTCTAAAAAATATAAAAATACAAAAATAATCATCCATCATCTTTAGAACTAGTAATTAGGTTTTCTAATCCTAGCGACACTATTCCTAGCTGAACGATCAATCCCCCGATACTTGTCACTATACTATACTACAACGATCAGGTACACTGCCTGGTGGGGGTTGTAAGCTTCTCAAGATCCCTTGAGAGGTAAAGCCTGGTGTGATCCCCACGTATCAGGGCAACATCCAACCTACCACCAAATAACTTATAAGCATACATGATGTAACAATCTTACTAACAACAAATTAACTGAAAAACATACCCATAACAGAAAATTATCTCACCAGCTCGTTCAGACCAAAAATACATAAAGATGTGGAATATGTACCTGCTATTGTGCGCATAATTAGTATAAAATGCAATTTCTCAATCTGGTATTTGTGCGCATAATTGGTATAACATATAATTTCCAAAAAACAATTTAAAACCTCACAAAAACAAACAATAGCCGTTATACAAAACACCCGTATAAGCCAAATACCAGCCGTATAAGCCAAAGATCAGCCGTATAAGTAAATCCAAACACCATTTCAAGTAGTACATTATGAAATTTTACCTAAACATATACACCCAAACACACCATTAAAAACCCACGATATGCAACATGAACAAATTAACAAATTTCTTCAAACACAAATAAGAGAAGTATTCATTGTTCCCCTACTCTCCTAATGGAACTAACCACCTAATATATGTCATCTCATCAAGAAAAACCAACTATACTAATAGATAAATAATCCTCTATATCAAACCAACACCAAAACTATAACTCACAGTTCAATAAATAAATAAATAAAATAAAGGAAAAAAAACTTACATGAGTCTATTAGTATTAGCATGAATACGACCACCACACCAATTCCTCGTCTTCTTCAATCTAACACAGTTCTCAAAAACAAATAAAATCCAAAATCAATATTCGGGAAAAAAAAGACTAAAAGTAATCAATCAATATACCTTTGTTTTGTGTTGACAACTGACGAATTCAAGGCCTCAAAAAGTGAGAGCCAGTAGAACCCCTGATTCATTTTCCGTTCACCAAAAAACACTGGTTGGGTTTTTTTTTACACGCGGTTTTCATGATACATGAATCTAGTGATGTGTGTGAGTGTGTTTTTTTTGCACACAGTTTTGATGATAGATGAATACAGTGATGTGTGTGTTTTATTTTAGGTTTGATATGTGTTGATGAGAGAGAGGAAGGGGTGAAGAATCTGGAAGTGTATGGAAATAAAAGAGGTGTAAATAAAATGGGCGTGGCACTACTATTCAGAGAGAATGAATAGGGCGGGTCGGGTTTTGTGATAGAAAGAAGCATATGTGGTCTACCCAGGTGGCCCGGAAATGTTTTTTTTCTTGCTTGTTACTATTCACAAGCTCTTGCCAAATGTAATATATACTAATGTCTTCCTCTTCTAAGCACTCGTCATTTTAAAGATTGTTAACATTCATGCCTTTATCCATGGCATCACGAGCTTGCTTTTTTTTCACTTTGCTTTTCTTTTTGAAAAAGCAACAAGATTGGCCTAATGTTATCAGATTTGAATCCAACAACATGTAACGCTTTTATTTTTAATTTATAGAGTAATTGATTTGATAAAATAGAAATTCAAATGCATGAGTGTGCCATAGATTGTTTTATAAGTATTTAAAAAGAAATATTGATGTTTTTCACTTTGCTATTCACTTAATAGTAAAAAATGATTTTCAAATTTAGTCTTGTGCAAATGCTATATCGTGCGACTTCATATAAATCTCGGCATGTGTTTAAAAGTTTGTGGGATATTTTTTGTTATACTGAAGTAATATTTTGTGCAGCCATAGTTATTTGTTTTCTAGACCGACATGACATTTTTGTCCTATTAAAAAGTGAGACCCACCTTTGACATTAGTTTTTCGTCTTTGATAAATGAGTTGTCTTGTTAGAAAAGTGGGACTCATGGTTGCTATTTTTTGCTAGACTGACAGCACAAATTGCGGTGGTTACAATTTTTGGGAGATCAGGTTTTTTCTTTTTCGAAAAGAACAAAAAAACACAAAAAAATTTGCAAGGCTGACAGCGCTACATTTTGTGCTATTAGCGGCTGCAATTAGTATTTTTACTCTACAGTTATTATGATCTAGGTTTGTGTGTAATTACTTTTGTAATTACACAATTTATTTGTGTGTGTTTGTGTGGCATATAGAAGAAGAAGGACATACCATAGCATATAATAACATTTTATAATCGCAAACAAGAACTCCTTGTATCGCCAATTTGTTGAACCACAAAGATTTTCTAAATGTGTGTATTTTTAGTTGTGTGTTTAGAGTTGGGTGTTTTGAATGTATGCGGTTAAACCATTAACATATAAAATTGTTTAATTACAATAGTGTTGGGCCAATTCAATGCCCAATGGTCTCTGACTAGAATTTGAACATAAATTAGACTAAGTTAATATGACCAGCTATTGATGACATCAGCAGAAAACAAGAAGACTTGTTGAAGCGAGCAGCCTTAGCAAAGTTTAAGTCATAGACATCGTCAAGGAAGTCAAAGACCTATTGAAGACATACTCATCAACTGTCATAGATATCAGGTGACATATAGAAGGAACTCGCCGAAGGTGTAAAGTGATTCAAAAGATGACAATACGCTGATACACTTGATTACTCTTTGATACTACCAATTGAGCATAGCGTTGAATCTCCAAAGTGACTTTAGGCGAGACTACTTTGATAAAGCAAAAGAGCGGAATAAGGGAGTTATTCAAATTAAAGTCTACCTTGTACGAGTTGGTGAAAAGATTGTGAATAATTGACAAAACTGTTCACAAAAGAAGGGTTGGTACTTTTCCAAGAATATAAAAGCATTGAATGGGTTTGCACTTCTCCACTAGATTCTTGACACGTCCCAACTACCTCACGATTAAGTTAACCTCGTATTACTATTTAAAAGAATGTTGGTCCATAGTAAATGTTGTTGCTTCTCTTTATTATTGTATCATTCAAAAGTGCATTTACTCCTTTGTTCAAACTTCCAGGTAGACAGATGATCCAGTCAGCTAGTCTATATAAGTTTGCTTGTAAACTTGATAATCTTCAAGTTTGCTTGTTCAAAGAGTAATTCGTACATTGTCATTCAACTAATGTGATCCATACCACTTTGTAATTCTTTGATTCTATATCAATAAAGTTTTACACATTTGAAAAGTTAATTATTGTGTTATGTTAAACTGTTTTTTTCATTGTTTTCATAAAACTGATATAACTTGGGACAATCTATGTGTATCAGAGAGAGTTTGATCTTAAAACTATTTTTAAAGTACTCAAAGTCAATAAACTTGTTCAAAACTTTTAAATTCATGATCCTAAAATGTCAGGAAACAATGACAATGTTGAAAACCCTGGAAATAATGATGGTCCAAACTCTCCAACCTGGAATACTTGTTGTAATGGTGGTGGTATATGTTTTACCTATAATGCTTCAAATAATGAACTTCCATAACTCCTGGGTTCAAGGGGTAGCTCATGTTACTCCTGTCCTTATACTAGACGTGGATGATTTTTTGGATTTGAATGATAGGTTCTTAGTCTATCTAAATGGACTAGAGCCCTTCCTTTTGGTAGTTCTAGAAAATGGTCTATACATACCTAAAGCCATCACCTCAACCCCTGAAAATATTTTACCTAGAGCACAAAAGCAATGGCTACCTGATGAAAGAAGGCTTGCAAATCAAGATAGTAGGTTAAAAGAATAATCATATATGCCCTTCCCAAGGACACCATGAAGACAGTTATAAGGTGTAAAACTACCAAGGAAATGTGGACTAACCTAGTTCTAAGGCATGAGGAACCCTCTGAAACTAGAGATACCAAGATTGCAGCCATCAGACTAAAGTTCAATTGCTTAAAGGTACTTGAAGGTGAAAAAGTTGCTCAAACTTACACCAGGCTGAAAAGCTTGCTAAATGACCTTTCAAACAAAGGTGTTAACATTCCTAAAGCTAGGGTTAATGCCACCTTTTTCGACAACTTACCCAAAAAGCAGTTGAGTCTTAATTGGAATCAGAGAGCCAACAACTCTATCAAAAATTTTAGCTTTGCTACACTCTTTGGCAAGTACAACTATGAGGAGGAACTCATTAACCAGATATATGAACCTGAAAAGAAAAATGTTAATACACAAACCTCTATGACAACTACTTTGTTCTCTAATTAAAATGTACAAGTCCTAATAGTGACCCTGATGTTGAAGAAGACACAAGAAGTAGTCAAGAATTTATGGCTGGCCTAATCATTGAATTTCAAGATAGAGCTCTTTTACCAAATCAAAGGTCAGGAAGAGTTAGGTCAGCTAAGGAGATGTGTTTCAAATGTGGAAGAACTGGACACTTTCAGAAAGACTGTCCCAACAACAAAACCTTCACTCCTTCCTTCTCTCTAAATTTAGCTTTCATACAAACTCATTATACACTCCAAATAATCACTCAAAAGGTTCTTATAAACCTGAAAAGGATTATAAAGCCTTGCATAAAGGATAGAAACATGTATTGGCTCTTCTCATAGAAAGATACTCAGCCTCAAACCAAAAAGGCAAAGAAATGGGAAACAAAGGTTTGATTGCTGAGAATTATGATTGGGATACAAAAAATTGTCATTGTATAACGATGCACATGTCACTGGGTTGATAAGGATGCAAGGTCAGGTCACTAGGTTGATATCATCATAAAAACATGTACTTGATTATACCTTTGTTGACATCCACTATGTGGAAGAAAATAGGTTAAACTTTGTTAGTGCAAATATTACGATATTTAATCTATACAGTCTCAATTGTTTTGATTGATGACAAACATGTAATTTGTAATACACTTAAAATTTACAAGTTACTCGTAATCATATTTTTCTCAACATACATTCAACACCTCTCGACGTCTCAAGTCATCATATGCTACAACACAGGTTCGTACATGTTTATTATGTTACGTTGTGATCAAACCCCTTAACAAACCATTTAGAATGTTTATAACTTTTAGAGTCTTTAAGTATTTTATAGGTTTATCATTCTATTTTGAACCTCACTTTACATTTTACATTACAAGTATTTTATACAAATACATCTTTCATAAAATGTCTACTAACAAATATATACTTCAATTTGTACAAGTAAACTAATTATAATTTTCATACAAGTACTAAAGTTTACTTACACTTGACAAAATACATTTTATTTTGACAAACACTTAACTAGATATTTTATTTTACAAAGGTTACTTACATTTTTTCATAAGCGACGTGTAAGGTTTTCTCCGCCGGTAAGGGAGCTTGTTGACTTAGTGAAGTAACTCTCAAGTTGGGTACTCGGGGAGTGGAGTAGGGCGAAGAGGAGCTCCATGACCGAACCACTATAAATCATCGTGTCTGGTTTGCATTTTCTTTTATTTACTGCTTTAATTTTATACTTGCACTATATTATTGCTTGTGTTATTGCTTTGTGTTTATCTTTTTGACTTATGTTCATATTATGATGATACGTACTCTTGTGTGAAATACACTATTGGTATAATGTATTATTTATATTGCCACTTTTCATATTATGTCAAACTTGATCTTCTATTTGATACAACAAGTTTTAAGATTTTAAAAGGTAACGTATTCAACCCCACCCCCTCTGCGTTTTCACAAACTAGTTCAAAAAGTTTTCCACCTTGCAAGCTGAACTCACTGAGTGCAGCAATGAACTGTTTGACCTTAAAAATGTTAAAAATCACTACATGACTCTCCAAATTGAAAACAACAAACTGATGTTGTCAAATCAAGAACTCAGATACAATGTCTCAGCGTTGGAGAATATTACCAACAAATGAACAAATAGTTCAAATCAGTTGGTCAAATGCATCAATTTACAAATACTTGGCAAGGCTAAGAAAGGTATACAAAGTGACTCCCTGACAAAAGACAACAAAACTTCAAATTAAGTAAAGTTTGTCAAATCCTTTTATGAGGAAAAGAAAGGGATGATGCCTCCTCTTATTGGGTTGAGGGTAGAAGCATCTTAGTGACATGCCTAAGTTTGATACACGAAGAATGCTAAGCATTGACCACCATCTCGCTAAGATTCTCACTCTGAGAATATAGTAGATGCATGACCTGACCTACCCAAATTCAGAGGAGTTGAACCAAGTGGTACCTTATAGGGATCTGACAAAGCTAAAAGCAATGCTCATACCTCATCAACCTCTTACAAGGTTGTCAAGGTACTCGAGAAGAATGTTCTTAAAAGACCAAATCATAAGAAAGCTTTGGACAAACCAAAACCTGAATGTAAAAAGGTCATAGCCATCCTAGTTCAAACCTTATTGACCTTGTTTAAAGAAGTTCAGGAATTAAAAGATCAAGTCAAACCTTTGTTTTTCTGCTCCATATCTCAATCTCAATCTGGTAGCTCAACCTCTGTTAAATCCAAATAGAGAATTAGTGAGAAGATTTTTGGATGAAGCTTGTAGATCATAAGCATAGTTCTGTTGTGGTTGATAAGCCGGGTCTTACTATGGATCATAATCATAATTTTGTGTGAATCATAAGCAAGAGTTTGTTGTGGGTTGTAAGCATAATTCTTTTGCAGATCATAAGCATGGTTTTGTTGTGTAAAAGAGAGTTGTTGTGATGAATAGTAATGTTGTGGTATGGTTTAAGTAGTGGCAACTAGTGCAAGTGGATCACGATTCCTTGTCAACTTCTGAGCTCTGAATTCAATAGCCTCCCATTGGTTTGGTTTCAGATAGTCAAACAAATTATCATAGTTAACCGTGTGTAGGTTTTGTGTTTGCTTAGCAAAGGTTACATGACTTTTCCATTCTTCTTGGAGTGAATTCAAGAACTTAGTATTTGAAACAATGAGTTTAGGTAAGATTTTATGTCATTCAAGATCATTCATGATTTGTGAGAAACATTGATAGTATAATTCCATAGATTCCCTAGGTGCTTGCTTGAACTTGTCATAAATATCCATTAGTCTAGTCTCCATATCCATTTGGCTCAACTCGGCTCCTTGCATAAGTCATGTGACACGTTCCCACATTAGCTTATGTTGTTCCCATATACACGATTAGTTTTAACTACAAAGTTATCCTAATCGTGTTCCATGGTTAACCAATGTAATGAAGAACTTGTAAATAAGTTACACGTAAAAGATAAAAGACAAGAGTTTTTCAACGTTTAAATTCTTATTAGAAGTTAATCAAAGAATATATACCCAGGTATTTGCGAAATAACACTTGGGATTGAAATGACAAGTGTGGTAATCTCCTCTCTAAATTTAAGCTAAGTTTAAGTACAACTATGCTAACCAACTTAGCTATCTCAGGGACTTAGTTGTATTTGGAGGAGTAGAAAGGGTTTGTGAATGCTTAGCATTAATTGCACAATCTTGTCAACCTTTCTACTCATACTTATGATCCTATTTATACACAAATGTAATACAACCGTTATCCAAAAAGACGAAGATGACCTAAGCTACTTTGGACAATATGCTTACACATGTTGTCACTGTTACAATTCAACTTTGGGTATAACAATGGTGCTTTCTGATGAGCAGTGATGACACTACTACGGTTTTAATCCATTCAGGGTAAGTTTGACTTATGAGTGATAAGGACTTACTCTTATATGTTTCAAACTTATCCCGCCTTTTCTTCAGGCTCTTCAAGCTTTAGTCTTCTTGTAAAACCCTAAATTCCGTAATCCTAATTTCACGTATAATTCTAAATTTTCTAAATAACGATACAAGTATATTAAAACGCGAATATAATTTAAATGAATTAACAATAAACTCATAAAACTATAACCAAACGTCAATTTAGAAATCTTTGAATATTTTTGAACTCCGAAATAATGTTGTGACATAAATAAAATACGAGGTAACTAAATTTCACTTCGTGGACATTTATTTTGGGCCGACTATTTTACTACGCAACCTTAACATAAATTAAACCAACTTAAACCAACCCATGGCCCAAGTTACTCAACCCATGAATCCTTAGGCCTCTTAGCCCAAAATCGAAACCTATATGCCAAAAAAAAAAAAAAAAAAAAAAAAAAAAAAAAAAAAAAAAAAGGAACCGATTGTCGTCTTTGCACACACAAACATCACACGCTTCACAAAAAAAACCCTAAACCTAAAATTTTCTTCACAAGTCACGGCTTTTATTTTTTTGTGGTCTCTCTTTCTGCTGTCAAACAGAAAAGGAGTACAAGGAGTGAGTTTCGAGTGTTTCTTATTGTGGGGTATTGATTTGTTTCTGTACAAGAACTAAGGAGTGGGTATATTCGGGTTTTGGCTTCATCACTCACTCGGTTCCTTACTCATTCGATCACTAGGTAAATTTGTCCATCTCATTCTTTGATATTTAAGCTTCCTTTACGGCTAATATTGTTATGTTAAAAGATTTGGACCGAATGATATTTATAAAATGGTTATACTGATTGATGCTAAACCACCAACTTATATTGACCAAGGAATGGTCAACAAAGTCAAATAGCCTAGATCAATGCTCCGGGTAATATAAGGTATCACCAGGTCGTTAAATCCCGTTGAGGTGTGAATTGTAACTTTAGCGTACTTGTGATCGGGTGATTATTCACAGAAAAGGGCTGTGATAAGAATTATTTGGAAATTATTGACAAATATAGCTTAGGAAAGCTACGTGATTGATTACGGGAATTTAGATTACAAAGATTTGAGCTAAAACCTAAAAACGTACGTTTTAATTAAAAACGTGCACAGACGAACGAAACAAAACGTACAACTGATGGACGGAAAGGGTTACAAGTGTGAAATTATTATTTTTACAATCCTAATAAATAAAGAAAATTTTAAGAAAAAGAAAAACTATTTTCACACTATTTAATTATTAATTATTAATTAATTACTAATTATCTATTTATTACTAATTAAATCAATTAGAATTATTAAAAATACTAAAAAGGGTTAGAAAATTAAGAAAAATTTTACAAATCTAATTAACCATCACTGGAATCCTAAAAAATTATAAAAAGTTTATTTTATGTATTTTTAAACTAATTTACTAATTATTAATCTAATTACTAATTAATTACCAATTAAACTAATTAAATTATAAAAAATAGAAAATGAACAGTACAACTTCTAGAAAAATTTATAAAAATGTTTTAACTTAAATAAAAGCTAGAAAAATTATAAAAACTAGGTTGTACTTTATAAAATCTAATTATGCTATTTAATTACTTAATATTAATTAAAACTTAATTAAACTAAAATTAATTATAAAAACCACTAAAAGACAAAATAAAAATCTGGAAAAATTTCTAAAATTATTTTAACCTAAAAGAGAATTTATAAAAATATAAAAATGATATATTGCTTAAAAATAATCTAAAAAGAAAATTAAAATGATAAATCCTATTAAATAGAAGCTATCACTATAATTAAAGTTGGTTTTTTTGGTTTTTTCTTTTTTTCAAACTGATTAACTACTAAAAACTTGAACTTTTTGTGAAAACACTTTTAATATAACCCAATAATAAGCACTTGAGAGCTTATTGATCCACACAGTTGACTTTTGTTGACTGTGGAAGGATTTTAGCTCAAATGAAGGAAAGTGGGGTCCACAATGATGAATTTAGGTTTCTCTGAGTTAGTTGAGCATGAACAAGCAATATTAGCACAAATAAGCAGCTTCAATAAGCTACAAATCACAAATAAGCAGTTTGCTTATTTCATTCTGAGACAGATTTGGGGACAGTCTTTTGGCACAAAATTAAGTGGGGTCCACAAGTCAAATGGTCAAACTATTGGTCAACAGGTCAACTCTAGTAGGAGGGGGGTTGTAAGGACCTAATTATGAGGTGTGGGACCCACTGGGTTAACCACAAAACACCACCAAAGGTGGTTGGGTGGTTTGGGTCTGCTGAGACAGGGCAACTAACTTGCCCTGCAGGTCACTTCCAGGGGCATTTTGGTCCAATAGAAAAAATCAAAAAAATATGAAAGTTGAAGGAATCACAAGTTCAGCTAGTATAGACTACACACAACAAGTTTCAGGTCCCAAATCTCAACACAAAAATCATGAAAATTCACTCAACTTTTGCAAAAATCTGAAATTGCAATTTTGACTTTTTATCCTTTTGAAGAACTTTGACTAGTGTGAGTTTTGCTTGGCCAAATCTAACTGAAAATGATATATTATGTTAATTTGAAACTGCATCTACCAATTCTAACAAGTTTTAAAGCCACAGTGATGAATTTGAATCACAAAGTTCAACAGTGAACTGTTAATATGAGTTTGAGGGTGATCTTGACTTTTGAACAAATAAGGACTGGGTCTGAAGCTTTGACTGTGTTATTCTAACCTAAGATAACATGTTTTAACCAGAAATCTCAATTGAAACATAGGGGAACCCCTTGAGTAACACAGAACCAAACACCCCCTAAATACTTGACTGATTTGAGTTTTCAAGACATGAGACTAACTATGACCATAAAGTTGATTCATTTGATTATAATATGAAGAACTAAGCTTGTTTAAACACATAAACACTGTTTATAACATCAAATAACCTAACAATCTAAGGGGTGCTAAAATGGCAGTTTAAGGATTAAACTTGTGTAAAATCTTACACGACTAAAAGGATTATGCTAATAACCTATCTAATAATGTAGCATGATCATAATTAAGCAAAGAAAAAGACTGAATAAGCACTAGAAAGTAACCAATAAGCTGATGCTACAGTATCCATGTGAATGAAAAATAAGGAATAAGCTTACAAATGTTCCTATAAGCTCCACACCAAATACCCATGATAACAATCACAACCTATTACTCCCCTTGGAGTTCTAAACCCTGCTCCTCAGCATCTCCTTCTTTTCTTCTCTCATTTTTTTTTATTTTTATTTATTCAATTTTTTTTGTGTATTTTCTTCTAATTAAATAAAAGTTGAAATTAAAGCTGAAAATGAATTGCAGAATTGAGAAACTTATATTAATAAAAAGGAAATGGATTACAACTTGGATTCTTAACTGAAATTACAATGACTTGGAAATTGCTACTAAAATTAAAACTAACTGAGCTGCTCTCTGCTTCCTTCTCTTTATAATGCCCAATTAGGGTTTCTCCATCTTCATTTGTCTCTTTCCCAGCTGCAAAACCAACCCTAGGATCAAATAAAGCAATCTCAGCCGTTTAAATATTTTGGCGCCCAATTGTATTTTGACGTTTTCTTGAATTATTGAGGCCAGAGAGATATTTTGGACTGATGCATTTGGAATGTGATGCAAGGGGGGGGGGGGGGAAAGATATGATGATGGAGTGTAGAGTGAGTGGTGGCAGAGTGAAGGTGATGATGGTGTTTGGGGGTTGCAGACCTAGGGGGTGAGGTGGAGAGGGAGTCAAACGGGTCAAACCCTTGACTGGTTTTATTATTAAAAAGGTGGGGATGGACTGGGTCAAAGAAAATGGGCCACAGCTGGTTATGTTTGGATTTGGTTTTGTGTTTTGGTTTATATAATACGAGGCCCATTTTAGTTTTAACTTATACATAACAAGGACCAATCTTGTAAAATCTGAAAATGTAGGGACCTGAAATGCCAACTTTCAAAACTCATCCCATGGGTAAAACTTGCCACATTCCAATTACCAAGGATCCTTAATGATAATTTTCCACTTTTAAATGCCCAAGGACTAAAACTGCCAAATTTGAAAGTTCAGGGGCCAGTTTTGCCAAATATCCAAAATAATTGTCCAAGGGTCAATAGTGATAAGTTTTCATAAACCAAGGACTATTTTTGACTTTTTCATTCAAAAATATTTTACCAGGGACCAAACTTTGTTCATTTTTCATTTGTTTTTAAACATTTTGCATCTAAAACGTATAAAACCCACTTTTGGAATAATTTCTATATTTTGATGCGTCTTTGAGTGTTTTTGGATGTTTTGGCAGTTCATATATGATAAAAATGATGAGTATTTACACACTCATCAATCCCCCACACTAAACTATTGCTAGTCCCTAGCAATCTTTTGAGAAAAACTTGATGGATTTTAAACTCTTTACCAAAAGCCATCACTTCTGGAGTAGCCAGGTGTAAGAACTGTGGTACACCTGATAACCGTGTGATTTTGAGCAAACCACCAGCTGTCAACGGATTTGATTAGTCTTTACCAAAAGCCGTTTGCTTCTGGACTAGCCAACTCTTGATGGAATAGTCAACATCTTGGTGAGCTGATTACCAATTATGGATTTTCCACTGCCTTTACCACAAGCCATAATCTTGCGGGCTAGCCAACTCATTTGTTTTTGGGGAGTTGAGGAACCATACAATTTTGGGCAAATTGCAAGCCATAAACGGATTTGAGATATCTTTACCAAGAGCCGTTTGCTCCTGGATTAGCCAATCCCTTTTGTCGTTTAGACACGGCGGACTGATTACCACAAAAATTTTGAAATAAAGTGAAAAAATTTTTGAAAAATTTGGGCCAAAATGGGGGTACTTGAAAGTATTTTGCGATAAAATTCGCTAGAATTTCCCCCCCACACTTAGAAATGAATATTGTCCTCAATATTCAAAGTCCCGGCTATTATGCCGAACCTATGAACGTAAAAAGATAATATTCGAAGCTAACTGTGGAAATATTGTTTTGTATTTTTCACTTTATTTATCTGTACATACAATCACACTTTTTTTTTTTTTTTTTTTTTTTTTTTTTTTTTTTTTGAACTTATATACATATATACATTTTCAAATTAGTGGGGGGTTGGCCATTCCCCCACACTAGGGTGGTAGAAAGTAGAAAGAAATCAGAGATACGGGTGAAAAACCCGTATTGTGCTATTGTTTTTGTTCATCGAGTCGTTAGCTTGACTCGATCCCCGAATTTAATTGTCCTTGGGGAAAGTTTGGAGACCCGGGACAACCATGGATGGTATGTCCTCTCCAAAGTAGTGCTTTAAACGATGTCCATTCACTTTGAAATTTGGACCGTCATTTTGAGATAATTCGACAGTACCATAAGGATAAACCTTAACGATAGTGAATGGACCAGTCCATCGGGTTTTGAGCTTTCCCGAGAAGATCTTGAGTCTAGAGTTGAAAAGAAGGACTCGATCACCAACGTTGAAAACGCGGTTTTTGATTTTTGAGTCATGAATCTTCTTTGTCTTTTCTTTATAGATCAAAGAGTTCTCGTAAGCTTGATCACGAAGTTCGTTTAATTCATTGAGTTGAACTTTCCTATGATCACCCGCAGTTTTGAGGTCAAAATTGGCATGCTTGAGAGCCCAATAGGCTTTATGCTCAAGCTCGATCGGAAGATGGCACGCTTTCCCGTACACAAGCTTGTAAGGCGTACACCCAATGGGTCTTTTGTATGCCGTACGGAAAGCCCAAAGTGCATCATCTAATTTATCCGACCAAGGTGCACGATTTTCCCCAACGGTTCTTTCCAATATTCTCTTTATGCCTCGATTGGAAACTTCTACTTGTCCACTTGTTTGAGGGTGGTACGCAGTAGAAAGTCGGTGAGTTACACCATACTTTTGCGTGACTTTATCGAATTTGTCATTGCAAAAATGCGTACCACGATCACTAATTATAGTACGTGGAGTTCCAAATCGAGCAAAGAGAGCTTTCAAAAATTTCACGACTACTCGGGCATCATTTGTGGGTAAAGCTTTCGCTTCAACCCATTTTGACAGATAGTCAACAGCCACGAGTATATACTTGTTTCCATGAGATGATGGAAATGGCCCCAGAAAGTCGATGCCCCATACGTCAAATATTTCACAAACTTGGATTGCATTTTGTGGCATTTCATTCTTTTGTGAAATATTCCCGTGACGTTGACAAGCGTCACAGGATTTGACCAATTCTTGGGCATCCTTGTAAATCGTGGGCCAAAAGAAACCGGAGTCAAACACCTTTTTGGCGGTGTAATTTGGATTGTGGTGGCCCCCCGTGGGACCAGCATGGCAAGCCTTAAGAATTTCAGTGGCTTCTTGACCATATACACACCGCCGGATGACTTGATCCGCACAGATTTTGAAAAGGTAGGGGTCGTCCCAGAAATAATGTTTTACATCTTTAAAGAATTTATTTTTCTTTTGGGACGACATCCCTTTCACAATGAAGTTACCCGCAAGGTAGTTTGCAAAATCGGCAAACCAAGGGGTAACAGAATCTCCATGAAATGTAACCGCATTGAGTGTCTCGAGAGGGAACGTTTCATTAATTTCTTTCCTCTCGAAGACATCTTGATGGGGGTTCTCCAATCGGGAGAGGTGATCAGTAGCTAGGTTATCAGCTCCTTTTTTATCACGAATAATGATATCAAATTCCTGTAGGAGGAGAACCCAACGAAGAAGTCTCGGCTTTGCATCTTGTTTTGCAAAAAGGTACTTCAAAGCCGAGTGATCCGTATACACTATGCTTTTGGTCAGTATCAAGTATGGCCGGAATTTTTCAAAAGCATACACCACAGCTAATAATTCTTTTTCGGTGGTGGTGTAATGGCTTTGAGCCTCGGTCATAGTTTTGCTGGCATAGTGTATAGGCTGAAAGTGTTTAGACTTACGTTGCCCCAAGACTGCCCCTATAGCATAATCGCTAGCATCACACATAAGTTCAAAGGGCAAGTCCCAATCGGGGGCAATAAGAATAGGTGCCTCAGTAAGCTTTTTCTTTAGAGTTTCAAAAGCTTCTACGCACTCAGGTGAGAAGATAAAAGGAGCATCCTTTTCGAGGAGATGGGTCAAAGGCCGGGCGATTTTAGAAAAATCTTGAATAAACCTATGATAGAAACCGGCATGACCCAAAAAGCTCCTAATACCTTTGACGGTAGTGGGATGAGGTAATTTTGCAATGACATCAATTTTGGCTTTGTCAACCTCAATCCCATTCTTTGAAATTTTATGGCCGAGGACAATGCCCTCTTTGACCATAAAGTGACTCTTCTCCCAGTTGAGACACAAGTTTGTGTCTTCACATCGTTTCAACATATTTTCCAAGTGGGAGAGACAAGATTGGAACGAATCCCCAATGACCGAAAAGTCATCCATGAATACCTCCATTGTTTTTCCGATCATGTCGGAAAAGATTGACATCATGCACCTTTGGAAAGTGCCAGGAGCGTTGCATAAACCAAAAGGCATGCGACGGTAGGCAAAGGTTCCGTAAGGGCATGTGAAGGTAGTTTTCTCTTGATCCTGTGGATCAATGGGGATTTGAAAGTATCCCGAGAAACCATCGAGGAAACAATAGTACTCATTCCCCGCTAATCTCTCAAGCATTTGGTCCATGAAGGGTAGAGGAAAATGGTCTTTACAGGTGGCTTCATTAAGTTTTCTATAATCTATACATACACGCCATCCCGTAACCAAATGAGTTGGAATCAACTCGTTATCCTCATTGGTGACAACAGTAATGCCACCCTTCTTAGGAACACAATGAATGGGACTCACCCAAGGACTATCAGAAATAGGGTAAATCAATCCAGCATCAAGAAGTTTTAGAACTTCTTGTTTGATAACTTCGTGGATTTTTGGATTTACCCTCCTTTGATGTTGCACCGCGGGTTTGAAATCATCCTCCATCAAGATTTTGTGTAAACAAAATTCAAGGTTAATACCCTTAATGTCGGAGAGTCTCCAAGCAATTGCTCGCTTGTGTGACTTCAAAACCTTTATGAGCGCGGTTTTCTCCTCATCTTTCAAGTCTTTAGCAATAATGACTGGTAATTTATCATCACCCTCCAAAAATGCATACTCAAGATGAGGAGGCAACTCTTTGAGCTCGACCTGAGGAGAATCATCAGTTTTCTCAACATTTTTGATCTCCTCTTTATGAAGTGTTGGTGGTAGAACAGGAAGAGGAGAGTGATCTTTGTTTAGTAATTTCTCAAGCAGGAGAATATCCCTCTCGGGGTCAATCTCTTGGTTATCGATTCCATCGGGAATTGAATCACTTTTGAGAAAGGCCTCAATTTCTTCTGAGATGAAGTCACTTCCCTCAAACGGAGTGAGGGAAGGAAAAGAATTGGCAATGATGGGGTAAGAAGATGGAGTGAGGTTTTCACTCGAAGAATTATCATTGAAACCTAGAACCTCTTGAGCGTACTCCTCGGACGCAACATCAATGACATCGATTCGGTTAACCGATTCAGTGTCACAATTTGAGGAGTACCTAGCAGTTTGATCGAGGTTGAATGTTACCGCCTCATTACCAACACGAAGAGTTATTACTTCTTCGTGCACATCAATTAGAGCACGGCCTATCCTCAGGAATCCTCTTCCAAGAATGAGAGGAACCCTTGGATCAGCATCGAACTTAACAACAACGAAGTCAGCAGGGAAATGGAACTTTCCTACTTTCACGAATACGTCTTCAGTAATGCCGAGTGGACGAGAGATCGAACGATCGGCAAGCTCAAGAGTCATGCACGTAGGAGTAAGTTCAGGAAGAGAGAGTTTCTCCCATACTGAGTGAGGCATCAGGTTGATGCTAGCGCCAAGATCGGCCAAGGCGAAGCATTCAACCATCCCAGGAAAAACACATGGAATGAGAAATCTCCCAGGGTCTCCAAGCTTCTTAGGAAGCTTCTTTAAGATCACTGCTGAGCAATTTTCATTCAATGGAGTTTTTGCCATTTCGTACAATTTTTCCTTGTTGCTTAACAAGTTCTTGATCATTGATGCAAATTTGGGCATCAGGATGATAGCATCCGCAAGGCTTACGTTAAAATGCAAATCTTGAAAGATTTGATAGAACTTATCCATTTGGTGACTAGCCTTTTCGCGGAGCTTTTGCTCATTAAGTCGTGATGGATATGGTATTGAAGGTTTGGATTTAGGGTTCTCAACAGGAGTTATTGGTGGTTCAAATACAACTCCTGGTTTGGTCTTTGGAACAACCTGAGGGTGGACATGTGCGGTACTTTGTGGGCTAGTAGATTGCACCTTGTCCCTGGTTGCCTCAGGCTCAATTTCCACTACCTTGGGAAAAGGAGGAGGAGGTAGTGGTGGTTCATCATAAGCTTTACCACTACGTGTGGTAATAGCTTTGAGTTCACCCTTAGGGTTGACAACTGTATTACCAGGAAGACCTCCCGAAGTAGAGGGTGGAGCGATATGACTCATGAGACTAGCAAACATATTCTCAATCTTGTTTTGAGATTGATTTGTTGTTTGTTGCTATAAGCTCATTCTTCAACTCATTACCTTGCTTGGTGATTGAAGATTGAAATTCTTTCTTCAAATTTGAGATTTGATTCTGCATTGCCCTCATTTTGGTCTCATTAACTTTAATGTAGTTATTGAGCTCGTTAGGGAGAGGTTCTTGGTAATTAGGAGCTGAATACGCTTGATTACCCCTTTGGGGTGGGTACTGATTCACCGGGGTATGAGTTTGATTTTGCATGTTATTACCCCTTGGTGGATTAGGATTATACCTATTTGGATTTTGAGGAAACCCGGGTGGTCCACCTAGGTCGCTAGCGCGGTAATTTGGTTCCACTTGAGGACGGTATTGGTTACCTCCTTGGTTAGAACTTCCAGCTATTGCATTGACTTCAAATGGATTGCCTTCAGTGGCAGTGCAATTGTAATACGAATGTGGACCACCACAAGTGACACAAACTTCTACCTTTTTGAATTCAGCTTGTGGGGAAGAATGAGGAGAAGAAACTTTCTTGCTTTTGGTGAGAACCAAGGCATGAATAGCCTCCGTGAGTTTGTCAAGTCTAGCATCGGTGCTAGATTGAGCCACGGGCGATGAGGTAGAAGGACTAACATTCACTTGAGAAACAACCGGCTTGCTTCGTGGAATGCGGACCTTAGACTTATTTTCAATGATCGCTAAAGCATCCTTTGTGGTTCGATTCAAGAAATGACCTCCCGCGGAGGAATTAAGAGAGTCTTGATTGAGTTGGCTCACACCATTGTAGAAAGTATCGAGTTGCATCAACTCGGAAAAGCCATGGTGAGGGCATTTGCGAAGCAATTCCTTATAGCGATCCCATGCCTCACTAAATGATTCATCAAATTTCTGTGTGAATTTCATGATCTCATTCTTAAGACTTGTGGTTTTGGAAGGAGGAAAGAATTCATTCACGAACTTTTTTACCAAATCTTCCCATGTTACAATCGATCGAGGGGTTTGTTTATCAAGCCAAATCCGGGCAGCCCCATCGATGGAAAATGGGAAGAGAAGAAGTTTAATCGCCTCTTCAGGGACATTTTTGCATTTGATGGTTGATGTAATTTTGTTAAACCATCGAATGTGATCTTGAGGATCGTCCCTCTCAAAACCGTAGAATTGACGCGAAGTGACCAGGTTTATCAACCCAGTTTTAAGCTCAAAATTCTCGGCCACGATGGCCGGAACAACGATAGCATCTCCGTAACCCTCAACGGGTGTTTGGAGAAGCTCATTCATAGTTGGCTCAGCAGCCATGATAACGGAAGATGTGGGAACAGTTCGGATCTCAGATCCGACTGTTGGTGCTGAACGTCGACGACGTCTTCTAGGTATTCTTACAAGCTCACGTAATGGGCTAGTAGACCTAGAAGAGCAAGTGCGCATGCACTAAAAACAAACTTTCTCAAAACAAAATCGAGGCAAAACGACAGTGAACTTAAACCAATAATCACAGGTGAATGGCTTCTTTAAGAAAGGTACACCACTCACAGGGATACAAAGGCAAGTTTTATATCTTTGGTTTGAGAACTTATTATGTCCACACCCCCAGTTGGTAGGTGTTCTGTCTTGGTTTGCGACGGTTTATATTTTATGTAGAATTATTATTCACAAGAGAGAGACGAATGTTTTTGGGTTTTTGTGTATGGGTTAAAAACTTTTGGACAATATTTTTGGTATCGTTTCGTTTACCAAAATCGTTTCTCTTTAAGAATCACCTTAAAGAAACGCGATATAGAAAACGTAACGATATGTTTTGTTTGTTTTTGATTTTTTTTGGTGTTTTAACACTTTAGGAAAAGTGTTAATGATTTTTTTGTATTTTGATTTAAAATTTACAAAAGTGGTGGTATTTGTACAATGAATGAGGTGAAGTAATACTAATCTCAAATAACTCTATAGAAACGGGCACACCTCCCCGGCAGCGGCGCTAAAAATTGATTGATGCTAAACCACCAACTTATATTGACCAAGGAATGGTCAACAAATAGCCTAGATCAATGCTCCGGGTAATATAAGGTATCACCAGGTCGTTAAATCCCGTTGAGGTGTGAATTGTAACTTTAGCGTACTTGTGATCGGGTGATTATTCACAGAAAAGGGTTGTGACAAGAATTATTTGGAAATTATTGACAAATATAGCTTAGGAAAACTACGTGATTGATTACGGGAATTTAGATTACAAAGATTTGAGCTAAAACCTAAAAACGTACGTTTTAATTAAAAACGTGCACAGACGAACGAAACAAAACGTACAACTGATGGACGGAAAGGGTTACAAGTGTGAAATTATTATTTTTACAATCCTAATAAATAAAGAAAATTTTAAGAAAAAGAAAAACTATTTTTACACTATTTAATTATTAATTATTAACTAATTACTAATTATCTATTTATTACTAATTAAATTAATTAGAATTATTAAAAATACTAAAAAGGGTTAGAAAATTAAGAAAAATTTTACAAATCTAATTAACCATCACTGGAATCCTAAAAAATTATAAAAAGTTTATTTTATGTATTTTTAAACTAATTTACTAATTATTAATCTAATTACTAATTAATTACCAATTAAACTAATTAAATTATAAAAAATAGAAAATGAACAGTACAACTTCTAGAAAAATTTATAAAAATGTTTTAACTTAAATAAAAGCTAGAAAAATTATAAAAACTAGGTTGTACTTTATAAAATCTAATTATGCTATTTAATTACTTAATATTAATTAAAACTTAATTAAACTAAAATTAATTATAAAAACCACTAAAAGACAAAATAAAAATCTGGAAAAATTTCTAGAATTATTTTAACCTAAAAGAGAATTTATAAAAATATAAAACTGATATATTGCTTATAAATAATCTAAAAAGAAAATTAAAATGATAAATCCTATTAAATAGAAGCTATCACTATAATTAAAGTTGGTTTTTTTGGTTTTTTCTTTTTTTCAAACTGATTAACTACTAAAAACTAGAACTTTTTGTGAAAACACTTTTAATATAACCCAATAATAAGCACTTGAGAGCTTATTGATCCACACAGTTGACTTTTGTTGACTGTGGAAGGATTTTAGCTCAAATGAAGGAAAGTGGGGTCCACAATGATGAATTTAGGTTTCTCTGAGTTAGTTGAGCATGAACAAGCAATATTAGCACAAATAAGCAGCTTCAATAAGCTACAAATCACAAATAAGCAGTTTGCTTATTTCATTCTGAGACAGATTTGGGGACAGTCTTTTGGCACAAAATTAAGTGGGGTCCACAAGTCAAATGGTCAAACTATTGGTCAACAGGTCAACTCTAGTAGGAGGGGGGTTGTAAGGACCTAATTATGAGGTGTGGGACCCACTGGGTTAACCACAAAACACCACCAAAGGTGGTTGGGTGGTTTGGGTCTGCTGAGACAGGGCAACTAACTTGCCCTGCAGGTCACTTCCAAGGGCATTTTGGTCCAATAGAAAAAATCAAAAAAATATGAAAGTTGAAGGAATCACAAGTTCAGCTAGTATAGACTACACACAACAAGTTTCAGGTCCCAAATCTCAACACAAAAATCATGAAAATTCACTCAACTTTTGCAAAAATCTGAAATTGCAATTTTGACCTTTTATCCTTTTGAAGAACTTTGACTAGTGTGAGTTTTGCTTGGCCAAATCTAACTGAAAATGATATATTATGTTAATTTGAAACTGCATCTACCAATTCTAACAAGTTTTAAAGCCACAGTGATGAATTTGAATCACAAAGTTCAAACAGTGAACTGTTAATATGAGTTTGAGGGTGATCTTGACTTTTGAACAAATAAGGACTGGGTCTGAAGCTTTGACTGTGTTATTCTAACCTAAGATAACATGTTTTAACCAGAAATCTCAATTGAAACATAGGGGAACCCCTTGAGTAACACAGAACCAAACACCCCCTAAATACTTGACTGATTTGAGTTTTCAAGACATGAGACTAACTATGACCATAAAGTTGATTCATTTGATTATAATATGAAGAACTAAGCTTGTTTAAACACATAAACACTGTTTATAACATCAAATAACCTAACAATCTAAGGGGTGCTAAAATGGCAGTTTAAGGATTAAACTTGTGTAAAATCTTACACGACTAAAAGGATTACGCTAACAACCTATCTAATAATGTAGCATGATCGTAATTAAGCAAAGAAAAAGACTGAATAAGCACTAGAAAGTAACCAATAAGCTGATGCTACAGTATCCATGTGAATGAAAAATAAGGAATAAGCTTACAAATGTTCCTGTAAGCTCCACACCAAATACCCATGATAACAATCACAACCTATTACTCCCCTTGGAGTTCTAAACCCTGCTCCTCAGCATCTCTTTCTTTTCTTCTCTCCTTTTTTTATTTTTTTTATTTAATTTTTTTTGTGTATTTTCTTCTAATTAAATAAAAGTTGAAATTAAAGCTGAAAATGAATTGCAGAATTGAGAAACTTATATTAATAAAAAGGAAATGGATTACAACTTGGATTCTTAACTGAAATTACAATGACTTGGAAATTGCTACTAAAATTAAAACTAAAAAAAAACTAACTGAGCTGCTCTCTGCTTCCTTCTCTTTATAATGCCCAATTAGGGTTTCTCCATCTTCATTTGTCTCTTTCCCAGCTGCAAAACCAACCCTAGGATCAAATAATGCAATCTCAGCCGTTTAAATATTTTGGCGCCCAATTGTATTTTGACATTTTCTTGAATTATTGAGGCCAGAGAGATATTTTGGACTGATGCATTTGGAATGTGATGCAAGTGGGGGGGGGGGGGGAAAGATATGTTGATGGAGTGTGGAGTGAGTGGTGGCAGAGTGAAGGTGATGATGGTGTTTGGGGGTTGCAGACCTAGGGGGTGAGGTGGGGAGGGAGTCAAACGGGTCAAACCCTTGACTGGTTTTATTATTAAAAAGGTGGGGATGGACTGGGTCAAAGAAAATGGGCCACAGCTGGTTATGTTTGGATTTGGTTTTGTGTTTTGGTTTATATAATACAAGGCCCATTTTAGTTTTAACTTATACATAACAAGGACCAATCTTGTAAAATCTGAAAATGTAGGGACCTGAAATGCCAACTTTCAAAACTCATGCCATGGGTAAAACTTGCCACATTCCAATTACCAAGGATCCTTAATGATAATTTTCCACTTTTAAATGCCCAAGGACTAAAACTGCCAAATTTGAAAGTTCAGGGGCCAGTTTTGCCAAATATCCAAAATAATTGTCCAAGGGTCAATAGTGATAAGTTTTCATAAACCAAGGACTATTTTTGACTTTTTCATTCAAAAATATTTTACCAGGGACCAATTCTGCCAATTTTGAAATTTCAGGGACCAAACCTGTAATTTTCTCAAACTTTTTACCCAAGGATCGTTTTTGATAATATTTTACTTTTAAAAACCTTGGGTTGACTTTTCTTTCATTTTAAACCTTTAGGGACTAGTTTTGTCAATTTATGAAACTTGAGGGACTGAAACTGCCAATTGTGCAAACTTTGTTCGTTTTTCATTTGTTTTTAAACATTTTGCATCTAAAACATATAAAACATACTTTTGGAATAATTTCTATATTTTGATGCGTCTTTGAGTGTTTTTGGATATTTTGGCAGTTCAGATATTATAAAAATGATGAGTATTTACACACTCATCATATACGCATGAAAGTTCACATGAAATCATAGAAGAAACCTTATATTATAACATGTCGACCCATGGTTTAATGGCTGTTTAGACCTAATAGTTTTCCAGCCTATCTATTGTCTTTAAAACCTTAATAAGCTTATTAATAAAACATTTAATAAGATACTAAGACCTGGGGAAAAAACCCTAGCATTAATTAAGGGGATTAGGGCTAAAAGGGATTAAGATTGTGTCGTTTCTGTCTCCATTAAGTGCTGTCCAGGAGATGGGTCGGGTTGCAAGGGTCATAAGTTAATGATAAAAATGTGTTTTTGGGCAGTTCTTGAGTCTAAACATGAGTGCTACTTGTCTACTTTCTGGAAATATAAATTTCATGGTGATTGGATGTCGTGAGGTAGGCCTTTTGATTTTTACAAGATTAAGTATCAAAACTGTTTTTCGGATGCCTGGAAATTAGTAGGTGTTTTTTATTTTTCATTTTCAAACCGTAAAGTGTTAGGAGCTCTCCTTTTACAGGAGTAATATTTGGGTTATGTGTGACTTCCTGGAATGTTTGTAGATTTTTCTGAAATGTCAAAATGGGTGTGATAAATGTAAACTTTTGGGGTGTTTCTGCAGATCCGAATCTTAACTAGTTTTGATAATAAATGTTTAGTCTATAGTTCTACTACTGGAAAATTCTATAAAAATTACACAAAGTATTCAACATATATATCTACCTGGGGAAATTTTGCTAAGGCCCTAGGAGATGCACAAGCACTTTAAAAATCCGGAAATACGATACATGTTTTGATAATTCAAGCTGAATTTTCTTAAAAGGTGAATTAGACACTTAAAGCCTATTATATCATTAATATGTGTAACATAATCATAATGAATCTTTAATTAAGTGCTTAATACAGTAAATGAACTACCTATGATCTATGTATAACCTAATATGATATTTAATTTGACTACTACATGTTTAAGTACGTTAAAAACCCTAATTTACTACTATTGGGAATTATAACCAAATTAAGCATGAACACTTGTATTTTAATATAAAACACTTATGAATTATTTGTAAACCTATAATATGTGATAAGTAACCCTAAAATGACCTATATGAAGTTTTACCCGAAACCTGCTAATAATGGAAACTTACTAAAAATAGAAAGTTACTGAAATGGAAAGTGTACTAAAACGGATAACCTAATTCTATTTAACCTAAAGTAACACTTGATTATTAATTCGTATAGGTTCTGTGACGCGGGAGTAGCCATCTTTTGACTTGCTTTCTTTGTTTTTGCATTTGAACAAGGTACAAATATTCTGACCTTTTCAGTAAAGGTTTCTCATGATTTGTTTTCTCTTGATATTCTTCATTCTTATTAGGATTCCCTATGCCATTGCTATGAATCCCTTTTGTTTTCTGAACCTTTCTGTGATGAACCTTTGTTATATCTGAACTTTCTGATTTTGATTTCTGATTTGGACTTTCTGGTTTGGACCTTATGATATGAACCCTCTGATATTTATTTCTGATTTGGACTATTATGATGACCTATGATCTGTGTCATTTTATGACATTCTATTCTGACCTACTCTAGTTTGACACCCGAGCCATTTCACTAGGCATGGGGGTTCCATGTCCGTGTCAGTGATGCACCTCTGACATGACTCTAGGGCAGTAGAGTGATGTTCTACCACGTCCCTTTGGTTGGTTGTACATATATGATTGTTATATGTTTTTGGTATGGGCATATGGATGCATCCTAGATCTATTATCAGTTATTATCTGGTGATTGATGCTACGTGCATGCACTTCCTTCACAACTCTGGTAGGTCTCCCTAAATATGTTGCCTTATGTGTGATTATGATAGGTTTATGATATGTTTTTGGGCTCGTGGTAGATGACTAACCTTTACCTTATCTCTTATCTCTGTTCTTATTTATTTTGATTACTTCTTTTATTTCCTTTACAACATATTCTGTATTCGTTTCTGTTCCATATTACTTTGTTGTTATATCTGTTGGTTAAGCTTTTGAAACTCAACCACATTTCTTTTCTTTTGCGGCAGGTATCTAAGCTAAGAGCTTGGGTTTTGCTTATGGGATTGAGTGAAGAGTGGACTTACCTTAGATCATCTTAGCTTTGGATATTTGATACTATTTAAGACTCAGTTTATTTATGTTTATTTTCTGTTGGATATTTTCATTTGGGAACTTATGTAACTTTGAATCATGTTGACTTACTCTGTTTTGGTTTTTACGTTAAGACTTCCGTTTGTTTATGTTTATGTATTTTTTTGATATGACACCATTATTGTAATACTTTTACCCTTGTTAGGTTGGGGTGTTACAATTTATGGTATCAGAGACAGGTTGCGACTTGTAGTACATTAAATCTTGACCTGTGAAGTTTGGACCATTAAGTTTCCACTTTAGGCACTCATAAAACAACCTTTGAGAATTTGCTTTAGGATCTCCCCATAGGAACTTAAGTTATTACCAGTGAGGAATGGGTAGACTAGGACATCTATGTAAGTAGCATTGCTTCCGCAGCATTCTAATTCATGCCTCTACCCTAAGTTAAGAACTTTTGATTCAGAGTTAGAAATTTATGCTCAACCCAAGCTTGGTAACCTATTTGATACCTTTTCGACCATTCCGAAGGTTATTCGAACATAATGTGTTTGACATGTTCTGCGAATCCGTTGCTATGTTTGATATAAAATGTATCATCTGATACTATTTGACTTTGCATAATTCATTACTACTCCTATGAGAACTCTAGTGATTGTTAATGGATATATGAAGATTTGATTCCCTCCCTACAAATGATGAACCTTACCTGCCAATCAGTTCCTTTGGAAGGATATGATGTTAATTTTATCTAGGTATGGATTTGCTAACTGAGCATGATGATGCTGACAACTGATATCACATACCTTTCACTTTTGACAATTATACGATGTTCGTATTACCGATGATACACACTCTACTTATCACTTATGCTAATGAGCTAAACAAGATTCCAACACCTTTTAACTGTTCACTTATCTATCTCAACATTTGTGATGAACCATGTACTCGACTCTGATATATGAACTATCCGTCTGGTGTGACGGCAGTATTCGTTCTATGAATCCGTTTACTTTTTATATAATTGATTTCGAGGTCTTTTGGGTTATGGATTAGCTGGCTCCTCATGAAGCTACCATAGACTACCATATTCGATATGTGACCTTTAGCAATCTACTTCATCCTACTTTTGTTATGAAGGCTCTCAACTACATAAATCTGTTAAGATTTATTCTGCTATGGAAGCGCAGACCCCGATCTCTTTTGATTGTCAAGTTTCTCCTGACACCTATTAGTATCCACTCTTTGGAAGCTCTGGCATTGGAAGTATTCTATTGTATGAAATTTTCTGATGTAATCTGATGAACCTCTTGGTATAACCTCCTGTTTGGGAAGTGGAGTTGGCATTAAACTGATCTCAATTGACGAAACCATGATGCCATAAAAGTTGAGAGATTGAAGGATCTGATGGAATATGATTTTGTTCACCCTAATGTTTCTCTTGGGATGCTCCGGTTGGTTTATGTAGAAGAAAGAGGGAAGTATGCGGTGACGTATCGACTATCGTGAACTTAACCTAGAGTTGACAGTAACATTGTTTACATTGAAGATTGGAAGACATTCTTGCGAAGACGAAGGTGTTGGCAAACATAGAAGGAGAATGTAATCAAGTTGGCGAATTTGGAGCTATGCTAGAAGACCTGTTGAAGACATGCAGTCTTGCTTCTCTATTCATTTTAGTTATACTAAGATGAATTGAGAGCAGAAGCAGACTTGCGGATGGAGGAATGCCAGTGATCATGTAAGAGATTCGCGTTACTACACCACAATTCCAAGAAGAGGTGCCGAAGGCTTAAGGGACCAGATTCAAGTTTATAATTCATTTTCACCCTATGATCAGATGGGCAAACCTAGAAAGACTGCTCGGACTTGGAAGAAAATTTGAAATCATGTATTTGAATGAACGGATTTTGAAGCAAAGGTTCAGTTCCAGTTGAGTTTTTCTGTTAAAGATGAAGTTATTAATGACGGAATTCACTTCTGCTTAACCAACTTAAGTTTCCGTTACCTTATAGTAGACCCTCCGGATGAAATATGTCCTTTATTAGAATTTCGTTTTGTATTTATTCTGCATATGTCGGATGATCATTTTGTTATGAGAGTTTTGATGAATTGTGGAAAACCTGATGCTTTTGACAATATGCTTCATTTTGATGATATTTATTAGGTTTCGTTACGTTTATTATAAGTTTTGTTTCTCTGACATCATTCCGTTATTGATCTTTGATTAGGGCCAACCCTAGCATGTAGTTGGACTGTTAGGTGGTTTGTAGAATTCTGACTCACGACTTGAGATAGAGGATGACCACCATGAGGGCATGTTATGTGAGGCTAGTATTATGACGCCTGATTAACGTGATAATACTAATGTCATATAAAGTGCACTTATTGTGTTCATAGGATATCTTGAGGAGTGCCTTATAGAAGCCTTAGACTTCTGTTTCCGTTGGCGACTATCTGCGATTAGTAAGACTTTAGGTTCTTTCGTCCTATACATTTTATCTGCCATATCGTCGTACGATTTGATATGTTTGGATCCTCGAGATATGTTTGTTGATCTTTGTATTTTGATAACGATCTTAGGCTTCACTGTAGAGCTTTCTACCGTCCGATGTTATCGTTTGAATTGTTTCTATTTGTATGTATGCCAGTGTTCACATGGAGGGGTACACATATGTTTTGTTACTTATACATATCACGTCTGTGGGACCGTTACATTATGATTTGCTTGAATAAAGATCTGAATCATGTGAAACCGAATTTGGATTGTCATTAAGAATGCTTGGGAATGTTATATTGGAAGCATGATTGTTTGAGAATTTGGAAGAATAACGTTTTGTGAGTTAGTACTATATTGTTGGACTGTTTGAGATTCTTGTACGTTTCGGGGGAGGTTTCTGATCGACTAACTCTACCTCCTCAACTGTCGCATTTTCATAACATCTTTCGTGTATCTCTTCCGAGGGGATATCCCTATCATCCTTTGCGTGCGACACCCTATTCATTTGAAATTGACACCGCCTGATATGTTCCTTTTGCGCAAAACGGAAAACATCTTAGATCAACAAGATAGGGTCATGAGAAACCAAGTTTTCATGTTCTGCATAATTTGATACGTTTTCATTTCGTTACATTTCAACTTCGCGGATGAAATTTTCTTTTTAGAGGGGAAGAGTTGTAAAACCCTAAATTACGTAATCCTAATTTTACGTATAATTTTAAATTTTCTAAATAACGATACAAGTATATTAAAACACGAATATAATCTAAATGAATTAACAATAAACCCATAAAACTATAACCAAACGTCATAAATTAAACCAACTTAAACCAACCCATGGCCCAAGTTACTCAACCCATGAATCCTTAGGCCTCTTAGCCCAAAATCGAAACCCACAAAAAAAAGGAGGAACCGATTATTGTTTTTGCACACACAAACATCACGCGCTTCTCAAAAAAAAAAAAACCCTAAACCTAAAATTTTCTTCACAAGTCACGGCTTCAATTTTTTTTTTGTCTCTCTTTCTGCTGTCAAACAGAAAAGGAGTACAAGGAGTGAGTTTCGAGTGTTTCTTATTGTGGGGTATTGATTTTTTTGTGTACAAGAACTAAGGAGTGGGTATATTTGGCTTTTGGCTTCAGCACTCACTCGGTTCCCTTCTCATTCGATCACTAGGTAAATTTGTCCATCTCATTCTTTAATTTCTAAGGATCCTTTACGTTTAATATTGTTATGTTAAAAGATTTAGACCGAATGATATTTATAAAATGGTTATACGCATGAAAGTTCACATGAAATCATAGAAGAAACCTTATGTTATAACCTGTCGACCCATGGTTTAATGGCTGTTTCGACCTAATAGTTTTCCAGCCTATCTATTGTCTTTAAAACCCTAATAAGCTCATTAATAAGACATTTAATAAGAGACTAAGACCTGGGGAAAAAACCCTAGCATTAATTAAGGGGATTAGGGCTAAAAGGGATTAAGATTGTGTTGTTTCTGTCTCCACTGCATGCTGTCCAGGAGATGGGTCGGGTTGCAAGGGTCATAAGTTAATGATAAAAATGTGTTTTTGGGTGGTTTTTGAGTCTAAACATGAGTGCTACTTGTCTACTTTCTGGAAATATAAATTTCATGGTGATTGGATGTCGGGAGGTAAGCCTTTTGATTTTTACAAAATTAAGTGTCAAAACTGTTTTTCGGATGCCTAGAAATTAGTAGGTGTTTTTGATTTTTCATTTTCAAACCGTAAGGCGTTAGGAGCTCTCCTTTTACAGGAGTAATATTTGGGTTATGTGTGACTTCCTGAAATTTTTGTAGAGTTTCCTAAAGTGTCAAAAGGGTTTGATAAATGTAAACTTTTGGGATGTTTCTGCAGATCCGAATCTGAACTAGTTTTGATAATGAATTTTTAGTCTATAGTTTAACTACCTGGAAAATTCTATAAAAATTACACAAAGTCTTCAACATATATATCTCCCTGGGGAAATTTTGCTAAGCCCCAGGAGATGCACAAGTATACTTTAAAAATCCGGAAATACGGTACATGTTTTGATAATACAAGCTGAATTTTCTTAAAAGGTGAATTAAACACTTAAAGCCTATTATATCAATAATATGTGTAACATAATCATAATGAATCTTTAATGAAATGTTTAATATAGTAAATTAACTACCTAATATCTCTATATAACCTAATATGATATTTAATTTGACTACTACATGTTTAAGTACATTAAAAACCCTAATTTACTACTATTGGGAATTATAACCAAATTAAGCATGAACACTTGTATTTGTGATATAAAACACTTATGAATTAGTTTTAAACATATAATATGTGATAAGTAACCCTAAAATGACCTATATGAAGTTTTACCCAAAACCTGCTAATAATGGAAACTTACTAAAAATAGAAAGTTACTGAAAATGGAAAGTGTACCAAAACGGATAACCTAATTCTATTTAACCTAAAGTAACACTTGATTATTAATTCGTATAGGTTTTGTGAAGTGGGAGTAGCCATATTTTGACTTGCTTTCCTTGTTTTTGTATTTGAATAAGACCTTTTCAGTAAAGATTTCTCATGATTTCTTTTCTCATGATATTCTTCATTCTGATTAGGATTCCCTATGCCATTGCTATGAATCCCTTTTGTTTTCTGAACCTTTCTGTGATGAACCTTTGTTATATCTGAACTTTCTGATTTGGATTTATAATTTGGACTTTCTGATTTGGACCTTATGATATGAACCCTCTGATATGTATTTCTGATTTGGACTATTATGATGACCTATGATCTGTGTCATTTTATGACATTCTGTTATGACCTACTCTAGTTTGATACCCGAGCCATTTCACTAGGCATGAGGGTTCCATTTCCGTGTTAGTGATGCACCTCTGACACGACTCTAGGGCAGTAGAGTGATGTTCTGCCACATCCCCTTGGTTGGTTGTACATATATGATTGTTATATGTTTTGGGTAGGGGCGTATGGATGCATCCTAGATCTGTTATCTGTTATATGTTATCTATTATTATCTGGCGATTGATGCTGCGTGCATGCACGTCACAACTCTAGTAGGTCTCCCCTACATATGGTGCCTTATGTGTGAGTATGATATGTTTCTGGGCTCGTGATAGATGGCTAACCTTTACCTTATCTCTTATCTCTGTTATCATTTATTTTGATTACTTCTGTTATTCCCTTTACACCATATTCTGTATTCGTTTCTGTTTCATATATCTTTGTTGTTATATCTGTTCACTGAGCTTTTGAAGCTCAGCCGCATTTCTTTTCTTCCGTGGCAGGTATCTTAGCTAGGAGCTGGGGTTTTGCTTATAGATTGAGTGAAGAGTGGACTTACCTTAGATCATCTTAGCTTTGGATATTTGATACTATTTAAGACTCAGTTTATTTTTGTTGATTTTTTAATTGGAGATTTTCATTTGGGAACTTATGTAACTTTGAGTCATGTTGACTTACTCTGTTTTGGTTATTTACATTAAGACTTCCGTCTATTTATGTTTATGTATGTTTCTGATATGACACCATTATTGTAATACTTTTACCTTTGTCGAGTTGGGGTGTTACACTTCTTAAGTCTTCAGTCTTCTTAAGTTGTTGAGGAGATTTTTGATTCATATAGTTATTTTCATCACTCACTGAACCCATCACCTTCTTCTTTGACTCATGTATCATTCACTGAGTTCTACCTCAGTGAGTGGAAAGCCTTTCTTCTTTAGACTTGTCCTGAGTAACCTGAAGGAGACTTACTGAGTGACTACTCACTATAACACCCCAACCCGAGAAGGGCTAAAGTATCACATTATGGTGACATATCAGAACATACAAGGAATAATACGCAAGTGGAAGACTTCATAAATAACATAAATCATGAACATTAAGACTTAAACATTACAAAATCCAATGTAAGTCTAAAGGAAATAAAATGAAGTAAATAATCCAACATAAATCCCAAACATCCAACATAAGTTCCATGATCATCCAAACAATGGGAAACTAAATAGGGTAGGTCTGCTATGCTCCTACTCTCGACTCTCGAGCCCAGATTCCCGCTTATTACCTGCCACATGGAAAAGAAAACGCGGCTGAGCATAAAAATCCCAGTGAACATGTGGAAAACTAGAAGGGGGGTTGAATAGTTTTACGTCCTTTTAAATTTATAAACACAAGTTTGTTTTAAAAACTTCGATTCTAGTTTATGTGAATTCAATACTTGCACTATATGAACAATTGTATGGTAACTAACTAACAAAACTAATATAGTAAAGGTAAATAAATAAGTAATGAGAAGAGTTAGAAAGATCAAACCACAACACAAGGATTTATAGTGGTTCGGCTACAAGGACACCTTCCTTGTTCCTACTCCACTCCCCGAGTCACCTACTCGAGAGTTTTCTTCACTATGTCAACAAACTCCCTTTTGGCGGAGAAAACCTTACACACCAATTTACACACTACACAACTTCACAACTTGATCACGCCTTCTACACAACTTCTTCACACCAATATACTACACACCAATCTTCTTCACAACTATCTTCTACACACCAATCTTCTACTTCACACCTATCTTCACAACTATCCTACTTCACTACTTATCAACTTCTATTATCTACACAACTAATCACAAGCACAACACAATATTCACAAATGAATATATATATACACTATGCACAACTATTCTTCAACACTTTTTGAGCTTGGTTGTAGAGAGAGTGTTCTTCTTTTGCACTTTGAATGAGAATGGATGATTAGGGATTGAATCACTTGAAACAAGGATTAATATACTAATGATCAAAGGGTTTTAGAGGATGTTTAGAGAGTTATAGATCTGAAAATTTCGTGCAAAAGGTGGGGAAAAATTCCAGAATTAAGGTGGTATTTATAGGAGAAGAATTCTGACAATTTCTGACAGGGGAGCCTGGCTGGTCCCCTTAAATCGTGGTCGGCCCCCTTAAAATTAAGGGGACCGCCCCTTATAATTAAGGGGGCCGCCCAACTGTAACGGCCAGAAAACTTGTCTTTTAGTGGGGAAAGTTTATTTGGTGAAAAACTAACTGATTTTGGTTAAATATTTGAAATCATATATTTAGTATGATTAAAACATTTTTCTTTATTACCAAAAGTGTTTTTAAAAAATATATAATATGTTTATATAATTAAATAAACTTTGTGTTAGTTAATTAAATACCCCTTTGATCATGAGATGTATTAAGCACTTGTTTATCCATACCTTAAGTGATTAAGTTGGATATAGTGATATAAACTAGCTTAGTACTTGTTTACGTAGTAATTATACGATTGACGATTTTACATTTTGTGATCGTCAAAATATAGAGATATCGAAAGATATGAATAACGTTTTCACACATTATTTATGTCAACAGAACAGATATATATGCAAAGCAGTAGTAATAAGCAAACGAAAGGAGAAGGATCATAAGAATGAGCATAATGTATCACAAGTCCCAAGAATGAAGCATAATAAAGATATCAATTGTAAGCATAATCAGATAATAATCAGACATACGAAACATATATAGGAAAGTCACGAGCCGACCTAACGAGATACTCGAATAGGTCTCAAATCACATAATCACATATCCGTCAATCCATAAGTGTACGGGGAGGGGCGACCTCCAAGTGTTTGAATGGTGCGTTCCGACTGCCCGTCAGTCTGCGGATGGAAAGCTGTACTGAACTTGAGCTGAGTACCCCAAGCTTTTTGTAACCCCCTCCAGAAACGTGAGGTAAAACTCGGATCTCTATCTGATATGATGGTTGCTGGAGTGCCATGTAAATGAACGATCTCCTGACCAAAAAATTTCTCCCAACTTACCAACCGAATGTTCTTTCCGAATAGGCAAGAAGTGAGCGGATTTGGTTAAACGGTTGACAATCACCCAAATAGTGTCATTCTTCTTAAGAGTATGAGGTAATCCGGTAACAAAGTCCATAGAAATCTGATCCCACTTCCAAGTAGGGATATCTAAGGGCTGCAAAAGACCACTGGTGCGCTGATGTTCAATCTTAACCTGCTGACAGGTCAAACACTTAGCTACATACATCGCCACATCCTGTTTTATACCATTCCACCAGAAATGTTCTTCAAATCTCTATACATTTTGGTAGAACCCGGATGAATCGTGAAAAGAGAACTGTGTGCTTCGGAAAACACAGCTTCACGAAGAGAAGGATCGTTAGGAACACATAAACGATCGCCAAACCAAACAACCCGATCATGATCAATCCGAAATTCTGTCTGCTTCCCTTCCTCCACATTCTGAACAATCGACCATAGTTCACCACCATCCTTCTGAGCCTCCTTGATCCGTAAGATAAGGTTAGACTCAACCTTCAGACTAGCCTAGTAACCGTCATATCCCCGAATACATAACTCCACTTCCATCAGCTCCAAATCATTTAGTATCCTAGGCTCGATCTTAAGATTAGCAATCATGCCCGACTTCCTACTGAGAGCATCCGCCACAACATTAGCTTTACCCGGATGGTACTGAATGTTGGCATCATAATCTTTCAAAAGTTCTAACCACCGTCTCTGCCTCATGTTTAATTCCTTTTGTGTGAAAATATACTTGAGGCTTTTATGGTCTGTGAAGATGCCATATGTCTCACCATATAGATAATGCCTCCAGATCTTCAGAGCAAAAACTACTTCCGCTAGCTCTAAATCATGAGTCGGGTAATTTTCTTCATACAGTTTCAACTGTCGAGATGCATAGGCAATCACATTCCCATGCTGCATGAGAACACATTCCAGACCATTCTTTGACGCATCACTGTATATTTGATAACCACCTGTACCCGAAGGAAGAGTAAGAATAGGAGCAGAGACCAATCGTTTCTTCAATTCCTCAAAACTTTGTTCCCGCTCATCAGTCCACACAAACTTCTCACTTTTCCTCATAAGCTATGTCATAGGCAAAGTCATACGTGAGAATCCCTCTACAAACCTCCGATAATACCCGGAAATCCCCAAGAAACTCTTGACCTCAGTCACATTCGTAGGTCTTGGCCATTTAGTGATAGCCTCAACCTTGGCCGTATCCATTTTGATACCATCAGCGGATACGACGTGACCCAAAAATGCTACTTGCCTTAACCAAAACTCACATTTAGAAAATTTAGCATACAACTTCTTCTGCCGTAGAATATCCAAAACAATGCGAAGATGCTGCTCATGCTCCTCTTTCGTCTTAGAATATACCAAAATATCATCAATGAATACAATGACAAATTTATCAAGGTACTCGTGAAATACACGGTTCATCAAATCCATGAAAACAGCTGGACCATTTGTCAGCCCAAACGGCATCACGAGGAATTCATAGTGACCATACCTAGTGCGAAATGCGGTCTTAGGAACATCTTGTTCCTTCACTCGCAACTGATGGTAACCTGATCTCAAATCGATTTTAGAGAAGAATTTAGCTCCTTGAAGCTGATCAAACAAATCATCAATACGGGGAAGCGGATAACGATTTCGAATAGTGATATGGTTCAACTCACGGTAATCGATACATAATCTCATACTTCCATCCTTCTTCTTTACAAACAATACCGGAGCACCCCAAGGAGAAACACTCGGGCGGATAAAACCAGAATTAAGAAGATCCTGCAACTGTTCTTTCAATTCCTTCAACTCAATCGGCGCCATACGGTAAGGAGCTTTAGATATGGGTTCGGCACTCGGAATCAGATCAATGCTAAATTCAACCTCTCGCTCGGGTGGCATACCCGACAATTCATCAGGAAAGACGTCAGGGAATTCACATACAATGGGATGATTATCGATACAAGGACCATTTAAAGAAGTATCTTTAAGTGAAGCCAGAAAACCCTCACAACCATGAGAAAGTAGTGAATGAGCTTTTAGAGCAAAAATGATCTTAACAGAAATACCAGGCTTGGAACCGTGGTAAACAAATTCCGGAGCATACAAATTACCAAATATAACTCATCTGGTATGACAATTGTCGTCTAATGCTCGGACAACCAGTCCATACCTAAGATGATATCAAAATCGTACATATCTAGCGTAAACAAATTGGCAGAACGGATTTTATTGTCCAAACGAATAGGGAAGTTTAGATATTCACGATCAATAATCACACGGTTCTTCATAGGAGTAGAGATAGATAGAGTTTGTTTTAATGGTGTTGCAAGTATATTACTATGTTTAGCAAATGAGTTAGAAATCACTGAATGTGTAGCGCCCGTATGAAATAAAGTAAATGCTGTACGACCAAATAAATGAAGAAAACCCGAGATGGTACCTGAGGAGTTCGTGGCTTGATGCCTAGTCATCGAATGAACACGCCCCTGAAAATTCTGCTGACGGTTTCCACCATTTCCCTTGTCGTTTCTGCTGTTTCTATCACCCGCCTTGGGACAATCCCTAGCCATGTGTCCCACCTGGTTACAAATAAAACAAGCTCCCGTAACCCTGTTGCACTGCCCAGAGTGATGCTTCCCACAAGTCTTACACTCCTCCGTTCTAACATAACCCTTCTGACCATAAGAACCTAAACCATGAGAATCCTATTGCTCTTTGTTCTGCCTATCCCTCTATTGGTGGTCTTGATGCTGATAATCGCGTCTAGATCTGTAGTTACCCTGATCCGATCTACCATAACCCCGATAATCATGTCCCCTACGATCACCTCCTCTAACATTGCTCCCTCTCTGACCATTACCCTGACCTGACTGCACTGGCTCTCCCTCATAGTTCCTCTTCACTCCCTGCTTGGCCCTTTCTTTCAGAATCTCCAGATTACGAACCGCATTTGCCACTTGGGTGACATCATCAAAGTGTATGTTGACAATACCCTCAAGCACCTCATTCCTTAGCGCCCATTTGAACTTTTTTGCCTGTTCAGCCTGAGTGCCATCTCTTGCACCCATAAAACCAGCCAACCTAAGGAACCTCTTCATAAAATCTGTACTAGTCTCCCTTTCGTACTGGTAGATATTATGGTACTCACGCTCGAACTTCTCTTGCTCGGACACTGGAAAATAATGAAGAAGAAAGATCTCTCGAAAACCAGCCCAAGTCAAAGTAGTCATAAAGTCATCACCCTTGGCCGCCTTGTAGGATTTCCACCAATTTAGGGCATCACCCTCAAACTTGTAAGTCACCAACCTCGCTTTGAACTCATCCCCGCATCCCAACACTTCAAACAAATTTTCAATGTGACCAAGCCAATCCTCCGCCTCAAAAGGAGAAGAAGCGAAACTGAATGATTTGGGTTTCTGTTTCGAGAATTTCTCCAACTATGTAGCGATAGTAGATGGTGGGTTACCACCACCCAAACCTCCACTAGAACCTAGGTTGTTGCGATGCATCTCTTCAGCAATACGGGCAGTAATATTGGGTATCAATGCGTCCACCCGCCGCTGAACTGCTGCTTCAAAGGCAGGGTTGGAAGTGAATTCATCGGTGTAACGAGTGTTAACCATCTGAAAGATCATAAACAAACCAACGAAAGCAATTAACGGTTAGGAATCAAAATACGAAAAGAAAAGATCGAACCAAAAGGAAGCCTAATGTCTACCCAATCCTCACAGGTCATAGTCAAAGTCCTACAGGTCAAAACCTAGAGCTCTGATACCATAATTGTAACACCCCAACCCGAGAAGGGCTAAAGTATCACATTATGGTGACATATCAGAACATACAAGGAATAATACGCAAGCGGAAGACTTCATAAATAACATAAGTCATGAACATCAAGACTTAAACATTACAAAATCCAATGTAAGTCTAAAGGAAATAAAATGAAGTAAATAATCCAACATAAATCCCAAACATCCAACATAAGTTCCATGATCATCCAAACAATGGGAAACTAAATAGGGTAGGTCTGCTATGCTCCTACTCTCGACACTCGAGCCCAGATTCCTGCTTATTACCTGTTGCATGGAAAAGAAAACGCGGCTGAGCATAAAAAGCCTAGTGAATAGATATATATGCAAAGCAGTAGTAATAAGCAAACGAAAGGAGACGGATCATAAGAATGAGCATAATGTATCACAAGTCCCAAGAATGAAGCATAATAGAGATATCAATTGTAAGCATAATCAGATAATAATCAGAATCATAGAGCACGTATCAACAAAGGCGCGTCTAATGAGGTACTCGAATAAACATACGAAACATAGGAAAGCCATGAGCCGACCTAATGAGATACTCGAATAGGTCTCAAATCACATAATCACATATCCGTCAATCCATAAGTGTACGGGGAGGGGCGACCTCCAAGTACCAGACGTGAAAAGGGTACAAGGCACGTACAGCCAGTCACAAAATCAAATCATATCATATCATATCATATCAAACATACCTAGGATGCATCCATATGCCCCCCACAAACAAACATACATATATCCAAAGTGGCCAAGTGATCACATATCATATCATAAACAAACGGGGACGCCGGGGACTAATCACACCACCCCAGATAGTGTCATGCCATTGGTGCCTCAATAACATGCCCATGGTACCTCCATGAGTAGACTAAAAACTCGGGCATCAGAACAGAACATATCAGAACAAATAAAGCTAAGCTATCCATAACAAAATGCTCCCTGAGCATAACAGAACAGAATTCTCCCAGAGCATAATATAACAGAATCTCGCAATCACATAATCATAATCAAAGTAGATAGCAAATCAGAGGTATCATAGCAAGGCTCATATCAAATAGATCATATCAACGAATCATATCAAATGGATCATATCAATCATATCAAATGGGGAACATAGCAATGGCATAACTAAAGGGAATCTTAGCAGTGTCAAGGATCGAAAGAAAGTCATGAGAAGTCCCTACTAAAAAGGGAAGAATATATGTACCTTATGCAAAGCAAATAACCAACCACAGAAAGCGAACGGAAATGGAAACTACTCCCTCCTCGACGGATCTACACGAATTAATAACCAAATATTACTTATAAGCTCGTTTTAAATCAGATTACTCATTTTAGGTTTCTTTCTATTTTTAGAAACTTTCCATTTATAGTAAGTTCCACTTTAAGTAATTTAACCATTTTAAGTGACTTCCTATTTTTAGTAGGTTTTCCGAATTAGTAAGTTTTCATATTTAGTAAGTTCCTGAAATTGTAATTTAATACTTCAAGGTTATAATGGACAATTTATAATATTTAATGTAAAAATGACCAATATAATAGTTCAGGTTTTAAAATGTCAATATTATAAGTTTAGGGTCCAAAATGTAAATTATCAAAACTAAATATTAAAAGGCAAATAAAATAATTTTAAAGTTTATTTTATAAATTTATATTAAGATAATAATTTTCGACCCCGTTGTTATAATTTTATATAATTTAGTAACGTACCCATACTATTAATATTTATGCCATGACGACCCAAAATTTTTATAAAATCATGTAAGACTTGTTTATAAACTCGACACCATTCCACTTACACCCACATATTCAACGACACACACACACACACACACACACACACACACACACACACATATATATATATATATATATATATATATATATATATATATATATATATATATATATATATATATATATATATATATATATATATATATATATATATATATATATATTCGTTAGACATAGATACATGAAATACACCTACATATACACGTATACACTTTATTTCATAATCCATTTTCGTATATGTAACTCACGTACATATGCAGCCATGTTTGACCCAAAACACATTTTCATGCATCTTAAAAACTATAGTATGACATGCATGCAATTCTTCTTTTATCATTAGCTCGAATAGGTTAAGTTAACATGTTTTTATAGATCGAATACAAGGATAGATCGACACAGCATGTACAAGAACCGAAGCAAACACAAATGGATCAAATAGACTAAGATTCAAGTCGTTATTTTATGTGACTCGTTTTTGATCGTATTTTCATGTTTAACGAAATAGATGCAACTAGTTTTACAAATCTTTTATTTTAGCTCGTTAGAGATTAGTATCAAACATGTATATCGATCGAACGAATATAAATCGAAACATATAAGAGTCGAATAAACATGTATCTCCCATCATTATTCAGTATGTTTTATAACCAGATTTTTTATGCATAATTTAGAGGTAAAAATGAGTGTCGCAAAGCCGAAACAAAAATGTATAAAACGAATGATACGGAGGATCCAAAATAGAATTGAAATTGACATATACGTTATATAGTTTCATGATCTTATGTGACTATGTTTATCAATTCATGCAACGTTTTATTAATATCAGGTTACATCTAAGTTGTATACATGCATGCATTCTTAATATCTGATTCATATTACTTGTTTTATGTGATCTTTTATACGTGAAACAGGAGATTGAAATGAAGAAGAATGACAAGAAGTGATACACAAACCCTTGATGAATTGTATGGAGGAGGACAGAAACCAAACGGATCAAAACCAAAACTACGATTGAGTGCAACCAAAGCCAAACCGAATTCCAAGCTAACTAATACCCTCGAACCAGAATATACGACGACCAAAACCACACTCCTTGAACCAATATAACCAAACCTTTACGCAACTATGTAATACCTGATCAATACCACGCCTTCTTGAACCTTTAAACCTTCTTGTTCTTGTCGAATAGGGAAGTAAAAATGAATGCCGCCACAAAATAAAACTAGGGTTTTATGTGTGCTTGTGAGAGTGTGAACTGTGGTTAACAAATGAGAGATAAGGTGAAGATATAAAGGAGTTATCAGCCGAGCAATGAGGAGGACCAAGAGACCAGGAGATTTTTTGAAATTCAAAATATGTTTGATCCATATCATGGGTTATATTTTATGTACAATTTATATAATATATATTTCTTTTAAAAATTCAGCCAATGTAAAAACTTGTAGACACATGATAAAATTTTTAAGGCTATATTATGATGATTTATACTTTGTATAAGTCATAGGTTACTATTATAAAGCCTTCCATAGTTATAAAGTTCCCATACTTATGTTATGTTCGAGATTCGATTAGTTTATTGACATTTCGGATTTCGGGTATTATACTCACTCAGTGGCTTGATTGTGTTTACGCATTTACAACACTTAGGTTATTTTTTATTCAAATCCTAAGGAAAATTGGGTACTGAATGGACCCAATAGTGTCCCCTATTTAGATATAAATATAGCCTAAGTGTTTTGATTAGTGTAAGTAAGCAATGGACTTCTTCTTACATTGAAGATTCTATAAAGCAGCTAAGGAACACTGATTAACAAATAAATACTTAGTTTATTCATTAATTAAGTTCCTAACAAGGCTACTAAAGATAAACAAAAAACATAAACATGAATTCCTCAGTCTATGTAGTATCCCAGCTTCTCCAACTTCATCTTCCTTGATTTAAGCTTTTCTTGGTCAGGGTGGTCTGCAATCTTTTTCCTCAGGCCTAAGCCGAACCTTGCATTCTCTGCAGTTTTGACATTTGCAGCCATTACCAAGTAGCCCACCAAGGCATCAATCCCAGCATAATCAATATCGCTCCATATTTGAAAGACGGATCCCCATGTGAATCAGTGAAGAAGATATCATATTCAGGCTCTTCAATGACCACATTGTTGACAAAAGGGACACCTTCAGGAAGATCTCTATTGCACTCAAGTCCAGTGACTTTGATTTTAGGTTCCCTTCTTTATTTGATCCTCTTTTTCTAAGTGAGCATCAATTTCTTCCTTGGTCAGGTGGTGCATCTTCCCTTCAATCATGTTATAGGTTCACCAGGGTCTTGACATACTTCCTTGGATGCTGGCACAAGTTGAAGTTATTTAGGCTCAGTGGTAGTGAGAATACCTTTGCCTTTGTCAATAGCAGCTAAAAAAGATGGTTGCTCGGTAAATGGGGCTTTAGGGGATGATGGCTTGTAAGATTATATGGGCACTGGTATTGTGATTGTTGAGTTGGTGGCTTCAGCAATGAATGGAGAAGTTGTTGGGATGACTAAGGCAGTTATTGAAGTAGCATGCTCCCCCTTAGACTGAGGGAGGGATGTCTTGTGAGGATTCAATTGCCTGAAGAGTTGTTGGACTGGTCTTAGGACTGCCTTTATTGATGAGATGTTCTCCCCCGTCAACAGTTGCTTGCGCTTTAGTGGTAGCAATTGTTGATGTTGGTACATTAACTGAGGGGGTGGAAGAGTTATTCTTGGCAGCCTGAATGAACTCTTTCATCATGTTCTTGATTTTTGAGGTATCCTGTTTGATTTGAGGATACCTTAGTGCAGAATGCAGCCTGAGAGCTTTCAATGGCAGTGAGTCTAGACTCGAGGTTCTAGGCCATAGAACTTGAAGATTTGGCCAAGTTATACATATGTATATGGAGAGCGCTGAGGAGAGACTGGATGTCAGCCACTAATGAGATTAGGCCTCTGAGATTGGGGTTGTTGAGCAGCTGGATAAGTTCAGTGAGACTTGCTGATCTTTTAATATAGCTCTCAAAAGCTTGAAGAACTTTCTTGGTGAGCTTAGGATCATCTTTGACAGACTCTTGAATAGTTGCAACGCTCGTAGTGATGTCTTTGAGAGAGGCATTGAACTTGTTGAGCTGTGTATCAAGAGAAGTCAGGTTGAAGTTGATAGATGCTCTATGCTCAAAGTTGTCATCCAGAGATGTTTCAACTGAGGCCCTTAAATCTGCATAGTTGACTGTAGCCTCAGTGTGTTATTTCCATTGCTTTTTAGTGATTTCATTAAAGAGAGCAGTGTTGGATCTTCTGAGGAATTTAACGAACTGCCTTTCAGTGAGAGGAACAACATCATCATATTTCCTCAAGTATTCAGATATAGAGGTTGATGAATCAGACGAGCTGTATGAAGCTAATGCATCACTCCCATGAAAAGGAGAGTCTTCAAGTCTTTCTGGCTTGGAGGGAGAAGCTTGATGCTCATGTTTAGTGTTCTGAGCATCAGTGTCTAAGTCTTCACCCATAGCAAAGACCTCTTCATCACTATCTTTATCAAGCTCTTCATCAGATAAAAGAACAGCCTTGGTTGTGGTCAAGGCTTGACCCCTCTATTCCAGCAGAGTGGGATTGCTTTGCTTGGTCCTTAGGGCCAGTCACTAAGGAATGTATGACTCCATGAGGGGGTGATGGTTCCATATCAGCGGGTGGTTTGTATCCCTTTGAGTCTTTGCCCCCATTTGGCCCTTCAAACACTGGTGGGTTTATGCAAGTGCCATTATTAGGGACCGTGGACGGCACGCTCTCCTACCAGCGGGTTGAATGTTTCCCTCTGGATCTTGGGGAGTAGTATGTGGAGCTAAGGACACTGACTGTTTGATGTATCAGTGTCCTTCGCTGCATCCAGGGGTGGTGTTACAGTGGTCTCCTTTGGTATCTTAGCAGGCTGTGGCTTTCTTCTCTTTTTACGGGAGTAATATTTGGGTTATGTGTGACTTCCTGGAATTTTTGTAGATTTTCCTGAAGTGTCAAAATGGGTTTGATAGCTTTTGTCTTCATTCTTCACTTGTAGTCCCTTGTATTTTGCATTGTCTCTGATACCACTTGTATGATCGTTGTAGCTCGAGGTTGTTTAGACCTCATAGTATCTAGAGTTAACAATAACATTGAAAAACATATGCAGCGGAATAGAACAAATCAAAGTTATTGACAACAAGGTTTTTCCCCAATCACCTCCAATTATATTAGATCAGAATATAACATGTTACCTAACTATAACAGGGATCAAAGACACCTTTGATCTTGGTGGTAACTAAACAACTCTAGTCTAGGCATTGACATAAACACACGCCCTAGACACACACACACTTTTCTGTATTTTACATTGTGGAAGACATCTAAAACCTATTCCATGTATCTCTTTATATAATAAAGATACTAGGGTTACAGAATATTACGAAGGACTAAATTGTAATAACTTCTTTGTAAAGCAAGTCCCTTGTCTTTTGCATTGTCTTCATTCTTCACTTTGTCTTCTTAAGTCCTTTATCTTTCATGTATTTTTGTCTTATCAACTCAAACGTATAAAACCCAACACGTATCTTCCTTCAATTCAGTAGACTTTTCCAACTTGATCCATTTTGCTCCATTTTACATCCAAAATAGCTAACTTTCACCAAACGCTTGTTTATAACTGAGAATTAAAAAAGTAAGCGATTAAGTATCAATTCTCATATCAAATAATATAAAACAAACAAATAACATAGGATAAATGATGCCAATAAAATGTAATTATTTGATGTCATCAATGTTTCAAACTTATCCCGCCTTTTCTTCAGGCTCTTCAAGCTTCAGTCTTCTTAACTTGTTGAGGAGATTTGAGATTCAGTGAGTTATTGTCATCACTCATTGAACTCATCACCTTCTTCTTTGACTCACATTCACTGAGTTCCGCCTTAGTGAGTGGAAAGCCTTTCTTTTTTAAACTTGTCCTGAGTATCCTTAAGGAGACTCACTGAGTGACCTCACTCAGCGACTTGATTATGTTTACGGATTTACAAGACGTAGGTTACGTTCTATTAAAATCCTAGTTTAAGGGAACTTGGGTACTAAATGGACCCAACAGCTTACCAGTCTTTTGAGAGTCAACAATGGTGAAAACGGTTTTTGGAATACCGAGAAAAATTTGTTGAATTATGATGCATGCATATATCGTTGTAGAATAGATTATATTTACCAAGTTTTAAATTTATATTTAGACGACTTATCCTATAACACACACTAATGAGCAGTGTACCCGATCAATGTAGCTAGTAGGTAAGTATAGTGTCGAACACTAAGAGTGGAATGTTAACACCTAGATGTCTAACAGTATTTTAATTCCTAAGTTAGTCCTACTAACCTAATATAAAGCAAGGGGATTCAGTCTGAGAGACTGGCATGATTGAGTAGATTAATTAACAGTAATTAAAACAATAGAGTTGAAAAAGCGAATGGAAAACACGTACACAGATAGAAAATAGACATAGATAAGAGGTCAAGCCGATTGTAGGAAAACTTGTCACACGTTTAATTGCTTAGCTGTATAAGATGAGTGCTAAAATCTATTCTCTCTCAATGAAATATTAGTTACAGGCGAGTAAACTCTTAATGATTACTAGGTCTATGTATTATTTATCTCTTTTACAGGCTTACATTAACTATAATAATGCTAATGAAGTAATTGCACGAGCCTACGTCGACAAGGCGCTATAGATCCTAATATGTAATCAAAGCACATGCATAAAAAAACCAAATAAACATCAAATACTCTTTATATGGCATACCTTCAATCTTCATGCGGCGCATATTCTTCTGTATCTTGGATCATCTTGGTGAAGTCTTGAGATTGATACGCCGCATGTCTGGATTGTCATGCGGCGCATCTGGAGTAAAATAAATCAGATCTTCTTCGTTGACCAAAGTTTCATATACGGCGTGGGATGAATCTGATGAGACGAAAAGTGTACCACTTTTGAGGGGTCATTTAAGGCCAAAGTCGAGATTATTTGATCAAATATTGCCCTAAATCGTTCCTTTTGTCATTTTAGGTACTTTTGAGAGGAAATTTAGGAAAAGAGGCATTTTGGATGTTTTTAGAGCAAAAAAGTGAAGAAAACGACAAAGTCTCAAAATCATGCTAAAAATTGTACCTGACGGCGTCACTCTTTGACAAAGAGGACGATAAATCAAGTTACACGTGACGCGCCAGAGAGGTTTTTGGAGAATTGTACATGACGGCATCACCAAGGCCATCAAAAGTAATTGCACATGATGGCCAAGACCAAGTTTACACATGACGACGTCAGAAGTGGATCTAGGCAATACGAGTATTATTTTGGCGGCGAGTTGACGGCGTTAGACTCTACTCTTGACGCCGTCAGAGAATAAAATCTATATATACTTTTCTAGTTTTCATACATTGTGTGTAACTTTGAAGGGAGAAAACCCTAGACGAATTTTACTGCAATTTTGAGGGTTTCAAAACCCTTGTTTCATCCATTCTTAATTGAAGATAAGTTTTCCAACAATCATTCAATATGTCTATATGTTGTTTGATTATATCTTATGCTTGTCTTCTCTTTAACATGCTAGGCTAGGTTTTCTTTGTGTTTGCTTAGATGTAATGAAACTTAGATATTGATTATTGTTTGGTTGCTTGTTTATAATTGTTGTGGATGAATGAATTCGATGTTAGGCTTAAGAAAACTGGCAGACTTCCAATTGGTAACTTGCTTGAACGTCTTAAGAAACAAGATCGGAGGTGTACTACGATATATTGGTTATATTTAATGCATAGGTAACTACTAATGAGGCCATGTTAGGAGCTAGTAGTCGGCTCGACATAGGAAGAGGTAGAAGCTTATAGAGTTAGGGAAGATCGTTCACGGCCCTACGAATGGTATTAAGGAATATAACCCGTCATCCATGCAATTGTAACAAACTAATCAACCAGTAAAAGACAGCTAGGGAGTAGTGAAATCTAAGTAAACACATTTTCTCTTATTATTGTTTTCACCACATTTACTTTAAGTTCATTTTATTTTATTTTGATTGCATCTGTAGTTATTTGGGTTAGTTGATTAGCAACTAATTCCACCCACTCCTTCAAAACCCGAGATTTTTACTTGCTTTCCATAAAATATAAAAATACAAAAAGAATCATCCCTCATCTCTAGACCTAGTTTAATTGAGTTTTAACCCTAGCGAACACTATTCTTTGAGTTGAACGATCAATTCCCCAGTACTTGCCACTATACTATACTACAACGGTCAGGTACACTGCCTGGTGGGGATTGCAAGCTTCTCAAGATCCATTGAGAAGTAAAACCTTTTGCGAGGGCGCAATTCCACGCATCAGAATCCATGTGGCGTATGCTTCAAAATCAGGCAATGGTCTTCATATTCGTCTAAGTATTGTTGTATGACGTATCTTTCTAGAATGATATGACGTATATTCCTTCAGTTCAGTAGACTTTTTCAACTTGATCCATTTTGCTCCAATTTTCGTCCAAAATAGCTAACTTTCACCAAATGCTTGTTTATAACTGAGAATTAAAAAAGCAAAAAGTAAGTGATTAAGTATCAATTCTCTTATAAAATAATATAAAACAAGTCAATAACATAGGATAAATGATGCCAATAAAATGTACTTATTTGATGTCATTACATTACAAGCCCATCCACTTCATAATAATTCCTCTATTCGACAGTCATTTCATCCTTAGTCAGTAGACGACGAGTCTATTCCCTTGGTGGAACAACATTGGGATCTCCTGGAATAGTAATTGTCTTCACCTCATACGATCCTTCCATGATGCACTTATTCATCCATTCTCCAATATCCTGTTTTGCATTCGATGTATCTCAAGAATCTACTTGCCCATTGTAGATAACTACCCTTCTCGAGCATTAGTGGACGTGTTTTAGAACCAACATCAACGACTGATTGTTGTATGTTTGTAATCAGTTGAGTTACTTGTTGAGACATTATGAAAGGTTGTGTGAAATGATACGTGGATCTTATAGATGATAAAGATGTGTTTGATGATTGGTTAAATTGTTAATAATTTGTGTTTAAGTCCTATTAAGTTCACTTAGATTACGGTTATTAGCGAGGTACACGTTGCGAGATATAAGTCCAAAATAACGAGGTAACAAAATCTAGCGAAGTAGAGTTTAGTGAAGTAACACTAGCGAAGTAGCCAATAATAGTGAAGTAGACACTTTAGCGAGGTAGCCTAGTTTTAGCGAAGTAGCCTAACTCGCTGAAAAAGGTTTTGACTTTTCTAACTCGCTAAAAGAGGGTTTTGACTAGCGAAGTAGAGTTCCTATCTAGCTGTTCTTCCTAACTCGCTGGTATTTCCTAACTCGTTGAAAGAAAAAAAAATATTGAACTTAAAACATACAAAATCAATAAAAGATGACCTTTTTTTTTAGCATTTTGAATCGATTACTTTTGCAAAAACTCTTGTTATATCACTTAAACCTTGATAAAAACTGTGCTTTAACAAGATTTAACGCAAAATAATACGGTTGGATTTTGGTCTTGCGAGGTATAAACAAATGTAAAAACGCACCAAAAGGCTTAAAGATTTTGATGTTTTAAGGTTTTAAAAACACTAAAGAAATTTATATATGACTAGAAATGACCAAGAAACAAGTGTTTGTTGATCAAAACAAGCCAGAACTCGTTTTTGTTTTTTAAAATTTTCATACACCAGTTTTTAAAAATATTCGTACTTCGCTAGAACAATCACACGCAACTTTTAAACACAAATTTTTGAAAACAAACACCTCTAAATCATCCTATGAGCTCTGATACCAATTGTAGGTCACTGCATATTGTTATCAAATCACACAAAGATAGATATATAATTTAGAAATAAATAGCTAGGTAGAGAGAGGAGTAGTGAGGTAGCAATATTAAAAGAAAAAAAATGCAACATGTCTATTAAGGAAAAAAATAATCAAGCCACACCCCTTATCTTGTGGTAAGGGGTTTTATACAAAATGAATAGCGAGATAGCCAGCCATAGTAGTGGACCAGACCTCCTTTTGGCCTAAAGTGGGATAAATTATTACATATTTTAATACAACACCCAAACATTAAACGTAAATTACATGACGAATAATTGATGCTTTCAACGATTCCTAACACATGAAGTAATGATAGCTCTTAGACCTTCTTGGTTGCTTGATTCAACTGGTTATCGTTTCTTAGGGAGAATCACCACTTGAGTTGCGTCAGGTATCCTCCAGTATTCCACAGGTAGAACTAGAGCTACGAACCTATACAAGTTGAAGAGTACGAAAGCGGATAACAAGAAGATTTGATGATCGACTTGTTGAAGTCGATTAGTCGACTAAAGGGTTTCAACCCTTTGGTTTGCTTGGTCGACTGATCGGACAAAGAGAAGAGAGGGAATAGGGAGATTTAGGGTTGAGAGGATTAAAGTGATTTCTAGTTTTGGCTGTCTTTGTATTTATAGTAAAACTAAGACAACCCTAATTGTACTATAAGTCTTTAATGATTATTCATTAAGTATACAAGTTTGACAAGAAGTCAAAAGTCCCCTTCCTCTTAGGGGATTCAGCTGATTTCCACAACCTGTTAGAGTTTGTGGTTTTGCCTTTTATACTCAAATATATTTATCCAGATACCAAAGGGTTTTCGATCAGTTAGTGCCCACCTCTGAAAAGAGGCCGACTGGAGAGAATTTGTGGATAAAAGGTCACGGGATCAAATCTCAGCTCATGCTCACTCCAGTTAGTACCCTAGGGCAAAAGAGTTGCCGAAGCTATTCCTTATGGGGTGAACAATGGCTGGTGCCAAAAGACACCTTGGTTCAGGATGTTCCCGTCAATTTACACCTTTTGTGGATTTATCTAGCTAAATATATACACGATAATTACCGTTTTACCTTCTATTTTTCCATATTCTTACTTCTTCTTCATTTCTATTTTATTTCGTCACTATTTTCTCATTATCAACTTACGTGTTTCATTAAGTGTGCATGAATGTGACCCATCAACATTTCTATGAGTACCAGTTGTGAAAGATATTGTTCTTTGAACACTAGTCATTTCATATATTAAATAGAGTTGTGTTTAGATCTTCAGTTAAAGACTTTAGTTGTTATATAAAGCTAAATTAAAAGTAGAATAATCTACAATAAAAACTCTTTTCTACATAATAAACTTTTTTTTTTCTTTCTAAAAATTTAATTAGTTATTTAAAACTAAAAGCAAACTCAAGGTTTTATCTAAAATTAAAACAATCGTGCCATTTGTTAAAAAAAAAAAAAAAAAAAAAAAAAAAAAAAAAAAAAAAAAAAATCTTTAACATTAACTTTTGTGCAACAAAGTTAACTTTAACATTTTAGGGGTGGCAGTGGGGTTCGGCATGGGTTTGGCATGCCCCATGCCGCTAATCAACACCGTCGCCACCAACGCGGCATGGGATCGGCAAGGAGGTGCTCGGCATACATTGCCGATGAATTATGTAGAAAGTGGAACATGGAATCATGGTTGTGGAATAATTATGAATATTAAAAATAAAAAATAAAATTAGGCGAGGCATGGAATCGTTGTTGTCACTAAAAAGATATGATGAGACATGAGAGAGGCATAGAATGAGGTGGCATGATATTATTGGTGGGTGGTGAGGCATGAGGAGACATGAAATCATGACTGACACCCTTTAGAGTTTCACATGTTGACACATGTCAGCATGTAATAGTTTCGCAAAAGTTATCAAAAGTTACTGTTATTGTCCCAAAAATAGAAATTGAATATTTTTCATTTTAAGAATTTGATAAATATATAATTTTATACTCTTTACCTTATATCTTTATCTTTACTACATATAATGGAAAAATAGTAAACAATTGAAATGTTGAGTTTTCAATAATTGTCAAATGAGAGAGAAAAGTGAAATGTAATTAATACTTTTATTAAAACACTCCATTACTTAAAAGTACAATGATTTATTCACATTGTACAACCAATTAAAAAATATCTACCAAATTAAACACAACCAATTAAAACACAAACCTGGTTGACCCGGGACGATTCAAACCCGGTGGGTTTGACCCGGTTTAATTTGACCCATTTCCGACCCAACCTAGCAAGTTGACCCGGTTTAAATCGACCCATTTTTCGACCGGAACGGTTCAACCGGTTGAACCACCCGGGTCGAATCGGGTTTCAAAACATTATCCATTACATAAAAGTACAATGATTTATTTATATTGTACAACCAATTGAAAACAAATCTATCAAATTAAATACAACCAATTAAAACACGAACTAGGTTGACCCAGGACGCTTCAAACCCGGCGGGTTGACCCAGTTTAATTTGACCCGTTTTTGACCCAACCTAGCAAGTTGACCCGGTTTAAATCGACCCATTTTTCACCCGGAACGGTTTAACATGTTGAACCACCCGGGTCGAACCGGGTTTCAAAACATTATGTTTAATTCCCAAATTTTCAAACTTTTATTATTTTTCATTTATAACTTATAAACATTTTTTATCAATAAACTATCTATCGCTATAAAATCTCGTTGTTATGCACGGGTACTCGTCTAGTCTTAGAAAAAGTGAAATGAATAAAATTTGAAAAAAGTACAACCTATGTAAAACAGTACATTAGTTACCGCACAATTTTTATCGAATAAAACTTAATTTTGTTTGAGCAGATATCTGCTAAAACAATAAAAACACAAACGAAGCCAAACAACAATCGAGAAAACCCTAACCACTGTTTCCTTCTCCGGCAATTGAAGCTCGCAGGTATTATTTTTTTATTTTAATTCATTTTTCATGGTTTTTATAATTTGCATTTCGTATCATGTTTTTTTATTTTTATTTTTTTTTTATAATGTAAATGTGTAGCAGAAGTAGATAATTAGCTTAAAAATAAGCAGTTTAAGAAAATTGTGAAAATGCATTAAGACCGAAAAATCAGTACTCTGTTAGAAATAAGTTTGTCCCAACAGAATTCTTGATTTGCCCCAAAATAACTAGGTAAGCATAAGGGGTGTTTGTTTAAGCTTATTTGATGGGCTTATGTGAAAATTGGAAAGCTAATAAGCTTCATTTATATGGTTTATGAGGTTATAAACTTGTGCTTATAGCTTAATTGAGTTGATAAGCCACAAAATTTGAGCTTATCGGCATTTCAATTTCTGCATAAGCTCATAAGCGCAATAAATAACCTTGAACAAACCCTTGCTGCTTATGTGCTAGAAAATAAGCACAGGTAAAACAACATTTTTACAGAATCTATGTCGAATGATATAGGAAGATAAACTGATAATAACATCGAAAGGCTCACAGTTTATCCGATATGGGGTGCAACTAATCAATTTGAAAAACAAGTCTTATTCGATATCAGGGGACACATATACTTGCAACTCCATAAGTGTTGTGTAATATCGGGTGGAAAAAGCAAAATTTTTAAATGAAGTGTTGTTTGATGTTGACCACACTCTCAGTTGTTGGAGACAACACAACTCAATCTTGTCCGATAACATCAGTGTTCTTCAGTGTTGTCCGATAAGTGAACGCTTAGAATATTTTTTCATGAGTTTTAGAATTTCAATGTTTTGTTGTATTCTGAATTTGTTTCACATTTCTTCATACAGCTATCAATGACTTCACCATCGGCATCTCAACAAACAGTTATTCCTCATGATGAATTATTTCCAAGAGATCAATTCCTACCAATCAAGGAAAATAACTTCATATTTTGTCCGGATTCAATCTGCACCAAATGTCCAGTTATGGTAGAAATTCTCAAAGGACATCCCATCTTTAAAGCACTCACTGTGTCCGAAGATGTTCCAGAAATTTATATTCAACAATTTTGGAATACTTTAACCTACAACACAACAGTGCCGCCACACAAATTTGAAGGCATGATTGAAGATTTTCACGTCGCTTTTACCTTAAAACAGTTTAGAAGAATGTTTGATCTCGAAGAAAACAATGACTTTATGGGCAAAGAAGGGTATGATGAACTTTCAAGTGAAGAAGAGTTATGCGCTGATATTGTACGCTTAGGATATGAAGAACCACTTCCTAAAGCCTCAGCATTCAGAAGAAAGCATTTATCACAAGTCTGGGCTACTCTTTTTTCAATCATCAATTGTTGTCTTACCTCTAAGAGTAGTGGAATGGATCAATGCAGCATTTCAGTGTTAAGAATTTTCCAAGGAATTGCATTCAACAAAAACTATGACTACGCGAGATTATTTTGGAATGATCTACTTGAAGTGGTCAAGGACAAGAATCTGCCATCAAAGGCTCGGAAGTTCGTACCATTCATACGTTTCTTGAAGATTATTATCTTTTCAATTATGAGGCGTTATAAAGATATTCCTAGAAGACCGAATGACCATTCAATTGAAGATTTTCACATGAAGTATTTACGAAGAGATTGTGGAAATTCAAATGTTCAAGAAATGAGAATTCCTGATGAACTGTTAGCCTATGCTGACCAAACGGCACATACTGTTATAGAATATAAGAACTTTTTACCTCCTACGATCCAGCCAGAATCTACCCACGGAGTAGATATAGAAAGTGGTAGTGATTCTAAAAGATCACAAGGTGACAATATTCAATCTTATAATGAAACTGATGATGATAATAATGAGGGAGGAGTTGAAAATGACGAGAGGTTAAGTGAAGAAAGTGAGAAAGGATCAAAGGAAAATAAGGATCCTCTCCAAACCAAGTCAGTCAATACATCTACTACTGGACTTCATTTGTTGATTTTTAGTATTGAACAAGACTTCATGGACCCAGTGACGCAAGCACTGTCCCCTCCCAACAACTCAGTTCCTTCTCAAAAAGGCCCTGTTTCAATTGTGCACAGAGAATTAGCAGATAATATATTGCATTCTCAAATGGAGAATGCCAATATTGAAAAAGGACATCTGCTTCCGTCTTCAACTTCTTTGAGTGCACAATCGAGTCTAGAGCCATCTAAAACAATGTCCAAGACACTTGAGTCAAATGCAATTTTGCGTGACTTTGCTGGAACTTCCATAGTGGTACCTGATGTTGGTATTTCGCGAGGATTGGAAAGAAATCCTACCAGTGTTAATGGTCACAGAGTTGAATCAACTGTTGTGGTAACTGAGCCTCTAAGTGAGCCAGGTGTTAGTGATTTCCCAGAATTTGTTTCCAGAGAATATCTGGACGGCGCTCTAAAGGCTGTCCAGGAATCTTTTGCTAAACAACTTGGTGATATGCAGCGATTACTCAATGGAAAGCATGTTGCAACAGAAGAAGCAATATTACCACCGCCTCCACCTCCTCGATCACAACAACAAGACTTATCTGTGGATGAATTGAAGCAACTGTTACTTGCGAAACTTTTGTCACAATCTAAAGATGAATCTGCTGATGCCGATTTGATTTTGATCTTACGCAAACAAAGTGAAGTTTCTCAAAATATTTCTACTAAGGAGGATGCCATGAATTATACAAAATCTATTAATGCTACATTAGAAAAGCTATCTGCACGTCTTGCTGCTCTTGAACAATCATTTAAATCTCAAGCTCATGGTTTAAAGCGAAGACATGATGATCACAATCATGATCACCATGAGGGGGAGAAGCGGCAAAGATTAAATGAAGTTGTGGTTTCGGGTGATTTAAATGTTCAAACTACAGTGTCTAATGAAGAATTTGTGGAAAAAGTATTAGGAAGTCCTAACGAGGCTGGTGATATTGTTTATGGAACGAGTGACAGTCAAAAAGCGACTTCATGAGCAACACGATTCAAATGGATTCTGATAGTGAAGAACCCTCACCTTTACGGCTCTTCTCTACCCGTCCTCAACTCCACATCAGCGCCACATTATCCTCATACAATTGGAGATTTAGTATTGTGGTACTTTCATTTCTATTTTGACTTATGTTCTTGAACCAATATAAAATTAAGGTTTAACCTATAAAATAGTACTAGTAATGTTCTTTCATCAATGTCCAACTTGAGTGCCCAAACTAAAAAGTGTCATTAAGTGTTACAAACTTTCAAAAAGTGTTCCAATATGCACATTTTGGTGATGTATCATACCCACAAAACGTGGCACGTGTTTTGTGTGACACGTCACTAATATGTGTATGTTGGAAGACCTTTTGAAAGTTTTTTTTTTGGGTAAAGACCTTTTGAAAGTTTGCAACACATAGTCCAACATTTTTTAGTTCATCTACTTAAGTGGGACATTGATGAAAGTATGCTGCTATTTTATAGTTTAAACCCATGAAATTTGTATCGATGTCCCCATGTTTTATCATCAACAACTTTCATGTTCAGTTTCAAAGCTCGCTTATTGTGTCTAAGACTTATTTTTTGTGTTTATTAAACAAATTTTGCAGCAAAGAATATCCTCAGATGAATAGGATTAGCATACAAGAATCCATCTTATGTTTCTAGTGATTGAAGAGGCAGTGAGGACAAGTATCTTTTCTAGTGAATGGAGGTACCATTGGATGAAAATCCCCAAACTCATGTTTAAGGAGTTTATGTTTCATGTGCCAACTGATAGGGCTGATTTGACTGATGTGTCTGAGTTGTCTGATGGGGCTGAGTCAGCTAACGGGGAGCGAATGTTTGATCAACCAAGTAAAAAGAAAAAAGTTGAAACAGTTGACTGAGAGACATAAATTCTTTCATGCTGTCTGTCAAGTTTTGTTAGTAGCACAAAGGTCCATTACACGAATTCAAAATCTCCATGGTCAGAGATGACTTATGTTTGATAGATGATAAATTTGTTTGTGAGAAGGGCAATAAAAAGGCGCTTTGTGTCAGCAATAGTGGGACAGTGATCCTGTAAATTCACGTGCAGGTACTGATGGAACTTGAGTTTCAAGGGTCTGCTAGGGTTATCAGTGTGTGGTATATAATATTTAGTTGTTGTTCGTGTGGTTTGAGGTGGAGAAAGGAAAAATGTAAGCTTCGGCCTTCGGGTTATATCACTTGTGAGTCCGTAGTTTGCTTAATAAGTGAGAAAATCTGTCTGGCATATTTTGTCATTTAAATAAGGTTTATATATGCCCTGCACATGTTGTATTTTGTCATTTTTTTATTATTATTATTTTTTTATGTCAGTAAGTAGTCCAGTTATCTTGCTGTTAAGTGGGGTGTGTAGCGTGTTAGTGGCCGTGTTTAGGTTTGCTCCTTTTCTTGTGCATCTCAAGGTTTGGAAGTTTGCATCTTGTTTTTGTATATCCTTGTACTTTTCTTTTCTTGATTTTGACCATGGTAAAGTCTTGCTAAAATAAACAACAGTTCTTCTCGACTTTCATAACCTAGTCCTTGATAGCAGTGACAATCCCACCATTAATAACCTATACCAACCCTGTTCTGGTCATTCAAGTCTTTTGTTTATGACAGAGTTCCAAGAGAGCTTCCACCCGCGTTAATCCACCTCAAATACTTCCATACAGACGATATCTTTCACTCACAAAGACAGGTTATCTTTTCTTGTACTCTTTTATAAGAAAATCGCCAAACTTGGATAAACTTAAGGTAATAACAGAAGTCTATCGTGTATCATATTAGTTTTGATTCTTATGCCAAAATACTGACACTTTTTAGCAAGGCTGTCAAACTCGCGAGTTTACACGTAAGATCGTACGATCTTACGTGCACACCAGTAAAAATCGTGTAGGATCGTGGTAGGATCGCATCTGAGGTAGGATCGTAAGTAGGATCGTAGGATCGCACGTAAGATCGTAAGATCGACACGCGATCCGAGTTTTTTTTTTTTTTTTTTTTTTTTTTTTTTTTTTTTTTTTTTTTAATCTTTTAAGTCCATCCCACTTGCTTAGGCAAAAAAAATAAATGTGTGTTTTACTAATGTCTAATGAGTAAACCACTATTGTTTCATTTTCTAAATAGATTATAGTTTATACATAGTTTTCTACTTTTCTGAATAGATTATAGTCTAAAAAGTGTTCAATAGTTTAATTTACTTTACTTCACTGTGATTAAACTAATCAAAGGGTATGTTTTGTAATGCCACTTATGAAACGTTTGTTTTTTTGAAATCATGTTGATGGCTCGTATGTTTTGAGACATTTAGGACCTATGTTATGTAATATTATTGCACTAAATCGTTAATGTAACGATTGAAACTTGACTTTTTTGTATTTTACTATTACTTTAGTGTTTGGAATTTAAACTTTGTCATTTTCAAGAGGATATTATATGAACTTATCTTTAACGTTGAGTAAAAATGTAAAACAGTTTGACTCGTATATCATTTGTTTACAAAATATGACAAATTGGTAGGATCGTAGGATCGCGATCCGATCTTACGATCTCGATCTTGCAAAGACAAAAACGATCCTGCGTGGGATCGCGATCTTGACAGCCTTGCTTTTTAGTAGATTAACAATAGGGTGTTAGATCATAATAGACAGAAATCGTCTACATTACAGTGGAAGACAAAAGTTTACATCATGATTATTACATTACAAATGTACACTACAGAATGACAAAATAAAACCCCTCTAGTAATCCCCTGCTAAATCAGCCTGTGCACAGGATGCACCACCACACTCATAACAGAAACGTAGTACCTCCAAGATGAAACGTGCTGATGGTGTGTGCCTAGTACCTAATATTTCAAAACCGCAAGTGAATCAGTATCGCCAAATAATTTGCATAAAACCAAATAATATGCTAAATCAACCCTCTCATGCTTTAGAAAGTTTAAGTCCATGGACCCTAGGGGTGTTTGAACGTCTGTTTAAACTATCTATGGCAACTCAATGTCCTAAAAGTCAAGTTGAAATGTTTGGCATAACTGATTACAATTATAGATAGCTGGTTTAACTAAGGTCAGAATAATCAGATTTAGAGAAACAGATCAGGAGTTATAGAAGGAAAAGTAACATATATGTGATAGAACTACCCCTACTAACTTTAAGCACTTGTTATCTACTTTAATCCTCCAAGTTGCAAAAAGCACTTTGATAATGCTCATCTAAACACCCCTGAACTCATTACTACCCTCACACTACTGTTATTCCCCTCAGTAGCATCAACTTAAGCATACATGAAAGTGCCTCAAATTAGATACAACAATTCACCGCAGAAAGAGAAATTAAACAAATATATGCATGACAGCAATGTGTAGAAGCTGCAGGTTTTCAAAAAGTACTTTTATTGAAGCCTTGTACATCAGATATAGATGCTAAAAGGATCAAACTAGAAAATAAAAAGAATTAGACTGGTATTTAGCATAACACCTTTACAAAAAGGGGGACTCCAGATAACATGATTAGCACAATACTCCACAATAAAAAACCATTCGCTACTATGTTGATGTTTGGTAGGCATTTTAGCGTATTGTCTATCAAAAATGCAATGAGCTGTTTTGTAATGTTTGGATTGAAAGAACTTATCACCATAACAGGAAAACAAAGGAAGCATGCGTGCTTTTAATTTGCACCTTAGAAGGTTAGCATAAAAAGGCATACGCTTTTAAGCTTAACCAAACACGCGTATTTCCCAACAAGAAGCACATAAAAAATTAAAAACAAGAGTACCGTAACAAGAGAGTGATAAGCTTTACATGGTAATGCATCCAATGATCATTTCTTCAAACAAAAATACAGGCATAAGATCAAGTTCATAAATCCTCATTACAAAGTATCCCTTCTTTACAAATTAAGGCCTAACTTTTTAATAAATTCTTCATACACAACATGAAAAAAGTACAAACAAACAACATAGTGGCTCACCATAGATAGTAGTACTCACATGACGTGTCATCAGTCCTCCAAATTCTCCATCTGAATGCTGCTTTTAAGAGGCACATACTCACCAAGATAGCCACCCAAATGATCATACAACGCATTCTTATCAATCCCTTGATGATGATAGCTTTTACACACATAATAAAACACGCTCTGAACCAACAACCCAACCAAATTCACAATCACTAAAACCCCAACCAAGAATCCCCCAACCACAATCCTCGAGAAAACCCCATAATAATACTCCCCACCATGCACCACAATCGACCCAAACAAGCCATTAATCGCACCACATATCACAAAATACCCAAACACAAGCACCGAACCCATCTTGGCCTTCCCTTTCAAAATCTCAAAAGCCTTCTTCATAGCCTCAAAACCATACACATTCTCCAAAACCGATATCACACTCGCCAAATGCCAGACCGCAGTTATATAAACGTGCACAACCAAAAACAAGACAAAAACCACAAGCAAACTAAAGAAAAACAAAACCAAATTATGCGTATCAATGGCGACAATGAGCAACACGACAAAACCAAGAAACACCACATTATAAACAACCATAGTCAAACCAACCCACAAGAAAGTAATAAACAACCTCTTAAAACACTTGGGAATAGCGGAAAGAGTGGAATAAAACGACACCGGTTTAGAAGTATATATAGAAGCAACAGTGAAGACAATAGCAGCAGTTGACAATAAAGAAAATATAAAAAGGAAAATAAGGTAACAGAATTGAAAAACCAACAGCTTTTCCCACTGAGAAGTGTGGGACCCATATGGGTCTTGAATCTTGGTTATTAAAGGGTGCGTGAAAAGTGAATGAGCTAAGATTGCAAATGATAAAGGGAAGATTAAGGTTAATGTTATGAGGTAGAATGTTTTTGGGGATTGTTTGGGAATTGAGATTGATTGTTTTAAGATATCTGTTGCTGATAGGAATTGAAGCTCATCTGGTGGGAGATCCATTTCGGTTCTGTTCTGGGGGTGTTTGGATTTAGGTTTTTTGTTATTAGATCTGTTTGTTAATAAAGGTTGGTTGAACAAGAAGCAGAAAAGAAGGGCGGTGGTGTTATTTGTGTGTTGCCTTCATCTCAAGGGAATTTATCTTTTCTTGTTTTTTTTATTATTGGAAATGTTTTTGGCAAGTTAGATTTTATGCTATCTAGTTTTATTTTACATTAAATTGTTTTCACATTAATTACAAACGAGTTTGATATTAAATGGGTTAACAAGGTATAATATGTAATTGAGAGTTTGAAACTCTTTAATATAATTAAGAAGTTATGTTATTTCTGATTAATTTTGCAAAATATATTTTTTGAAAATCAAATATTTATATAATAAGAGAATTTTTTAAATGTGTAAATTAAATATTTGATTGAAACTAAATTAACCAATAAAAGAGTGATTTCGCAACATTCAAATAAATTTTTGAAGAAAATAAAACTAAAATATGCATGACTTTAGGAACTTATTATTATTATTATTATTATTATTATTATTATTATTATTATTATTATTATTATAGACTTAAGTGTGAAAAATATTATATTTTGATTGGTTAATGAAATTTACAATCAAATACTCCTTTCGTCTTAAAATTATAGTCTCATTTTGATTTTTTCGGTCTTTTTTTCTCAACTTTAACTTTAAATATTTTTGTTTGTGTTATACAATACTTGATGAAAATTATACCTATGAAAAATACATTTAAAACTCAATACATCCATATATTTTGCATCAAGTATTATATAATATAAACAAAAATACTTAAGATAAAAGTTGAAAAACAAAGACAAAAAAGTTAAACGGAGACTATAATTTTAGGACAAGGGGAGTACTAAACTTTTAAAAATTGCCTAATGTTAAATCCAATTTCATTTACTACGTAAGAATCTTCAATGTTCATAAAGTTTAAGAAATTTATATATATAATAACTCATGTACTTAATTTTTTTTATATAATCATCGCTTTATTAGAACCATGAAAATTTTACATAAAGTTAGATGGGAGTTTAGATACAATCTGCGCTCCTACTCCTTTCTGATTACAAAAACTATCTCGATGAAAAATAAAAACACAACTCTTAACATTATTTGAGTGGCTAGTGGCAAACTGGCAATAGACTTAATAAGAGAAAGTGTATTCAACGCTTCTGCCTCGAATTCACCAAATATAGAGAAAGCAAAAGGTATGAACTTGTATCTATTGTCCTCACATTTGGATGCATACTTTCTCTTTTTCTTCTCCACAACATTACACAAGGCTACCTCAGGAGCCCACGAAGTCGCCCCAATACCAGTAAATGGAGAGATTTCGGTCACATCCAAACATGCATCTTTACCTTGGAGCCAATTAAATAATAACAAATATGCAGGACGTAACTCCTCTCCTCCTCTGAAAGGAACCCTATTGGAGCCTCCTTACGCACCATGATCCCAACCTTGGAGCATATATCAACAAGAATATCATGCACCAGATTATGCCCGAACTTCGCACCCACTTCACTAGAGCAGTGAACCGCGTGATCTTCCCATTGGTCCATACGATGTACATTCCAGCTCGGGCAAAGGCTAACTTCAGAGAACATAGGTACTGTAAGCCTATAATGTAGCACCTTTTAAAAATCCCCAGTTATTAATAAATGTTAATCAAGGATTAATTGTGTATTACTATTCACACACCCATTTTTAGGCAAAAATTTAAACTTTTGCTTACGCTGTGCAACACTGAATCAACATATGTTATATGATTCACATTTCCCTAGAACGAGCTCGCACGTGTACCACGATATTCTAAAACGTGTATAAATCAAACTCTGGTATTGTTTTGATCACCAAAACAACATAACACACTCACAACCCCCCCCCCCCCCCCCGGGTTCCTCATTTTTCCAAATGAGCCTGAATGTCAAAATTTGACAACTATAATCACACATTAGGCCTTGATCACACCTAGCCCAATCACTAAACCCAATTAATAACCAAACGGATCCTTAATTAAAATCTGATGGGCCTCACTATTTTTAAGCCCACCAAACAAGCTCATGATCAAATCCATTAACACACTAAATGTGTAACACACAAACGATTAAACCTCAAACTGTAACACCCCCATTTTCACAATTCGCAGTGGATATAGGGTTGGGGTATTACTTCATGGAATCACAATCACAATAATAGATAATGACTCGAAAAGATACGTTTTTATAAATAAGTTATCATTCATTAAAATACCAGAGTTTTATTAAGATGGGGTCCCGTAAATCTAAATGTGAAATAGTGTTTGAATGATAACAAGGTTGAAAGTCCTCCAAGTTCAACGCCGCTTCCTGCCATGGCTCCGTAACGGCCATATACCTAGGATACATTCTTAAAGAGTCAACACTAGGTGTTGAGTGAGAGTCATAGGTTTAAGTGGTAGTAGTGGTGTAAATACAAGTTTAATAAAGTATGGGCTAAGTTGTTGTACACCCATGTAAAGTAGTAGAAACCGTATTTAAACAGTTTGTATCTGTCAGTATTGTATGATCAGTACAATATTGAAGACATGGGGTTATCTGACACTTTAGAAGGACAGAGCAAAGCAAGCTCCTGAAATCTTCGGTCGTAAGCCTTGAGGTCATTTCCTTTTACGACCAAAAGGTGAAACTCATCCTCTAGTTTCTTAATCTCTCCCCTTGGACAATACTTCTTCAACATCTTCTCCTTAAAATCAGTCCAGGTGATTTGATAGGCTTCTTCTATGCATATTTTCTGAGCAGTTGCATTCCACCAAGACAACGCGTCTTCCAGCAATGTTCTAGTAGCAAACGAGACTTTGTTCTCAGCGGCACAACCACTCCTAACAAACACAGTCTCGGTTCTCTCGAACCAACGAGCAAGTTCTGTTGCTCCCTCGGTACCCTTAAAGTAAGTTGGTTTGCAAGCTGTGAAACCCTTGTAGGTGCATTTGCGAACGGTAGAGATCTCGCTCTCTGTAGTGGGTCGAGCATTGCTACTAGATCTTACCTGTTGTTCCAAAGCTGCAGCGACACTGTCGGCAATCAACTTCCTAGTAGCGGCCTGAGTCATAGCGGGTGCAGATGCGGCGGCAGTAGTGGTTTTCCTAGGGGCCATGATTCTATAAAATCGCAAGTGCATAAGTTAAACTTTGAACATCAATCTCATCACAACCAAGAGAAATAATATAACCATGTTCATAATAGTCGAGATCATCACAAAATGCATCACAATTACATACATCAAGCATAAACCATATCATTCATAAATAATTGTCACGACATGTAACAACACACATGGAAATTACAATGAATCTCAATATGGCGGTTCATAAGAGCACAACCTAAGATCAAACAACTAAAGCATCATAAATCAATATCAGTACAATACAATCATAACCAACATAAAGTTTTAATAATTTTGATTCATTGTTACAAAACAACAAGATACAACATTATTAATGCCGCGCAGGGCAAGTTAGGATGTCTCTGAATGCAATGATATGTCACCAATCTGTGAAGCTCCAGGTGCGTCTCCTGATCTACGCTCTAACTCTCGAACAATCCTGATTAGCTTCAACATCTCTAGATCTCTAGCTCTCTCTCTGGCCTGAACCTCCTTAAGCGTGACTGAAAGGGTATGGATAGTAACACTAGACGCTGCCAACTCCTGGGTCTGATGCTCCAGCATCTGCTGAGTAATGACTGCAATCTCCCTCAGCTCCTCCGTCTCGTGCCTCTGCACATCGAGTCTATGGCCGAACTCAGTAATAATGGCCTGAGCCTCCTCAATCTCGGTACCCATCATCTTGAACACTGTCTCCAAAGCTGTCCTATGCACTACGAGGTTCTCAACCTCCTCCTACATGATCTCAATCCTCTCAAGGGATATATCCTCTATAACACTCAACAGCTCGTCTAGGCGATCCTCATGCCTAACCAATCTAGCAGCCAACAAGGGAATGGTGTTGTGCATCGGCTCTCCAGTGACCAGTAGCACAATTGAGGAACTCTCTCCAAGCTCCGAAGCTCTCGGTGATCCCTCAATAAATCTCCAAAGTCTAACAGAAATGACCATCGAAGGGCATCAACCCTCCTATGGATCCTAGGTGAGGTAGTGGTCTCAGTGGGAATAGATGAAGGTGATGTGATAGGTGATGAAGCAGGTGATGGTGTCGGCACAGTGGTGGTCTGTGAGTAGAAGACAGTAGGTGGTGGCATTGGTGGTAAGACCTCTAAAGAGTGGGGTGCGGTGAAAGTAGGCAACATATAAGGATGTGGCTCGGGTAATGGTGATAAGGATGATGGTGATAAAGAAGGTGAGGGTGCCGGTGATAACACATGTGATGGCACAGGTACAGGCACAGGTGATGGAGCAGGTGTGGGTGATAGCACGGGTGATGGTACAGGTACAGGTGATGGAGCTGTGGAAGTAGCAATGAACGGACTCGTTTCCGAGCCGTACACTTGCGGGTGAAACTATCATCATGATATCTGAACAACTCTCCAAAAGGCTCAGGCTCAAAAGGCTCAAGGTTCCTCACTCGCTTGCATCGACGAGTCGGTGCAGGTGGTGATGGTGGTGGAATATATGCAGCAGTGTCAGAAGTATCTGAGTCGGATGGCTCATCATCAGTGTTGGATCGATATACTCTGATCAAACTACTTTGTAGCTTGTAAGGTTTTAGTAATCTAAGAATAATTCAAAAACTACTAATAATGAAACACTGATGTTACTTTGTAAAGTATGCGGAATCTACTAACACAAAGCTAAGAAGAACTTTGAATTATATTAAAACCAACTTTGAACCTGCTTCTCTAAACACAGATTCACTAACAATCCCTAACTTATCTATTATCGTATTCTAGTAATCGTATTATGAATGCATACGTCTAATACCATCATAAGGCTCCTTTTATATGCACATGGAAAACCTTAAGTCGGTTTACAATACTTGAACGACAAGTAAACTATCCCATATTCTTATAATATTACATAATAATTCTTAAACAATATTGCATATCAGTCCTTTATTCTTTAGAAGTACTTTAAATAATCTTCAATCACGAGTAGTACTTTGACCTTGAACAGCACTTTGATCTTTGAGCAGTACTTTGACATAGCAGTACTTTGAACTTTCAGAAGTACTTTGATCTTCATATCCCAACAATCCTTCCCTAACTTGAATTCTACTTGCTTGATTTCAAGTTTCTTTGTTAACCTTTTGATCTTCAGCATCTTTATCTTCAAGGAAAATTGTATTCTTTAACTCTTATCTGATTTGTATGTCAAAGTACTCTGTATCAGCTTCAGATGATATCTTCACAGCAACTCAGCATTATTTTGACAAAGTGTACATCAAATCTTTTAAGTTTCATGCTATTCTCATCACTTCCAGATGTGTAAACTTCTGTGAGAAGTGAATCATTGAAATTTGACGGATTTTGATGTCTCTTTACCAAAGCCATTAACTCTGGAGTAGCCAATGTTTAGGTTAGAACAACCATGGTATATTGATAACCATATGATTTTTAGCAAATCACCAGCTATCAACGGATTTGATTAGTCTTTACCAAGAGCCGTTTGCTTCTGGACTAGTTAGTTCTTTTATAACAACCATGGTGAACTAATTACCATAAAATGGATTTTCCACAGCCTTTAACACAAGCCATTCTCTTGTGGGCTAGTTAAATCTTCACTTTTACAGATATGGTGAGTTGAAAACCATACAATTTTTAGTAAATTGTCAACTAAAAACGGATTTGATTATCACATCAGAGCCGTACCCTCATGATGAGTCAAACTCTTTCTTGTCTGTTAAACATGGTGAGTTGATTACCATTTGATGTGTAGTACAAGCACTAACACCATGTGTGACCTTTTCAAAACCTTTATTGATATCATCTTATGCTTTACAAAGTTTTCTTTTAAAACTTAATCAATATCAAAAGACTTTTACTGGTTTTATACAGCAAACAGTACTTTGAGAAAGTACTGTCTGTCTAGCAGTACTTTGAATAAAGTACTTTATTATTCAAAAATTATTTAAACAATACAAATCATACCAGTACTTTATGCAATATTATTCATCTGAAGTAGTCCACTGTATGAACAATTTAATCACCATTAATGCTACTTCAGTTTCATTCTCAACTTCCATACCATGATCCAACATTCTGATCATAATCTCCTTTATCAGAGGATATCTTCTTTCTACAAACATGTTAATCATAGCTCCATCTTCCATTTCAAGTGAATGTACCCCTGATGACTCAAAGAATCTCCATCTTGTTATTTCCCAATTCTCTTAATCATTCCACAGAGCATCACTACTTGTTTCATTTGTCTCCCAGATGGTTAATAAATCACCTAATAAGATTAATCCCACTCCTTTTGGCTCGGTATTCTCAAAGTAATCCCTCACTTGTAGATACAAATAATATAGATCTTCTCTGTCTATCTTGTGCAGTATATCCCATAGCATATTGAATACTGTAAAGCTTCCATCTTCTCTATGAAAAATGAGATCATCTTCATCAGATGCTTCTACCACAGAAAATGTAGAAATCTTGGACTTCTTCTCACCATTTTTTGTCTTATTTGGATTCTCAAAATCCACAACTCTAAGATAATTCCTCAGCTCATTAACAGTATCTGCTTTTAGCATCTTGAGCCTCTTTGACAACTGATCATCTTGAGTTGCTCTCTTCCTCTTTAACTTTCTTTTCTCAGCTTGTTCCTTCATAATATCTTCTAACTTCTTTTCTTTCTCAGAATCCATAGATACAAAACTATCTAACTCTCTTTTGATTGACTCTAGAACACCGTCATATAGTTCTTTTACCTCTGGATATCTCAATCTCTATAAATTCTTATATCCTCTGCCTCTCAGAAAACTTATCATAGAATTTATCTCTTGAGCTTTAGATAGTGGCCTTCTTGTTTCAACAACTGGCATTCTTGATTCCTTTAAGTATTCAGCATCTAAATGAGCTTGATACTTTCTTGCAGCTTCTTCATTCCTAGCTTCCTCAAAAGCTCTTAGCTGTGCCAGAGTAAACTTCTTCTTCTTTTTCTTCTTTGATTCTACCATAGTTCCTTTTCCTTTATCTTTAGGATCTAACTTTTCAGATTCAGAAGAAGCTTGTGAAATTTGAACTTTTTGAATACCAGGAATACTTATCCCACTTGGTCTTGACATGTTAACCATAATTTCAGCAATAGTTTCATCATCACTAGCTATATGCTTTTCTTGTTGAATTGGATTGGAAGGACCAGCTTCATCTTCAAAAATTGTTGTTGAAGGTCCAACTTGTTCATCATTTAAATTAATAGTACCTTGATCCAAAGTACTTTGCACACCAGTACTTTGAGCTTTAGTACCTTAAGTACCCTAAGTACTTATATGTTGATCAGCAGTACTTTGAATATCAACACCTTCAACATCAGTACTTTGTGCTTTATTCTCTTCTACAACAATTTGCTCAACTTCATCAAGTTTTCTGTCAGCAGAACTTTGAGCAATTTCTTCAAAATCCATAGCTTGAGCCTCTTCATTTTGATTTTGAGGCACAACATCATCTTCATTCAGATTATCATCCTGATTCCTCCCTAATATGAATGATGATGACCTCTTTTTGCACTTCTTAGATTTAGAAGCCTTCTTGGATTTCTTAGCACTTTTCGTCTTTTGCTTGACCCATAATCTGTGATTTTGAACAAGTGGCCAAACAAATCTCTTCAATCTTCTGAACTTATTCCTTAATCTCTTGAACTCATCAGCATGTGCATTAATAACTTTCTTCATCCTTCTAAACTCCCTGGTTAAAGCATAAGTATCCAAATGTCCCTCACCTCCCTCATCTCCTCCAGGTGTTTGAAACCCACCTGTGGAAGTATAATCATTGGGAGATGGTGGTGTAGCATGCTCTGAAGCAGTACCTTACAAAGAGGTACTTTCCTTGGAAATAGGATGTTGAGAAGTACTTTCAATAGAAACAGTCTTCTCCCTTGATACTTGAACAGGAACAGACATAGAAGTAGTTCTTTCACTTGAAGCAATATGCTGAGGTGATGGAAAAGGTGGAGTTGAAGAATGTACTGATGCAGAATGCTCAGAATTTGCAGAATCACTTTCTCCCTCAGGTGCAGCATCCCTAACTGCTTGTGCTACTTCCAATATATGAGCATTTAAAGGTATTTTGGCCAGAAAACTTAACACTCTTGTTAGACATAAAAGTGAACACCTTATGTGGAAGCACAATAATAGTTATATAATCTTGAGGTTTAGAAACACCCTCAAGTGGTTTGGCTAGGAAAAGCTGAACAAATATAGGATACATAAAAAATGGTGAACCAGCTTTGATGTGTGCAATCATACCATCAAGAATCATATAAGAAAAATTAAATGGTTGATTGGTAGCTAAACCAGCTAAAGCAGAGGCTATGGTATGTCTAAATTGATCCCAAGCAGTACTTTTGGGACTTAGACAATGAAGCAAAACATGGATAAGGTACTTCCAATGAGGACTTACCAGTGCCTTTTGAAAAGTAAGCTTGTTTAGAGCACCTTCATAGCCAATCTCTCTAAGTGCATCCCAAACAACTTGTTTGTCAAATAAAACAGCACCTTCCTCATCATCAAACAATAAGATCTCCCTGATTGTTGCTTCAGCAATACGAATAGCCCTCCTTACAACTGCAGCATGAATAACATCTTCTCCTTCCTCCAATTCAGACCTAGCCGTAGCCCAAAATTCTTGTATCCAGGGATCAATGATTTCTGGATTGACCAAAAGTTAGTAGTTTATGGAAGACCCAGTGAGAAAGTCAATGATACCATGAAAATCAAGATTCTTCTGTGTTTTCTCCAAGTTAGCAATCATATTGTGTTTGCTAATAGTGGGACGGTTTGCCATTGTAAGTGTTTTTGAAAGAAGTATGAAAGAAGATGATGATCGAGGATGGATTTGTTAGTGTTTGATGGATGAATAGGAATAAGGATGAGGGTTTTTAAAGATGAAAAAGATATGCACAAGGAAGGATAATATACAAAAAATCACGGTTAATAAATGATTTTACCATTATTTTTGGAATTTATCTTCCCCATATCTTTCGTAAAGTTGTTACCCCGTATTTTTGACCGTTGGAATAGTATCCTGACACGTCAGTACTTCTTAAAAAATGCCAAGCAGTACTTTCCATGCAATATGGAGCAGTACTTTCATTCCTTATTGAAGCAGTACTTTGGCAATAGTACTTTCCACCAAAATATCTAACATTGTTGACTATTTGACCAAAATATCTTCTGAAAGTCAACCCGAGACAATAAATACCTTCCATATTTACTCCACAAAGCTACCAAAGCAAGTAGAAGTTAATGATCTTCATAATTATCCCTTGAGATTTACTTGCCTATAAAAAGAACTTGTATTTACTCATAACTTCATCAAGGCTTGTTACCATTACCACAAAAACCCTAGTATCACCATGAGCCACTTCCCATTAATATACATCTCATCAGACGACTCTTCTGACTCAGAGATTAGCTACTACTCTGACTCTGATTCAGGATGGAGTGGTTATTTTCCTCCTTGTGCATCAAGCTCAACCAACCTTAAGCCTAATAAAAAGGTTTCTACCCCTGCTTTTGCTCCATCTCTATCCAGTGAATTGCCACAAGCTTTGACACAGGCTCTGGAATCTGCCTTGAAGAATATGAAGTGGCCTGCCCAAAAGAATCCTGCAAGACCAGAAAGACCTCCAAAGCAAGTGCTTGGCCTGGCTTGCCCCAGGAAGCAATCATCTTTTGATGACAAGAGAAAGATTGCTCATAAGGCAAAGCACAACTATCAGGGAAAAGGAAAAAGGCCTATGGAGTAGTTAGTGTAGGATGTAGGTTGGTTAGGGTTTGAATTGTTTGTTTTGATGATGTATCTCTGGCTTTGAATTTGTCTATCTCACTTGAATCCTGAATGTAACTCTTGTGATAAATCATGAATAAAGTCTTTTTTCCTGTTTAATGATAAATGTAGCCTCCCCTCAAAAAATGACTAACTACTAATGCCTCCCCTCAAAAATAGCTTAATTATTTATCATTCCAATACTCACTACTAAAAAAGTAAATCATAAAACGTCAAAGCCCTTTGTGAGTAAATCTGCTACATTATCATCTGTGTGAACTTTAACCACATTGATGAGTCTGTGCTCATAACAATCTCTGATAAAGTGATGCCTAATCTGAATATGCTTTGTCTTGGAGTGATAGACAGGATTCTTCACAATACAGATCTAACCTTGTTACCACACTATCCACATCGAACGAATCAGGGGAGTATTTGCTTTCATTCTTTTACCTATTTCACTTTTACATTCTTTAATTAAACATTGGGGACAATGTTCATCCTAAGTGTAAGGGGAGGGTAAATGATGATATCTTATAGGATATAATTGCACTTAAGTGTGTTTGTTTGATGGTAGGTGTGTAATAAAACTAAGAGAAATACTTGTTAGTGTAATTTTAGTGCTAAATTTAAATTTTTTTACAACATTTAGGAGTGAAACTTTAGCCTTAGCAAGAGTCTCATGGATAGGAGTTGTATGACTAGCACTAAATCGTACCATTCAGAAAAATTTTCCACCTAAATATGTGAGGTTCTCCTTTAGATTTGATAGGAAAAGCATTCATTATTAGTGCTTATGAGTGTACCGGTAGCATTTAGATTCTAGAACTTGCATTAGTGGTGCATCCCGAGACCGCTATTGAGACTACATTCATGTAGTAGGATTCACTACATGATAAGAGACATTAGGATCACCCTTGTGTTAAACCCGTATCATAATTACTTAACTATTTAAGTCATATTACTTGGCTAGTAAAGTCAATTAATTTTTCCCACACCATTAGTGTTGTACTCATTTTTAGTACGCGAAACCCCTAGTACACCCCTCCGAGCCTATTTTTTCATTTATAACTTTAAGCATCTTACTTAAAGGAAGAATTTGTTACAACCCACCCAAATGTGCAACCAAATCGCCTTAGCCTTCCGTGTATGCACTCATCTTTAGTGCATTATTGTTATTTGTTTAAACCCTTAGTTAATTATCTAATTGATTACATGGTTGCTAAGTCGAGTCATATCTTGTACATATTGTTTTGTGACGATTGGGACTCATGAGTAAAGTACTTGTGTTATGGAGTAATGGGGAAGAACATCATATATTACCCCCATATGTGCGTTAATCTTAAAAGTACTCCAAGTGTTTTGATTATCTTAATTCGAGTCATTAGAAAAACATACGGACTACCATCCCGTTTCGTTCTATGTTTATTTTATGTTTTTGTTATTTTTGATTTATTAGCTTAAGTTGAGTCTAGTCTTGGCTTAGCAACGCCATATTGTACATGTAATTAACCAAGATGATTAACTCGCCACCAGTAAATATTGCCTTTATCCAACAAAACCGTGTATTCCATATCCCTACACCTAACATTATAACCCTTTTGAAAGACCTCTTTAATAGTTTATCCTAGGTGCTTACGCCAAGTGGTGGAGGTTTGATCCTTTCCCAAGCCTATGGTAATCTATTTTGTTATGACAGGTAGTGAGAGATGTTTTCCATTTCCATATTGTGATATATACTTTATTACAACCAAGAGATGTGCGTATCTAAACACTATTTGTGAGGTGCTATTGTATGACCGCCGTGCTTGTCTTTGGTCTTTAGTGGAATGATTTTTTGTTGTAATTACTTTTATATTAGTGTTAAATGACCCCTAACTTGTATTTTGATTAGAATAAAAGCGCATTTGCTTGAGGACAAGCAAATCTCAAGTGTAAGGGTATTTGATGAGGCGAAAAATGAACCATTTTTAAGGGGTCATTTAAGCCCGAAGTCGAGATTATTTGATCAAATATTGCCCTAAATCGTTTCTGTTTTTCATTTTAGGTACTTTTGGAGAGAAATCTGGAAAAGGAAGCATTTTGGACGTTTTTGGAGCATAAAAGTGAAGAAAACGGCAAAGTCTTAATTTTCCTTGCTGGGAACAGTACCTGACAGCGTCAAGAGTTACAAAAGGGGTGGAAGTGGATGATATACGTGACTGATGAGTGTCTAAATACTCATCATTTTTATACCAATCTGAGCTGCCAAAAAATCCAAAAACACTCAAATATGTATCAAAATACTTAAAATATCTTAGAAGTGTGTTTTATATGTTTCAAATACAAAATATGCAAAAACAAATGAAAAACGTACAAAGTTTGCATAATTGGCAGTTTCAGTCCCTCAAGTTTCACAAGTTGTCAAAACTAGTCCCTGGTTATTCTAAAAACTTGAAAAAATCATCAAAGGACCTTTTTAATCATAAAGTTACATATTTAGTCCTTTGGTGCAAAGTTTCACAAAATTACAAGTTTAGTCCCTATACTTTGGAATTTGATATAAATGGTCCTCGGGATGTAAAAACTTTGAGAAAAATCAATTTTGGTCCTCGTACTAATAATCTTTTGCAGGAATGGTCCTTGGTGTGAAGTTTGGTGAAAATTACATATTGGGTCCCTGGAATTTGAAGAAATGGCAAAACAGGTCCCTCAAAGTTTCAAACTTGACAGTTTTAGTCCCCGGGTGTTCAAAATGGGAAAATTATCATTAAGGGTCCTAAGGAATTCATAATTGTCACTATTAATCCCTGGATGAAAAGTTTGGAGTAATTACATGTTAAGTCCCTGGAGTTTCAGTTTTGGCAAAATTGGTCCCTGGAAATTCAAAACATGGAAAATATCAAAAGAGGTTTTTGTACTATTCATAATTAACGAAATTCATCCTTTTGATAAACTTGGAAAAATTAAAAAATCAGTCCTTGAAAATGCAGACTTTACAAATTTAGTCCTTGTGATTTCCTAGCCTATTAACAAACGGACCCTTATTAATATTTAACCCAAAATACAACAGCCCACCCTTACCTTTTATTACCCAAACCCAATCCCCAAGGCCCATTTCCCAGCCCAGTCCACCCCTCGGTTAAAACCCGGTCAACACAAACTAAACTACCCCTTTACCGCCCTTCTTCCCCAATACCACCCCTCACCACACAGACCACCCAAACCACCATACCAGCCCCTAGTATCACTTCCACCTCACCTCCTACTCACCCTACCCACTCTCCTCCACCTCCACAACTGTCCAAAGCCCTTGAAAACCTCTCCACGCAACAAACAGTACCCCCTTGGACTTTTGGCGCAAAATAACGTTTTAAACGGCCATGATCAATCAGACTAAATCAATGGCTAAGGAGTGGTGGGAAATGACAAGTGGGTCCCACAAAACCCTGGAAATATCTATAAAGCAGAATAGAAGCAAGAAGGAGAGATTATTAGATTAGACTTAATATAATTCAATCGTAGTAGTGTAGTTTTATTAAAAAGTTGTAATCCCAGTTAAATTAAGTTGTCTTCAGTTAATTAAATATAGTTTGAATCATCTTAAACTTTTAAATCTCAGTGTTACTCAATAAATTCAAGTTTGGCAATTTTGAATGAAAGTGACAAATTCATTTAACTTTGTTAAATTGTGTATGTTATTGTTTCTGTAATTGTAATCCAGTTACTTATAAGCTTTTCAGCTTTAAAAACCACTTCTAGTTCATAATAACAAAAATACAAAAAAAATAATTAATTAAATAGAGAAAAATATAAAAATAGAAGGAAGAATAAGAAGGGGACTGAGCAGGGTATTTATTTGGATTGAAATAACTTCAGTGGTGTAGTGACAAGCTATTAGGGGTATTCATGGTCCTTGGTTACTAGTTTCTCAGTCAAAAACTTCATTTGTAAGCCATTTTTCATTATTTTTGCAATATACTGTTCTAACTAGTATACTGCTTAGATCTTTGTAATTTCATGTTCCTTTGGTGTTAGTTAAGGATAATATAGTGTAATATTGATAGCTTATGTGTTGGATCTTTTAGTTGCTTGTTGTTTCATTTAGACTGTCATAATTGCATAGTTGTGTTTCTTATGTAATTGCTGTTAAGGACTTTGTATTTGTGTTCATTTGATCTTACTTTATCATAATATAGTGTTAGGACTCAGTTTCATGTGCTAATTCATTGATTTGCAACACTAATCATACAAACAGTCATATAAAGGGGTGTTTGGTATTGATATGCTCTGCAAGTTCTAGTCTGTCTTTGTTGGAATTAATAGTTGTAATAACTTACATAGGATCTAATTAGTTCTTATTAGTCATAAAAGTTAGTAGTATTTAACATAAAGTCAAAATCATGTTGTATTTTCCTACACAGTTAACTGTGTAGGAATTTGGTATCCATAAGCTCATAATCTAATTATAAGTTGGTAATTTAGCTTAAAGTAATCTTATATTAGCTTAATACATCACAAATAGTAAGTAAGGATCACTAGAATTTCACATAAGTCAAATCTTAGTTTTATAGAAAAAGTCAAATTGTTCACATCTCAGATTTTTACAAAACTTCCAAGATTTGTTTAGAATTTAGGAGTAGGTTTTAGGGATTGAAACTTGTTCCTAGTATTAGCATACCACCTAAACTTTGATTCCACACCATCATTATATTTTTGTGATTTTTGTCCTGGGCCCCACTCACCCCTAAACTCAACTGCAGGGAAGACCCCTTCCCCTGCATCAGCAGCTCAGGCCACACCACCACCTTTGGTGGTGGTTTGTGACCACCTCAGTGGGCCCCACACCTAAAACTTAGTTTCTTACAACTCCCCTCCTACCAAGGAACTACCATTGACCCTTAGTTTGACCCCAAACCCAGTGGACCCCACTTAGTTTTGCCCTTGAAGGTTGTCCCAAATCTGTCTCAGTAACAACAATAAGCAAGTGCTTATTGTTGTTGTGTGGCTTTTTTATTAAGCTTATTTGATTGAAACTTACTCATAATAGTTCAACTAACCTATTGGAACTAGCTTTTACCATTGTGGGTCCCTCACCAGCTCATTTGAGCTTATTAGCTTATTTGGTCAAACTTGGTCAACTGTGGAGCTTATTGCTTTCCACAGTGCTTAAAAATAAGCTATAAAATATTTGTTTTTACAAAAGTTATCTATTTTTAAGTATAATATAGGTTGGTAAAAGAAAAATCCAGAAAAGACAACATAAAAATAAGTGATAGTTTCTATTTAATTTAATTTAATTTTAATTTTCATTTTTAGAATTTTATTAAGTGAGTTGTATTTTTATATTTTTATTAATTTCCTTATAGGTTAAAGTATTTTTAATAATTTTCTCAGATTTTTGTTTTGTCATTTAGTATTTATTATAAGTAATATTAGTTTATTTAGTAATTAATTAATAAGTAAGTTTTAAATAGCATAATTAATTTTTATAAAGTAACACCTAGATTTTATATTTTTCCTAGCTTTTATAAGTCATAATATAGTTTTATAAATTTTTTCATAATTTTCTAAGTTGATGTAGTATTATTTGTAATTTAAAATAGTTTAATTAGTATAAATAATATAAATAGTTTTTTAATTAATAGAAAATACATAAAAAGACAAAAATATTTATTTTTATTTTTTATACTTTCTTCAAGTTCTATTTTAGGTTTAGAAAATATTTTTATAAATTTTTAGTTTAATTTGTAGTGTTTATTATTTTTAGTTTCAATTTAAGTTAGTTTTAATTAAATAGTTAAATAGTTTTTAATTAAATAATTAATAATAAATAATATAATAGTCTAAAAAATAGTTTTCTTTTTAATTTAATTTTATTTTAAGTTTAATTTTATAGAATTTTCAATTTTAACCCTTGTAGTTTATTTTTCCTTAAAACTCACCTTTTTCTCAGTACGCAGTCGCGTCTGATTTTAATTTGGTGTACGTTTTAACGTTTTAGATATCTAGGTTTCACATAATCGTTCTAATAGTTTATTTAAGTTGTAAAACCCTAGTTAAACACACACACACACACTTTGATACCTTTCCAGTTCACATTCACTGATCACAGACTCGTTTTTAATACCATCACAACCTCGTTGGGACATTACGACCCGGGAAAACACTGTATTTCACGGAAACATTTGCCTCATCTGTTTGACTATTATAATTGACCATTCACAAGTGGTTGACCAATAATTATCTGACCGTTTGAGGCGAATCAGTGACGGTCCAGAGTGTTTTGTGCATTGTAGATGACGGCGTCACCTAGGCCGTCTTGGTCCATTTGTTAGTGACGGCCCAGAACAATTTTACACATGACGGCGTCAAAAGTGGATCCAGACAATCCGATTTCATTATAGGCGGCGAGTTGACGGCATCACAGATTCCTTCTTGACGCCGTCACCCTATAAAATCTATATATAGTTTTCCAAATTTCATTCATTAGTGTGCAACTTTGAGGGAAAAACCCTAGTCCGATTTTCACAGCTTTTCAAGGGTTTTAACCCTTTGAAACTTTCATGTTCTATTTGAGATAAGTACTCTTCCAACTCAATCAATATGTCTATGTGTTGCTTGAATATATCTTACAGTTGTCTTCAATTTAACATGCTCGGCTAGATTATTTTTGTGTTTGCTTAGATGTAGTGAAACCTAGATGTTAATTATGGGTTGATTGTTTGTTTATAGTTGTTACGGATGATTGTATTCGATGTTAGGCTTAAGAAAACTGGCAGACTTCCATTGGTAACTTGCTTGAACGTCTTAAGAAACATGATCGGAGGTGTACTACGATATTTGGTTGTATTTAATGCGTAGGAGAATTCTAATGATCCCATGTTAGGAGCTTCTAACGGCTTGACATAGGATTGAAGTAGGATCCTATAGAGTTAGGGAATATTGTACACGGCCCTATGACTAGTATTAAGGAATATGACCCATCATCCATGCAATTGTAACAAGCTATCAACCTGTAAAAGATATCTAGGGAGTAATGAAACCTAAGTAAACACAACTTTCCCCATTATTGTTACACCACTAGTATAATTAGTTTCATTTAATTTTTGTTATTTTATTTCGATTGCATCTTTAGTTATTTGGGTTAGTTGGCTAGCAACTAATTCCGCCCACTCTTCCAAAACCCGAGATTTTACTTACTTTAATAAAACATAAAAATACAAAAAGAATCATCCCTCACCTTTAGACTTAGTTTAGGAGACTTTCTAATCCTAACGACACTATTCCTGAGTTGAACGATCAATCCCCCAGTACTTGTCACTATACTATACTACAACGATCAGGTACACTGCCTGGTGGGGGTTGTAAGGTTCTCGAGATCCCTCGAGAGGTAAAGCCTGGTGCGATTCCCACGTATCACCACATATTCTGCTTCTGTGGAAGATGTTGTTTCAATTGTTTGCTTCTTGCATTGCCATGAAACTAGTCTTCTTCCAAGATATTGACATCCTCTAGTGGTTGATCTTCTGTCAAAATTGTCACCAGCATAATCACTTTCTGAAAAAGCTTCTAAATGAAAAGGAGACTCCCGAGGATACCATAATCCTAGCTTAGGTTGTTGCCTAAGGTACCTAAAAATTCTCTTGACTGCATTTAGATGTGAAACTTTGGGTTTGACCTGATGTCTTGCACATAAGCACACAGCAAAAGTAATGTCAGGTCTAGATGAAGTAAGTACATGAGACATCCAATCATAGATCTGTATAACTTAACATCAACATCTTCCCCATCTTCATCTTTTCCCAAAGGTTTGTTAACATCAATGGGTGTGGATGCTGGCTTGACAGTGGTGAAGTTAAACCTCTTTAGAATGTCTGCAACATACTTATCTTGACTAATGAAAATTCCACTGCTTGATTGTTGAACTTGAAGCCCCAAAAAGAAAGTCAATTCACCCATGGAACTCATTTGAAATTCTTTCTACATAAGCTCTTCAAATTCTTTTACCACTGACTATTTTGTAGCTCCAAAAATAATGTCATCCACATACACTTGGACAAGCATGATATCCTTTTTATCTCTTTTGATAAACAAGGTCTTATCAATAGCACCTCTCTTGTAACCATGTTACAATAGAAAAATGGAGAGTCTTTCATACCAAGCTCTAGGAGCTTGATGAAGGCCATACAGAGCCTTAATAACCTTGTAGACTTTGTTTGGATGTGCAATATCTTCAAAACCAGGGGGTCGTTTAACATAAACTTCCTCTGTGATAGTGCCATAGAGAAAAGCACTTTTAACATCCATCTGGTATACAGGGAAGCCCATATATGATGCAAAAGCCAAAAACAACCTTATGGCTTCAATCCTGGCCATACGAGCAAATACTTCATCATAGTCTACCCCTTTTTCTTGTCTGTAACCTTGAGCAACTAATCTTGCCTTATTCTTGACGACATTCCCTCTTTCATCTCTTTTAACTCTGAAGACCCATTTTGTACCAATAAGCCTCTTACCATAAGGTAAATCACATAATACCCATACTTCTTGAAGTTTAAATTGTAAGAGTTCTTTTTGCATAGCTTCAACCCAACTTCTTTAGCTAATGCTTGGGCTACTGTCTTAGGTTCCTCTTGAGACAGAAATCAAGCAAATAAGCACAATTTCTGATCCTTGTGATTCACCCTGTTTTGCTTGTAAATAAAGCTAAGTAAAGAAGTATGTTGTTGAGAAAGATTCTTAGCTTTTGTTCTTGTGAGCACTCCTGAAGTAGAAGGTCCAATTATCTTACTGACAGGATGGTCTTTATGAATTCTCAATGTAGGAGTTGGTGAAACTTCAAGATTTTCTTCCAAATTTGTGAGATCAGGGTCTTCATTGGAATTTGAGAAAATACATTCTTTTTCCAATTCATCATCAGTATCTTCTAAGGCAGGCATGGTTAGATCAGTTAAATCATCAGTATTGATCCAATTTGAAGTATCTAAGACATTTGAAGTACTTTCAAATGGATCAGCAGTACATTGAGGCAAAGTACTGTCAGTGCCTTTAGCCTTCTTCTTTTCTGCTTCATAAGCTCTCCTTTGATCATATTCATAGGACTTAGCAATAGTTACTTGAAGAAGCATCCTATTAAGTTCATCTTGGATAGCTTGGTCTTCATCAGATACTGTGGTCTTTGGTTGAACAGTACTTTGTGGATCAACAGTACTTTGAGGTTCAACAATACTTTGAGGTTCAAAAGTACTTTTCTTCTTATCACTTGGTTCTTCATCAGAATCATCTTTAGACCTTATATTGACTCCATGAAAAATGTATTGTGATTCTTCTTCATTGTGAACAACTTGATTTTCTTCTCTAACAGGTACATAATTCATGGATGAGGCCAAAATATCAAGATCAAACATCCAATCAGGACCTTTACCTTTTTGATTTCCTTGATCTTCCAGAAATTCAACATGAAGACATTCTTGAACCTTCTTGGTAGCCCTGTTGTACACTCTGAATCCTTTGCTATTGGTGCAATAACCCAATAAGTATCCTTCATCTGACTTGCCATCAAACTTTCCCAAATTATCAACAGTGTTCAAAATAGTCAGGGGACATCCAAAAGGTTTCATAAACTTAATGTTTGGTTTCTTTCCCATAAGTAACTCATAAGGTGTCTTCATCTGAGGTTTTGTCACTGATACTCTATTCAACACATAACAAGCAGCACTTATAGCTTCAGCCCAAAATGGAACAGGTAATTGAGAATCTGCAAGCATTGTCCTTGCTGCTTCTATCAAAGTTCTATTCTTCCTTTCTGCAACTCCATTCTGCTGTGGAGTTTTGGCAATACTAAATTCTCTCTTAAAATTCATCCATAAGCTGATTCTTGAATTCAGTCCTATTATTACATCTAATGGATCTAAGCTTGAGTCTTAACTGATTTTCAAGTGCTATTTTAAGATCATGAATAGCACCAAAAGTTTCATCTTTAAATCCCAAGAAAAAGACCCAGCTAAATCTGCTACTGTCATCTGTTATAACCAAACAGTACTTCTTCTTGTTTAAACTTGCAACAGAAACAGGTCTAAACAGATCCATATGCAGCAATTCCAAAGGCTCTTTGATGGTTCTTTCTTCAATCTTTTTACATGAAGCCTTGTGTTGTTTACCCTTCTTGCAAGCCAGACATGAGTGATCATTCTTGAATGTTTTAGTAGGTAAACCTCTAACTAAATTTCCTTTGACCAATTTGTTGATGTTCTTGAAATTTATATGCCCTAATCTTCTGTGCCATTGATGTGCTTCTTGCATTGTTGCTCTTGCAATCAAACATGTTGCTCTTTCAGTAGAGTTGATATTCTTCAAATATATGCTGTACACATCATTGGTTCTTGGTGCTCTCAGCATCACCAAGTTTTCATCTTCTAATTTAAACTCAGGGGAGAGAATAAGACATTCTGTGTCAAGAAATAACATAGGATATTTCTTGTCACATATCTGAGAAACTGACAAAAGATTGAATTTAAGCTCCTTCACATATCTAACATTCTCAAAATCAATTGATCCAGCCTTGATGGTTTCTTTGCCAGTGATTCTCCCTCCATCAGGATCATTCCCAAATGCAACTCTTCCTCCAAAATAAGCCTAAAAATATGACAAGAGCTCTTTTTCTCCTGTCATGCTGCCAGAGCAACCACTATCAACAATAAGATGATCTTTAAGCTCCTCTTATGGGTTGCCCTGCATAAAGATGAAAAGGGTTAGTTTCTTTTAGGAACCCAAGCCATTAGTGACTTGTGTTCCCCTTGTGGAGTAACATACTGAAATTCTTTGAGTATGTAATCACCACTGTTTTTGAAAGCACTATTAAGAATTAATGTTTTTGAGTCCAAAACCTGTGTTGGATTATTATCAACACTCCTTTTTTCACCCTTATTCTCTGAAATTACTTTTTCACCCTCAGCAGTACTTTCTTTCTTAACCCATTTAGTTGTAACTTTTGGTGTTGGGTTTTTTGTTCTAGGTACTTTTCTTGAGTTGTAAGGCCTTCTAGGTTTGTAAGAATTGAATCTTCTAGGTCTTACACTAGAGTTTTTGCTAGCAGTACCTTGGTTGGGGGAATTCCTAACAGTACTTTGAGAAGGTGCTCCTTGACCAGTACTTTGAAATGTATTTCTTGAAGGTACTGGAGGTTTGGTGAATGTTCTTTTCTGATGAGGGTACCTATAGTCTTTTGAGAAATTACTATGGTTAACCCTATTAGAGTAATTCCAAGCTGGTTTATTCTCCCTTGGTTTATTCTCCATGTTCTTATGGTTTGCAGATGTGGTCTTTGGGTATTTGCTTAAGTATTCTGAATGATAATTACAGTCCTTAATCAAATGATGAGGACTATAACATACAAAGCATAACTTTGGACCTATATTCCCAAATCCGCTTCCAAAAGGTTTTCTATAATAAGCAGTATTTTGAAAAGATTTCCTTGTAGGTACTGCTGAATGATCAACAGTACTTTGAGAAGTTTTTGGAAGGACTGCTTGTTTTGAAAAACCTGTTTCATTCCCAGAATCCTTACTATCATCCCTGGGTGTTTCAAAAATTTCCTTTAAGGACTCAGAACTAGATTGTCTTGAATTAGATTGACCTTTAAGCTTTTTCCTAAAGTCTAAATTGTCAACTCCAAAACAAGAAACATCTGTCCTAGGTGGTTGGAAACTACCTGTGGGTTGAGGAACTTCATTGTATCCCTTGTCTTTCTTTAATTCAGGAGGTTTTGAGCAAGGTGATTCCTCATCACTAGATGTGTTTTCCTCTAAACTTATGAATTCTTCATCACTAGTTGAGGTCTCCTAAGAAAGACTTAGTTCATGGTTCCTAGTTGAGATATCTTCTAAACTACTATCATAACCTAGGCCAGTTTTAATGTTTGTTGTTCTTTGTTTTTTAACAAAACTAAAATGTGACAGGCCTGATTCTTTCCAAACAGCAAGTTTTTCTAGCAACTTATCTCTTTCTTTAGTAACATTTTCTAGTTCAGAAACTTTACATCCTAACTTCCACTCACTTAACATTAATTGATAATCTTGTTGCTCATATTTTTCAGCCCAAGCTACTTCATTATTCTCATGAGTGATTATCTTGGCTTCCATTGACTCTAAAGTCAATTGGTAACCAGCTATCTCAGACCTAGCCCTTCTATAGTTATCTCTATCAGTTTCATATTCATTAAGCATCTTTTGATAAGAGTTACTACATTTGGAACATACCTCAGAGATAGTGGATGAACTTAGTGGAGTAGCCATCATAGCAAGCTGAACAGATTCTTCTTCACTTTCCATGCTCCAATCAAAAGCTTCCTAGTCCATCTCCTGATTCCAAAGCAGCATAGCCTGGCTCCTCATCAAAAGTTGTGCTCCAATCATCTTCTTCCAATGCAACCATAGAGTAGGTTACTGGTTCATCATCAAATTCATTGCTCCAGTCAACCTCTGATAGATTTTCTTGAGCCACCAAAGCTTGTGACTTTGGTCAGCAATAGGAACCTCCTTTCTTTCAACCTTGGGTTTTTCAATCATTCTTGTTGCCTGATACTTTGCAAACTTGCATTCCCTTGCAAAGTGACCAGTCCTTTGACAATTGAAGCATTCAATATTAGACTTATCAAATGCTATACCCTGCTTAGCTTTGAAATCAATACTTCTTCCTGTCTTGTTCATAAACTTCTTGATCCTTGCAGTGATCACGGTAACCTGCCATCTTATGTCAATTTCTTCCATAGCATCTTCATCAATTTGCAGGACATCTTCTTGATAGGTGACAGGTAGAGTCGCTTGTTGAGCAAAGAATGAACATAGAACATCATCTGAATTGGTGGTATTTGATGGTGATGAAGTAGTAGTGACCATGGTTGTACATGGATGTTGTTTCTCTTCAACAGTACTTTGGACAGAGTAAGCAGTACTTTTAGTGGAAGTACTGCCTCTGGTTTCAGAAGACACAAAAGCAATGTTATGAGAACTTGAACCTTTGTTACCCTTCATCTCATGCTCATACACCTTTAAATTGTTGTAGAGATCATCTAAGTCCATAGTGTCCAAACCAGGTTGTCCTCTAATCATGGTAGCAACCACATGCCATGTAGATGGCAAACTCCTCAAGAACTTCAAGTTTGCATCTTCAATAGACGCCTCTGCTCCATATAACTCTAGCATACTGAGTAAATTTTGATATCTGTCATAGGCAGAGTCAAGGCTTTCTCTTTCACCAACAGTGAAGGTTTCAAACTGTTGCTTCAATAGATTTCTATGCATCTTCTTGGAAGCATCATTACCTCAAAATCTGGTTTTAATAGCAGCCCATAGTTGTTTTGCATCCTTGGCGTCATGAAACTTTAACAGGTGACCATCAGGAATAGCAGAAAGCAGTATGTTAAGAGCCTTATCTTGGTTTCTTTTGGTGGCAGCTGGCAAGGTTGGTTTAGGCGGTGTAGGTTGTCCTTCAATGGATACAGGTTCATCATCAATGGCAACATTACCATTGATAATCACATCCTATAATGCATGGTCTGTGATGGCAATGTACTGCCTCATCTTCATACTCCATAGATCATATTCTCCCTTCTTGACAATGGGAATTCTGACTGCTGTGATGGATGGAACTGGTGCAACATTTGTCGACATCTTTAAGGATTTGTAGTAAAATCGGTTTTAAGGGTTTCTTCTTAATCAGAGTTTCCACACAAGCTCTGATACCACTTGTTGGATCGATATACTCTGATCAAACTACTTTGTAGCTTGTAAGGTTTTAGTAATCTAAGAATAATTCAAAAACTACTAATAATGAAACACTGATGTTACTTTGTGAAGTATGCGGAATCTACTAACACAAAGCTAAGAAGAACTTTAAATTATATAAAAACCAACTTTGAACCTGTTTCTCTAAACACAGATTCACTAACAATCCCTAACTTATCTAATATCATATTCTAGTAATCGTATTATGAATGCATACGTCTAATACCATCCTAAGGCTCCTTTTATAGGCACAAGGAAAACCTTAAGTCGGTTTACAATACTTGAACGACAAGTAAACTATTCCTAACTAATTCTAGAATATTCTTATAATATTACATAATAATCCTTAAACAATATTGCATATCAGTCCTTTATTCTTTAGAAGTACTTTAAATAATCTTCAATCACGAGCATTACTTTGACATAACAGTACTTTGAACTTCCAGAAGTACTTTGATCTTCATATCCCAACAATCGGCATCCGAACCGGAATGGTGACTAGGAGGTGGTGTAGGACAATCATCAGCCGCAAGAAACAGCTAAGATGTGAGGTACTGATCATAAAGATACTGATCGTGTGTCAAAGGCCCACAGATAGGACGGAAAAGTGGCTGAACGGCAAAAGAGTCAATAGGTGTCGAAGCGACTTCACCCTCCTCAAAGGGCTCAGTCACTCTAGATGCGTTCCCAGATGGAACGACAGACGAGATGACAGGTGAAACCGGTAAGGTGTCATGGGTGTTATGGGAGTCATGGGTGTCATGAGTGTCATAATCAGATAGGTCTTTGGTGGGAAAGGAGGATGATGCCGGCATGACGTCATCACTGTTAGACAGGATGATAACAGGGGCGACATGGTACTGTAATAATCCCAATAATAGCAGTATGAGTCATTTAGTCTACGTAATGCTACACATGCAATAGTTATGATGCTAAAACAAGACTTAGCATAATGTATCAAAAATCAAACCTTAAAGCATGATGTTGACAAGTGCTGGCACGGAGGGCACGAAGTAGTATGCTGTAAAATAGTTCATTTTGAAAATCGCATGGTTATAGTCCAAATTTTAAAATCATTTGGTTCGCTATAACCTTGGCTCTGATGCCAATCTATAACACCCCGAAAATTTTGGAACACAGCGGAAGTCTTATTCGAGGTAATTACGTAATTGAATCACAGTCAAACTCATAGGAACATAGTTCAAAAGATAGATTTTATATCATTCATTGAAAACTCAAATATTCAGAGTTACAAAACATTTTCATAAAGAAAAATGTTTCCAAAAGAGATGGTGAGTTTGAAAAGAATGATAAGTTATTTAAAAGAAAAGGGAGGTCATGTGCCCTTTTTGCCAGCTCCGTGCCATCGTGCCGCTAATTACCTGAGATAAACATGCTAAAAAGTCAACACAAAGGTTGAGTGAATTCATAGTAGTTTAAGCTAAGTAGTAGTTTGAACACAAGTCAACCGGTTTGAAAACAACGTGCTCTCGGATTATCTTGGTAATAAATATGCATAAAAATTAATCTATACATATGATATTGCTCCTAAGGTTTCACGAAACGCAAGCCTTGACAGTCATGTATGTAATCACCTACACCACGAAGGATGTAGTTGACAAAGGGGCCCTCAAGAGAAACTACGCTAGATTCCCCAAAAGTACGAAGATAGCTCACCTCCTGACAACAATCCGAATTGCCTTAGGTGGGTTGCCAGTCCCAATAGATCTATTAACTATATTTCGCACTCACTCGCAAGTGATTAAGGTTCGTGAAAGAGGGACTTTTAACGTAAGGTAACTTAGGTAATATCAGGAACATAATCGCATACTAAAAATACTTGTGTTCGGTTTATCGCATGTATCTCTCCATGGGGTTTTGAAAACAATTTAAAAAGGTGGGACTATGAACTCACCTCGGTAATGTAGTTTCCAGTTACTGTTCAAGTAAAACACAACAGGTAGCTATGAAATAGCAGTGTACAGCGGTGAATACTCTCTGACTTGCGACCTAAATTAATGTGATATATATATATATACTAGTTTTCGAAGCCCGCCCGATGGGCGGGCATGTCCTATAATTTTATTTTTGATGGTGTTACTTAACGAAAATTTGTTTTTTAAGTACGGTGTTTTTTCAATATCTTTAAAAATGTATTAGTTTACGTTAATTAATATTTTTAAAGGAAAGATTTTTAATGCATGAACAATGAAAAATAAATGAAGTTTTACAATTATAGAACAATAAAAGGTACTAATTTATTCATAAAAAGATAGTTTATATAGTGAATAAAGAAGAACAAAGTCACAACCTAACTTGAGAATGCATCGGGCTTTCTAATAGCATTCGAGGACACACTTGGAAAGCTTCACACAACTAAGTTGAATCAGTTAATACCTGTAATTTGGCATTGGTTGTGGGCTTTGGTTTCTGCACTAAGGTACTGAGGTATCTTGTGTAACTTTTCGGTTGCAGGTAGAGCGCCTCTTGTAGTACCATTGTTTTATGGTATTAATTTTAAATACGGTAGCTTCAGTTGTGAAATCTTGACCACTTTAGAGCAGGAATTTTGTAATAGAATTTTCAAAAATGTATTCATTAAGTTTAGAAGAAGAGAACAAATATACTTCCTTGCATACACGTGAACACATTCAGATAAATTCACGTGTATCTTGTGTTTATATTTCTTACCATTATTACATATATACTTACTTACCCGGTTGATATCCCGCCACTTTTAACAATTGCAATCGCAGTATAGGAGAACTCATGTAAATGCTCTTCCATAACAGAAGCTTGAACTGAAACAAATGATAAAGATGAGGAAATGGCTATTCCAAACCTTCCAAGCTGAATAACATACCAACAATTAGCAACCAAAATTTACTTAATATGATGGGCAAATTATTAAAAAAAGTATTATACTTGCCACTGTTTCATCTTCCGGGTAGCGAACCATTTGTTTTTGCATTTGAGAGTAATTTTCTTTCAAATTCATCTTCTTTAGGGTATTTTGCAAAATTTTTGGACATTTTTGCCCCTCTTAGCTAATACAATTTTTTTTTCCCCGAAGGGCAAAACTGTCACATATTACCCTAAAGAGGATGAATTTGAAAGAAAATTACCCTGGAAAGCAAAAAAAAAAAATAGTTCGCTACACAGAAGATGAAACAGTGGCAAGTATAATACTTTTTTAATAATTTGCCCTAATATGATCATAGAAACCTATTGTAAATAACTTATAATCATAGAAACAAAAAAAAAAAAAAAAAAAAAAAAAAAAAAAAAAAAAAAAACAATCAAATAATGATAACACATCATAATATTGGTGATCTTATAAATTCATGAATAATAATAAAAACACTCAAATAACCACTAATGAATAGTATACGCGTGCATGAAAGTAGCTCAGCAAACACAAACAAATCAACTTTTAGCATAGCTTTTTGCTAAAATGGAACGAAATTGATTCACGAAAGCTAATTTACACAATCATGTGACAGCATTTATGCGAGCTTGGAAGTTAAACTTGCCTTTTAGTTTCACTCAGCTGACCAAAACCTTGAACTACGCAATTTTTTGAATATCGTTTGCATAGTTTTCTATAGTGAAAGAAGGGTGGTAAATCATTGTAGAGATTGGCGGGTTATACTTATGAATATTGTTGGAAAAAGTAAGTTATTGAAAATAAGGTATAACATACATATTTGAGAAGGGGACCTGAGAAAAAAAAGAGCAAACAATGCACTCACTTAAATTTTAAAGACTAATATTGTACACCACCTCAATCAATCCCACAATGAATTAAAAGCGACGCACATGGAGCTCAACATATGAATAGCATATTTGATACTAACATCCACCGCATGAATGAGATGGCATAGAAAAACATATTTTGGATCATGAAAATATCGCTCATATATAAACAGTTAAAGACGTGATAATAGATCATGTGCAATCAATAAATCCACTTCAGCGTGCCTCATACTGGCCTCAAGATTTGTAATAACAACCTATAAGCTTAAAGGATAAAAGTTTAGTAACAGCAACATACATGATAGATTTTAAGCACCTTTGTTATAATATACTAAATTCAAGCCAATACTTGTGATTAAAGTCATAGTAAAGTCGACCTTGTGTGGTTTATGGAAGCAATGTTGAGAGATTTGGATCTGCTCCTAGCTAGGACTTTTGCAAATCATTGCTTGCATTTTGGTTTATATCTTATTGGAAACTCCTTTTTTGGATGGAACTGCATGGCCCCCTGGTTTTCATATCCCACCATACAGCGATCCGCAAGAAGTTCAACATCGAGGCAAGTCTTTTCCCATGGTTTATGCATTAAATAATGCAAAATCAAAGACAGTCACGTGTGTTGGGTAACGGGTCAAAGCAGTGTCAGATTGGAATGGTCACTTTTTAGTACAGGTTAATAGAGGTTGGGTAAGGTTGGACTGACATACAAAAACTTTTGTGTACAGCCTTTTATTAATGCATTAGTGACAAGAACAATAGTATTAGTATAATAACTATTCAGTTGAAGCAAATCAGGAGGTTGCATCCATTGATAATAGACTTTGGGTAGCCTTCAACTTGTTCAACCCATTCTCCTTTTACCTATTTCGTTATTTGTCAACTCACCCGTTTCAGATCTACTTTGTAGCTATTGGATAATGGATAAACTACTAAAACATGTCACTTATCTTAGTTTCGCGTCAGGTGGATGACAAAAGAAAAAAGATACGGAGTAGAATAAGTTGGAATCAGCGTGGGGTAAGTGTGACTACTTTTTAATGGCCGAATGATCAATTTAAGTAACTTTTCAATTCGGAACTACAATCTATATTCTTATCGGTAATTATGGGCCATCAAAATGGCAAAACATGTAGGTAGTCAAGTTAATCATCTTAGGTGTGCATATATGTTAAGAAACAATATAAATAAATAAAATTTAGTTAGTTACCTGGTCATGTCTTATAATTATCGTTGGAATATTTTTCTATAGCGAAAGAAGGTAGTAAAATTACATTTTAAAACATACTCCGTAGGTAATAATCAAATATGACATGATCAAAGGATACCGGGTTTAGTGATACCGTCAATGTACACTTTATAGTCATACAATAAGGAAATAATCAAATGTCATGTTTTGCATTTGCGTATGAATGTAATAAATACGTACTTAAAACAAAGAAAATCGAAGCTAATATTATATAACTAAGAACACATGTATATATGTACATGTATTTTGTTTATATCGCACAACAATTTTGGTTTAACTCGATCATATATAGAATATATATGTATACGATTTATCCAAATACTAAAGGAAGCGCAATTTGATCGAACATTACAATTGCTTCATTTATATGTGATTCTTGCAATCACTTGGCCGCGAAATATAATGTTTCTCTTCTTTCTAATTTATAAATTAAAAACCTTGTAGAAGTTAAAAAATCATCACCTTGAAGCAACAGTCTTCCAATTGGCTCTTCTTCCATTATTGCTCAACTTGCTCTTTAAAAACATATAAGGAACTTCAATGTAGTTGGGGTGAAATGAGTGTTCATCGTATATCAGAAAATAATAGTTATTAATGTATCCACAAGAACATAATAGAATGCAAGACCAGCTAAATTCTCATCGAGACAACAGTAACTTAAAGCATATTTTAAGTAACGTATTTAAAGCAATCATTAATTGACTACTTCTAACAGTAGAGGTGGAAATTTCAACCTATTTAGTTGATTCAGATTTTTTTCCCACTAATAGGTCATATGAGATTGTTCAAGAATTTTTTTCCACTAACATGTTAGATAAGATTGTTTAAGCTACTATGGTTGTTCCACTGATATGGGGATTACATAAATTTAACTCACCATTTGCACAAATCATTCATAGCAAAGACCATTAGATGAATTTCATACGACAAACTCACAGTCAACTGCTAGTACTAAGGCTAAAAGCCAATTTTCCGCGACTTGTGGACGATAACTAAACCTGTATTGCATGCTTATGTTACTAATGCCCCTATTTAAATATTCATGAAATGGGAATTGCTATTATGACTCGTTATATATGATGGAACTTGCAAACTTGTAAAGACTCATTGCAAGATGGCTATTTGAGCAAAGTAAATCTAAACTGATATACGATCTGTCAGTGGTGTTGATTCACAACGGTTATACTGTTAATAGTGGGCATCATGTTGCTCATATTAAAGATCAAGATACTGGGCTATGGTGGGAGTTTGATGACGACGTTGTTACTGAGTATTTATTGTGCCTTTGAAAGTGCTACTCATGTACCAACATTCTCTTCAACCGATGCATATATGCTGATGTATAGACTTGTTATAAGTATATTTGGCTTCAATTAAAAATATAAGACTTTGAAATGGTAGCAGCAACAATCCGTGTCAGCAACAGCAATAACCTTTACTTGTTTGATCTGCAGAAAATCATAAGAAAAAGTCAACAACTTTCTTAGGTTCCGTTAATGTAGAAATTTTAACACCAGATGCAAGTGAAATACGCGCCTTTTAATATTGGAGGAAAACCTGTTTACGACCGCTTCGTTAATGGCGTGACGATATCTAGTACTATAATAGACATCACAAATGAGTTAAATTGAGTTTATTTATATGCTTATTAAAATTTGACAAAATCCTAAATTTTGCAAAGTCCACACCAATCATCATAACTGAAACACGATGTAAAACACAAAAACCTTCACGTATCATTTACATGTACCAACATCAATATTGCAAACTGCTTATTTCACTTTACAGCAGGCAAAAAGTGTTCTTTTTCTTCTTCTTCTAAACATTGTAAGCTACTTACATGTGTTCAAGGGGTGCTTGGTTTAGCTAGTAATGAACAAACGGCCAGATTTTTATCACAGTATCAAACATACAAATCTAACTTAACCGGACAATCACAAACAGAATCTTTAAAACATGAACACATGAGGCATGCAAATATATAGATTTTGAAATACTCACTATTGTGGATACGTGAGTCCGATGCTCTTGTGGTCCTTCTCTAGCAATAATAAAATCATACAAATGCAGCATACCTATTAGTAATTTAAATGTTGATGCGGTCATCTATTTCCCCTCATTGTGTAAAAACAAACCATATGAATCCTGTTTTTAAACAAAAATAAGAAAAAGAAATTTGTGGTCAACAATAATGAAAAATGGTACTACTTGCATGTATATATACCATTTCAGTTGTCGACAGTAAGTGGATCTTTGACTTTTTAAATATAGGCGCATTGTTCTCGCTATCTCATGTCATTCCACATACATGCTTCCTCTCGTGCAGGTTCTTCACGATCTCATATTTTTTAATAAATCAGGTCATTTCGACCGGTTTGTATCTTGACCTGTTTCCCTTTTTGTTATAATTTTTTTATTATTTTTATTTTAACTGTTTGAGATAAAACATAGCTTGAAGGAAAAAGGGTGTCATAGTGTTAAACCTGGCACACTTCAGTAGTATGTCTTATAGTATTTCTTCCAATTCTGGTTCAGAGAGTGTCGATAGGCTATGCGGATCCAACTATATAAAAATCGAGCAGATCAGGATGACAATGGTATTAAAATAATAAGAAAATAAGAACTAAACGAATTATACTTAAACTTGGTAAAACATACCACATTAGGGAGTTTCAGAACTTGCATAGGTGTCTCGAGAAGTGGTCGTGCATGCAGTGGAGTTCCATATGAAGGCTGTTCGCCATTATTTTCCTAAATATAATCAAGGTTTCAATTCCAAGATAATAGAACATAAATCATAAGCCTAAAGAGTGATTTCTTATATTCTTGGTCAAAACCAAAATGCAATTGATTTTTCTACCAAACTAATTCCATGTATCAAGGAAGAGAGTGAAGGTGTACCACCGAAGAAGCATCTGGAGTTGCTTGAGTTACGGTCAGGATTCGCCCACCCAACTTCATACCGTTAAGACCAGCACATGCTTTCAAAGTGACTGATTGATCACCACACTGCATTTCAATAGATGTGATAAGCGTTTCTTAGACTCTGATGCCAGAAGGAGGACTACCTGAAATCAAACGTGAAGATGCCCACGTGTTCACTCCGGGAGAGTGACTCCTAGGTGGTGTATCTGCAGCCAGAAAAAACATGATTTACCGTATGCGTCCCCCCTTCACACATTTGATGCATTGACCCAATAAATCGTCAGAATGTTACAATTATTAGCAACATCGTGTTACCTTGCACTGGTTGCTTCCCTTTGTCAGTTGCTGTTTGGTTCACACGCTCAAGTGATGGAAGTACAGAAAAAAAAGGAAGCAAGCAATACTTACTTTTTGCAAGAAGCCTGCAACTCCTTTCCTCTATGGGCATTTAAATCCCATAGATTCAAAAAACTCGAGCTCTCAATCCATATCAACGCATTCATAAGTAAATGATTCAACATTGCGATATATTATGAAACCAGATACACACCTCTTCTCAGATTCCACCAGGTTAGATAAAGGATCTGCATTGTTGGCTATTGGAATATTGTTTTTTTAAAGTTCAAAGTATTTCTTCTTTGCTCTGGTCCTACATATGCAACATACTGGCATACTTCAAATGATAAAAGGCAGTCATTTAAGTATTGTAACTTTTACAGGAATTATTAAATATTTATATTGAAAAGGAAAAGTTTCTTGTGAACCCAGCTTAGTCCATGTCAATCCAAGTCTACTAAAAATGGCACGTGCTAATCGGAACCCGTTTTGTAACATTACCCACCCATGTATTGTTGAAAGTTGAAACAGTACCTGGAAAATACGTCTCCTAGTTTTAATGTTGTGAAGTGGAAACTCAATCTTCCTATCAATGCGACCGGGTCGAAGAAAAGCTGGATCAAGACTTTCAATTTTGTTTGTATCCAAAATCACCTTTACATCACCTCTTGAATCTAACTCATCCAGCTGGTTCAGCAATTCCAACTCAGTTCTTTGAATTTCATGCTCACCACCAGAGCGAGTGTCATAACTGTGCATAGCTAACATAGTTAGACCTCACATCTATAGTAAAGGTTAAAAGACACTGATGCCATTGAATGTACCTCTTTGTACTAACAGCATCAATTTCATCGATAAAGGCGATAGAAGGGGAGAGATCATCTGCAACTCTAAATAGTTCCATAACCAGTTTAGGGCCATCTCTATGGTACTTTTGAATCAACTCACTACCAAAAACACATAAGAAGGTTGCTGATGTGGAATTTGCCACTGTCTGAGCTCTATTTGAATATGCCAGCTACTTAAACAGCTTATTATCTAATTATTTCAACTTTACATGACCCCACACACCCAAAAAAAACCTTGGTTGCAGCCAAGCCCATTTTTACGTTTCAAACCTGTTCCCATTTTGGGAGCAGAAATGTCTGTTGCGTCTTCCCAATCTTCCGGCTCAACTTTGTTGGGCACACGTTTTTCATTAGACATAACGTCTTTCTCTGAAGAGTTTACTGATGTGTTGGATTCAACGATTTCTACGGATAAAGTTTCTTTCTTTTCTTCAGGACGTTTATAAGCATTGTAAAGATCAGAAGTTGTCCCTCGTGCATCAGCATTTTTCAAGATATGTTTAATTTTCTTTTTCCCTTTGCCAGTATTACCCTTCACTACTGTTTGGTTTGGTTTGGTTTAAGACAACCGCCACTGCATAAGTCGCTCCAAAATTCAGTTTGTGCATAAGCCTACTGTTTGGCAACTTAATTTTAAAGCTCAAGCTGTTATAAGCTTTAATAAATTTATTAGGTAAGTCCTTATGAGGTCCTCGTTTACTCTTTATTCCCAGGTTGCTGATAATGTATCACACTCGACCACTCAAGATGGCTGCAACATATCATATTATATAATAAAAATAGAGTAAACTTCAAAATACATCCCTGTGGTTTGCCAAATTTCGCACCATACATCCAAAAAAAATTTTTCTAACATATACATCCCTCCGTTAGTAAAAGTCAAACACAATACATCCACGAGGACTAATGGTGCAAATATTATATCGTTAACTTGGACACGTGGCAGTTAAATAAGGGTATTTGTGTCATTTAACATTTCTTACTACTTTACCAAAATCAAAAACACAAACACAAACACAAATCAAAAACCCAAATCATATCCAGGCAAACATTTGCAACAAACACAAACTCATACACTCACCAAAATCAAAAGCAAATCAGTTAAACCCAATATTTGCAACAAACACAAACTCATACACTCACCAAAATCATTTTATGTTTCCTACTACTTCACCAAAAGCAAATAAGTTAAACCCAATACTCTCGATCTATATTAAACATCACATATTCGAAAACAAACACACCGAGAACATCAATCATATAAACCATCAAAACCCAGCAGTTGTTTTACTCCGGCGTTAGCTCCGGTGAACAAGGCAAAGAACGAACCCAGATCCATCAAAACCCAGAAGCTGTGCGACAATGTGGTGATGATGGATACGGTGGTGTGGTGTGTGGTGGTGACTGAAGGATACATCACAGATAGCAAAGAACGAACCCAGATCCATCAAAACCCATGTGACTTCACATATGATTGTGGTCAACTTTCGAACTTTGAATCTTTCGCTGTAGCAATTACGTTTCTGGAAGAGTTAGAGTTCTTGGAGTCAACTTTCAAGTTTAAATCTTTCGCATAATAATTTAAACGGGGAAATCCCTGATTTTTGGGTTTCATTTGTGTTTTTGATTTGTCTTTTTGATTAGAGTTAGGATAGAATTTGATTTGCTTTTGATTTGTCTTTCGCATTATAATGTTTGCCTGGATATGATTTGCTTTTGGTAAAGTAGTAAGGAATGTAAAATGACACAAATACCCTTATTTAACTGTCACGTGTCCAAGTTAACGATACAATATTTGCACCATTAGTCCTCGTGGATGTATTGTGTTTGACTTTTACTAACGGAGGGATGTATATGTTAGAAAAAATTTTTTTGGATGTATGGTGCGAAATTTGGCAAACCACAGGGATGTATTTTGAAGTTTACTCATAAAAATAATATAGGAAACTTTACTCAAAAAAGAGATATTAAGATTACCCATACTCTTACAGGAACCATGCAACATCAATAGTATAAAATCTATTCCTGACATCTCTTTATTTAACTTCTTGCAATGCGTTTAACTTTCATTCATAACATGGAAATTGGAAAGCATGATAACAATGGGAAAATAGATATATAGTTTACATTTGTGAATCTTACTCAAATTAAGGTTAGTTACAATATTACTCACGCCTGCTAGTGTCACACAAATAAACGATACATGTACCTCACATAAGATTATCTAAAAGAGAGCCCAAACATGTGTGAGTACATGGCTCCATCTTTGAATGCTCGTCAAGGCTTGTTGGACCCAGGAGTCCCTAAGCTCGGTAAGGAAGCCGCTATCAAGGCCATTAACGAATGGGGACTCCCAACATCCAAAATCACTCATCTCAGCTTTTGCACTACTTCTGGAGCTGACATGCCTGGTCCTGACTATCTACTCACCAAGCTTCTTGGTCTCTCCCCTTCGATCAAACGCCTCAACCTTTAAGTTAAACGAATATGCACACGGAAGAACATTATACCGGAATGTAATTAAAAAGGAATTAATCAAGATTTCTACAATAAGTGAGAAGTCAAACAGGATGTATATTGGATAAGGATCTCCTTACAACCTAAAACCTTTTTACTTTTTGCAAAACTTAATACAAAATAACCCGTTATAATAAATCTAAAACACCTGATATAGTGGTCTCTGTTTGTTTTCACTTGTTGAATTGGCTTGTGTGGCTCTAATTGAATATTTTGTTTCGGGTGAGTTTCTTATGTGCTCATGAAGCAAGTTCTTAAATTATCTCATAACATAAACCACACTCACCCACACATAGTCAAGCATCTGGTCTTGTCACTCCAAGCCAATTCTTATATCAATATGTATCTTGTGTTTCTAGCACTAAATCGAATGCTCTCTTTTCTATTCATCTGCTTATCTTCAGCACTATAATGTTGCTATTATCCCATCCATGAATATTAGTCAATGGTGAGACCTGCATATAATTAGACATCTGTAAATCCATCCAGTGCATTTGTTTGCACAGAAGGGTCAATAAGGCTGGTGTTTTCAACATCACTGGTGCTGACATGTCATGAGTATTAACTGGAACCTCATTAGCATGCACCAGTGATTGAATCTCAATAGGAATAGCATCTGAAAAGCTTCTTACATCTATCTCCATTGCTGTTGCCTGTCCCACGAGATCATGTTCTGAACTGAATGGTTCAGTCACTTTTCCAGTTGCATGCATTTGTGCTTCACTGCCACCATACCCTAAATTTCTTTCATTGTTCTCGTATGTGTGGCTGTCACTCCAACCCGAATATAGCCCAAAAATAGCTTCTCCTGGAGACCATACAAAAACATGACGATAGTGAAAAAAAAAATAGCTTTTCAGATTTTTGTTTAAGCATTTTTTTTAATTTAATAGCACATACAAAAACGTATTGAAACTCATTTAAATTAGTAGCAACTGTTTCCCATTGGTAAAATGGAGCGTACATTTTTACCTTTCCTTTCTTGACCTCCTCTTTTCTAAGTAATATTTTATCTAATGATTGAGATTAACATTGAATTATTGAACTACTACTGTGTTTGTAATCACAAGTAACACGTTAGTCTTATATGACAAAATAGGTTTGGGATGAACACAACCCAACCCCATTTCAAGACCTATAACAGATAAATAACCCTCTTCACCCAAACCTGTTTTTGACATTTTACTCAACCCACCCATCTTTCTACTAAATAGTTTCTTCAGGTTACCTTTTTCGTTGACTTAAACGATGACAGTCCATCATAAGAAACGCTGAGGGTACCTTTAATCAGCAGCGACTTGGGTCTTTTTGCACTTTGTAGGTAAGAACCATACATCAATATGACATGATTGATGATCCATGAGTAAGCATAAAAAAGTGATCATATGTCAAGCTCCACTTTTACCATTTCGTATCAAACATACCATGTTAAATTACAATAATATACATCTCCAAACTGCGAACAAAGGTTTTTTGAGTAGACTCTTGGACGTGTGACCAGCAGCTAATTCCATAACCCTATACGTTTTAAAATCAGTATTGGACGATTATATATTTTATCTTAAAGACAAACTGAAATAAAGCAAAAACGAAGGAAACAGTAAGATATTAGCAACATTAAAGGAAGCATGATGAATAAGGTTTTCAGTAAAACCTTTTAAAATGCAATGAACAGCTTCCATTGTCTAAAAAATAAAAACTATGATCAAGACTCGAGAATTACTTATTTTCCTAAAGATAATTGTGTGTCACTATAAAAAAAAATCCTACCTCGGATCTGCACTCGAGTTAAGAAGCAAATTGCTTGGTTTTAATCTCACAATTTGTAAACAACTTCACAGTCACATATACACATGCAAGTACCCACCAAGTTCTTGTATCAAGTGTTGTTATTATGTTATGTACAAAGAGTTCAAAACATTGTTACAGACAATTTAAGAAGTTTTCATAATTGCCACTTACATTTGTTACAGCACGTCCTCCAACACCTCCTGGTATTCCCGCACCATTATAAATTGGATAACTGAATTGTGACGCTCTTCTTGCTCACGTACCTGCTCTTATCAGAGGTCTACGACATGCTCTTGGAAAGCCTGCATTCACCATTTTGCAAATGGTTTAGCATCTACATGTTAGATTATAAATTTGTCACAGGATATTTTACAATGGGTTGGTAAACAGGATTAGTAAGGAATCGGAAAACAGACATCGAATGATTGTTGCACTAACCTGGTGTAAAGAATATAAGTAAAGTAACATGCAATAGTCACAGTTCAATCAGATTCTTATATTAATATATAGCTCAGTCACTGTGACATAGAAGAAAACAATAAAAGTTTCCCAGAACTTATAGAAAGAATTGAGAGTACCTCTAAATGTGCAAAGGACTGCCACTGGCTTAGTAACCTGTACAAAAACACATTAAAAATCATTAAAACTTAAAATTGTGGTGGAGTTTTATAACAAAGCTTCAGACAAAACATAAACACTAATCTTGACACTTTATTGAAGCTCCAAACCTGGACAAAAACACATTAAACATCATTAAAACCCTAAAATCATGATGGAGTTTTTTTCATGGAGAGAGTTTTGATGATTAGGTTTTTGTTTTGTGAAAAAAAAAAATATACGTATGTTTTTTTATATAATTTTCAAGGTATCATCATCTGTTGCAGCCATTGTTAAAACCCTAAAAAATTTAGGAAAAAAAGATTGATTATGTAATATGAATATGAAAGGCGTGTGTAGGTTTTTTGTTCTTTTTAATTTAACAAATTTAACCCTAAAATATTACTTAAGGTTTATAGATTTGGACTTGCAAGATATAAACCAAAAGATGTGTTGGTCTAGTGGTTATGATGCTTGTTAATGTTACCAACAACCTAGGTTCAATCCTTGTAAGTGGCAAAATTTTTAAAAAAATTTCCGAATTTTATTATTAAATACAAATTTCAATTACAAAAACCATTTTCGAAATTAATTAAGAAAATGCATATAAAAAAAATAAAAAATTGCTTACATGGACACAATGTGATGACATGGCAGCTAATGAATTACATGGCAATGACTGGGCAATGAGGTGGCATTAATGACGTCATACGCCTCCTGTTATATATAATGTGTATATATATATATATTATAGGTTACACGGTTTCGATGTGTGAATGACGAATGTGAAATCTTCAGATGCGATAATGTCGGATTACTCGTTTTAAAATGTCTCAAGTTCATAGATAACTTATAATAAATATTGTTATCATAAATATAACGTTATTGGATTATATAAATAAAAATATTTAATTTAAATATTTTTAGTTATAGTTTATAAGTTTATTAATATATGTTTTGTAAAAACGAAATATTTATAAAGTAAAATGATATAGTTTTAAAAGTTATTAGGTTATGACAAGTTCAACCTTTATTTATGTCGAAAGTTAAACTTTTAACCTTTTCGTTAAAATAATTACATTTTTAGTCCAAAAATAGTATTTTTACACTTTTTACTTTAAGCTTCAAATATTTATAGTTTCTACCCTTTTACTTTATTCAAAAATATCATTTTCAGTTTCGGTCCACTAATTTCACAATTTTTACACTTTTGACCTCTTAACGAAATATTTTGCAAAAATAGTCCAAAGTTAAGGGTTTTTTTTTTTTTTTTTTTTCACTAAACTAACTTTTATTTTTTTTATAAAAGTCGACACTTTAGTTCACAAAAATCATTTTTTTTACGATCAAAAACATTTCGAAGTTTCCTTTATATTTTTACCGAAATTTTTGTTTGGAAAAATCTAGTGGGCTCGTTAGCCTAGTTTGGGCCTAATGGTGTTTTTAGTTTTCATAGAAAACATGTCGAATGTGCTTAGCTTTGGTTCATTTTAACGTAGCTATTAATCTCGACAATTATGCATGTAAACGTATTTTGGTTTAGCTTGGTTCAAGGAAACGAGACATCGAAAAATATATACAATGTGTACGTATAAATTTGAAAAGACGAGGGCTTTCCTTAAGTGTGTGTTGAGAGTTTTGACATGTTCTAGTTTCTAGGTTTTTTCATGTTAAGTTTAATATAATGTGAAGTGTATGCATGCTATGTCGAAAATAAAAGACGAAAGAAAAGAAATGGTGAGTGCTTATTCACTCACTATTATTTGACCAAATACCAACCCAAAACGACTATTTGAGCTAATAAATGCAAAGAAAACGTGTGTTTTTGTGTTTGTGATATGCAGGTACGGATAAATCGCAAAAAGCTGAAAAATTACAAGAAAACCGGAAAACGAGCACGAGAGTTGAAGTTGGTCAAAGAGTCAAAGTCGGGGATCCAAAAGTCAATTTCATCCCTCATCTATTCAGACTTGGCAAGATTAGTCCTTGTGATTTATTTTGAAGAAATTACACACTCAGCCCTTGGAGTTTAAAAATTAACACAAATGGTCCTTGGATTTCCATTTACTAAATCTGAAAATTTAATAGTCCAACTCATGACTATTCTCCAAAGCCCATTGAGAAATCCAAGTCCACCAATTAATTCCAAAGGCCCAAGTATTATTATGTTTGACCCGAGCCCAAATTTTACCTTCGGTCAAGTTAAGTCAACACACAAAGTTATTAAAAACCAAATGCACCTTTTGTTTATCCCCAATTCATCCCAATCCCAGAATCACCTCACATAAGAACCCTAGTTCATGACCATAGCAAAATTGGCTCACACCACACCAATTAGCCAATAATTAGCCAATCATTGGGACTTCTAGAAGCTATGGTCACATGTCAGAGCACGTGTCAGAGAGACTATTAGTGATACGAGGGACACATGGCTGCTAATGATTGGGTAAGACGCATCATACCAAGCTTTGGATCCTGCTGACAAGTCAGAGAAGATATTGCATACACGAATGGGACAGATGGAAGCTCTTCATTGGTTGAGCCACGTCTCAAATTCTCATCCAAGGGCTGATATTAGATCAAAGAAGCACAAATAGAGATCAAAGGCTAAGAGATGGACTGAAGAAGCACAATTAGTCGCGGATTGCCAGCGTGGATTCAGACCCCAGACCCTCTCACTCTTCCTATAAATAGGTGTTCATTTTAAGCTTCTGAGAGTTTTTTTTTAGCTTAGGGTTATGCTGTCAAATTTTCTAGAATGTATTTAGAATAGCTATTGTAATTTTCATTTAAGTTTTTAATAAAAATTTCAGTTCACTTTAATAAGTTTCAGCTTATTCTTAATTTCTTACTGCTTATTTTGTTTGAATTCTGCTTTTAATTAGTTTTAATTCAACTGTTTTTAGCTTATCATTTTTTATCTCTCAACTTTTACTTCATTTACAGAAAAATAAAAATAAATAAAAATCAGAAAAATATAAAAAAAAATATATAAATAAGCTCTTAATCTGTTTTGATGAGCTCTTAAATAAGCTTACCTAGTTTTCATTCATTCTATTCAAAGTTCTATAGCATAGCTGGTGGTCTGTTTTTAGTTTAAGTTTCACAAGTGAAACTGAGTTCAGTTAACCAAAGTCCAGGGTGTTAAACCTGAGTTGCAGTGGTAATTGTGGTGATTTTGGATAGCTAGGTCAGATATGGATGGACCTGCCTATCCTAGAGATAGGCAAGCATAGTAAATCTTCCTCAATTGTTGCTGAGGAGGAATAGCTTTGTAAGTGATTGATAATTTTCATTCAACTCAATAGTATTAGATTTATTAGTTTAGATTTGAATTTATAGTTGTTAGATTTGTATTTTAGTTTATTGTTGCTGCAGATTTGTATTTGATACTTCTGAGTTTAATATAGTTGTTAGTATTGCTGAGATTATTCTTTGTCTGTTTAAATATTTTAGTGGATCTGTTAATAGTGTTTGATTGATAGTCTGCTGCTTAATCTGTCATAATTGTGGTACTGAGATACTAAGTCTTGTGGATCTGAGTTTATTTTGGATAAGGAATGAGTTTCTATTTCTTTTAGATTTCATTGGTGCATAAATTTGTTGATCTGAGTATAGGTTGGATTGGTTTTGAATCACTGTTCCATTGAATCTAGTGTAACTGTTAGATTGAGGGTGTGTTTGGATTAATGGATTGTTGAGTTTTCTTGTTATTGTTGTACTGTTTTATCATCATAATAGATTACATTAGAATAAAATTAGAGTAGTACAGAGTTAAAGTTGATAGTTAACTAATCAAAAGTCAAAGTTAGTTTAAATTTTAGCTTAGCTTTTAGCATTAGTGGAAAATTGTTAGCATAATAGTAGTTTTAGGTGCATCATAACTCATAGTAGCTTAATACAACTTAAAATTAGTTTAGTTAAACTTCTAGGTATAGCTATAATAATCTGAAATTAGATTAAGTCAAACCAATGCAACTTCTTAAAAGTCAACTGATGCACATTTTTACTGCTGATAGCAGCTGAACTTAGAGCATTTTAGAATAGCATTAGTGATCATTTCATAGAGCTTATTGGTTAATTGATATCTCAGTTGTTCAGTCAAGTATTTGCCCCCATAAGGTTTCCATTTAGAACTGATTGAAAGTGCTTTTTGAACCTACATATAAGCTGAGTTGAGGAAATTTTCTGTTTGAGATTTGTAGGGTTGCTCTTGTGAACTGAGTTGATAGCTGTGTTATTTTGCTTGTTTCTGAGTACTTTGGATGATTGATTTGCTTCTGGATCTGTCTGCTGCTTTACTGCTTATTATATGAGCTTGTATTGTGAGCTTATTCATAGCTTATTGCTATTGTTTTGTACTTCTGTGAATTCTGAGCTCATTATTGATCATATCTTGCATTTTTTGAGTACTTAGCTTCATTCTCAGTCAGTATTTTAAGTTTCATAAGGATTTGATCTCAAGTGCATAATAATAAGCACTTGAGATAAGCAGTTTTCTTTAAATAAGCAGTTCAGCTTTTTAATTTTTCTTCAAAATTTTATTTTAAGTTCTTTTTATTATTTTAGAATTTCTGGAATTTTTTCAGATTTTTCTAACCATTTCTACTATTTTTCTTAATTTCTTTTGATTTATTTCAATTTTTAAATCATTTTTAAATACCAAAAATCCATAAAAAATTAGAAAAAGCTCTGAAAAATACAAAAATATTTTAAGAATTTCTTTTATAATATTTTAGAATTTTTAGAATTTAATTTTCATTTTTCCAAGTTATTTTTCTATTTTTCCTTATTTTTAATTCATTTTTAATTCCAAAAATAGAGAATTAATTCTAGAAAATAAATAAAAACTAAAAAAAAATGTTTTTCTTTTTCTGGAAATTATTTCTCATAGTTTTAGATTTTTAGAAAATTTTTCAAGTTCGTAGGATAATTTTTCGATATACGTTACGTTTTAAATTTTACGGTTGCATTTCCGTTTTTACGTTTTTCATTTCGGTGCATTGTTAGCTTGTACTCTTTGCATGCTTTATCATTATTTGTGAATAATTGAATACCTTGCTTGCTATTTTCACTCTATCACTCTTTTACCATTCACTTACACTACACGATTCCCAAATCGATAATTCGGATTTTCCATTCGAGCCTTCGTTGGGAGAACGACCTGGGAATTACTTTCACAAGTATTTCCTCGGAATATAAATATACTATAATTGACACGAATCAATTTTTGGCGCCGTTGCCGGGGAAGGCCGAAGTGAATTTTTGAATATCTTTTTGAAAAATCGTGTTTTGTTAAGCCTTCCTATACTTTGTTTATATATCTCTATAAAAATTGAAAAATTAAAAACACTTTTCCTAAAGTGTTTTCAAAAATACCAAAAAAATAATAAAAGTTACAGCCTCGACTCGATCGAAAGAAAGGACGTTGTAAACCAAAAAAGTCTCGCAATATAACGAAAACGTAATTTAGTTGTTTATCGGACTATTTCAATTACTACAACCGAATAAGCGGGAAATACGGATAGCTAAGACATTAAATTGCTAGCTGAAGAGAGATCTATTCTTCTCTCCCGTCCCGTCGCGCGTGGTTTTGAAAGAAATGATTTTCGATTAATATTACGTTTTAAGAAAAGAAAAACAAAAGAAATAATAAGTTTTTGTGAAAAAAATATATATATAAAAAACAAAAAGATTTTCTTTTCTCTTTTCTTTTTCTTTTTAATTTTGCTCGTGGTGTATGCACACCCGATCTTCGTTTGAGAGTCTTACGTCTCCGTTCTCTAACCCCGAGCGGGTTTTACGACATACTAGTCGGGTTCATTTCCTTGACGACGAGGAGATGAACCAAAACGAACACAACGGACCCCCGCCGATGGGTGGTCCGCAGCACAATGTTATCCCTCCGGTGGGACAACAACCGGCATTTGATCCGCGTCCGATGGAAGAACAACTCCAATCACCGTTCAATGGTGTGAGGAGAGCTATTGTGATTCCGGACATCAATGCCAATTTTGAGATTAATCACGGATTACTCAATTTGATCACGGGTATATCCTTTCACGGGTTCGATCACGAAGACCCCTATGCTCACATCAGAAATTTCACCGACATTGCTGAGACGATTAGAATGAACCAAGTTCCTCACGATGTGGTGAAATTGAAGTTATTTCCTTTCTCCTTAAAAGGAGCAGCCCGGACTTGGCTGGAAAAGGAACCGCCGAACTCGATTCACACTTGGAATGATCTCGCTTCCAAGTTTGTGAATTACTTCTATCCTCCCTCTAAAACTTCTAACCTACGTTCTCAAATCTTTCGGTTCCAACAAGCTTTTGATGAAACGTTTAGTGAAGCTTGGGACCGATTCAAAGATTTGAAGGAGAAATGTCCGAACCATGGGTTTACCGACCTTCAGCAGATTGATACGTTTTATAATGGGTTATGTCATGCTGACCAAGATTCGCTTAACTCTGCTGCGGGTGGTAACTTGTTGGCTAGGAACACGAATGATGCTTTCATGATAATTGAGAATAAAGCTCGTGTTAGAATGTCAAGGAATAAACCTCAAGTTTCTAATAATGGTAAAAATAATGATGAATTGGTAAATATGATTATGGCTTTAACAAAGAAAGTTGATGCAATGTCTATTGAAAAACAAAACCATCAAGTCAATATGGTTAGTCACGGTTGTGAGACTTGTGGTGGTCCACATTTGTATTATGAATGTCCGGCCACCGGTGCCTTTTCTCAAAACGCGTATGCTGCAAACGCGGGTAACACCGGTTATCCACAACCTCAAGGAGACCGTAATCTCCTCAGCTACCGTTCTTCTCATTTTCTTGGACCACCCGGTTTCGAACAACCAAACCAAGTCAATCAAGTTAATCAGAATAATAATGTGAATCGTAATAATCAAGGAAATCAAAATCAGAGTCGAGCTAATAACGGTTTTCAAAATCATAATCAAGGGTTTAATCAAAACCGGGGTTTTCAAGGTAATTACAATCAAGGCCCGCCTCAAGGGAACAATTTTCAAAACCAACAAAATCATGGAAACCCTGGGAATTTTCAGAACGCAAATCATGGAAATCAAAATCATGGTAATTACCAAAACCGTGGGCAGAATTTCAACAATAATCAAAATCAAGCTGTTATTCCAAATCCGTCGCCCACGGAAGATTTGATTAAACAATTGATTCAAAATCAACAATCTTTTATGGCAAAATATGAAGAGTCAACACGGTTGTTTGCTAATCAAATCAGTGATATTAACAAACGTTTAAATGATCGACCCTCGGGTTCGGGTATTACATCTTTGCCAAGCAACACGATCGCAAACCCGAGGGGCGAAGTAAAGGCGATCATAACTCGCAGTGGTGCTCAATATGATGGACCCGCAGCTCCTACTACCTCTTCTTCTTCTTCGTCTCCGCCTAAGGTAGTGGACTGTGAGACCGAGGCAACAAAGGACCCGGTTCCTCCTATTAATAATGGAGGAGCTGAAAACGTCCAACCTCCGGTTGTCCAAAAATTGAAAGATAAAGAAAAAGTTGTTTTTGAAAATAATGTGAAATACAAGTCTAAATTGCCATATCCGTCACGATTTAATGATGAAGAGCTCTGTGCAAAGTCTAAAATACAAATGGAAAAATTTCTGGATATTTTTCAAAAATTGCACTTTGATATAAGTTTTATGGATGCTCTTGTGTACATGCCGAAATTTGCTTCCACGTTCAAAAACCTCATAAGTAATAAAGAGAAATTGCTTGAATTAGCCGAAACGCCGATAAATGCTCAATGTTCTGCGATTCTTCTCAAGAAGCTTCCCGAAAAGCTTGGTGACTCGGGAAAGTTTCTTATTCCATGTTCTTTGAAAGATCAAGAAGTTTGTAACGCCCTGGCCAATTCGGGTGCGAGTATAAACCTCATGCCTTTATCGATCTACGAACAACTTGGAATGGGGGCTCTTAAACCGACGAGAATGACTTTGGAGCTTGCTAATCGATCGATCACTCATCCAATTGGAATTGCTGAGGACGTTTTTGTTCGTGTGAATTCGTGTACTTTTCCGGCAGATTTCGTTGTTGTCAATTTTGAAGCTGATCCGAGAGTTCCTCTAATATTAGGGCGACCGTTTTTACGAACCGCTAAAGCCCTAGTAGACCATTTTGACGATACTCTAACTTTACGACATGATGATGATATTATGATTTTCAAAGCCGATGCTTCGAAATTGAAGAAGTACTCCGTCAAAAGCATCGATGTTTGTGGTTTTACCTTTGATGATTTTGTGAAAACTTTCGTCTCCGACTCTTCCCCATCATTTCCTCCGACTAAGGAATATGATTCTTTTTGGGAAGAGGTCGATGAATTTCTTGCTATTGATACGATTCCGTTTTCTGAAATTGATGATTCTTACTTTGATTCGGAGGGAGATATTATTTTTCTTAACAATTTATTAAACGATGAACCGTCAATCCCTCCGGATAAAGTTAAGACTACGATTGAGCTTATAATTGACGATCCTCTGGAGCCCGAGCTCGAGGAATTTTTACCAGACTTTGAGAATTTTACCTTTGATACGACTGAGGAAATAAGTGGCAATCCCACTTATCGTCCTGATTATTCTGATCCGACATTTGAAGCTTTTCATTTTGATTACTCGGAAGAGACGAGTCGTGGCAGTACCACTTCTCATGCTTTTATCTCTCTTCCGGAGTTTGAATCATTTCGTTTTGATGAATATGAATGTGAAATTGAAAAGTTTTCTAAATCTGAATATGAAAGTTTCAGTTTTGATCTTAAAGTTGATCATGATCCGGGTGGTGTGCTTAAAAATGAGAGTTTTAAAGAAAAGTTTTTCCCAACCCTCCCACCCGGAAAAGATTTTAAAAGGAGCTTAAATGATAAGATTCATAATTCTATAATTATGAAGTTTTATTTTGATGAAGATGAGTTTTTCGAGATTGTTATCATGACATTCTTGTCGTTTATAACGTTTGGTGTGATTTCTCTTATCCTTCACTCCGTGGGGAGTGAGGATGTTGTTTTTGACCCTGGTATCGTTTTTCAAACTTCTCAAAATTAAAATACCAACGGTTCTCTCTTCGGGATGGACCTTTCAAATAAGTCATAAGTTTTTCAAAATATTTTGAATGAAAGCCCGAATGAGATTATTTTTCCACGGTTTTTCCCCAAGGACGAATTAATTCGGGGATCGAGTCAAGCTCATGTGACTCGGTGAACAAAAACAAGCGCTTCGTGGGTGGCAACCCATGCTTATCCAATTTCATCTTCTTATATTTCTATTTTCTAACACCTAATGTGAGGAGGGGGTTGTAACAACCCGCATTTTCATGACATTTCTTCTATTCACTATTCATCAGTTACTATTCATCATTTACTATTCACTGGTCACTATTCATCATTTTACTATTCATCATTTTCGGAGTCAGTTTGTGATTCCGAGAAGCGTTCAGAAATTTTACTATTCATGTGACACTATTCATTTCCGGAAGGAAATCACTATTCACGATTGTCGTTCGTCATTTCGTAAACTAAGTTTACGAGTCTTCAAATTCGCGTAACCAGTTAGGTTTAGCTGCGAATTCATGCATCATTCATTAATGACACTTGTTATAGACAGGAATAGTCTACACATCATTATCACTTGAGAACCTACACGGATATGCATTATTTCCATTTACGTATGCTTAATTGGTAATTAACGATACCACTCAGTTTTACTACTAACGTATACCCAATACTCCCGACTATGATCCTAACATATTTATATACTCATAATAATAATATAAAAATTATATTATTATTTTACCCGGTGTTTTCTAATCAATTACAATATTTTACGGTCGGAGCTTATAACTCCGTCGGTTTACGATATTTCAACCCGATAAGTATTTTAACACCCGATTCTCATCAGGAATATTATTTTACAACTTTTACAACTTCGTCGTATTTTAATTCACCTCGGTAACATTTATTTTTAGTTAACTCGGTACCCGATAACACCTAAAATACAAAATATCTAACCAATACTTACACTTTGGGGACAAGCTCAATTAACGAGCCACCAACAAGCCTCCCCTTTTTACTCCTTGTTTCCCTCCTTTTGCCACCCATATGTCCCCCCCTTGGACCAACTTTTTGACCACCATTAATGGTAGACCATATATATATACTCCTTCCCACCACACTTCTCATTTTCAAATATAGTTGCTGTCCATTTTTGCCAAACGTGGAAACTTCAGGGGTTTCTGGGTAATATTTGGTTAGATATTCAGAAAATACTCTCAAATACGAAACCGTGGCCGCTTGAATCATTGAAATCCGAGTTACGACGAAAAAGATATGCTATTTTCAAGATTAATGACGAAAACTATATTTTCTGAAAATATGAATCTGTCCTGATTTTCTAGCTAGGAAAACTGAGATTTAATGATATCTTGACTAGCCGAGACCTTGAGAAACCTAAAGTATACTTGATTACCTTCGCGGGGATATAAAGAACATAGAAAACGGGCTTATAACAAAAAAGATACAAGTGTTTGAAATCCGACGATATATATATATATATTTCCATCAGCTTTGTACACTAATAAGAGTTTTGACGTAAACTGTCTTTGTGAGACACCACTTTCACGGCTGTTTTTCTTTATGATCGGATCAGTTTGAGTCTGAGACGTAGTTTTATGAAATTAAGATCTTCCAGCAAGCTTTTCAAATCAATTGGCCGTTTGATCATTGGACTCGTAACGAATAAACTACGACCTCATCTATATACCAGATAAACTATATATATTTTGACAGCTTTTACTATAATGAAATTTCCTAAGTATTGAACATAATACTTTCAAGTCACAACAATGAGAGTCGATTTTCTCACCGATCAAGACCCGTATAGCCAAAAGTTAAATAACACGACTTCAAGATATTGTTACAAGGTTTTCAAAAACGCCGAGCTTGACCATTAACACTTAACGTACAATATTTCGCGACTAGTTTTGCAAGGTCATTTTGGTCATATTTTCAAGCAATGAAAATGTTATTTTTGCGACGAAAACCTTATATTTGCCGATTGGACACCAAACAAGGATCGTGGAGTACCGTTTCAACATATTTACCTGAAAAGTGGGTATTAACTTAACGAGACGTCAAATATATTTTTTCGACGATAAACGTTATTTTCAAAACTAATGAGTGGTATCGATAACATACGTACTTGCATGTGTAGCATCATTTCGTTTCTTACATGAGAAACTATCATTCATATTAGGTTGCGATTAGAGATCGTGCCTCATTTCAGTGTATCCACTTTTGTCATCGTAGCTATCGCACCAGGTGAGTTAATACCCCCTACTTTTGCTTGTTTTTATAACTGTTTTGGGGGAGAATACATGCTCGTTTTTAACTAAACTCGATGCTTGTTTTAATGGAATGCGCAATACTTGATTGATTATTCAAATGCACCTATGTGTATATCGGTTGCATACTTGATTATTTTCTAACATAAACAAGTGTTTTATAAATATGCAACACACTTTATGAAACTATTGCTTTCATGCAACACACTTTATGAACTATTGCTTTTATGCAACACTCTTTATGAACTATTGCTTTTATGCAACACTCTTTATGAACTATTGCTTTTATGCAACACACTTTATGAATAATTGCTTTTATGCAAACACTTTTATGGACCACACTGAAACTTATGCTTTGTTTAAACTATTACGCGGATTAGCCTAAGCCCTGTTATGTCCCAATTATGCCCATCTCATGAACCGTTAATTCCTGCTGGGAAGCTCGAATGTTATAAATAGATCTATTGGGGGTAACGCCCCCGTTCGGTTTGGCCGGATAGGCAAACGAACGTATACCATGTCGAAACACAAGTGTCTGGGATAAACACTTGCCGGGCCCTATATATGATTACATGCTCTGTGAGCATGCACACTGTTATAGCTTCGGTTGCATGAACTTAGCGCTAGCGTAATAGACTATTTTTCTATGTGATATTATATTTGTTGTAATGATCACACACTCTACTCATGGTCCACAATCCTGATTTTACTGTAAGGTAAACTTTATTTTTATGACATTGTGAGTTACACAATGGTCACAAAACTCTCTATTGTACTCACAACACTATTGTTTTAATACAAACTTATGAACTCACCAACCTCGTGTTGACACTCTTTAGCATGTATTTTCAGGTATTAAGCAATGGCACGCTACAAGAGGTTTTGGCAGGGCATGACATGGTCATAGAAGACTCTGATATTCATTTGGGGACCGTTTAAAAGTATTTAAAAGGCCTACTTCCGCACTACTATTAAAAATGTAAATTCAACATTTTTGATTAAGCTATTTTATTCTAAATGATTCAAGTGAAAACCATTTTTAAACTTGTGATGTAATACCAATTGAGTTACACCCCAGCTACACGTATGCTTCCGCTGGACCCGATTTTGGGGGTGTGACAGATTGGTATCAGAGCTTTGGCTATAGCGAACTAAGTGTTTTTAAAACCTAGACTATAGCTACTTTTACGAAAACTTAACCCTATGACCGTCACGTGCCTGCCTGCCAAGCTGAAGCCTCATTTGTGGTTAGTTGCTGACTTAGGTGATGAGATTTGTGTCTCATTATTTGATATACTATATTCATTTATTATAGTTGATTACTATAATTGTCTTTCATATAAGCATGCTCATGTATCGTATATGTCACCACGTTATGCTTTTCCTTGCATAGCTTCATAAATTGACCTCGAGTTTAGTCACTTGCTTTTGTCTTTCAGAACGTCTTGGTATTTGGGAAGGACATAGTCTTAGTATAACTGAGATGAGTATTTCAAAATTCATGGAACCTCGGTGGAATATAGACTGGTCATCTATATTCAACCCGGGATAGTGAGATATAGGCTGACCACCTATGTCTGACTCAGAAATGAATTTTGCAATACTGAGAATGGTTATAATAAAATTCTGTCTGGATTGAATTCTCTACTCAATTTCCAAATGTTTCATTTACGTGTGTGTAAACACTCGTTGGCAGAACATCCATACTTTTCACCATCTCGTTAACCACCGATTGGAAGCACGCCAACTGGTCATTTCATCTCATGGACATTTACGTCTATGCACGATACACTTATATCACAGTATTTTCTTTTATCACAACCTCATTTTGTCGCAGTTGTCACAATCTTTTCCCTTCTCACCATCACTATCATTTTCCTTTCCCCATCCCCATATATATATAAGGAATTAGCTAACACTCTATAGACTCCGATGTTACTCATCCCTCACTACTCCCTATATTGATAAGTGGATATTATCAATGACCTCCCTAGGAAAGACTTTCCATACCATCTATAAGGAGGATCCCTCGGTACATTGAAACCATTCAAAACTCAACAGAAATCTCAGGATACCACAAAACCATTCGAACCACTATCACTGGCCTGATTGCCACAATTCCACCATATGGAAAGTATTGGCTTGACTGAATTACAAGATTAGTTTCGATGCGAATGCTCACTAAGCAACACCATAGAGATAAATCCAACCTCCTAACCAAGACTATAGATTGAACATGTCCTCACCAATAGACTTTATTTAAACATGTTACACACCTATGCATTTGTGCAGACATACATACCTGATTATTTTATTCTCTTAATACTTTCAATTTTAAATGGATTTTTCTCCAAACTACCGTTACACAAAACATATATCTTGTGAGAAATACTTTTCTGAGGCACTTATTTTAGCAAATTCCTTTTGGTTAACCTTTCACAAAACTATTGAATGTTAGGAAATTTTAAACATCAATCTTTGGTAAACCATACTATCCACTTTATATTGAAAATAGTCCTATCTTGCATAACTACTAAATTTTGAAACATCGAGAAAAATGTTACATGGAAAGCTGGTTGCTTAAAGTTGTAAATTCATTTATTCAGGGAAGGTTTATGAACCAAACACACAATCTCAAAATAAACTTTGAAAAATCAATCACTATATTACATCACTTATACCTGTAGGAGTTGGTGATTTGATGACATATAACTTGGGGAAAATCTTAGTAATGGAGACTAAGCATCGTAGGTGGAGAAAAACTCAATTCATGACATCCTGCGGAGGATCACAACCTTATCCTAATCTATTATTTTTAACAACACCCTTTGACGGACTTAACCTTGTAAGTCTTTCAAAACAAGATTCATGATACCCATTTCAATTATCCCTAATAGAGGAATTTGATTCACCTCAAACTCCTAGCGATTTCATTAAGATTCTTTTGGAACTACACCACCTATCATCTGCAGACCAATCGTCAGAATTTGAGATCGATTCAAACATAGGAAGATATGCTCATAGCATGAGTGATTGACTCTAGAAATGGTTGGATTAACCATTTTCCATAAATCAGATTCCTTTATAACCATAGTTACCACAAGAGCTTAGGGACTACATCATTTGAGGCACTTTATGGTCGAAGTGCCAACATCCATTGACAGATAGAAATTTGGAAAAGCCCAACTCACTAGTCCAGTAAGCATTCATGAACCTGATATACATTGGATCATTCAACATTTCTGACAGAGTAGGCCTAGTGGTCGTCAGACTTGTACCTTGTTAGAGCTCAATAGCTCACACGATAAGAATCATCATCTTTTCACTAATACAACTTCAGAGACCAACACAAACTGAACTTCGAGATGAAGTTCCTTTTAAGGGGGTGAGACTGTAACAACCCGCATTTTCATGACATTTCTTCTATTTACTATTCATCATTTACTATTCACCGGTCACTATTCATCATTTTACTATTCATTGTTTTCGGAGTCAGTTTGTGATTCCGAGAAGCGTTCAGAAATTTTACTATTCATGTGACACTATTCATTTCCGAAAAGAAATCACTATTCACGATTGTCGTTCGTCATTTCGTAAACTGAGTTTACGAGTCTTCAAATTCGCGTAACTAGTTAGGTTTAGCTGCGAATTCATGCATCATTCATTAATGACACTTGTTATAGACAGGAATAGTCTACACATCATCATCACTTGAGAACCTACACGGATATGCATTATTTCCATTTACGTATGCTTAATTGGTAATTAACGATACCACTCAGTTTTACTACTAACGTATACCCAATACTCCCGACTATGATCCTAACATATTTATATACTCATAATAATAATATAAAAATTATATTATTATTTTACCCGGTGTTTTCTAATCAATTACAATATTTTACGGTCGGAGCTTATAACTCCGTCGGTTTACGATATTTCAACCCGATAAGTATTTTAACACCCGATTCTCATCAGGAATATTATTTTACAACTTTTACAACTTCGTCGTATTTTAATTCACCTCGGTAACATTTATTTTTAGTTAACTCGGTACCCGATAACACCTAAAATACAAAATATCTAACCAATACTTACACTTTGGGGACAAGCTCAATTAACGAGCCACCAACAAGCCTCCCCTTTTTACTCCTTGTTTCCCTCCTTTTGCCACCCATATGTCCCCCCCTTGGACCAACTTTTTGACCACCATTAATGGTAGACCATATATATATACTCCTTCCCACCACACTTCTCATTTAACACATCAAAACACTAGCAAAATTTGCTCTCATCCCTTCCTCATCTCTACCATTTTCGATCACCATCAAGAACCAAGAAGAAACTACAAACTTTCAAGATCTAAGTGCTAAATCAAGTCCTAGTTATGATCTAGTTGGGGTTTTGTGGTAAAAACCCTAGATTATTAATCATTTTCTCCTCAAATCACTCCAATATTTCAAGTAAGCTTCAAAAATACTTTTGATCTTTTCATACTTTCAATTACTTTATATTTTTATGTATTTTCAAGATATATTGGTAAAACATGCAAGTATGTAAGATCCATACCACTTGTTACTCATTTTGTTTTTATAAACACTAGATCTACAATTTTCACTAGTAATCTCATGAGATCCACCAAGATTGGTGATGTTTGGGAACCCATGACACCCTAAGAAGGTGTATGGTAGGATTGGGTACTTGTGGAATTGATTTGAGATAGTTTGGTTAAGCCTTGAACTAGTTACAAACTAGAAAAATTGATTTTTACAACTATATAAAAGCTACTGTCCATTTTTGTAAAACGTGGGAAACTCTGGGTCTAGAGTGTAACTTTGGACCAAAGATTTAGAAAATATATTCCGAGACGAAACTATGGCCGAAAACGGGGATAAAAACAAGTTAATAACGAAGGATATATGATTTTCCAAAGTTTAACGACGTAAAATATTTTCAAATATAGTTGCTGTCCATTTTTGCCAAACGTGGAAACTTCAGGGGTTTCTGGGTAATATTTGGTTAGATATTCAGAAAATACTCTCAAATAAGAAACCGTGGCCGCTTGAATCATTGAAATCCGAGTTACGACGAAAAAGATATGCTATTTTCAAGATTAATGACGAAAACTATATTTTCTGAAAATATGAATCTGTCCCGATTTTCTAGCTAGGAAAACTGAGATTTAATGACATCTTGACTAGCCGAGACCTTGAGAAACCTAAAGTATACTTGATTACCTTCGCAGGGATATAAAGAACATAGAAAACGGGCTTATAACGAAAAAGATACAAGTGTTTGAAATCCGACGATATATATATATTTCCATCAGCTTTGTACACTAATAGAGTTTTGACGTAAACTGTCTTTGCGAGACACCACTTTCACGGCTGTTTTTCTTTATGATCGGATCAGTTTGAGTCCGAGCCGTAGTTTTATGAAATTAAGATCTTCCAGCAAGCTTTTCAAATCAATTGGCCGTTTGATCATTGGACTCGTAACGAATAAACTACGACCTCATCTATATACCAGATAAACTATATATATTTTGACAGCTTTTACTATAATGAAATTTCCTAAGTATTGAACATAATACTTTCAAGTCACAACAATGAGAGTCGATTTTCTCACCGATCAAGACCCGTATAGCCAAAAGTTAAATAACACGACTTCAAGATATTGTTACAAGGTTTTCAAAAACGCCGAGCTTGACCATTAACACTTAACGTACAATATTTCGCGACTAGTTTTGCAAGGTCATTTTGGTCATATTTTCAAGCAATGAAAATGTTATTTTTGCGACGAAAACCTTATATTTGCCGATTGGACACCAAACAAGGATCGTGGAGTACCGTTTCAACATATTTACCTGAAAAGTGGGTATTAACTTAACGAGACGTCAAATATATTTTTTCGACGATAAACGTTATTTTCAAAACTAATGAGTGGTATCGATAACATACGTACTTGCATGTGTAGCATCATTTCGTTTCTTACATGAGAAACTATCATTCATATTAGGTTGCGATTAGAGATCGTGCCTCATTTCAGTGTATCCACTTTTGTCATCGTAGCTATCGCACCAGGTGAGTTAATACCCCCTACTTTTGCTTGTTTTTATAACTGTTTTGGGGGAGAATACATGCTCGTTTTTAACTAAACTCGATGCTTGTTTTAATGGAATGCGCAATACTTGATTGATTATTCAAATGCACCTATGTGTATATCGGTTGCATACTTGATTATTTTCTAACATAAACAAGTGTTTTATAAATATGCAACACACTTTATGAAACTATTGCTTTCATGCAACACACTTTATGAACTATTGCTTTTATGCAACACTCTTTATGAACTATTGCTTTTATGCAACACACTTTATGAATAATTGCTTTTATGCAAACACTTTTATGGACCACACTGAAACTTATGCTTTGTTTAAACTATTACGCGGATTAGCCTAAGCCCTGTTATGTCCCAATTATGCCCATCTCATGAACCGTTAATTCCTGCTGGGAAGCTCGAATGTTATAAATAGATCTATTGGGGGTAACGCCCCCGTTCGGTTTGGCCGGATAGGCAAACGAACGTATACCATGTCGAAACACAAGTGTCTGGGATAAACACTTGCCGGGCCCTATATATGATTACATGCTCTGTGAGCATGCACACTGTTATAGCTTCGGTTGCATGAACTTAGCGCTAGCGTAATAGACTATTTTTCTATGTGATATTATATTTGTTGTAATGATCACACACTCTACTCATGGTCCACAATCCTGATTTTACTGTAAGGTAAACTTTATTTTTATGACATTGTGAGTTACACAATGGTCACAAAACTCTCTATTGTACTCACAACACTATTGTTTTAATACAAACTTATGAACTCACCAACCTCGTGTTGACACTCTTTAGCATGTATTTTCAGGTATTAAGCAATGGCACGCTACAAGAGGTTTTGGCAGGGCATGACATGGTCATAGAAGACTCTGATATTCATTTGGGGACCGTTTAAAAGTATTTAAAAGGCCTACTTCCGCACTACTATTAAAAATGTAAATTCAACATTTTTGATTAAGCTATTTTATTCTAAATGATTCAAGTGAAAACCATTTTTGAACTTGTGATGTAATACCAATTGAGTTACACCCCAGCTACACGTATGCTTCCGCTGGACCCGATTTTGGGGGTGTGACAGGGGTGCCTCTTCTACTCTTGTGTTCCGTGGTTGTTTGTGATGTTTGTTCAGGATTGTCCATGATTTATGATGACTCTCGTGCTCGTTATCTCTTCACTTGGAGTCTCATTCATCGGTGCTACTTGGAAATCCTATATCCGTTAAATCTTATCGACTAACGTTTTCTTTAGCATAATTAATAAACGGCCTAGAATTTTGTTAGGATTACCTTAACCCGTAAAACATTGAGGACAATGTTTCGTTCTAGTCGGGGGGAGGGTGAATCTTCGATTTGATTTTGACCTTGCATGTTTCACATGTCGTGCACTCTTGCAACTCCGTTTTTCCACCAAAAAGAAAAAAATTGAAAAAATTGAAAAATTTCAAAAATTTTGATGAAAAAGCAATGAAAAAACACAAAAAGATGAGAAAAAGTAGAAAAAGTTGTACAAAAATATAATAAAGTTTGAATAAATGTTTTGACACTTTGTTGACTTTCTTGCTGGCGAGAGTAGGAATAAATATTTTGACTTGACCGGGCGTGTTGAGCCCTAGCTTGTTCCCTTAACCAATGATAGTCACATAAGCTTGTGCTAGTTTTGTACACAAGGAGCTATAAAATGCGAATTCTTTCTTAAGAATCTGCAAGTTCCCGTACTTGACTTTATACATGCGCAGCTTAAAAGCTTTCGCTAGTCTTTTACATCAGGAGCTAGAAAACGCGAATTCTTCTTCTAGAATTTGCAAGTTTCCGTAACTGTCTTTATATATGTGTGGCTGATTATCGGCTAAGTATTCGCTGGTTTCATTATTTGGAATCTTAAATTGCGAAGAGCGAGAAATGATAGAGTTTATTTAGAAGTTAGATGCTAAACGTGGAGTAGTGGTTCTCTTTAGAGCTCATGAGAGGTACTTATGGCTTTTTACTCCCATCAGATACGTCACCCATATATAATAGATGTTCTAGGTTAATTAGTGGTATTTCGGTTTGAATAATATTTAGTTCTTTGTTTTCTTAAGAGAATTTTTGCTTTAGAAATTGGGTACATATCAAGGAACACAAAAAATAAGAGCGAAAAGTGAAAAAATCAAAAGTCAAAAGTTGATTATCTATGTGGTTTTGGAGCTACCCGATAAGCTTCCATTGATGTTAAGAAAAAAGTGAAAGAAAGAAAAAAGTATGAAAAATATGAGAAAAGTGAAAATGAAAAAATTAAAAGTTGAAGTATTGTAGAATAAGAGCTATGTATGTATCAAAAAGTTGTTGGCGCGTGAGGTGCATGTGATACGTGATTAGTAATCAGTCACATGAGGTGCACGTGATCGTACTCCGCAACTTATATCCATGATATTGTATGTACCCCAAAATTCCTTGATGTAGACCGAATTTCTATTGCAGTGGTTCTTAAGAGAAAATGAATAACTACTTATCGTTTTAACTTAGGTATCACTATCGGACTTAAAAATTATCGAAACGAGAAAATATGAAGAAATTCATTTCTCAATAAAATAAAATATTGAGATACAAAACCTAGGAAATGGAAGTAAGGAGTTTTCACAAGTAACTGTTATGAGTAGTATTAGCATCTGATTTGTAGATAAGCTGTGATCTCGTTTGTACGCTTAGTTTGGAGACTCGTGAAAAATCAAGGATGACGATTTTTATCCGTATGGTCGCTTCTTAATAGAAGTGTTTCTACTCGTTGACCCTAATAATTATTGCAAAATAATGAAAGTTCAACATACCGTCACAAATATGAAGTATGAAAAGTTCAAAAATAGAATAAAGTGGAATAAAAGGAAAATTTTGGACAACGGAGCGTTTTCGGGAATAAATGATTTTATTACTTCTTTCGAACCTCCTTGCTACTTTACAAAGTTAGTAGGAAGAGTTTTGAAATTATTTATCCCAAGAGCGTGAATTGATCACATTGCGTGAGGACACGGCAATACCTTAGTCGGGGGGATTTTGGTGAGTGCTTATTCACTCACTATTATTTGACCAAATACCAACCCAAAACGACTATTTGAGCTAATAAATGCAAAGAAAACGTGTGTTTTTGTGTTTGTGATATGTAGGTACGGATAAATCGCAAAAAGCTAAAAAATTACAAGAAAACCGGAAAACGAGCACAAGAGTTGAAGTTGGTCAAAGAGTCAAAGCCGGGGATCCAAAAGTCAGTTTCATCCCTCATCTATTCAGACTTGGCAAGATTAGTCCTTGTGATTTATTTTGAAGAAATTACACACTCAGCCCTTGGAGTTTAAAAATTAACACAAATGGTCCTTGGATTTCCATTTACTAAATCTGAAAATTTAATAGTCCAACTCATGACTATTCTCCAAAGCCCATTGAGAAATCCAAGTCCACCAATTAATTCCAAAGGCCCAAGTATTATTATGTTTGACCCGAGCCCAAATTTTACCTTCGGTCAAGTTAAGTCAACACACAAAGTTATTAAATGCACCTTTTGTTTATCCCCAATTCATCCCAATCCCAGAATCACCTCACATAAGAACCCTAGTTCATGACCATAGCAAAATTGGCTCACACCACACCAATTAGCCAATAATTAGCCAATCATTAGGACTTCTAGAAGCTATGGTCACATGTCAGAGCACGTGTCAGAGAGACTATTAGTGATACGAGGGACACATGGCTGCTAATGATTGGGTAAGATGCATCATACCAAACTTTGGATCCTGCTGACAAGTCAGAGAAGATATTGCATACACGAATGGGACAGATGGAAGCTCTTCATTGGTTGAGCCACGTCTCAAATTCTCATCCAAGGGCTGATATTAGATCAAAGAAGCACAAATAGAGATCAAAGGCTAAGAGATGGACTGAAGAAGCACAATTAGTCGCAGATTGCCAGCGTGGATTCAGACCCCAGACCCTCTCACTCTTCCTATAAATAGGTGTTCATTTTAAGCTTCTGAGAGTTTTTTTTAGCTTAGGGTTATGCTGTTATTCTTAATTTCTTACTGCTTATTTTGCTTGAATTCTGCTTTTAATTAGTTTAAACTCAACTGTTTTTAGCTTATCATTTTTATCTCTCAACTTTTACTTCATTTACAGAAAAATAAAAATAAATAAAAATCAGAAAAATATAAAAAAATATATAAATAAGCTCTTAATCTGTTTTGATGAGCTCTTAAATAAGCTTACCTAGTTTTCATTCATTCTATTCAAAGTTCTATAGCATAGCTGGTGGTCTGTTTTTAGTTTAAGTTTCACAAGTGAAACTGAGTTCAGTTAACCAAAGTCCAGGGTGTTAAACTTGAGTTGCAGTGGTAATTGTGGTGATTTTGAGTAGCTAGGTCAGATATGGATGGACCTGCCTATCCTAGAGATAGGCAAGCATAGTGAATCCTCCTCAATTGTTGCTGAGGAGGAATAACTTTGTAAGTGATTGATAATTTTCATTCAACTCAATAGTATTAGATTTATTAGTTTAGATTTGAATTTATAGTTGTTAGATTTGTATTTTAGTTTATTGTTGCTGCAGATTTGTATTTGATACTTCTGAGTTTAATATAGTTGTTAGTATTGCTGAGATTATTCTTTGTCTGTTTAAATATTTTAGTGGATCTGTTAGTTGTGTTTGATTGATAGTCTGCTGCTTAATCTGTCATAATTGTGGTACTGAGATACTAAGTCTTGTGGATCTGAGTTTATTTTGAATAAGGAATGAGTTTCTATTTCATTTGGATTTCATTGGTGCATCAATTTGTTGATCTGAGTATAGGTTGGATTGGTTTTGAATCACTGTTCCATTGAATCTAGTGTAACTGTTAGATTAAGGGTGTGTTTGGATTAATGGATTGTTGAGTTTTCTTGTTATTGTTGTACTGTTTTATCATCATAATAGATTACATTAGAATAAAATTAGAGTAGTACAGAGTTAAAGTTGATAGTTAACTAATCAAAAGTCAAAGTTAGTTTAATTTTAGCTTAGCTTTTAGCATTAGTGGAAAATTGTTAGCATAATAGTAGTTTTAGGTGCATCATAACTCATAGTAGCTTAATACAACTTAAAATTAGTTTAGTTAAACTTCTAGGAATAGCTATAATAATCTGAAATTAGATTAAGTCAAACCAATGCAACTTCTTAAAAGTCAACTGATGCACATTTCTACTGCTGATAGCAGCTGAACTTAGAGCATTTTAGAGTAGCATTAGTGATCATTTCATAGAGCTTATTGGTTAATTGATATCCCAGTTGTTCAGTCTAGTATTTGCCCCCATAAGGTTTCCATTTAGAACTGATTGAAAGTGCTTTTTGAACCTACATATAAGCAGAGTTGAGGAAATTTTCTGTTTGAGATTTGTAGGGCTGCTCTTGTGAACTGAGTTGATAGCTGTGTTATTTTGCTTTTTTCTGAGTACTTTGGATAACTGATTTGCTTCTGGATCTGTATGCTGCTTTACTGCTTATTATATGAGCTTGTATTGTGAGCTTATTCATAGCTTATTGCTATTGTTTTGTACTTCTGTGAATTCTGAGCTCATTATTGATCATATCTTGCATTTTTTTTGAGTACTTAGCTTCATTCTCAGTCAGTATTTAAAGTTTCATAAGGATTTGATCTCAAGTGCTTAATAATAAGCACTTGAGATAAGCAGTTTTCTTTAAATAAGCAGTTCAGCTTTTTAATTTTTCTTAAAAATTTTATTTTAAATTCTTTTTATTATTTTAGAATTTCTGGAATTTTTCCAGATTTTTCCAACCATTTCTACTATTTTTCTTAATTTCTTTTGATTTATTTCAATTTTTAAATCATTTTTAAATACCAAAAATCCATAAAAAATTAGAAAAAGCTCTGAAAAATACAAAAATATTTTAAGAATTTCTTTTATAATATTTTAGAATTTTTAGAATTTAATTTTCATTTTTCCAAGTTATTTTTCTATTTTTCCTTATTTTTAATTCAAAAAATAGGAAATTAATTCTAGAAAATAAATAAAAACTAAAAAAAATATTTTTCTTTTTTCTTAAAATTCTTTTTATTAGTTTTAAATTTTTAGAAAATATTTCCAAATTCGTAGGGTCATTTTTCGTTATACGTTACGTTTTAAATTTTACGGTTGCGTTACCGTTTTCACGTTTTTCATTTCGGTGCATAATTAGCTTATACTCTTTGCATGCTTTATCATTGTTTGTGAATAATTGAATTCCTTGATTGCTATTTTCACTCTATCACTCTTTCACCATTCACTTACACTACACGATTCCCAAACTGATAATTCGAATTTTCCATTCGAGCCTTCGTTGGGAGAGCGACCCGGGAATTACTTTCACAAGTATTTCCTCGGAATATAAATATACTATAATTGATACGAATCAATTTTTAACACAAATGAACACAAATGAAAAAAATAAAAAATTGAAAAAATTTTTTGAAAATTTTTCAAGTTCGTAGGATAATTTTTCGATATACGTTACGTTTTAAATTTTACGGTTGCATTTCCGTTTTTACGTTTTTCATTTCGGTGCATTGTTAGCTTGTACTCTTTGCATGCTTTATCATTATTTGTGAATAATTGAATACCTTGCTTGCTATTTTCACTCTATCACTCTTTTACCATTCACTTACACTACACGATTCCCAAATCGATAATTCGGATTTTTCATTCGAGCCTTCGTTGGGAGAACGACCCGGGAATTACTTTCACAAGTATTTCCTCGGAATATAAATATACTATAATTGACACGAATCAAGAAACAAGGTCAAGAAATCTTACAACACCAAAATAGGTGGTGAAGGTGTCGAGATGCGTGATACGTGAAGTGAGCAAGACCTTGAGAAACTCTATACGAAATTGTTAACCCTCACTCGTAAAATATACCCCACGTTCGATATTATAACCCAATGATGCTATATGGCCCAAAATCTTCTTGTGTGAATCCCTTTCACTCGACAGTAAATAAGTGATGGAGTAAAGAAATACGTGTTTGTGACTTGTGAGATAATGTTTTGAGTGTGGTGAGGGTGAGGGTGAATAGTAAAGGTATTTATAGGAGAAGATGAGTGAGATCTTGTGCATATCGTGAGAAATGTGTATAGTGTGTCTTTGATGTGTCAATCAAATGGGAACAAAAGAGTCAAAAGCTTGATGCTTAGTCTTGTCGAGTATAGGAAGATTATGAGGGCTATGATTATAGTTTGATTTTTGTTTATGTGTAGGACAAAGGTTTAGGGAGGACACATGTGATCACAAGTACCCTTAATTTGAATAAACTGAGAAAAAGATTGGAGGTAAGATTCCTTGTTTGAGGTTAATGAAACACTAGATCCTTTGGGTAATATGTTTTTAGAAAAAAAATGGAATATAGTTCATGTGATTAGGTTTAGTAGCTAGGGTGGCTCAATGTTGGGTCTTGGTTGTTCTTCCACTAAAAGAAGAAAAAGAGAAAGAGTTTTGTGGCTTTGTGTCGTGTGATATGGTAGCAAGAAGAAGACTGGGAAGTGACAAGTGAGAGTTGGAGTTTGTCTTGATGTTGGGTCGACAAGGAACAAGGAAGAAAGAAAGAAATGTAATGGAACTAGTAATAGTGTGGAGGTGTCGAGTGTATATCAAGGAGGGGTGTAATGAAACGAGTTGGGTTTTAGAATTGGTGTCTAGTTCAAGTTAAGGCAGAGGCAGCATGATCTTGCAAAACTTTGAAACTCAAGGTTTTTGAAAACTTATATTTTGTGACTTGGGCCTTTGGTTTCGATCCAGTAAGAAAACAAAATGAAATAAAGATGGGCTTGTATTCGATCCAATAAGAAAAAGAAAAGAGAAAGAGTGTTGGGCTTGCGAGTGGCGTCTTGGCCCAGTCCAAAAGAAAGAAAATAATGCGTTGTGTATGGGCTAGTGGGTATCGGGGCCCAAGTAGAAGTAATAGAATAAATGATCAAATGTTCCAGGAAAATAATATGTCGGGGTTTACCCTGACATAGAATACGAAAAATATCTCGGTGGTACTTGTACGTATATATATTTACATGTATATATATAGTAGAGTTAATCGTAGTTTCGTTTATAATATATATATATATATATATATATATATATATATATATATATATATATATATATATATATATATATATATATATATATATATATATATATATATATATATATATATATATATATATATATATAGGTCGGTATTAGGTTCTGTTTCGCAAGTGGGAGCTATTCAGGTCACATCTAGTTAGGTTCTGTTTCGCAAGTGGGAACTATTCAGGTCACATCTAGTTTCTTGGTAATTTGAATAGTGACCAACACACGTCTCGGAAGTAAAATAATAGTTCATAGCAAAGAAAATTTTAAATTGGCCCACAAAAATGGCCTAGTAATCAGTTATATGGAAAATCGTTCAGTGATAAGCATTACCAAATGACATGGGATTCTACGAGGTATTACAGTTACCATATATACCCATATGCATGAAAACAATTGCAAAACTAGTCCTAAATTCAAGTAAACTATATTTTTTTTAAACAACTAAGTTTCCTAGCTTATGTTAAGCTAATATATACTTAACTAAGTTTCCTAAATCATATTATAGCACATAATAAGGCAATTTAGCACATTAACATGTATTTATCTAAAATTAGGGTTTTAAAATGAAAAGTCTCAAAGGAAAATGATCAAGGCTAGTTCAAGGTTTCCTAGGTGATCTAATACTTCCATATAGCATGCTAGGTCAGTACTAAAGCTAAAGTGATCAAAATATAAGCTTACTTGGTCAAGGGGAGGGTTAACGAGGGTTCCTAGGGTTTCTAGTTTTCTAGGACTCAACTTCTAAGTTTACTAGGACATTACTACTATCCTAACAACCAGAGATTGTGAGGTGTTTAAGATGTGAAGGTGTGGTTTGAATGGGAGAGGGTAGCGAGGTATATATAGCCCTCGTTAGCCCTCTTGGCTAAGTTTTCTTAGCATGGTGGCCAAGTAACGTTGGGAGGAGGTTAAGGACAAATGGAGGGTGACTAGTAGAAGCTATTTGCTGAGTAGGATAAGCTATGGTGATAGAATAGGGTGGTGTGGAGTGTTTGTGGCCGTATAGTAGTTTTGGGGTGACAAGGACGTAGTGAGCCTCCTTGGTGGATGTTTGGTGGCCACAAGGTGGTAAGGCGGTGGTAGGGAGGTGCTTGTAAGCTGCTTAGGGCTTATAGAGGCGGTTTAGTGATGTTTGTGGTGGTGGTTTAGCCGTATAGGCGATTTAGGACAAGTAGGTGATGCACCTACTTATAAGGTTCTTTAGTGGTGTGTGTTAGGGTGCTTAGAGGTGCTAAGGTTATGGGTAAGCTGCTAGGTAGGTCACTTGGGGGTGGTGGTGCTAGGTTGGTAGCTTGGTTTTAGGTTTAGTTTTGACCTAGTTTGGCTTAGTGAGAGACTAGGGTTTAACCTAGGGTTTAGTGCCTAGGTTAGGGTCCTATGAGTGCCTAATGACTAATCCTAGGTCTTAAGAAGCTTATACTAAGTGGTGGTAGCTTATGGTGAAGTTTTGGGATAGTTTAGACCAAATTCCGGGAAGTTATGACCTAGTTAGGGTTTTGTGGTTAAGGGACTTGTACCTAGGTTCTAGGAGGTTGTACTATGATCTAGGAAGTGTATTATATCCTAAAGTTTCTAATGTAACTCATACCTAAGCCTTGAACACTTTCAAACTAGTTCTGATAAGCAATTAGAGTTTTAAAGCTAACCGGAAACACATAGGTGCAATTAGGGTTTTCTGATGAGTATAGTAAACTAGAGTGATAGTTTACTTAGTGTAATAATATTTAGAACCTAGACTTGACATACCAGGATGTTTACAGGAGATAAACATAGTGGTGTTGGGCATAGGTGGATACGTGAGCAGGTCTAAAGAGTCATGCATGTAATGAAAAGTAAAAATTTACCTATGAAATTACCTTGTGGTGGAAATGATATTGATGAAATTTTCCGGGTTATTACAGTCGTACCCCTTAAGAGAAAATCTCGTCCCGAGATTTAGTAAGAGTAGAGGTAGAGATAGGAGAACGAATTATGATTCGAAGGAAAGGACGATATTAACAAAGAAAAAGAATTATTTCATACAAACAGATTAGGAAGTGTTTGTATGTGTGCCAAATACTCAGACTTATTTATTTACATCTCCTCACTTACAAGCAAAGGCGTCCTAATTCTTGTAAGTGAGAGTTTATAAATTCATGGTCTTGATTTATAATTTCTTATTAAGATGAAAAAGTGCCCTAATTCATTTTAATAAGATGATTATAAATCATCCTTAAGTAGTATCGGCAGAAAATGGAGAGGGTTAACCACACTTAAGGTAATGTGGTATAGGAATATTTTGAGAGAGTGGACAAGTGTTTTGACTCAGAATTTTGGAAACTTGATGGGATTGAAGTTGAGAAAAACATTGTGAGACTTACAATGTCTTGAGGAAAGATTTAGAGATCGTGGGAACCTGTGGGTTATGGGCCCAATGGCTAGACGTAGGTTATCAGCATTAGCCATGTTAGTAACTCTCCAGCATTTATCCTAAAATACAATTATGTCAATTGTCCATAAGGACCATAACCAGGCAACTCACCACATAATTATTGCTGCAACAATGGTTTTCATTTAAAAGAATCGAAACAGACTTCTTTTCCGATCAACACCACCACAGATCCGGCCAAGAACATCAAGAACAAAACCTATAACCTAAAAAAAAAAAAAAAAAAACAGATCCCGACATCTTTGTACCAAAACCCATAAACTAAATCTTTCTGTCCAACAACAAAAAAAATCAAAAACCCTATCTACTCACCATCACAAACACATCACAGATCTAAGATCTAAAAAAAATCCGAAAGTCACAGACCATCAACTTGGAGATGGTAGTTGGGGTTCGATAGTGGAATACTTGTGTTGAATTCGTGGTGATGGCAGTTGAGGTTTAATATTTGTTGTTGTAGTTAGGATTGGGTTCGGTTTGGGTAAAAGAAGATGTTGAGTTTTTTATTTAAGAAAGAAAGACATCAGTTTATGGTTATACATGTTTGTGGGTTCATGAAGTAAAGAATCTAGGTTTTGTTTTTTTATCGAGATTCTATGGCCGGATCTAGTGGTGGCTGGCTGGATTTGGTGTGTTGATGGTGAGTGGAAAAAAAATGAGAGAGAAAGAAAGAAATGTTATTTTATACTAATTTTTCCGGTGAATCATGTATTTTAGTTTATTATATTTTTTTGACAATAAATTCGGATATCAAAAATTTCGTTTAGGTCGTGCCCGTTCGGCTCGAGCCTGTTTGGCCCGCACCCATTCGGGCTCAAGCCCATTAGGCCCGTTACCCGTTCGGGCCTGAATATTTGTATAATGTGCTTTATTATTTGTATTAGTGACATTTAATGTAGGAATTGTGTTTAATTTGGTTGTACACTATACTTGATAATTTGTATTTGTGATGTAAGGGGTGTTTTAATAATTGTATTTATTGACCAATTAATTAATTGACTATATTAAATATCATTAATGTGGTTTTTTTAATATGTGCATTAAAGTGGTGTACATTATGCTTCTTGTCTTGTAAGTCTGAAAATTATATGCATTAAAGTGGTGTACATGCATCTTTCCTATTAAAGAAATATTTTTGGTCTTAAACATTTTAAGACTTCTAAATATAGATGTCCTAAATACATTAAAGGTAGTATAGATAAAATGTGAGGGTATTTTGGTGTTTTAACACCATCTATAATAAGACAAAAAAGGAATATTTGAAAAAACACCCACCTACCACTGTACTTTATTTTAAAAAAAATGGATACGTGTCACACATTCAGTAGGATCGCACGTTCTCACATTCGCACATGACTATTTTAGGAAATCATGTTATTTTTATACTCTTTTAGAAAAAGGCTTAAGTTTTTTTTTTTTCCTCTTTTGGGAATTTACTCTTAAGTATATGTTTAATTATATTTTTGTTCTTTTCTTTACTTTCTTGGCATTTGTTGAAGTGTGTTGTTTCATTTCTAAACGTTTGCCTTATGCATCACGCTTTCTTTATGGGTTTTGTTCTCCGTGCTGACAATGTTAGAGATTTCAACATTGTGTAATTATTTTCTTTTTATAATACCCGCGTGAATTTTAAGGGTTTTAGCTGAGGCACTTTATTTTGCATACTCTAGTTTTAGTGCATACCAAGGGACAAATCCTCATCATCAATCTAGTTTGATTTAATGGTGCGGATTAACCTAAGATTAAATGGGGAAACATAAGCCTTTTTTTTTTATTCTTTTTTCTTTCTTTTTTTTTTTGTTCTTTCACGTAGCCTCTTTTTTGTTTTCTTTTTACGTTTTCGTCTATTTTCATATGTTTTTGTTTATTTTCGTATGTGATTTTACGCTTTCATACGTATTCGCCTGTTTTCTTACGTTTTCATCCGTTTTCTTATGTTTCTGAATATGATAAGTGATATTCAAAGTATCACTTGTGATTTTCTTATCTTTTAGTCCATTTTCATACGTAATCGTCCATTTCCTTACGTTTCCGTCCATTTTCATACGCTTTTGAATATCACAGTTGATATTCAGAATATCACTTGTGATTTTCTAAATATCACTGGTAATATTTGAATATCACTTGTGATTTTCTGAATATCTATCACTTGTGAATATCACAAGTGATATTCTGAATATCACAAGGGATATTCTGAATATCACATGTGATATTTTGTGATTTTCTGAATATCATAAGTGATATTCTGAGTTCCATAAATGATATTCTGAATATCATAAGTGATATTCTGTAATATTCAAAAAATCACAAGTGGTAGATATTCAGAAAATCACAAGTGATATTCAGAATATTACTAGTGATATTCAGAAAATCACAAGTGATATTCTGAATATCAAAATTGATATTCTGAGTACCACAACTGTCTGTTTACTTATGTTTTCGTTCATTTTCATACGTTTTCGTCGATTTTCGTATGCTTTTGTCTATTTTCATGTGTTTTTCCGCTTTCATACGTTTTTTTACGTTTTCATTCGTATTCGCCCATTTTCTTACGTTTTCGTCCGTTTTCTTATGTTTCTGAATATGACAAGTGATATTCAGAATATCACTTGTGATTTTCTGAATATTACTTGTGATATTCTAAGACATATGAAAATGTCTGAGAATGGCGAAATACATTTAAAAACAGACAAAAACAAATGAAAACGATGAAAATGTAAGAAAACGGAAGAATGTGTATGAAAATGGATGAAAACGTACGAAATCATAAAAACACGTATGAAAAGGGAAGAAAACGCATGAAAAATTGGACAAAAATGAAAGAAAACGGATGAAAATGGACGAAAACGAACGAAAACGCAAGAAAACGGATGAATAAGTATGAAACGGGCAAAAATGTATGAAAGCGTAAAAGCACGTCTAAAAACGGATGAAAATGTATGAAAAATGAACGAAAACAAAAGAAAACGGATGAAAACGTATTAAAACGTTTGAAAACGGATGAAAACGTGTATAAACGTATAAAAACGGACAAAAACGAAAAAAAGTGAAAAAAACGTGAATTTCTCTTTTAAAAAATACACTTATCTTCTCACCCAAACGAAAATGGGGTTGGAGAAGGAAAGTGGGTTCCCTTCATCTAAAGAAACGTGATTTTTTTTAAAAAAAAGAAAAAGTGAATTTAAAAATGTTTATTAAAAAAAGCTTGAAAAAAGAAAAATATAAAAAATAAATAAATAAATAAACGTGAATAATAGTAAAAGAAGGACCAGGAAAAAAGAAAAAGAAAAGAAAAAAATAAAAAATGCAAAGCATGAATAAAAAAAAAAAAAAAAAAAAAAAAAAAAAAAGGGAAAATTAAGATAAAAGCCACGTGAACAGGAGAAAAAAATACAAAAAAAGAAAAAGGTAAAAAAGAAATGAATAAAATCTTAGGTTAATACCATCATTAAATTAAATTAAATGGATGGTTGGGATTTTTCCTTTGGTATGTATCAAAATAAGAGTATACATTTGAAGAGATGAGATCAATATAGATCTCATATTTGCAATAGAACCAATTAATCAATCATAGCCACCCATCTTTATTTTTCATTTTTTTTTAAAACAAAATATCTTGCAAACGGTAAATCGTCAAGCTACAAAAAAATACCATCGCGACGAGAATTAAATTATCTTTCTATAGATATGCATTGTTATATACTTTCGACGATTTTTTTTCGACGAACTATTTTTTTTTAAATTTCCGCCCAGAAAAATCATATATGATTTGTAAAAATCATATACGATTCGTTAAAATCAAATCATATATGATTCTTACGAATCATATATGATTTTTCTGGGCGAAAAATTTGAAAAAAAAAAAAAAAAAAAAAAAAAAAAAAAAAAAAAAAAAAAAAGTTCGTCGAAAGTATACAACAATGCATGTCTATAGAAAGATAATTTAATTCTCGTCGCGATGGTATTTTTTTTGTAGCTTGACGATTTACGGTTTGCGAGATATTTAATTTTTAATAAAAGGGTCGAAGTTTATTTATTTTTTTTGATAAAAAAAATAAATGACTAAAATTGATTGATTGGTTCTATGGTAAAAGTTGGATCTATAAAAAACTTTTGGCAATTTCCCAGCTTTTAGCTAGTGTATTAATACGGTACACAAACAAGTAAAGTTTCACACACCAAATACGCATCAAAATTGACCATTACAGCATCAAAATTACATTTATTACAAAACCAAAATACTACATACAAAAAAAAAAATGGATCAGCTTTATGAATATACATAATGTACTAATAATCAATCGATGTTGAGTTTAGCAAGCGATGGTGGCGTTGGGAAACTCTGATCGTTTGTCCAATTCGTCTCGCCCCAATGTTTCAGCATTGCTTTCCATGAGCACACATTATCGATACACTTTTTTAACCGCGGATCGCGTATCTTAACTTTCCAATGCTCATCAGCAAATCTCGCTTTCTCGGCCTCTCGTCTGTCCCACTCAAGCTGCGCCTTTTGCCTTGATTCTAAGAAACAAAACTGATGCAACTGCCTTGGCATTGCATCGTGCACTTTCCACCACCTTTCGTGAGCAACATCGCTAGCAAATTCTCTAAATATGTCAGAATTGTGGTTACAATCATAATCACGAAAGCATAACCATGGCTTTAGCCCAAGGTAATGGAGCACGTAAAGCACGGGTGGGTCTGCCCCGAATAGACGAGTCTTTTTCTCTTTGGTTTCGTCATCATCCCCTATCCAAAAGTTCTTCAAAAAATTTATACTCTTCGGGATGCGATGCCACCATGTGAAAATCTCGTTTAAGTACCCTTGATCGCCACCATTATACGATGTGATCTCGTTAATATGGTTCATTAGTAGATTAAAAGTACAATTTGATGGCTCGATCACCATCACACCCGAGTTGAATAGTGTCCCATTGTTTCCAGTAGCCGAGATCTCCGGCATCCCAAATAAGAAATCAATGTTTCTTAGAATGAGTAAATCGGCATCTATAAAGACGATTTTTTCATAATCAGTTAATTGCCATAGGCGGAACTTGCTGTAATTCCACTCGTTATATGCATCCTTTTCTGCTTTAGGGTTTCGTATCCGTTGGATTGTTCGAATCTTCCATCCTGCCAACTCGAGCCCACTTCGATGGTAATCAGTGATTGTCTCGTCAACGAGTATAACAAGATCTCGATTTGAACCAGACATTCTAATGCTTTGTGCCGCGGCAATCGCTCCACAAACATAAACATGAGCCGAGTGTAAGATTGTTACATATGCTTCTCGTCGAACATTACCTATATAATCTCCATCTTTTTTTTGCATACAACAATCACAAAGAAATGTAGTTAGTCATAAATTTTAGTTCATTTGCATAAAAACAGTAGAGTTAACTAACCACGAGGTTTAGAAGGCAATGCAAGTTCACAAGATCCAACAGGGAGCTGAACCTTTTCGCGCAATACCTTCAAATTCGGTTCATATAACCACACATTTCCACTACGAACCACGAGTTCTTTACAAGGAAATAGGTTGGGAATGGGGAAGCACTCAGTGACAAAAAGCACGTGAACCGGATGGTCCACTCTATATGACGTAGCAGCTAGCCCAGCGACCGCAACTTGCAAATGAAGCCTAGCAACATCTCTAGACCAATTAGCTTCGTTTCTACAAGGAAGCTTAACCACAATTAGATCAAGTATTTTCCTTGGAACATCGAGTTTTGGAAAGTTAGGACAGCTTGGAACTTCTTCTTCTTGTTCTTCATCAATCCATTCCGGATATAGTGAATCCCATGTCACATTTGTATCAACAGGAGCAAGTTCAAGATTTACAATTTGGTCATCGTTATCTGGTGTAATCAGTGTCTTCCAATTATTGATTTCATTTTCGCGAATATTTAAGAACCCTATGCCATGAATCATGTGCTTTTTGCTTGTCAGTTTGTTGATAACACTTGATATATCATCCCAATTGATTTCTGAATGGGAGATATATCTTTGATCTAACCCACCACCCCATTTCCACCTGTTTTTAAGTAAACCACCGAATCAAGTTATTAATTACTCGAAAACATTGAATGTAAGAGTACAGAGATTTATGTACGTACTTTGAAACAGCATGAGAGATGTAGTTGTAGTGTTGGTGTCGACCAGTAAGTGTATAGGTGATGACTACGAGTGTCACGAGTATGACCAAGAGTAGCACTGGTTTCGATGGTTTGGGCTTGCAGTTACCGGTTTTATCTTGTACGGTGATCAGCATTGGCTTCTCGTCGTCCTCCAGTTTGCTTCTTTGAAACCTTCTTTTGCATATGTCATCGCTGAGATGATATTTACAAGCAATAAACATTAGAAAGTCTGAAGTATGAATGAGGTGTCACTAGGTGTTTCAAAAGTAAACATGTATATAATTGTATTTACTGATTTACAGTATATGTTTTGGCTAGCTGAATGTTAAAACAATATGCAAAAGTGAATGAGTTAAGGTATACAAATGAGCGAATATAAGATGAACTTAACTAGTTGTTTGACTTTTTTACACAAAACTTAAAGCATTTGAATAGATCATGAACTCAATGGCCTTCAACTCAATTTTAACAAGTGTAAGCTCTTCAATTCGATCAGAAGATATTGATCTACATGTACCGCACAAGCAATTTTTTTTTCCTTCTTTTTGGTTTAATTTTAAGTTTTTAACATAGTTGCACATTGTGTCACTTCTAGACCTTTTGAAGTTGAAAGGGACATTCAACCCTTTTAGTACAAGTACTATGCACGACCACATTATTAAAAAGCACATATAAAATAGGAAAATAGAGGATTTTAACCGACAACTTCAACATACTCAAAACATAGTAAATAGTAACTAAATACCATTGTTGTAACTTTTAAATCTTTGTAGCTTCGTATATTTTTACTTAGGTTTATTTTTAATCATGTAAACACATTACATATCAATCGTATTTACGTACACATTTGTTTGATCAAATTAGGTTGTACGTAGCTTTCTCAACCCGTGTTAATTGCTTATAATTTAGTTAAATTAAAACTGAAATAAAGGACTAAAGTAGTTGACGTAGTAATTACGTACAAAATTAGTGTATTAGCTAATTATTAATGTATTTTGTAGGAGAGAGCACCAAAAACGAAAAATCGAACCAAAATACAAAGAATCGAAAAAATTCCTTCAAAAAACTCAAACCAATTCTAAACCTGTGGTGCATTTTTTATTTAAAAAAAAAAACCAAAAGTTTTGGTTCGGTTTTTAGTTTTATAGGAAAACCTAAACCGAAAAAACCGAACCGTCACATGCTAATATTAATAAAATTAATAAAAAATATATACATTTTAAATTTGATACAAGTTATCACAAAAAGTCCAAAACTAAAAGACACATGTATTAGATATTCGTAATATATGTTTACTTAGCTAACACTGCAATAAATTCGTAAAGTTAGTTTTCTTTATTTCATATATATTCGCACCATCTCATCTTTATATACATGTTATGAAATCTTATATTTTCGATAAAATATTCAACTTACTTTTTACGATTTTTTTATTTAGGTTGTGGGTATTCAAAAAATATCAGTATTCAGATAGAAAAGTTCATACAGATGTCAAGTTATTCGGATAGAAAATTTTGATTAGGATTATTAAAAAGTTAGGGTTTATGAAATGTCACTTTTGGAACTCATATAAAATTTTTTCAAAAATTTTAGATATTTGAATATTCGGATATATAAAACCGTTATCTGAAATTTCAGATATTCAAATTTAAAACACCTTAGATAAAATAATATAACATAAAACCATGATCGAAAATTCCGTATATCCGAAGACTGAAAAACTGAAAACCCAAAAACCAAATCGCAAAAAACCAAAACTTGAAAAAACCAAACCATACTTTTGTGCGGGGTTTGATTTTAAAAATACATAAAGCCAAACTTTTAGATGGAGGTTTGATTTTAGCAAAAAAAAAAAAAAAAAAAAAAAAAAAAAAAAAAAAAAAAATCGCCCCATGCTGAACTTCTAGTATTTTGCATCAACTTATACCAAAAAAATATACTCTCTCTCTCTAAATAAAATTTTCTCCTCCTTCTCACTAGGAAAAAACTCATCCTGTTGCTCCTTCTCTGGCGGTCGGCTATGGCCGGCCGTCCGGACCTTTCCCTTTTGCATTTTTCTTTCTTTTAATAAATGTTTGCCTACAGATCTGTCATTTCCTTCGATGCTGAGGTTTGTCGCTGCTGCCACTACTGCTTCTGCTCAGATCCGATGGCTTCCGGCCTCTTCTGCTCAGATCTGTTGTGGTCCGTCATCGTCGGCTTGCTATTGCGTAGGGATTTGGTTTAGATCTGTTAGGATTTTGTTAGGCTCCTTTATGGATGCCTTGTTTTAGCATCTTTGATGTATTATGTACTTAGTGTACTTTTGTCAAGCTACACCCTTATATGGTTGTTTTCAGTCAAAGCTCACTCGGGTGATTCCCCCCACCCTTTGAAAGGTGATGTTATAGGCTGTTACAGCTATATGGTGTATGTCTTGTGATGTAACTGGTTATGTTGTTATCTTCCTCCGTTTGTGAGGTTATGTTTCGATGTAATTTGTTATGTCGTATCTTCCTCCTTTGTGAGGTTTGAAATGAAATTAATCTTTGTTAAAAAAAAAAAAAAAAAAAAAAAAAAAAAAAAAAAAAAAAACTTATACCAAAAAGTATGAAAATGATTTATTATCATTATAATACTTTTAGAACGGTCAAATGACCTCAACAATCATGAAATTGCTTTCACCAACCATGTATTTAGGTGCATGCTTCAACTCAACACCTTCGTAATTTTTCACCAACCAATCTTTATCCATCAAAGAGAGGAAAAACATAACTAAACTGAAAGTACCTTAAAGTCATGATTTCAAATATTAATTTTTTATTTCCGGTTATTCTCTTCTATTACATTTTCCTTAAGGAAAATCCTTTCCATACCAGGCTTAACTTGTTAAGTGGTGAGTGCTTAACTTGTTAAGTGAGCCACAGAGAGAGTAGTACCGGATGGGTGACCATCCGGGAAGTCCTCTTTGACCGCAGGGTTTGTTGATACCAGGCTTTCAAAGTCCTTCAATGAAGGTTTCAACCCACTAGGGTTCGAATCTGGAGAAGGCAGGGTTTACTTCAAATTAAGTGTCGTGCCTTCGGGCGGCTTAAGTTGAAGGTTTTCCCCCCATCGGGTTTCATTGGTCAAGGATTTCTCCGAAAAAACCGTTTCAAAAAAAAAAAAAAAAAAAATCCTTTCCATACAACACGAACATGATTAAATTAGAAAGCTAGAAAAATATTATTTGTACAACGAAATTTGTTTATCAGATCATAATTTCCAAAATTGTTGCTTGTTGAACCCTTTCTAAACATGGTGAGGTAACGTTAATAATGTAGTTCTTATTTTACGTTCTCTCCAGAATTCCGGTTTTAGCGGAAAATCAGATCAAGGACCAATACATGATATGATCTAATATATGGCATTTGATGGCTTACGTACTTTTCAAACATGAGATTCAAACTTCTCTGATATTTAAATAAATGCGCAATATCATCATCAAAATATGGTGCCTTCCGGTTTTAAATGTTAGAGGCAATATCATCATCAAAATATGAAGTATGTGCAGTGGTTACTGGAATATAATAACAATTGATTCGTAAGGTAAGTCTCCTTAGAAACATGAAGAATATATTTGAGTATTTGTTGATATCATGCCTAACATCAAATTAGCAGTATTACTGACCAATTAACGATCATAAAATTTACAAAAAAAAAAAAAAAAAAAAGCACTAATCTTACTATAATACTATCCATTTCTTGGCAACTATATGAAAGATGAATGTAACAACTTACTTGGAATATGGCTGTCTAGTCTCCATGACAGTCGTGGCCGCCTTGATGGCAATGACGTTGGCTCCTTAATTGTCTCCTGCCGATTATGAAACCGTAAACTTTATCAAATAAAAACAATGGGTCATAGGTTTTTCTAGATGCATGCTACAAAAATAGAATGAAGGAGAAATGAAGAGAGGTATAGGGTTAATAAAAGAGAGGGACAAGGCAACGTACATGGTATATGATAATGTATAATCTTTACGTAATGTGAGTAGGTGAAATAAGAGGACGGTGGGATGGGATAAGACAGCTCGATCGAAAAAGAGATTATAACTTCTCTTGTAATACTAGACTCATGTAACGTAGACCACAAGTCAAGCGAGTTTTAGTCTTGTTTATTTATATATCTCGTAACCTTGTTTATTTATATCTCGCAACCTTTTTGTGGGTTATATATGTTTGTAATCTAAGATTAGTATAATACTGAATTCATTTATGAAACTAATGATGATCAGCATGCGTTTCTTCTAGCTTATTAAATGAAAGAACAAAAAAGACGTCTAGAACTTTTATAGACGTGTATACTAAAAGGGCAAAGGGATGTGTAATGCATAGCCTTTGGGTGTTAATTTTTTGGTTACCTTCACGAATTAGAGCACGACTACTCGGGCTCTCACATCGACGTTGTATAAATATGATTCTAGTATTAAATAACTATAGTCGGTACCCGCACATGAAACGTGATTTACCTTAATTTGATCTTGGTTAGGTGCTTCTTGGATACGGGTGTCAAGGGTGTCAAAACAGCATCAAGCATTCATCTTCTACTAAACAATATAACGGGCAAATCGTATAAAAATGTACTCAACTTATACTATATTTCAATTTAAGGTACTTTACTTTTTCTTTTAAATTTAGTATACCCAACTTTTTTTTTTTTTTTTTTTTTTTTTTTTTTTCAATTGAAGACAATTAACAGGTTACCTTCTTTTCCGACCTAATTTTTAGGTGACCTCAAAGGGTCATAACAAGAGAGCATGTACATGTCCAAGACACAAGTAGGCAAGTGGAAAAAGGAAGAAGCGATGACGTCAATTAATCCTTATATTTAAGTGTCAATTTCCCCAATTATGCTCATTTATTTTACTTATTATATTGATATATACTTTGATTTCTTTACATTTTGTATCCAGGTTACGAATGAGCATATAGGAGCTTAAGAGACGAGAAAATTGAAAAGAACGTGCAAATGATAAACACTTTTAGTATGCTGGAAGAAGCTACGGCGTAACATTTTACTCTCTATTACGTCGTAGCTGGGAATTCAAACTTGAAGACCAAAGTCAACGCAATCAAGAGTTATGGCGTAACCAAATCCTGAGTTACGCCGTAACATAATCAAGTCCTTCAAGCATCCCTCGAATTGATGGCTACGCCGTAACATAAGCACGGAGTTACGGCGTAACAGTGGCTACGTAAGTAATCCAAGATCCAAGAATTAAACTACGACGTAACAACACATGCAAATACGACGTAGAAAAAACCCTAATTGGAAGCTATGGCGTAGCACAATCCTTAGCTACGCCGTAACTATTACTTTTGTATAAAATCTTCTCAGTATTACACTAACAATGGCATAACGCCCTTTCTGAGTTACGCCGTAGCTAAGATGGGCCTATAAATACAACCCTAATTTCTGCATTTCGGATACAACTTTCTCACACACAAAATCAGAGATCGTTGTGAGTTTCTCAAGGCCATTCTACAGCAGCATACAGAGCATTTCCAAGGGAGAAATCATGCCTATATAACCATAAGTTTTAGCATTTCATCATTTCATTTACATTTCGAATTCATGACGTTTGTAAACATTTATTCGAGTGTTGAATTTAATACGATCGGCTAAGCACCTCAGGTGCTAGCCTAGTTATGATTTCTATATTGTTTTGATTATGTTTTCGCACTTTTCTTAATACTTCTACGTGTGTGCATGCTTACTTTATCTTAAGATCCTTTAGTTGTGGTAGTTTAAAAGACCCGGCCATACTTGGTATGCTAGGAGAATTGACCATAGGACCCTGGTGATGAGGCGAAAAATGAACCGTTTTTAGGGGGTCATTTAAGCCCGGAATTGAATTTATTTGATCAAATATTGCCCTAAATTGTTTCTTTTATGATTTTAGGTACTTTGGGAGTGAATTCTGGAAAAGGAAGCATTTTGGACGTTTTTGGAGCATAAAAGTGAAGAAAACGGCAAAGACTTAATTTTCCATGTTGAGAACAGTACCTGACGGCGTCAAGAGGAAAATTGTGACGGCGTCAGGAGTAAAATCAATGACGACCCAGAGAAAACCTGAAGGCGTCAAGAGTTAATGTGGTGACGGCCTGCATAAGGAATACACGTGACGGCGTCAAATCCAGATCTAGGCAGTCCGAGAATTTATTTGGCGGCGAGATGACGGCGTCAGACATTTGTTCTTGACGCCGTCACCTCACAAAATCTATATATACTTTTCTATTTTTCATTCATTAAAGAGAGGACCTTGTGTGGAGAATACTAGGGTCGAACCTAATAAACCCTAGGTCATTTGTAACAGTATTTTCAAGGGTTTTTACCCCTTGAAACCTTTCATGTTCAATTAAGATAAGTCCTCTTTCAATTCATTCAATATGTCTATGTGTTGTTTGAATATATCTTATGCTTGTCTTGATTTCAACATGCTAGGCTAGATCTATCATGTGTTTGCTTAGATGTAATGAAACTTAGATGTTGATTATAGGTTGATTGCTTGTTTATAGTTGTAATGGATGAATAATTTCAATGTTATGCTTAAGAAAACTGGCAGATCTCCATTGTGTAACATGCTTGAACGTCTTAAGAAACATGAACCGATGTGTACTAGGTTTTAATGGTTGTATTTAATGCATGAGCAAATTCTAATGATCCCATGTTAGGAGCTTCTTAGCCGGCTTGACATAGGAGTGAAGTAGGCGCTTATAGGATTGGGGAAGTAAGTACACCACCCCATGAATGGTATTAAGGAATACAATCCGTCATCCACGCAACTGTAACAAGTAATTAACCTGTAAAAGATATATAGGGAGTAGTGAAACCTAAGTAAATACAATTCTCCCATATATTGCTCACACCATTAGTTTAATTTAGTTTATTTTCATTTCTAGTATTTTATTTTGATTGCATCTTAGTAATTGGGTTAGTTGACTAGCAACTAATTCCGCCCAACTCCTTCAAAACCGAGATTTTTAATTGCTTTTATAAAAACCTAAAAATACAAAAAGAATCATCCCTCATCTCTAGACCTAGTCTTTAGGTTTTCTAACCCTAGCGACACTATTCGTAGCTGAACGATCAATCCCCCGGTACTTATCATTATACTATACTACATCGATCAGGTACACTGCCTGGTGGGGGTTGTAAGCTTCTCGAGATCCCTCGAGAGGTAAAGCCTGGTGCAATCCCTACGCATCAAGTTTTTGGCGCCGCAGCCCGGGGAATAGTTATTATCTAGGTTAGAATTTCTTTTTATTAGGTCTACTTGCTATATTCCTTTCTAGTAAGATTTTATTTTTATTTTTAGGTTTTCTTTAGTCTATCTTTTCTTTGTGTCTTTGTTTGTAAAAACCTTTCCATTGACTATTCCGTTAGCCATTATGGAGAACGCGAATCCACCATACTACCATCCACGAAATTCACCCACTCCAAATGACATCTTGATGTTTAAACAACATGAGGATGAACCTATCTATGATGCGTGGGCTCGTTTTAAATATTTACTCCGAAAAGTCCCTCATCATAATTTCGATATGTGGTCCCAAATTGAAATATTTTACCATCGTGTCGACCACTATACCAAAATGGACATTGACCATGCCGCAGATGGGGACCTTTGGGGATTAAGTGTTAATGAAGCATGGGAAACCATAGAGAATTGTGCCATACTTTCCAAAAAATGGATAACCCAACAAACATTGTTACGAATCAATTGATAGCAAGTTTAAGGGAACAAGCAAGAAGATTGTTTGGGGATAAGCGTATAGATGAGATAACTGGGTGCACGAAGTGGTTTGATTTCACCACAATACAAGCTGAACACATTGGTAATCTTGATAAGATGGAGGATAGAGTTGAAAATCTAAGCCCACCAAGTACCCCAGAAGTCCTACCATCATTTGAGGCATACACACCGCCCGTGACTTATTCGGATGAAGTAGATGAGACTTTAGGAATCCCAATTGAGGTAGAACCTTTGAACCAAACACAACTAGAGGATATAGGTTTGAATACTTATAATGATAACCTTACTCTTAGTTATAGGGAAGTTCCTAGTTTTGATGAACCGGAGCCTCAACCAAAACCGTTACCTAATCTTCCATCCTTGGATGAAAATTTAGGAATTGAAATAGGTTCCGATCCACCCATCAAACTATATAGTACAGGTAGTCTTTGGATAAAGGCAGTGGACTCTAAGCCTTGTAGAGAGGAAGCCAATATAGGAGTGGAAAATGACCTTACATGCTTACAACACCCATTTATGATTGATCACAAGAAACATTATGGGTTTAAACCGGGTTTATTAGGTCAAGATAGATCCCCAACTAGTAGTCTCTTGAAGTTGATAGAAAATGATCCCTTTCTAGGAGAAAATCTTAATCCACCCATTAACCCGATTGAATTTGGTAAGGTTATGATGATAGGAGCACACCCCTTTGAGCATATAATTCAGCTACCACTCTTTCCTCACGTGGCATATTTCCACGCTAAGGGTGTGTATCGCTATTTCCACCCGCACTTAATCCTAAGTGTAGGGAAAACCTCCCCTATTTCCGTTAAATAAGGGTAGAGTCAGGCTCGTGACTCAAACAAAAACAAGCGCTTCTTGGGAGGCAACACATGTTTTGTGTGATTTTTATTTTGTTTGATTGTTATTTGCTTCCGTATGCATGCTTTATTTTTATTGTTGGTAGATCATGTTTCAAACTAAAAAAGTGAAAATACTTTATTTTGTTGTTTGGCTTAGTCTTAACTTCATCCAAAGGTGTTTCATAAAAGATAAGTGTAAGGGGAAACCCCAAATATGTTTTTAAGAAACAAACTCGATCATGATTCTCCACAATATTAAGTGAACATGTATATTCGTATTTGTTAGAGTCAAATGCTTGTATCGAGTCATAATGATGTTTTGCAGGATTTTCCAGGAAGTAGGACATAAGTTTTTCCAGAAATTTTCCGGAAACTTAACATAAAGATTTCTGCAGGTTACTTCTGACGGCGTCAGGAATTAATTCCTGACGGCATCATGTGTAAAATTCTGGAAATTTTGCGAGTTTTGTTTTTCTAACAGAGTCTTAAAGTTTTTGTTGATTATTTAGTTTTATAAACTCCAGGAAATCTGCAAACATTCATTCCACAAGCATTATATCTTTAATTATTTTGTTTTTATTCCTAAGTCTGGAATTACATCTAGTTGTGAGTTTCCTTTGTTCGGTTTGATGCTTTGGGTTTTTGTGTTTGTTTTCTCAGGTTTAACAGGTTATATTGGACAAGAAGATGATTTATATTTCTGGAAGGGAAGCTTTGATTGTTCATTTTCTTGGAGGAAGATCTAACCTTGTTACCACACTATCCACACCGAATGAATCAGAGGAGTATTTGATTTCATTCTTTTACCTATTTCACTTTTACATTCTTTAATTGAACATTGGGGACAATGTTCATCCTAAGTGTAAGGGGAGGGTAAATGATGATACCTTACAGATACACTTTCGCTTGAGTTTGTTTGTTTGATGGTAGGTGTGTAATAAAACTATGAGAAATACTTGTTAGTGTAATTTTAGCGCCAAATTTAAAATTTTTTACAACATTTAGGACTGAAACTTTAGCCATAGCAAGCGTCTCATGGATAGGAGATTGTATGACTAGCACAAAACCGTACTATTCAAAAAAATTATCCACCCAAATATGTGAGGTTCGCCTTTAGATTTGATAGGAAAAGCATTTACTATTAGTGCTTATGAGTGTACCGGTAGCATTTAGATTCTAGAACTTGCGTTAGTGATGCATCCCGAGACCGCTGGTGAGACTACATTCGTGTAGTAGGATTTACTACATGATAAGAGGCATTAGGATCACCCTTGTGTTAAACCTGTATCATAATTACTTGACCATTTAAGTCATATTACTTGGCTAGTTAAGTCAATTAATTTTTCCCACACCATTAGCGTTGTACTCATTTTTAGTACACGAAACCCCTAGTACACCCCTCCGAGCCTATCTTTTCGTTTCTAACTTTAAGCATCTTACTTAAAGGAAGAATTTGTTACACCCCACTTAAATGTACACCCAAATCGCCTTAGCCTTCCGTGTACGCACTCATCTTTAGTGCATTATTGTTATTTGTTAAACCCTAAGTTAATTATCTAATTGATTACATGGTTGCTAAGTCGAGTCATATCTTGTACATATTTTTTTGGGACGACTGGGACTCATGGGTAAAGTACTTATTTTATGGAGTAATGGGGAAGAACATCATATATTACCCCCATATGTACGTTAATCTTAAAAGTACTCCAAGTATTTTGATTATCTTGATTCGAGTCATTAGATTAGTTTATTGTAAAGTATGTAAAAATTCAAGTGTAAGGGGAATTTTCATTCCCTATGATGTATTATTTTGGATGGTAGGATAAGAGTGTATGCACACAAAAAAAAAAAAAAAAAAAAAAAAAAAAAAAAAAAAATGAAAAAATTAAGAAAAAGAAAAAAAAATAGAAAAAGAAAAGAGAAAAACATACGGACTACCATCCCGTTTCCATTCTATGTTTATTTTATGTTTTTGTTATTTTTCATTTATTAGCTTAAGTCGAGTCTAGTCTTGGCTTAGCAACGCCATATTGTACATGTAATTAACCAAGATTGTTAACTCGCCACCAGTAAAGACTGTCTATATCCAACAAAACCGTGTATTCCATATCCCTACACCTAACGTTACAACCCTTTAAAAGACCTCTTTGATAGTTTATCCTAGGTGCTTACGCCATGTGGTGGAGGTTTGATCTTTTCCCAAGCCTATGGTAATCTATTTTGCTGTGACAGGTAGTGAGAGATGTTTTCCATTTCCATATTGTGATATATACTTTATTACACCCGAGATATGTGAATATCTAAACACTATTTGTGAGGTGCTAGTATATGACCTCCGTGCTTGTCTTTGGTCTTTAGTGGAATGATTATTTGTTGTAATTACTTTTATATTAGTGTTAAATGACCCCTAACTTGTATTTTGATTAGAATAAAAGCGCATTTACTTGAGGACAAGCAAATCTCAAGTGTAATGGTATATGATGAGGCGAAAAATGAACCGTTTTTAGGGGGTCATTTAAGCCCGGAATTGAATTTATTTGATCAAATATTGCCCTAAATCGTTCCTTTTGTAATTTTAGGTACTTTGGGAGTGAATTCTGAAAAAGGAAGCATTTTGGACGTTTTTGGAGCATAAAAGTGAAGAAAACAGCAAAGACTTAATTTTCCATGCTGAGAACAGTACCTGACGGCGTCAAGAGGAAAATTGTGACGGCGTCAGGAGTAAAATCCATGACGACCCAGAGAAAACCTGAAGGCGTCAAGAGAAGGGCGTCAAGAGTTAATATGGTGACGGCCTGCATAAGGAATACACGTGACGGCGTCAAATCCAGATCTAGGCAGTCCGAGAATTTATTTGGCGGCGAGATGACGGCGTCAGACATTTGTTCTTGACGCCGTCACCTCACAAAATCTATATATACTTTTCTATTTTTCATTCATTAAAGAGAGAAACTTGTGTGGAGAATACTAGGGTCGAACCTAATAAACCCTAGGTCATTTGTAACAGTATTTTCAAGGGTTTTTACCCCTTGAAACCTTTCATGTTCAATTAAGATAAGTCCTCTTTCAATTCATTCAATATTTCTATGTGTTGTTTGAATATATCTTATGCTTGTCTTGATTTCAACATGCTAGGCTAGATCTATCATGTGTTTGCTTAGATGTAATGAAACCTAGATGTTGATTATAGGTTGATTGCTTGTTTATAGTTGTAATGGATGAATAATTTCAATGTTATGCTTAAGAAAACTGGCAGATCTCCATTGTGTAACATGCTTGAAGGTCTTAAGAAACATGAACCGATGTGTACTAGGTTTTAATGGTTGTATTTAATGCATGAGCAAATTCTAATGATCCCATGTTAGGAGCTTCTTAGCCGGCTCGACATAGGAGTGAAGTAGGCGCTTATAGGATTGGGGAAGTAAGTACGCCACCCCATGAATGGTATTAAGGAATACAATCCGTCATCCGCGCAACTGTAACAAGTAATTAACCTGTAAAAGATATCTAGGGAGTAGTGAAACCTAAGTAAACACAATTCTCCCATATATTGCTCACACCATTAGTTTAATTTAGTTTATTTTCATTTCTAGTATTTTATTTTGATTGCATCTTAGTAATTGGGTTAGTTGACTAGCAACTAATTCCGCCCAACTCCTTCAAAACCGAGATTTTTACTTGCTTTTATAAAAACCTAAAAATACAAAAAGAATCATCCCTCATCTCTAGACCTAGTCTTTAGGTTTTCTAACCCTAGCGACACTATTCCTAGCTGAACGATCAATCCCCCGGTACTTGTCATTATACTATACTACATCGATCAGGTACACTGCCTGGTGGGGGTTGTAAGCTTCTCGAGATCCCTCGAGAGGTAAAGCCTGGTGCAATCCCTACGCATCACCTGGCGTAGTTGAGTTGCAAGGATATGGTTGGGATGACAACTAACCACGGACCTTATGTGCGAATTGACCATAGGATCACTTTTCGGGTTGGATAAACTTAACTAGTTAAAGTATGGTCTATGATCGTAACAATGGACCATACAAGATAAGTCTAGCATGTAGTGGCACTTAATCACTCAAACCCGTCTACCGTACATCGGCTTACTAGCATGGGGTAGTGCATGTGGTTCCGGGCAGGATTTGGGGGAGATAGGTTAGGGAACTTGACCATATGAACCTAGTGACATATGTCCGCTCCACCTGAAGCATGAGATTAGCTTAATAGGAAACGTAATCATAAACAATGTAGGATGAGTAATTAGGCTAGCAGATTTCTCTCTTATTGCTCACAACCTCATTTTATTTATGTGTTTTATTTACTTTCAGTTTTCTTTCGCCTAATTAATCATTTCAATCTTTAAATCTGTTAAAAACAGTGACACCTAGACTTAGATATAATCCAAACCACATAGCTCTTGGGACGACCTCGGTTTTACCAAATACTAGTCTACAAGCGACCGGATTCTCTGTCCGTTAGTGCATATAGGTAGACCTTAGGTAATCGAGACAATATAAATATTAAGACCATGTCAGTAAAACCTGCATCAAGTTTTTGGCGCCGCTGCCGGGGAGCTATAATAGGATTTTTATTTAAGTCTTTAAGTTTTTGTTTATTTTAAGTTTTAGGCAATATGGAAGTAATCGATATTGACACATTGACTCTTGAAAAATACCTTGCTATGACTAGGGATGAGCAAGGACCGGGCGGCCTAGTTAGGCCAATGATTGGAACGGATGTTCAGTTTGAGATCAAGCCGCAGTTTATGAGAGAGTTTAGAGAGAAACCCTTTGCTGGGAACAAGACCGAAGACGCTTATGAGCACGTGGAAAATGTGCTTTATATCACAGCCTCTTCAATACTCCAGGAGTTTCTCACGATGTAATCATGCTCCGAGTGTTCCCTATGACACTCACGGGAGCTGCGAGAAGATGGATTGATAGGTTACCATCTGGAACCATCAACACTTGGAATCTCCTAAAGAAAGCCTTCATTCAACGCTTTTGCCCTCCTTCTAAGACGGCAAAACAATTAGAGGAGATTCATAATTTCAGACAAGAGGGTGATGAAACATTGTACCAGGCATGGGATAGGCACAATGACCTCTTATACAAGTGCCCTACATAAGATTTAAACAACCAACAGAAGGTAAACATATTTTACAAAGGCATTAATATTGCAACAAGGCAAATGATCGATTCCCAAGGACCAATCCCGGGAATGACACCTATTCAAGCCCTTGATATAATTCAAGATATGGCTGACTACTCACAGAAGTGGCACGATGGAGGAAGCACCAGAAGTACAAGTGGAAGTTTGGAAGGTATGAACACCCTAACAACCAAACTTGAGAATCTTGGCAGGGAAATGAAGAAGCTCAAGGATAGTGTTCATGCCATCCAAATTGGATGCGACATTTGTGAAGGAGCTTACCTTGTAAGGGATTGCCCGTTAAATATTGAAGTCAAGAAGGTGGAAAAAGTGAAGTATGGTGAAGGAAGACCCTACCAAGAGTACAACATGAATGGATATCATGCAGGACCACTTAATCTAGACTCATTCAAGGAAAAGAGATCAGCTATTGAGGAATCAATCTACAAATACCTGGAGGAATCCTCCGCTAAACATAAGAAGAGAGAGGAATGGCTTAAAATTTTTTATGAAAGATCTAAGAACGGGTTTAAAACTCCTGATGATTCTCTTCACAATCTAGACGATAAGAATGGTCCTCTGAAAGATGATGTCCAGAAACGAAATGCTGAAGATGGATCTTGCAAGGCTATTTTCACCCAAGACGGACAACCACTCTATACCCCTTTCAGGTATTCGGATGAAGAAATTAAATACTTTTCTAACCCTTATGAGCAGGATAGCGATGAGGACGAGGACGGCTTTGATGTGGTAAACCTCCTTCCTAATTTTGAGCCACCAGGGAATCAATTAAGTTCGGTGGAACCTACCCCAGCAAGGGAGGAAATTAAATTGAACGAGCTTTGTTCGGCAGTTGTCCAAAACCATTTACCCCCAAAAGAAAAAGACTCGGGGAGTTTTCTTCTCCTTTGCTCTATCAATAATCTTGATGTTAAAATGCCTTAGCAGATCTAGGGGCCAGTATCAATATAATGCCCTTTTCTATGTGCAAAAGACTTAATCTAGGGCCTATAAAACCTATATCCATGACCATTGAAATGGCTGACAGTACTGTTAACATCCTTAAGGGAATTCTAGAAAATATCTTAATAAAAATTCACAAATTCACATTTTTGGTGGATTTTGTCAATCTTTATATGGAAGAAGACTTAGAAATCCCTTTAATTCTAGGGAGACCCCTTCTCGCTACTGCACGAGCAGTCATTGATGTTTTTAGCAAACACATTTCTTTAAAGATTGAGGATCGTGAACTTATCTTTAAAGTGGATGATAGTGGGAAATGCTACCCTATTGAAACCGTTTGTGTTATTACGAAAGGATAACTATAATCTAAATAAGGGTAAAGTTAATGACATTTCTTGTGACACTCACTGATGAGTCTCGTATTATACATATTTATACCCCCGATATTATGTGAAATATATGGTAAATAGCCTTATTATTAGAACTTTTGGTACTTAATATATGAATGAATGTGTAGGATTGAAGATTGGTGAAATGATGCGAGAAGCACAAGAAAAGGATAACTTTGTGAACATATAAGGAAAAGATATAGTTTGGACTAAAGCACACCGGTCATAAGTAAAAAGATACCCGCTTACGGGTATCTTTGGTCAACTATGTAACTACGAGTCAAACATGAAGTACGCCAGTTATGTATTACATAAGCGCCGGCTACGCGAAGAGAAGGTCGCCGGTTTTATATCGGATGTGCAGCGTACTTCCCATGGCAGTTATGTTTTCTACATTAATGAGCTACTTCAATGATGAGGCCGATCACTTGCCTATCATAACTCACCAGGGTTGTGCTAGGGCAACATTTTACACTATAAATAGGACTGAAAATCGGAGGTTTAGACACACCACAACAATGAAACATATCTTGATCTTTTAGAAGCAGTTTAGTAGTGGTTTGCACCAAAACCACTAGCTAAGGAGTTGGAGTCAGTACTACACTTGGAGAAACACCTTGTAGCACAAGAACCTTTGGTAAAAACTCGTTGTTATGATGAAATTGCCTGTTTACATGTTTTACTTTATTATAAGTATGGAGTAGTAACTTTATGTTTATTTGAGGCACTTCTGCCATGATTATTATAAGAGTTGTATCATGAATATTGAATCTATGATATATGCATTTGATATGTCATTGTTTAGTCTCTTATCATTTGTCTTGATTGATCATTGTGATTGCTTAAAGGTCGAAAGATTCAATCATGGTGGTTATATTATGAATTGTCTGTCTATAACAAATCATTGCTATGCTTGTGAGTGTTGCTTAGTAAAACAAATGATGACCTTGACTATGACACGTTTAAGGGCTAGTCTCATGTCTAACGGCTTGACTAGAAGAAATGCATATTTGATACTTCATACTTGGACCACACTTTATGCATTCTGTGTATATAGAATCAAAGGCCAAAAGGAGATTCTTTTACATAGGATAGATATACTAGTTTACATGATTAACCATCATGCTTTACTTCTATGCTTTGTCCATGTAACTTCTGTGATATTACTTCTTATGATTCTCATGAGCTTAGCCTTGAATAAACATACTTTTGAATCAATTGGGAAAAACAATACAAAAATCTTAAATCTAACAAACACAGTTTTAGTGATAAGTGACAATCATTGGAATCTAATTTTGTGAATCATAGCTAATATAAGGAATCATTACCTCTCTTGGGACGAACTGGTCTTACCCAAACCTTTACTATAAACGGGGGTTATACTTTTACCCATGTGTTTTGTGTATTAAGGAATCGGTAGAACTTGTTATTATAAATTTAAAGCTTTCGAAACACATCACCCACTTTAACCTTGTCCATTGAAGATTTATAGGATAAGGGAAATGAATGTGACAAACATGATGAATCACACTATAATACTGACAAAGAACTACCTGGTAATTGCAAGTCAGTAGTTGAGGGATTACCTAATGCTAGGTGTGAATTGGTTGATGGAAACAATGAGCTTAAGGTGATCCTCAGTACTTCGTTGACTGATGATGAAACCAAAAAGGTAATGGGAATCATTACGCAACATCACAAGAAAACCAATGACCTTACGAAAATAATCAAGAAAAAATGTCATTGGTGTGTTGCTATTCCAGCTGATAATGGAGAATGGCATGATTTATGGGCATCATGTAACCCAGATCTTGAAGCATATGATGGGGGTGGCAATGTAAGAAAACGAGGTAAATGGCAGTTATTGACATGAAAGAGGAAAACTGGAATGGAACGGTACTATACCGTTCAACGATTAGGTCGCATTGCTTATGGGAAGGTTGATGATGAAACAATAATGAATATTTGGAACAACATCAATAACACCATCGTTAGTGAAAACCCAACCACAAGTAGTGATGCTGAGTCCCAGGAGGTAATATTTAGTGATAACATTGGACATGAAATGACAATCTCGTTAAGGAATCCGCAAAAATGACAATGAAACTTACTCATTGGTGTGAAAGGATCAAAGGTAAAGGAGACGAGTTATGGGCCTCTAGTGGCCCATATGACGATGATTCTAATGGCGGTAGTAGCATGACTAGAGTCGGGAACGATGACTTCCTATTGATTGAAATGAATGATGACCAATGAAGTGAATTACCATGGCTTGATGAATTAGGATTTGGCGATTAGATTAGGATCAAGTATGGTAAATTGGACATACCACTAAAGAAAAAATCTGGATGGGATACATGAATAAAAAGGACCTAAACATGAATAGAAACCCTAATCGGGATGGATCTACCAATGGGCACACGTCTGAATGGAGTAATGAGGAAGACCATGATAAAGGTGTACTTATAGGAAATAAGCTACAACCTAATGAAGGTGATACTGATTCGGAAGAAATCAATGATTACTTAGAACTACAAGGTCAGGATGGGTTCACAGATCCGGAAGATGAAGCTTATGAAAAACAAAGATGTAAACTATTAGGAATACCTTATGAAACCCCCACCTATTAGGGCTGAAAGATTTGAAATTATTAGATACATTTTGGGTTCTGATGAAAAATTCACTAAGATACGTAAGATTGAACATAGGGAAGTTGCACGGACTGCTACAAATGTTTCCTGGGTTCGGCATAATTTGAGGAAATAGTCGGATGAGTTTGATCAAATTCATCACCCACCTACGTGATGACCCGTGGGAATGAGTAGAACTTAAAGACTCGATAATAAACAAAGGTGCTCTTGCGGGAAACAACCCGTATTATCCTTTTCCTTTCTTTATTCTTGTTTTTATTGGTTTGGTATTTTTGTTTTATGTTTTGCAGGAATTGGAGCATGGAGGATTAAGAAGACCTCATTATGGCTGGAATTGAGGCTCTCGGACTGCTCATTACGGCGTAGCTGGTGTATGGTGTTACACTGTAACATCCTCCTTTTATCTATATTGCTCTAGGTTTTTTATTAACTACGTCGTAACTTTGAAATAAGGTTACGCCGTTCATGACATCAATTTTTCAAAACGTTAAAACTGTAATACCTGAAATTCTAAAATATGAGAAATTACCAAAATGCCCTTGAGTTTAAAATTTTATAATAATAATTATAATTAATATCAAATAAGCCCTAAAAATTATGGAATTGGCAACATATGATCAAAATAAATTATGAAAGATAAAATATGTCACATTTGTAAAAGTGGAAACAATAAAATTCTGTATAAAATGTTTATAAATCGAATTATATATTCAATATATATATATATATATATATATATATATATATATATATATATATATATATATATATATATATATATATATATATATATTATTTTAAAAGGAAATAAATCCCTAATACAATAGGAAACATATATATTATCAAAATTTGGACTTATCATAGTATATCCCAGCCCAAGATAAGTATTATACACCATATATATACAAGGTACACATTTTATATTTATGAAAATCCCTTAGTCGACTTTTATCCCTAAAATGATTCCCTAAAAACCCTCGCAAGTCGACTCCAAGTTTCTGAGACTTCAAGGTATTTTTCCTGGTCGAGTTTTAATCCATAGAAGTTGGTAAAATTTTTGGTTGAGGCTGTGATAGCTTGGTTCAATCGTTTGTGAATTTTTGGTTCAATTTAGTCTAGCCGAGAAGGAGAAAATTCAACCTGCTCAATCCATATGTTATAAAATCTTAATGGTATTTTTCTATCACTCTATATATCATATATGATCTGTAGAAAATATTATAATCGAATCATGCAAGTTAAATTAATCATACGAATTTGTATAAATTAACAACCCTAAAATCAAACTATTAATAAGAAAGTTGTTATGCGATTTTTGTGAGTCATGTTTATATTTTATTTTGGTCTCCTATATATCATGAAACATCATAAAAATAAGCTACAAAATTTTCAAGACCTAAAAACTCAGTTTGGAATTTGTTTGTAATCGCCTTAAATAAGGAAATGGGGAATAAAAGGAAAAGAAATAAAGAGAGGGTTAGGTTTTGATGTTAAACCTGGTGTATTAATGATGTTTAATGATGTAATTAATGCTAGTAATGATTGGGTAATTTAGGGTTAGGTTTTGGTGGTTTTTAGTTAAAACCGATTTGTATTTAAAAATATAAGGGGGTGTTTTGGAATTTCTGAAACTTGTGGGATATTTTTATAATCTGTATTAGATCAGTGGTGAGTTGAGGAAAATATAATATGAGGGTGTCATGTGTTAAATTTGCAATTAAAAGGTTTAAAAGGTTAATTATGTAATTATATATAAAATTAAGTAATCTAAATTAAATTAAATAAAATAGAGGGTTAGTTTTGTATAAACTAAAGATCAGAAGGTTAATAAGTTTAAAAGTTATATGAGGGGCTAAAGGTGTAATTTTGATAATTTAATGGATTTATTTGTAATTTATATAATTAAAAGGATATAAATAGTATTTATTATAATTTAGGGATTAAACTTGTAAATTATGAAAGTTAAGGGCTGTTTTGATATATAGATTATATGGAAGGGTAATATGTGTAATTTCTGATAATTAAAGGATTATAGGTGCTAATATGGATTCTTATGGATAAAATTATAATTTGAATATTAATAAGGATTAAATTGTAATAAATATAAATAAAGGGTTAAAAGTGTAACATTTGTAACTTGAGGGTTTAAATAGTGAATATGATTAACTTATGGACTATTTGTATAAAATTATGGAAAGGGTGATATTTACACTTTAGACCTTGAACTTGGGCATATTTGCATATAAAACCCTAATTTATGGGAAGTTATCATATTAAACCTTAATCTTATAAGATTAACATTTTAAGTTCATAAATAATTCTAAATGATGAATATAACCTTGAATGATGAATATGGAAAGATACTTAAATGATTAAGATACTTAAAGTGGAAACTTACAAAATAAGGAAAGTCAATTAAAAAGGAGTAATCTGATTTGAGATAAAGTTGTTAACGATAAAGTGAACCCTAATTCGGGTATTTAAAAGAAGAAGTGAACTCTTCCTGTAGTGATTCTTTCTTTTTGGACTCATTGCTGTGCTAAGGTACGGATATTCTGACCTTACTCTTAAGGTTTCTTTTGTGATATGAACCTCTGATGTGAACCTTTGATATGAACTTTCTGATTTGAACTTTTGCTATGATAAACCTTTCTGTTTGAACCTTCTGATATGACAACTATGATTTGAACCTTTTGTTTATGAACCTTATGATTACCTGAGCTTCACTAGGCATGGGGGTTCCATGTCCATGTCATAGATGCACCTATGGCATGACTCTAGGGCAGTAGAGTGATGTTCTGCCACGTCCCTTCCGTTATATATGAATGTGCACTAATTTTCAGGGGCGTATGGATGCATCCTAGATCTGTTTTCTGTTATGATATGATATGATTCTGTTTAGTGACTGGTTTTATGTGCAATGTACTCCTTTCACTTCCGGTGCAATGGAGCTAGCTACTCCTTGTACAACTTATGTGATTATGATGTGATTATGATATGTTTTGTTCTGAGCTTATGGTATGATTATGGTTATGACTCTGTTCGTACAGGTGACTGTATGAATTCCTTACCTAACCTATACATTTTATTTCCGTATTATCCGTGATAATCAAATATGTTTTTCCATAAAATATATCATTTGTACTTCAACATTTTATTTCAGTTTATTATTGTTATATCCGTTCACTGGGCTTTTTAAGCTCAGCCGCATTTTCTTTCACCGCGGCAGGTATTCAAGATAGCTTTTGGGATAGCTTTCTGGGCTTGAGTGTAGAACTGAGTGAAGATTTTTACCATAGTAATTTGGAGTAAGTTATTTATTTAAGACTTCCGCTTTTGATCTGTTCTGATGTAACACTATATTATTTGTGACACTTTTACCCTTGTCTGGTCGGGGTGTTACAATTTATGGTATCAGAGCCAGGTTTGATCGGCGGATTCATAACCCGTGGAGCTTAGGCTATGACCTGTGAGTATTAGGCTTTGCACCATATGAATTATGAAACAACCTTTGAGGATTTGATTTAGGACTTCCCTATATGAAACATGAGTTATGACTGGTGAGGATTGGGTAGACTAGGACATTGGTTTAAGTAGCATCGTTTCCGTATTACTCTGATTCGTGTTTCTGTCTTTAGTTAAACTGATAAGATCATTCTTTCCGAGGTTAGAAAGTTAAGCATGATCTAAAGTTCTGTAATCTAATAAGTTTAGAAATACCTTGAGAACTACACAATTTAAGTTTTGCTTTCTGATTTTGATTTCCATCTCTGACTTGTTGACAATTAGTTTGATGTTTCCTGACCATTCGGAAGATTATTACAACCCTAAATGTTTGACATATTCTGAGAAATTTTCTACTCATGATGGGTATATTAAGTTTTCTTTTGACACTATTTGATGTTCCATAAACCTTTTCTATTCCTATGGGAGATCTGGAGGTTTTAAGTCATGATTATAGGTTGATTTTCCTAGGTTCTTTCCGCTAATAATGATTAAGAAATCACATGATAATAAGGAAGATTGACAATGGTGTGATTGAATCTTTGGACTATTAAGTTTTTCTTTGGAAGTTTAGTATTATGACAATTCTGTGTATGTTCGCTAAGTTTACGGTTATGAGCATTTTGGTGAATTTGGAAGTATTGTGCTCTATTAAGATAGATATGTTAGATTTAGGTTATTTTCTGATACGTTTCATTTTCCGTTTCAACCTCATTGATGATAATTGATTCTGCTAAATCTTAGGAAGAAGAGGAGAATTGTTAGATTGCCATTAGGTTGTTTTATTCACGACTTGAGATAAAGTATGGTCGCCATGAAGGTATATTTATATAATGCAAATATTATGACGCCTGGCCAACGTGATAATATTTCCATCATATGACGTACCCTCATTGTGAGCATAGGATATTTCGGGAAGTGTTTGGGAAGCATCAGATTTCTGTCAGTTAGATTATTCACGATTAGTGAGACTTTTCGGATTCAGTCGACCTATATGTAGGTTCTGCCTTCAACGTTAGATATCTGGATATGTTCAAATTTTCATCGTATGTTTGTTGATCGTTGATCATTCGTTAAGAATTTCATAACTCATTATAGAGTCTTCTATCATTTGAAGTTCTGTATTCAATTTCTTTTCTGCTAGTACTTGTGAGAAGTACTTTAGTTATCTGCTACAAGTATGTAATCGTTAAATCAATTTCTGAACTATTCTGAATAAGATATGAAGTTATGAAAGTCCAATAAGAAAGATACGTCTATTTGTTTGAAATATGTGGAAAGATTTCCTGAATTGTGATTATTTCAGTAACCGGGAAAGTTCTGTGTCTGTGATGCGTGGGAATTGCACCAGGCTTTACCTCTCGAGGGATCTCGAGAAGCTTACAACCCCCACCAGGCAGTGTACCTGATCGATGTAGTATAGTATAATGACAAGTACCGGGGGATTGATCGTTCAGCTAGGAATAGTGTCGCTAGGATTAGAAAACCTAAAGACTAGGTCTAGAGATGAGGGATGATTCTTTTTGTATTTTTTTATATTTTATGAAAGCAAGTAAAAATCTCGGTTTTGAAGGAGTTGGGCGGAATTAGTTGCTAGTCAACTAACCCAATACTAAAGATGCAATCAAAATAAAATACTAAAAATGAAAATAAACTAAATTATACTAGAGTTGTGAGCAATATATGGGAGAATTGTGTTTACTTAGGTTTCACTACTCCCTAGATATCTTTTACATGTTAATTACTTGTTACAGTTGCGTGGATGACGGATTGTATTCCTTAATACCATTCACGGGGTGGCGTACTTACTTCCCCAATCCTATGAGCGCCTACTTCACTCCTATGTCGAGCCGGCTAAGAAGCTCCTAACATGGAATCACTAGAATTTGCTCATGCATTAAATACAACCAATAAAACCTAGTACACATCGGTTCATATTTCCTAAGACGTTCAAGCATGTTACACAATGGAGATATGCCAGTTTTCTTAAGCCTAACATTGAAATCATTCATCCATTACAACCATAAACAAGTAATCAACATATAATTAACATCTAGGTTTCATTACATCTAAGCAAACACAAGATAGATCTAGCCTAGCATGTTGAAATCAAGACAAGCATAAGATATATTTAAACAACACATAGACATATTGATTGAATTGAAAGAAGACTTATCTCAATTGAACATGAAAGGATTCAAGGGGTGAAAACCCTTGAAAACACTGTAAAATACGACCTAGGGTTTACAAAGTTCGGCCCTAGTATTCTCCACACAAGTTCCTCTTTTAATGAATGAAAAATAGAAAACTATATATAGATTTTGATAGGTGACGGTGTCAAGAACAAAAGTCTAACGCCGTCATCTCGCCGCCAAATAGTTTCTCGGACTGCCTAGATCTGGGTCTGACGCCGTCATGTATACTCCTTATGCAGGCCGTCACCAAAAATAGTCTTGACGCCCTTGTTGTGACGCCTTCAGGTTTTCACTGGGTCGCCATGGATTTTACTCTTGACGCCGTCAGGATCTTCTTCTTGACGCCGTCAGGTACTGTTCTCAGCATGGAAAATTAAGTCTTTGTCGTTTTCTTCACTTTTATGCTCCAAAAACGTCCGAATTGCTTCCTTTTCCAGAATTCACTCCCAAAGTACCTAAAATCACAAAAGGAATGATTTAGGGCAATATTTGATCAAATAAATTCAATTCCGGGCTTAAATGACCCCTTAAAAGTGGTTCATTTTTCGCCTCATCATATACCCTTACACTTGAGATTTGCGTGTCCTCAAGCAAATGCGCTTTTTTTCTAATCAAAATACAAGTTAGGGGTCATTTAACACTAATATAAAAGTAATTACAACAAATAATCGTTCCACTAAAGACCAAAGACAAGCACGGAGGTCATATACTAGCACCTCACAAATAGTGTTTAGATACTCACATCTCTCGGGTGTAATAAAGTAATATCACAATATGTAAACCGAAAATATCTCTCACTACCTGTCATAGCAAAATAGATTACCATAGGCTTGGGAAAGGATCAAACCTCCACCACATGGCGTAAGCACCTAGGATAAACTATCAAAGAGGTCTTTTTAAAGGGTTGTAACGTTAGGTGTAGGGATATGGAATACACGGTTTTGTTGGATATAGGCAGTCTTTACTGGTGGTGAGTTAACAATCTTGGTTAATTACATGTACAATGTGGCATTGCTAAGCCAAGACTAGACTCGACTTAAGCTAATAAATGAAAAATAACAAAAACATAAAATGAACATAGAATGAAAAGGGATGGTAGTCCGTATGTTTTTCTTTTCTTTTTTCTTTTTCTATTTTTTTTCTTTTTCTTGATTTTTTGATTTTTTTTTTCATACACTCTTACCGTACCATCCAAAATAATACATCGTAGGGAATGTAAATTCCCCTTACACTTGAATTTTTACATACTTTACAATAAATTAATATAATGACTCGAATTAAGATAATCATAACACTTGGAGTACTTTTAAGATTAACGTACATATGGGGGTAATAATATGATGTTCTTCCGCATTACTCCATAAAATAAGTACTTTACCATGAGTCCCAATCGTCCCAAAACAATATGTACAAGGATATGACTCGACAAGCAACCATGTAATCAATTAGATAATTAACTTAGGGTTTAACAAATAACAATAATGCACTAAAGATGAGTGCATACACGGAAGGCTAAGGCGATTTGGGTGTACATTTAAGTGGGGTGTAACAAATTCTTCCTTTAAGTAAAATGCTTAAAGTTAGAAACGAAAAGATATGCTCGGAGGGGTGAACTAGGGGTTTCATGTACTAAAAATGAGTACAACGCTAATGGTGTGGGAAAAATTAGTTGACTTAACTAGCCAAGTAATATGACTTTAATGGTCAAGTAATTATGATACGGGTTTAACACAAGGGTGATCCTAATGCCTCTTATCATGTAGTAAATCCTACTACACGAATGTAGTCTCACTAGCGGTCTCGGGATGCATCACTAACGCAAGTTCTAGAATCTAAATGCTACCGGTACACTCATAAGCACTAATAATAAATGCTTTTCCTATCAAATCTAAAGGCGAACCTCACATATTTGGGTGGAAAATTTTTCTGAATGATACGGTTTTGTGCTAGTCATACAATCTCCTATCCATGAGACGCTTGCTATGGCTAAAGTTTCACTCCTAAATGTTGTAAAAAAAAATTAAATTTGGCGCTAAAATTACACTAACAAGTATTTCTCATAGTTTTATTACACATCTACTATCAAACAAACAAACTCAAGCGAAAGTGTATCTGTAAGGTATCATCATTTTACCCTCCCCTTACACTTAGGATGAACATTGTCCCCAATGTTCAACTAAAGAATGTAAAAGTGAAATAAGTAAAAAGAATGAAATCAAATACTCCCCTGATTCGCTCGGTATGGATAATAAGGTGGCCAGGTTAGACCTTCCTCCAAGAAAATGAACAATCAAAGCTTCCCTTCCAGAAAAATAAATCATCTTCTTGTCATACATAACCTGTAAACCTGAGAAAACAGACAAGGCAACCTCGCATAAAATCGGCGGCAATCTACATATGCTAATAAATCCTAGAAAACAAAATAAGATATAATGCTTGTGGAATGATGTTTGCAGATTTCCTGGAGATTATAAAACTAATAATTCAACAAAAACTTTAAGACTCCATTAGAGAAACAAAACTGGTAAAATTTCCAGATTTTTACACGTGACGCCGTCAAGAGTAAACTCGTGACGCCGTCAGAAGTGACCTGCATAAATTCTTATGTTAAGTTTTCGGAAAATTTCTGGAAAAACTTGGTCCTACTTCCTGGAAAATCCTACAAAACTTCATTATGACTCGATACAAGCATTTGACTCTAACAAATACTAATACACATGTTCACTTAATGTTGTGGAGAATCATGATCGGTCTTGTTTCTTAAAAACATATTTGGGGTTTCCCCTTACACTTATCTTTTGTAAAAATACCTTTAGATGAAGTTAAGACTAGGCCAAAAAACAAAGTAAAGTATTTTCACTTTTTAGTTTTTGAAACATGATCTACCAACAATAAAAATAAAGCATGCACACGGAAGCAAATAATCAAACAAACAAAATAAAAATCACACAAATCATGGGTTGCCTCCCAAGAAGTGCTTTTCTTTATTTACGAGTCTTGTAGCTAGACTCAAGGTCATGGGTTACTACGTGACCTCATCGTTGGTTCCGCTCTCAAGGTTATCTCCTATATCGGTATCGCTTTCATAGTGCAGGTATTTCGGGTCTTCGAACTCAAAGACATTTTTTCGATACTTAGACCCAAGGTTGCTAACACCCGTAATGAACCCACATGATAAATCAGAAGTATCCTTACACCCTCTCCGAACATCTTCATCACATAAGATAAGTTGAGAACTTAGCCTATCAAGCCCATCACAATCGATTTCCTTGAGATCTTGTCTCTTGTATGGTGTTTGGTATGAAACCCTCCTAATTCCATCAGCGAAGGTCATGATTCCGTTCCGGTCATCAACTATTAAATTGGTGATTTCGCAAAAGGGTGCTCCGAAAACAACTTGTGACAACCTCGGGTCGACATAGTCTTCGATGTTGTCCACGATCGTAAATTCCATAGTGAATGCCATATTTCCTACGAACACTTGGATTTCATGATCTCTACCAACCACTTTCTCTCCCTTATAAATCATTCCCCATCTACATATGTTGTTATAGTGGAATAGGGACATAAAATTCTTAGGTAGGAATACGTTAATGTAGACGTTATCGAAATACTTATGACCGATCATGCAGGGAATTTTGAGATTATTCGGACCACGCCTCCTTATCTTCCCCGATCCTCCATCCCTTGATCCATATAGATTCCCTTCAAGGGAAGGACGGTACTCGTACACCTCCTCATTACCCCCACGAAAAATTACCTTCTTGACACCATTGGTGAACAATGCACTACCATCCTTCTCGTCAAGGATTACTCTCGATTCATTGATAAATGGTTTCCCTAGAACAAAGTTGATTAATGTTTGATTAGTGACAGGGTCTATGTCATCACCCACAGTGAGGTCAATGTTGTAAACAAGTTCTCCAATCATGATTGATAAATCTTTTATTACCCTTACGTTATTGACTCTCTCATACACCATGCGTTCAGGGAAGGTTTCATGGTATAGGAAAAGGGGGATTATGTTGACGGGGAGGCTAGGATCTATATGACTATCGGTTAAGAGCTTTTTCTTAATAGTGCAGGAAATCTTGAAAACTTTAGAGTCGCTTTCCTCAGTCCTATCACTATTCCCACTAGTAATATCCTCCATTTTTCTCTCGGGTTCCTCTATAATAGATTTACCCAAAATGGCTGGATTTCTCGTATGTACTTCCGATCTCTCTTTCCCCTCATCTGATTTGCTAGACTCTTGCGTGGCGGACTGCTCGAATGAGTGGGTAGGGCTTTTGGCCAATTCGTGGTCCAACCTTGAGGTTTCATCTTTAGCTGTATGACCCATATTTCCAGTTTGTTGTTGGTTCAGGTTAGGTGTAGATGCAGATATCGTGGTGATAGTATTTACGAAATGGATCGGTCCTAGGGGATTGACAGGGTCTTTGGCTTTTGGTGATAGATGTTTAAATAGCTTACTAGGACTTTTTATTTTCACAGGAGAAGTTGGCTGATTCATGATGGTAACAGATTTGACCTCTTCAGCTTGAATAGGTTTATTAACAGCGTGCTCTTTGATAGCAGTTAATAGATTACAAATCTTGTTGTTCATATCGGCTTGATGTTGTCTAAATTTAGCCTCGAGCGTAGAGAGCTGCAATTCTTGAGATAGAATGAATTTTCGCAAGGCATCTTCACAGCTTTGCCTAGGAGTGCTCTGTGATGGAAAATGCTCGGACCATTTGAGTGGGGAGGAGTCATTGAAGGATACGCTCCGCGTTTGGTACCCTCTGAAATTAGGTTTATCCTTCCATGCCTCATAGGCCTCATCAGAGTTTCGAGGGCCTCGACCAACGTGTGACGATGTGAATTCGTTATAAGCGCGTTTTGGAAGCTCCATGCAGTTATGAGTTTCGTGAGGGCCATTACATAATTTACATGCAGAAGCGATTCTGCTCACTTGGCTTGAAGGCTTTTGAGCTTCGTAAGATTTCATGAGAGACTTGACTCGACCTTCAAGTTCCATGATCCTACGGTCGGGAGTGCTAGAATTGTTCGAAGGCAAAGATAATGCCTTGACCGTTTTGTTCAAATCACGGGGATCATTCCAACTTTCGTTGTCATAGAGAGCAAGATCTTCTATGAGTTCCCATGATTGTTCCCCACTTAGATCACGTAGCTTACCACCGGCCGATTGGTCAATGGCTCGCCTTGTGAAGAGATCGATATGGTCATAAAAGATTTGGACTTGGAGCCAAAGATCTATGCCATGATGAGGAACTTTTTGGAGTAAGTCCTTGAATCGAGTCCATGCTTCATATAGAGTTTCATTTTGACGTTGTTGGAACATCAAGATGTCATTTCTAAGCTTGGTAGTTCTCCCCGGTGGGAAAAATTGAGCAAGGAAACGAGTGGTGAGATCATCCCATGAGGTGATGGATCCCGCGGGTAAACGTTCAAGCCATTGGCTAGCTTGATCAGGTAGAGAGAATTGGAATAGGCGTAATCGGGTTGACTCTCTAGTTATAACATCAAGGTCTATAGAATCTACGATTTTAAGGAAGTCCTTGAGATGTTGATTTGGATCTTCGGAACGAAGTCCAAGGAATGCACATCCGCTTTGCACCAACCGGATGGTGTCGGATCGCAAGGGCGTCACATTGGCTCCTTGGGTGAGCTCAATGGTGTTTCGATAGCCTTGGTGGCTAGGTCGGGAATACTCTGCTAAGGTTCGGGGCCTAAGAGGTTGGTTATCTAGTGGTGGGTTTTGTTGTGGTAGGATGACGGGTTCAAAGATGTTACCATCGTCCATGATGTCGGATGGCGAAGAGTTACGAACAAAATCATGAAGAAATAAGATAGACTAAAGAGAACCTAAAAATAAAAAAAATCTTACTAGAAAGGAATCTAGCAAGTAGACCTAATAAAAAGAGATTCTAACCTAGACAATAACTATTCCCCGGGCTGCGGCACCAAAAACTTGATGCGTGGGAATTGCACCAGGCTTTACCTCTCGAGGGATCTCGAGAAGCTTACAACCCCCACCAGGAAGTGTACCTGATCGATGTAGTATAGTATAATGACAAGTACCGGGGGATTGATCGTTCAGCTAGGAATAGTGTCGCTAGGATTAGAAAAACTAAAGACTAGGTCTAGAGATGAGGGATGATTCTTTTTGTATTTTTTTATATTTTATGAAAGCAAGTAAAAATCTCGGTTTTGAAGGAGTTGGGCGGAATTAGTTGCTAGTCTACTAACCCAATACTAAAGATGCAATCAAAATAAAATACTAAAAATGAAAATAAACTAAATTATACTAGAGTTGTGAGCAATATACGGGAGAATTGTGTTTACTTAGGTTTCACTACTCCCTAGATATCTTTTACATGTTAATTACTTGTTACAGTTGCGTGGATGACGGATTGTATTCCTTAATACCATTCATGGGGTAGCGTACTTACTTCCCCAATCCTATGAGCGCCTACTTCACTCCTATGTAGAGCCGGCCAAGAAGCTCCTAACATGGGATCACTAGACTTTGCTCATGCATTAAATACAATCAATAAAACCTAGTACACATTGGTTCACGTTTCCTAATACGTTCAAGCATGTTACACAATGGAGATCTGCCAGTTTTCTTAAGCCTAACATTGAAATCATTCATCCATTACAACCATAAACAAGTAATCAACATATAATTAACATCTAGGTTTCATTACATCTAAGCAAACACAAGATAGATCTAGCCTAGCATGTTGAAATCAAGACAAGCATAAGATATATTCAAACAACACATAGACATATTGATTGAATTGAAAGAAGACTTATCTCAATTGAACATGAAAGGATTCAAGGGGTGAAAACCCTTGAAAACACTGTAAAATACGACTTAGGGTTTACAAAGTTCGGCCCTAGTATTCTCCACACAAGTTCCTCTTTTAATGAATGAAAAATAGAAAACTATATATAGATTTTGGTAGGTGAAGGTGTCAAGAACAAAAGTCTGACGCCGTCATCTCGCCGCCAAATAGTTTCTCGGACTGCCTAGATCTGGGTCTGACGCCGTCATGTATACTCCTTATGCAGGCCATCACCAAAAATAGTCTTGACGCCCTTGTTGTGACGCCTTCAGGTTTTCACTGGGTCGTCATGGATTTTACTCTTGACGCCGTCAGGATCTTCTTCTTGACGCCGTCAGGTACTGTTCTCAGCATGGAAAATTAAGTCTTTGTCGTTTTCTTCACTTTTATGCTCAAAAAATGTCCGAATTGCTTCCTTTTCCAGAATTCACTCCCAAATACCTAAAATCACAAAAGGAACGATTTAGGGCAATATTTGATCAAATAAATTCAATTCCGGGCTTAAATGACCCCTTAAAAGTGGTTCATTTTTCGCCTCATCAGTCTGTTTCATCCTTATGGATTCTGTAATCTGAATCGGTTTCCATCTGCTCTGCCTATTCAATTTTCGAGGACGAAAATTTTTTTTAGACGGGAAGAAGTTCTAATACCTTGAATTCTAAAATGCGAGAAATTACCAAAATGCCCTTGAGTTTAAAATTTTGTAATAATAATTATAATTAATATCAAATAAGCCCTAAAAATTATGGAATTGGCAACATAAGATCAAAATAAATTACGAAAGATAAAATATGTCACATTTGTAAAAGTGGAAATAATAAAATTCTGTATAAAATGTTTATAAATCGAATTATATATTTAATATAAATATATATACTATATTATTATTTTAAAAGGAAATAAATCCCAAATACGATAGGAAACTTATATATTATCAAAATTTGGACTTATCACAATATATTCTAGCCCAAGATAAGTATTATATACCATATATATACAAGGTACACGTTTTATATTTATAAAAATCCCTTAGTCGACTTTAATCCTTAAACCGATTCCCTAAAAACCCTCGCAAGTCGACTCCAAGTTTCTGAGACTTCAAGGTATTTTTTCTCGTCGATTTTTAATCCATAGAAGTTGGGAAAATTCATGGTTGACGCTGTGATAGATTGGTTCAATCATTTGTGAATTTTTGGTTCAATTTAGTCTAGCCGAGAAGGAGAAAATTCGACCTGCTCAATCCATACATTCTAAAATCTTTCTGGTATTTTTCTATCACTCTATATATCATATATTATCTGTAGAAAATATTATAATTGAATCATACAAGCTAAATTAATCATACGAATTTGTATAAATTAAAAACCCTAAAATCAAACTATTAATATGAAAGCTGTTATGCGATTTTTGTGAATTATGTTTATATTTTATTATGGTCTCCTATATATCATGAAACATCATAAAAATAAGCTTCAAAATTTTCAAGACCTAAAAACTCAATTTGGAATTTGTTTGTAATCAGCTTAAATAAGGAAAAAGGGGAATAAAAGGAAAAGAAATAAAGGGATGGTTAGGGTTTTGATGTTAAACCTGGTGTATTAATGATGTTTAATGATGTAATTAATGCTAGTAATGATTGGGTAATTTAGGGTTAGGTTTTGGTGGTTTTTAGTTAAAACTGATTTGTATTTAAAAATATAAAGGGGTGTTTTGGAATTTCTGAAACTTGTGGGATATTTTTATAATCTGTATTAGATCAGTGGTGAGTTGAGGAAAATATAATATGAGGGTGTCATGTGTTAAATTTGCAATTAAAAGGTTTAAAAGGTTAATTATGTAATTATATATATAATTAAGTAATCTAAATTAAATTAAATAAAATAGAGGGTTAGTTTTGTATAAACTGAAAATCAGAAGGTTAATAAGTTTATAAGTTATATGAGTGGCTAAAGGTGCAATTTTGATAATTTAATGGATTTATTTGTAATTTATATAATAAAAAGGATATAAATGGTATTTATTATAATTAAAGGATTAAACTTGTAAATTATGAAAGTTAAGGGCTGTTTTGATATATAGATTATATGGAAGGGTAATATGTGTAATTTCTGATAATTAAAGGATCAAAGGTGCTAATATGGATTCTTATGGATAAAATTGTAATTTGAATATTAATAAGGATTAAATTGTAATAAATATAAATAAAGGGTTAAAAGTGTAACATTTGTAACTTGAGGGTTTAAATAGTGAATATGGTTAACTTATGGACTATTTGTATAAAATTATGGAAAGGGTGATATTTACACTTTAGACCTTGAACTTGGGCATATTTGCATATAAAACCCTAATTTATGGGAAGTTATCATATTAAACCTTAATCTTATAAGATTAACATTTTAAGTTCATAAATGATTCTAAATGATGAATATGGAAAGATACTTAAATGATTAAGATACTTAAAGTGGAAACTTACTAAATAAGGAAAGTCAATTAAAAAAGAGTAATCTGATTTGAGATAAAGTTGTTAACGATAAAGTGAACCCTAATTCAGGTATATAAAAGAAGAAGTGAACTCTTCCTGTAGTGATTCTTTCTTTTTGTACTCATTGCTGTGCTAAGGTACGGATATTTTGACCTTACTCTTAAGGTTTCCTTTGTGATATGAACCTCTGATATGAACCTTTGTTATAAACTTTCTGATTTGAACTTTTGCTATGATAAATCTTTCTGTTTGAACCTTCTGATATGACAACTATGATTTGAACCTTTTGTTTATGAACCTTATGATTACCTGAGCTTCACTAGGCATGGGGGTTCCATGTCCGTGTCATAGATGCACCTATGGCATGACTCTAGGGCAGTAGAGTGATGTTCTGCCACGTCCCTTCTGTTATATATGAATGTGCACTAATTTGCAAGGGCGTATGGATGCATCCTAGATCTGTTTTCTGTTATGATATGATATGATTCTGTTTAGTGACTGGTTGTACGTGCAATGTACTCCTTTCACTTCCGGTGCAATGGAGCTAGCTACTCCTTGTACAACTTATGTGATTATGATGTGATTATGATATGTTCTGTTCTGAGCTTATGGTATGATTATGGTTCTGACTCTGTTCGTACAGGTGGCTGTATGAATTCCTTACCTAACCTATACATTTTATTTCCGTATTATCCGTGATATTCAAATATGTTTTTCCACAAGATATATCATTTGTACTTCAGCATTTTATTTCAGTTTATTATTGTTATATCCGTTCACTGGGCTTTTTAAGCTCAACCACATTTTCTTTCACCGCGGCAGGTATTCAAGATAGCTTTTGGGATAGCTTTCTGGGCTTGAGTGTAGAACTGAGTGAAGATTTTGACCATAGTAATTTGAAGTAAGTTATTTATTTAAGACTTCCGCTTTTGATCTGTTCTGTTTGTTCTGATGTAACACCATATTATTTGTGACACTTTTACCCTTGTCGGGTCGGGGTGTTACAAAAACTTTCATGCCATAACCTTGTATTTGTAACTAAATGAATTTTGTGGGTATATTCACTGTAAACCTTCACGAGACTGCACTCGTCCACCTAGGACACCAGGTGGTTTAAAAGGCTTGTTGCATACGCAAAATGCAACCGTGATTCCTACGAAAGTGAGTTAGGATTTGTTTGTTTTTCTTTTTATTATTTTTTTTATTTTTAGGTTTATGCTTGTCGTAGTATCATGATTTCAGGGTTTGAAGTTTGCTGATGGAGGCTAGTCGAAGGCACGTATTCTCACGTGATCCTCTTTCATTTTTGGAAGCAAATTTTAGGGAAGTTCTCGCTCTAATTCTACTTTCTCTTCACATATATTTAATTCTTAGTACCAAAGGGACTTTGTACAATTCAAGTGGGGGGATGGGAGTAGAATTATCACTTGAACCTTGTTTGCCCTCGTTTTTCTAGTTTATTTTGAAAGATTATGCCATTTTTTAAATTTTGACATGTTTTTCTTAACCTAACTAGAATAGACCTTAGCCAAGCACATTTAACCCTTGAATTTCCATGGTGAGATTTAGCCTATCCGTTTCCTCTAATTTACCCCAAATCCACCAAATATTGAGTGTGCCGGTAGTTTGTAAACTTTAGAACTTCGCCGTTACATCATTTCGAGACCATAGACGAGTAGTGTGTCGAGTTATCTCGATACATTTAGGAGGAACAATTTAAGGAGGAAATACAAACATCATTATATGTGTGTGTTTATCGATTAGTCACATTGACTTCTCAACCCCCTTTGTAAACCCTTTGTTGCACTCACCTTTAGTGCAAGATACCCCTAGATACACCCTTTTGAGCCTTTCCTTTCATTTAATACCCCTATATATTTGTTTCGATTCAACTTTACACCTTAGCCTACCGTGTAGTCTTAGTTTATGATTAGGAAGTCATTGTTTGCCCAAGTTCAAGGTCTAAGTGGAGAAATTCGGGAATCACGCGTACGTCGAAGACATATTATTGAAGATCATTAGAAGACCCCCAAACTCTCATTTATGGTTCATCTCAAGTGGGGGGGTTGTAAATATGTTTGAATCTTAGTTATGACTTCAAAAAAAATGTGTGAATTTTTGTTTGTAATTAGTTGTATTGTATAGCACCTTGATTATGAGCTTATCAAGATATAGTATCGAAGAGGCCACTTCAGTCACATTTGAAAATATGAGTTGGTGAAATCTCTACACCAACATGAAGACCAAGTAAAGTGTCCATTATGACATCCTCTCATGGCACTTGTACTCGTTATGATCCGGTTCTTTAGTTTCGAAGCTTGGATTTCAGGCAAACGGTAAACGGTGATGACTTACTTGTAGGCTTAGACTATTTGCTTGTTATTTTTTGTTTTACCCCCATTTTGTGTATTCCCATGTTTATTCCTACCCTTTAGCCGTGAATCATGCTTAGGTGAGGGATTTGAGCAGGCATTGGTGACTTGCTCGGCGTTTCGATCATGTATCTATGTTCTTTGTCGTTTTCGCCATAGTATGTTAGTAACGACATTACACCCTTAACCATATTTGTGTTCACCCAATATTTCCTTCTAAGATTGTTTTGACCTTGGCTCTAGTGGTGGAGATTTGTGTAACCACCAAGCCTATGATAGAATGCATACTATGACTGTGCTTTGAGTGATCACCCCGAAAATTAACACTTAAAATATGAGAGAGTATGAGTGTTAGTTCCCCTTTCGTGAGGTGTTCGGCTTTGAGAATTCTAGCATAGGATATTTTTAATTTCATATTTCTCGAGTAATATTTGGGGATATCTTTTTAAGAATACATTTAATAAAGTCTACTTGAGGGCAAGTAGAGTTCAAGTGGGGGGATATTTGATGACGTCAAATAATCTTGATATTTAAGTGTCAATTTCCCCTATTATGCTCATTTATTTTACTTATTATATAGATATATACATTGATTTCTTTATTTTGTATCCAGGTTATGAATAAGCATAAGAGCTTAAGAGACGAGGAAATTGGAAAGAACGTGCAAATGATAAACACTTTTAGTATGATGGAAGAAGCTACGGCGTAACATTTCACTCTCTATTACGCCGTAGCTGGGAATTCAAAATTGAAGACCAAAGTCAACGCGATCAAGAGTTACGGTGTAACCAAATCATGAGTTACGCCGTAACATAATCAAGTCCTTCAAGCATCCCTCGAATTGATGGCTACACCGTAACATAAGCATGGAGTTACGGCGTAACAGTGGCTATGTAAGTAATCCTAGATCCAAGAATTAAACTACGGCGTAACAACACATGCAAATACGACGTAGAAGAAACCTTAATTGAAAGCTACGGCTTAGCACAATCCTTAGCTACGCTGTAACTATTACTTTTGGATAAAGTCTTCTCAGGATTACACTAGCTACGGCGTATAAATACAACCCTAATTTATGCATTTCGGATATAACTTTCTCACTCACAAAATTAGAGATCGTTGGGAGCTTTCTCAAGGCCATTCTACAGCAGCATACGGATCATTTCCAAGGGAGAAATCACACCTATATCACCATAAGTTTTAGCATTTCATCATTTCATTTACATTTCGAATTCATGAAGTTTGTAAACATTTATTCGAGTGTTGAATTTAATATGATCAGCTTAGCACCTCTGGTGCTAGCCTAGTTATGATTTCTATATTGTTTTGATTATGTTTTCACACTTTTCTTAATGCTTCTACGTGTGTGCATTCTTAGTTTATCTTAAGATCCTTTAGTTGCGGTAGTTTAAAAGACTCGGTCACACTTGGCATACTAGAAGAATTGACCATAGGACCCTGGCGTAGTTGAGTAGCGAGGATATGGTTGGGATGACAACTAACCACGGACCTTATGTGTGAATTAACCATAGGATCACTTTCCGGGTTAGATAAACTTAAGTAGTTAAACTATGGTCTATGATCGTGACAACGGACCATACAAGATAAGTCTAGCATGTAGTGGCACTTAATGACTCAACCCGTCTACCGTACGTCAACTTACTAGCATAGGGTAGTGCCTGTGGTTCTCGGCAGGATTCAGGGGAGATAGGCTAGGGAACTTGACATATGAACCTAGTGACACATGTCCGCCCCACCTGAAGCATGAGATTAGTTTAATAGGAAGTGTAATCATAAACAATGTGGGATGAATAATTAGGCTAGCACATTTCTCTCTTATTGCTCACAGCCTCATTTTATTTACGTGTTTTATTACTTTTAGTTTTCTTTCGCATGATTAATCATTTCAATCTTTAAATCAGTTAAAGATAGTGACACCTAGATTAGATATAATCCAAACCACATAGCTCTTGGGACGACCTCGATTTTACCAAATACTAGTCTGTAAGCGACCGGATTCTCTGTCCTTAGTGCATATAGGTAAACCTTAGGTAATCGAGATAATATACATATTATGACCTGGTCAGTAAAACCTGCATCAAGAAGGTAGCAAGAATAGAAGGTTTAGCACACATGGAAACAAATGAAGTTGATACAGGTTTAAGTCTGTTAATACAAATAATGTCAAAAATGTTATTTGCATTATTCGAACTCTATACATTTTGATAATCAGGAAATATAAAAATACGATATGTAAAACTACATTTGATAAGTTTTAACCGAGAAAAATCGTTTCGACAACATATCGACTAAAACATCACTTCAGGTATGAACAAACACATTACCGACATTAGTAAAGTGATCAAAGATTTTATTTTTCAAATCTTCACATTTTTATGTGACAAAACATTTTTACAAAAGTATTTTTTTGATTAAAAAGAAATATTTTATTAAGAAAATAAATTTCAATTTCAAATCTCCCAAAAGCTAGTTTTCCCGCCTAAAATCTGATAAAATTTTCACTAGATAACTTTCACCACATCAGGACAAAAATAAAAGCGTATGTCAGACGGTCCGTTATATATATGGGACCATCCAGTATTTAAAGGACCGTCCCCCGCTCCTCCTGGTGCCTATAAATACTGTACTATTTTCTCAGAAAACCAACCCTCTTTGCACAAAACTTTCTGTTCTTTATTCCTTCTTTCTTTGATAACTATAACGTGTCGATATGTGTTTATAAGTGACTGTCACCCTCTATATCAAAGTGCAAGAGAAGAACACTCGTATTCATCAAGAAACGAAGTGTTAGAGTCATCACACACAAACGTAACTTGTGTTACGATTCTCTTCTTACCCCCAAACTCTCTAAGTTGTAAATATTGTTGATTTGTGTATTCAACTTATGTGTGAGTTGTGATTAGGTGTGCTAGGACAAATAAGGACAAATTCTAATTTCGTGAAGTGTTGTATCTAGATTAGGACTTTGTGTAAGTCGTTGTGTCGGTGTGTGTGAAGACTTAGACTTGATGTGAGTCCGAGAAGTGAAGACTAGGACCTAGTGAAGGTTCGTGAAGACTTGGATCAGGTGAAAATTCAATTGGACGGAGTGATCGTCCGTGTGAAGATTTAGACGAGGTGATCGTCTGTGTGAAGACTTGGATTATGTGTAAATCCAAGTGGACAAGAGTGCTTGTTCGTGTAGCCACGTGGACTTGGTGTAGATTGGTTCTAGCCAGGATTAAAACTCGATATTCCGCTTAGTGACATTAAACTTGGTGTAAGCTTTGTGTGCGGTTTGCTCCGCCAGAAGGGAGTGTGTTGACATAGTGATTGTGAACTCTCAAGTGTGGTACTCGGGGAGTAGAGTAGGGCGAAGAGTGAGCTTCGTGTCGAACCACTATAAATCTCGGCGTCTCCGTGTGGTTGTGTTCTTTCCCTATCTCGTGTCTTTACTTACTTTACATATTATTATTATGTTTAGAGATCTCACATAACTATTGAATCTAACGGTTTTGCAAAAAGAACTTTAAAACAACTAAAAATCTTTTAAAACATAATTTTAAACGATGAAACTATTCAACCCCCCCCCCCCCCCCCTTCTAGTTTCTACAATTGGAATCAGAGCCAGGTTACTTAAGAGATTTAAAATATAATATACTTTAAAAGTTGAATCGATCTATGCAGTCTGAAAGATATCTAGAAGGGTGTTCTTCGAAAGAACCACCATTTTTCAGAAACAATAATTTTATTGAATGGAAAAATAGATTTGAAAGTTATGTGAAATCAATAGATCAAGATCTTTTGCATGTCATTTCAATTGGTGATTTTCAACCAATGAAAACAAATTTTGAAAATCGAAGTGATTATTTCAAAAGAAAGTTTTGTAAAAATATTGAAGCCAAAATAATAATTTACAAAACTTTGTCGAGAGTTGAATATGAAAGAATATTTTGTATCAAATGGAAAATGACATTTGGGAAAACCTTTTAAACTTTCATCAAGGAAATGGTCAAGCCAAAGATAACCATATTGATCTTGAACATACGCATGAACAATTCATCACTTCAGAAGACGAATTAGGAGATAGACACTTAGATAGATTAAATACAAATGCTACTAGTTGAAGAATCTTTGAGTGATACGGATGAAGAAGACAACGTGCACTTTGAATGCAAAATATACCAAAAGGTTGAAACTTCAAGTGATGTACACTCTGAAATCAAAATTTTTTGTTATGACCCACTTATTCTAGAATTTTCAAAATTAGAAAATGAGTTTAAACATCTATGCAACATAAGTCGAAAAACATTTTCAGAAAATGAATCTCTAAAATCCTTTGAAAGTAATTTTAAAAAAGAAATCATTTTAGAAGATAAAATAAAGTAGTATAGAAATTGATCTTGAATATAAAGTGTGTCAAGATTACAAAAGTGAAATTAAAAAGGCTAATGAAAGAGCTAATATACTAGCTAAATTTGAAAAGAGTTCTAAATCACTTAAAGATCTACTAAATAGTCAAAAGGCATTCGGAGATAAAACGGGCTTAGGTTTTAATTCATGTGAGTCATCAACAAGCAAGTCAAAACAAATTAAATTTGTGAAATCTCTTAGAAAAATCTGTCACACCCCCGAAATCGGGTCCAGCGGAAGCTTACATGTCACTGGGGTGCAACACAATTGGTATCATAACATAAGGTACAAAGAATGGTTTCATTTCATTTATTTAAAATGAAAGTTGTTATCAAAAGCATTTATTTTAGATATTATAAAAGAAGAGTGGAAATAGTCCCATAATTTAGTTAAAACGGTCCCAATTAGTTATCAGAGTCTTCTATGACCATGCCATGCCTTGCAAAAGCCTCCAAAGGTAAGATAACGCCTTAAGAACCTGAAAATACATGCTAAAACGTCAGCATAAAGCTGGTGAGTTCATAGATTTTAGTAAACAAGTATTTTCCGTAAACAAGCATTTTTGGTAAACAAGTATTTTGCGGAAGGCAAGACAATATAACAAATACAATGTCACAGCCAAAAATAAAGTATACAGTGCCTAAAGCTCATGACCCCGAAGCTCGACGTAATCGTATGCAATCAAGCATAAAATGCCCCAAGTAAGTGTTTGCCAGACACTCGGAAGTAATCCGAATGATATGCGTCCGTTTGACAGGTTGGCGCGACCAACTCGGACGGGGTGTCAACCCAAATAGATCTATCCACAGCATTCGCGCTCACACGCATGTAATTAACGGTTCATGATAAAGGGGACTTCAGTGGCAGTAATAGGTAACTCAGGCAAAGTAACAGTTTTGTATTTATATCCGCAAAAGCAAGAACTTGTATCCATAAGAAAGTAATCAAGGATGGAATAAGTAATTCATAAGGTATTCAAGTAATCAATCAAGTATTTCAACCATCCAGTAATGTTTGAGAAAGTGAATCGCGTTCAAGTAAAACAAGCATTGAATTTAAATAGTAATAAGCATGTATCTTCCCCCAAAACAGTTGTAAAACAAGTAAAAGTGGGGGTTATGAACTCACCTTAACAATAGCAATCCAAATAGAGTAATGAAAACGGAAGAATAGGTCCAACAATCACTAGTCGCGACCTAATTAATGCATATGTCTTAGGTTCGAAAACAAGGTCAAGCATGCAAGTCATATACTACATTATCACTTGTACATGTTGTTGAAAATTTTATCGGCAAAAATGTAGGAAATCAAAGTAATCTCGTATTTAAGGCATCCACCATTTTAGAAAACGTAACTTGTAAATCTCACGACCAAATATTAGTCGTCTTGTAAATATATATTTTGAAAATCTCCAACGTACCTAATAAGTATACGTAATGTTCTACCATTTTTATTCACGTCATTTTAGCCAAAATGCACCTTAAAGTGTCCAAAATTTATGTTAAACATTTCCATCAGCTTTCAATAATAAATAAAAACTGTCAAATATATATTTAGTTTCGTCCAACTTTCCTAGGCCATAACTTTTGCGTCGTAACTCCGTTTTTCAAGTTCTATATATTCCCGCGAAGGTATTCAAGTATACTTTAGGTTTTTCAAGGTCTCGGCTAGCCTAAATGTCATTTAACCTCAGTTTTCCTAGCTCAAAAATCGGGACAGAAACCATTTTTCAGAAAATATAGTTTTCGTCGTCAATCTTGGAAATAGCATATCTTTTTCGTTATAAGTCCGTTTTAACTCGTTCAAGCGGCTATGTTTTCGTTATTAAGTCTATTTTCTATATTTCTAGCCTAAAGTGGCCACCGAGGTACCGATTTTTCTGTGAAGGGTCGAATAGGACAGATCCAATATAAATAATGTCAAACTATATTTCCTAGTGTTTTATTTATTATCACCACTTAACAACAACTCCAAATCTAGTCCTAGTCCATCCATCAACTTCTCAACTAGTATATGGTGATCTAAACATAACTTAACAATATTCAAGATCCATGTACAAGATCATCCAAGTATTCAAGACTAACATAGATATATATATAGATATATGTATATAAAGTTTATTTTATTTTTCTTGTAAAGATTTTTATTAATAACTTTTCTTGTGATCAAAACTTGTAAAAATATATTTTCTTGGCAAGAGATCAAAGTGGATATAAGAGATGTTTCAACATGTACCAAGTGATACTAAGTATATATACTAGACAAGCACTAAAATCATGAAAATCATGAAGTATTAGTAGTGTAAAAGAAAAGATTACTTACAAAGGTGATTAGTGAGATGAGGGTTGTAAAACACTAATGTAACCCCAAGATTAGTACTCCAAAACCCTTGTTAAACTATCCTAAGTACTCTTGAAAGTGACCAACAAGCTCTCTCTTCTTCCTTGCTCCTTAGGGTGGATCGAATGGTGAGTAAGAGTGGGAGGTGATTAGGTTTTCTTTTGTAACTAAAAATGGTAATAGGTTTAGGTATATATATAACAAAATGGGTCAAATGTTAGTCAAAAATATCTTGTGCATGGTCCTTGTGGTGGCCGAATTTTAAGGAAAAGGAGGGGGGCAAATGGGTTGCTCTAGCCACCAAAATTAATTGCATGTCTCACATGATAATAAGATTGAAATTCTAATAGATTTTGTAGTGCTAATTTTATACATTATAGGGGGGGGGGGGGCGGCTCATAGGACAAAAATAGGAAGAAGTTGGTTTGAATTAGTATAAAATGTGTATTTTGAATGTATTGGGTAGTAAAAATATGTATCGGGTATTAGTTTGGTAGTTAACGGAAGTTATACGTAATTTAAAGTAAGATATAAAGAATTTATCTTGGACATCGGAAAATATTTTTAGGACTTTTGTAATAGTTTTGGAAGTATAAAAGTACCCTAAAAATAATTGTTGAGAAAGTCGGGTATGTCGAGTGTTACATTCTTGAATAAAAATTAACGTTATGTAGAATTTAAAAACCGTAAGTATTTAAAGAATAGAAATTCGTTTTATAGAATAAAATGGTGAACTGGGGAAGGAGCAAGGTACCGGAGCGTTGTGGACTAAAATAGTCTAAGTCCTAGAGTACTTAGAATTTAATTAGAAATTCGCGTCGATTCAAGTAAAAGGGCTCACGTAAAATGTTTCAAATTAAAAGTCAAGAATTTAAATTCGAGTTTAGAAATTAGTATTGACCTGGGAAATAGCGGGTTGTGACATTCTACCCCCCTAAAAGGGAATCTCGTCCGCGAGATTCAATCAGCGTTGGTCGTTGAAGTGGTATTAGCGAAGAGATGGGGGTACTTCTGACGAATCCGGTCTTCTCGCTCCCAAGTGAATTCGGAACCTCGTTGAAAATTCCAGCGAACCTTGACGATAGGAATTCGACTATGTCTTAACTACTGGACATCCCGGTCCATGGTTCTGAAAAGATATGAGTTGGTTATCAGGTTGAGTTGTGTCCAGCGGCATGATGAGCGATTCAAGCATTCACTACTGAGTTCTGGTGGAAGCTCTAGTCCGTATGCTACAGGGCTGACTCTAGTCAATATCTTAAATGGACCAACGTATCTCGACTTTAACTTCCTGCATTTTTCGAACCATATCACGTCTTTCCAAGGCGAGACTTTCAACATAACTTGGTCGCCAATCTTGATATTCTAAAGGTTTGCGCCGCACATCGTATAGCTTCTTATGTCGATCATGTGCAGCCTGTTGACTTGGAGCGTTGTTCCAAGCCCTGATGGGTTCTAACGATGAAATGACCAAGGAAGCGTACTAATAGCCAAAAGAAGTAGATGTCAATGCTAATGAAAGGAGTGAGAAATACATTACAATACTCATGAAAGAACTAATGAATCATAAGAATAAAAAGGGAATCATGTCAAGTACCATGTTTCAAGAACAGAGAATGTTAAAAATGAAAGGTTGCAAACGAAAAGATCAACAATAGAAAGAACATTCGTACTAATATGAGCCAATAATGCTTGAAAGAAAGATTAAATATCTGTACGAATAAAGAAGCAAACTGCTATCGATTAACGAAAAAGAATTAATGAATCACAACAATAGTAAATAGAATTAGATGTCAAAACAAAGAATGATTGAAAGGAGATTAGATGTACGAATGGAGAAGGAAAACGCGATTGATTTATGCAAACGAAAGAGTCAATAAATCATAACAATAGTAAATAGGTTTAGATGTCAAGAACAAAGAATGCTTAAAAGGCATGTTCGAAATCAGAATGAACAAAGAAACAAACGAAATGATGGGTAAAAGAAAGACCAATAATGATGCAAATAAACGCAAATAGAGGAATCATAAGTCATTACGATAGCAAAGAGGATGGATAGAGAATATCAACACAATAATAAATTAATCGAGAGAACCAAAGTGTTCAAATAATAATCAAGAGGGGTAAATACTGAAAGACAGAGTGTCAATTGAGGACAATCAAGAAATGAGACCGACAATAAGCATCCCATATGAGAATAAATGAGGACAAGCAATAAATGAGAAAAGCATTACGCAAATCAAATGCTAAGTAAGAACAACAATAAATACAAAAGACAATAAATTTTTCGAATGTTGATTGAAGGTAATTGGGAGCGAACAATAAATGAGAAAGACAATAAATGTCATAACTATGAACAAGTAATCAGCGAGAAGTCAATTTGTATTACGAATTTTGATTAAGATTGAATGTGAACAACAAATAACCGGTTAGACAATAAATGTCACGAATGAGAGCAAACAGTAAATGAAAAGTCGAATATTGATTGAGTAAGGATGAAGACAGTAATAAATGGGAAAGACAATAAGTGTCACGAACGAGAATGAGTCAATAAATGCAAAGTCAAATAAGTATCAAGGATGTTGATTGATTATGAATGAGAACAACAATAAATGTGATAATCAATAAGTATGGCGAATGTTGATTGAGAAGGACAGAGTATTCGTACTCAACCTCTCAGGCTTTATTCTGGTCTAACGAGACCATTGGTTGGTCGTCAAGCAGTTTCTACTGGTGCGTGATGTTCCTTACGAGGCGCCATGCGTGTCACCGGTAATAGGGTAGAGTGGTGAATGGATTTTCTGGTGATAAACTCTAGTCGGGTGGGAAGAGTAAGATTATTAGTGGCTCTCCTATTCGTCTTTCGAGAGGTCTCATTATTGACTTCGGATGGCTCCGTCTCATTGTCGGGCATTAGTAAGTAGGTCAGTGATAAGGGTGTTGGGAGGGTGGCCGACAAGTTTTCCAACTTGTCCTCGGAATCAAAAAATACATTAAGTAGGGGTAAACATTGCTGTCGAGTTCCGTCGTTACATTCCTGGTGACGTGATTCTTCAAAACCACAAGAAGTGAGGAAGAATGAGGTGTTATAAACCCGTGTCACGAAAGTAGGTGTTCCAAAGGTATAGTGTTACAAAAGCATGGGACGAGTGTTCAAACTAGTCTTCAGAAACGGCTAGTAAGGTAGTCAGGGAAATTGGCAGACTATAATGGGTTTTAATGTCACATAAAACGGTGTCACATATGATTTTGAAAATTTTTAGAGACCATTTGTATTAATCATGATATGTCGAAAGGTTTAGAGGACCTTCAAACGTACGAGTGTGTATGTTAGTTCAGTTACGCTAGTAATATGTCTCTAGCTTTTAAAAGTTGTTTTGAAAGACCAAAATGAGTGTCCTAACTTGAAGTCAAATGGTAAGATTACATAGGGGAAAAGGCGTAACGGTGTGACAGGTACGGTATGTATGTATAAGTGTATAGAACATACTTATAGTGAATAGCGTAAATCATGTAAAGTATAGGTTATCAAGTAGCAAGGTATAACACATAGTTACGTCACATAGATCATTAAGTAAAATATCAAGTAAGGCAGTAGCTTGGCAGGCAGGCATGTGGCGGTCATAGGGTTAAGTTTTTGTAAAGGTAGTTATAGTCTGGGTTTTGGAAATACCCAATTCTCTATAACCGAGGCTCTGATACCAATCTGTCACACCCCCGAAATCGGGTCCAGCGGAAGCTTACATGTCACTGGGGTGCAACACAATTGGTATCATAACATAAGGTACAAAGAATGGTTTCATTTCATTTATTTAAAATGAAAGTTGTTATCAAAAGCATTTATTTTAGATATTATAAAAGAAGAGTGGAAATAGTCCCATAATTTAGTTAAAACGGTCCCAATTAGTTATCAGAGTCTTCTATGACCATGCCATGCCTTGCAAAAGCCTCCAAAGGTAAGATAACGCCTTAAGAACCTGAAAATACATGCTAAAACGTCAGCATAAAGCTGGTGAGTTCATAGATTTTAGTAAACAAGTATTTTCCGTAAACAAGCATTTTTGGTAAACAAGTATTTTGCGGAAGGCAAGACAATATAACAAATACAATGTCACAGCCAAAAATAAAGTATACAGTGCCTAAAGCTCATGACCCCGAAGCTCGACGTAATCGTATGCAATCAAGCATAAAATGCCCCAAGTAAGTGTTTGCCAGACACTCGGAAGTAATCCGAATGATATGCGTCCGTTTGACAGGTTGGCGCGACCAACTCGGACGGGGTGTCAACCCAAATAGATCTATCCACAGCATTCGCGCTCACACGCATGTAATTAACGGTTCATGATAAAGGGGACTTCAGTGGCAGTAATAGGTAACTCAGGCAAAGTAACAGTTTTGTATTTATATCCGCAAAAGCAAGAACTTGTATCCATAAGAAAGTAATCAAGGATGGAATAAGTAATTCATAAGGTATTCAAGTAATCAATCAAGTATTTCAACCATCCAGTAATGTTTGAGAAAGTGAATCGCGTTCAAGTAAAACAAGCATTGAATTTAAATAGTAATAAGCATGTATCTTCCCCCAAAACAGTTGTAAAACAAGTAAAAGTGGGGGTTATGAACTCACCTTAACAATAGCAATCCAAATAGAGTAATGAAAACGGAAGAATAGGTCCAACAATCACTAGTCGCGACCTAATTAATGCATATGTCTTAGGTTCGAAAACAAGGTCAAGCATGCAAGTCATATACTACATTATCACTTGTACATGTTGTTGAAAATTTTATCGGCAAAAATGTAGGAAATCAAAGTAATCTCGTATTTAAGGCATCCACCATTTTAGAAAACGTAACTTGTAAATCTCACGACCAAATATTAGTCGTCTTGTAAATATATATTTTGAAAATCTCCAACGTACCTAATAAGTATACGTAATGTTCTACCATTTTTATTCACGTCATTTTAGCCAAAATGCACCTTAAAGTGTCCAAAATTTATGTTAAACATTTCCATCAGCTTTCAATAATAAATAAAAACTGTCAAATATATATTTAGTTTCGTCCAACTTTCCTAGGCCATAACTTTTGCGTCGTAACTCCGTTTTTCAAGTTCTATATATTCCCGCGAAGGTATTCAAGTATACTTTAGGTTTTTCAAGGTCTCGGCTAGCCTAAATGTCATTTAACCTCAGTTTTCCTAGCTCAAAAATCGGGACAGAAACCATTTTTCAGAAAATATAGTTTTCGTCGTCAATCTTGGAAATAGCATATCTTTTTCGTTATAAGTCCGTTTTAACTCGTTCAAGCGGCTATGTTTTCGTTATTAAGTCTATTTTCTATATTTCTAGCCTAAAGTGGCCACCGAGGTACCGATTTTTCTGTGAAGGGTCGAATAGGACAGATCCAATATAAATAATGTCAAACTATATTTCCTAGTGTTTTATTTATTATCACCACTTAACAACAACTCCAAATCTAGTCCTAGTCCATCCATCAACTTCTCAACTAGTATATGGTGATCTAAACATAACTTAACAATATTCAAGATCCATGTACAAGATCATCCAAGTATTCAAGACTAACATAGATATATATATAGATATATGTATATAAAGTTTATTTTATTTTTCTTGTAAAGATTTTTATTAATAACTTTTCTTGTGATCAAAACTTGTAAAAATATATTTTCTTGGCAAGAGATCAAAGTGGATATAAGAGATGTTTCAACATGTACCAAGTGATACTAAGTATATATACTAGACAAGCACTAAAATCATGAAAATCATGAAGTATTAGTAGTGTAAAAGAAAAGATTACTTACAAAGGTGATTAGTGAGATGAGGGTTGTAAAACACTAATGTAACCCCAAGATTAGTACTCCAAAACCCTTGTTAAACTATCCTAAGTACTCTTGAAAGTGACCAACAAGCTCTCTCTTCTTCCTTGCTCCTTAGGGTGGATCGAATGGTGAGTAAGAGTGGGAGGTGATTAGGTTTTCTTTTGTAACTAAAAATGGTAATAGGTTTAGGTATATATATAACAAAATGGGTCAAATGTTAGTCAAAAATATCTTGTGCATGGTCCTTGTGGTGGCCGAATTTTAAGGAAAAGGAGGGGGGCAAATGGGTTGCTCTAGCCACCAAAATTAATTGCATGTCTCACATGATAATAAGATTGAAATTCTAATAGATTTTGTAGTGCTAATTTTAAACATTATAGGGGGGGGGGCGGCTCATAGGACAAAAATAGGAAGAAGTTGGTTTGAATTAGTATAAAATGTGTATTTTGAATGTATTGGGTAGTAAAAATATGTATCGGGTATTAGTTTGGTAGTTAACGGAAGTTATACGTAATTTAAAGTAAGATATAAAGAATTTATCTTGGACATCGGAAAATATTTTTAGGACTTTTGTAATAGTTTTGGAAGTATAAAAGTACCCTAAAAATAATTGTTGAGAAAGTCGGGTATGTCGAGTGTTACATTCTTGAATAAAAATTAACGTTATGTAGAATTTAAAAACCGTAAGTATTTAAAGAATAGAAATTCGTTTTATAGAATAAAATGGTGAACTGGGGAAGGAGCAAGGTACCGGAGCGTTGTGGACTAAAATAGTCTAAGTCCTAGAGTACTTAGAATTTAATTAGAAATTCGCGTCGATTCAAGTAAAAGGGCTCACGTAAAATGTTTCAAATTAAAAGTCAAGAATTTAAATTCGAGTTTAGAAATTAGTATTGACCTGGGAAATAGCGGGTTGTGACAAAATCTAAATTGGTTGTTTAGAAAACTAAGTGTCTTTGAAATAATGGTCATCACTAATGAAAGTCAAGAAAAACATCTCTAATGAAAATTGTCTATAAGTTGAAATGAAATGTAAAGGGATACTTTTGCTCTTTGTCGACATCCTCACCATGTACATGTAAATGCAAGGGATGTCTTTGACTAACCATCTCGGACCCATGATAAACTGGGTACCAAGTTTTCTTGCAAGTTATGTCTTTAGATGCACGAGGGTAGCTACTCGAGGATATGAATGTACGTTCATACTCTCGTCGCATGTGTGAAGACTCATCAATACTCAAATCTTGCATCACACACAACACCTCTCACGGTAACGTATCATTAGGAATAGCTAGCAGCAAAGGTACGCTTTCTTAAAACCTTGATTGTCTTGTTTGCTATATGCCTACCTACGATGTGCTTATTTGTTATGTGTTTACTTGTTATTCTTATGTGCTACATGATGATTAAGTATTAATAGTTGTGATATATATATATATATATATATATATATATATATATATATATATATATATATATAATTGAATCATTAGACCTTGTGTCTAAATGCTTATCCTCTTTGGGATCCAAGCAAATATTTAGAAATAATGGTCTTGCCACAACCATTATCAAAAGCCAAATACTCACGTCTATCAATCACTATGGATGACGTACACTTTTAATGTCCTCAATATCTCTTCTCTTTTCTATCTCGTCTATGACTTTTTCTTGCTTCTTCTCGCCATAGACATGATTGAGTTCTAGCCTACCCGATGCAAGTCTCGTATCTGATCCTCGTCTCATCTACATCTCTTCTAGTTTCTTCTGTCTCGACTCTATTCCTACTCCACATTCAGCGTATTGTCAATCTCCTTACTCTAAACGAGTCTCTTCTAATTCTTCTATCTCGATTCTCCCCAATACCCATTCTTCAGTCTACTCGTGCGTATTGTGTCTAGATTTTCATGTCATCTAAGTTCTTGTTTTTAAGAGTCCTCAACAAAATACTTTTCATAAAACTAAAAATTGAAAACCAGTCACAAAAATTATATCTCTCAAAAACCAACTTACTGACCGCGGTCCTTTAATTGGAGACGGTCCCTGACATTTAAAGGACCATCGGGCATTTTAATCTAATACCCCGTCTTTCCTTCTCATTTGCAGTAAAACAAAACATAATACCCTTAGTACATCAGCAGTGACGAAAATAAACCAAAACCACCCAAATCCTAAAACACCTCATTAAAACTAAAATTAAAGATTTCAAGTTCAAGCATCATCAATCCATCATTTCTTCAAATCAACTATTGTAAGTCATTTCATCAAAATTTCTTCATAATTCAATTCTAGGGTTTACTAGAACATGAAATTAAAATTAGGGATCTCCAATTTTTCACAAAATTGTTTGAAATTTACAACAAAACTTAACAATGTACAACCCTTACAACTCACCAAGAAATTGTTTATTTGCATGAATTTTGAAAAAGGTCAAAACACTTGATAATCCCAAATTCAATTTGATGTAGTTAATCACATTTAGGAACGTAACAAGAACACAAGTAAACATTGTTAATACATATCAAAAACGTTTTCATAAGTATGCAATAACAAAGGTCAGATTTTTAAATATGACCCTTAAAAAGGAACAAAATGTTTTAACTTAAAAGTGATCATAACTCCCCATCTTTAAACACTTGTAAAACAATAAGCTAATGATTATGTCATTTGTCTCATTATAGGTAACAAAATGTCACACAAATATGACTTTGATCATCTATTACAGACTCCTATGCTCCTAGAATATCTCGTGAACCAACCACACCCGGAAGTCACATTCGTGCCTGCGTAAACCTTGAAAATCGTCGTTTTCACAAAGGTCGAATAGTTGAGCCCTCTTTGATTTATCTTATGGGGAAGAAGGATTAGAGATATTTTACTTTGGTCCATAAACGCAAGAATCGGGAGACGGCAGTATCAACAACTCATTTTGAGCTATAGGCTTTGATTGCTTGCTCTATATCAATGCGCACATTTGCTCTCGTTTTGTGTTAGAATTATTCCTACAAGTTGAACTCGTACGTAACAAGGATCAATATTTGTCACTTTGTTTTTGGATCCGAAGTTTCAAGTTTGTCTTAACCCTTGAGCAATTTGCTCAGATTCATCAAATTCCCAATCATGGGCAATGTGGCTACACGGAAGATTGGTGTCTACAGTCTCTTTTCAACTATAAAGAATAGAATAGTCCTTATTGTTCCTAAATACCCTCTCCACAAGAAATAACCAAACTTATTCATACACACAAGTACTTTTGTTACCCGGATCCAACTTAAATTCGTTTGGAAGAGGTTCGTCATGAAATGCTCCTTTGGGCAGTCATTCTGCGTGAAAATGTTCTGAGTCTAAAAGGAAATCGTGAGCAACTTCCGGCATGTTGTGCTCATATGATTTACTGTCTTCACACTCAACAACCCTATAATCTTCCTGATGAGTGTGTAAATACTCATCATTTTTATCATATCTGAACTGCCAAAACATCCAAAAACACTCACTGAAAATATCCCAAGAAGTATGTTTTATATGTTTCAGATGCAAAACGATTAAAAACAGATGAAAAATGAACAAAGATTGCATAATTGGCAGTTTCAGTCCCTCAACTTTCAAAATTTGTCAAAACTAGTCCCTAAAGGTTTAAAATGAATAAAAAGTCAACTTTGGTCCTTGGATAATCAAACTTGTCCAAAATTAATCCCTGGATGAAAGTTTTCACAAATTGGCAACTTTTACCCCTCAAGTTTCAAAAAATGGCAAATTTAGTCCCTGGGTATTTAAAAAAAGTGTGATTTATCAAATAATACTCTTGTACTATTCATAATTTACAATTTGAACCCTCTTGATAACTTTTGGGAAATTACAAACATAACCCCTCAAAATCCAAAATTGACATAAAAGGTCCTTGGAAGTTTTAAAATAGAAAATTATCAACTTTGGTCCTTGTGTTATTGATTTGTGGCAGGTTTAGTCCTTTGAATTGAGTTTGGAAAGTTGGCAAACAATGCCTTTCAAGTTTCGGCAGTTTACAAGTTTGGTCCTTGGGTTTTATAAACTACAAACCAAACAGGTACCCTTAATATTAAACCAAATCCAATCCAAACTCCTAACACCCCAAGCCCACTCCCTTGGCTCATACCATCCTCAGCCCACTCCACCCTTAATAATAATACTAGGGTCAACCCTTGGTCAAACCTCTCTTCCACCTCACTCCCCAAACCCGTGACCTCCCTGATCACCCTGCTACTTCCATCATTACACCCCACTAACCCTCCTCCATCATCACCCCTAGCTATCCCCTCCAAACACCCCAGTCCAAATTAACACCCCTGGCACAAGCAATCAGGAGTAATAGCTATTATAGCATTTTGGCGCCAAAATCCTTGAATGGTCAAGATCAAACTTTTATCATCCAATGGTCAAGATAGCAGCTGGGAAAGAGACAAAAGAGAGAGGAAACCCTAATTTGCAGCTATAAAAAGAAAAGAGGAGCCTTGGAGCAACTGTGTAGTTTTTAGCCTATTTTTAATTATGTTGAATTAAGTAAACCTTATTTTTAATGTAAAAGCTTCTTTCCAGTGTACTTTGTAGCTAAGAATCAGTGTACTTCTCAAGTTATTTAATAGAATTTCAAGTTTCCTTCTAACAATTCAAGTTTGCATATTTTTAGTAAAGTTCCATTTTAGCCTAATTACTGTTAAAAACTGTTGTTTGTTGATGCTATGGACTCACAGTAGCTTAACTATGAGCCTGTATAAGCTTTGAATCTATAAGAAACAATTTAGATATACAAATTAGAAAATACAAAAAAAAAAGGATAAAACCACTTGAAAATTAAAAAATAAAAAATAAAAAATAAATAAATAATAATAATGAACAGGGATCAAGGTTTGCAGCAGGGAGCAAGCAGGAATGTTGGTGTGGTTTAGAAGTCTCAGGGGAGACAATAGGAAAGAAAATGTGTACTTGGTTCTTGGCTCTTGATCACACAAGGTCTAATTTGTAAGCAACTTTCTAATTTTTTTCAATTTACTGTAGATTGCTTGTCTAGTGCTCTTACTTGATGTTTCTGTGCTTGTTTATCTTCCTTTGACATTACTCACAATAGCTTGTTATTGCAATTCTTTTTTCCTTACCTAGATTAGCTTGTTACACTGCTCTTTACTACATAGATTTAGCTTCTATTTAGTAAATATTGCTTATTTAAATAGACTGCATCAATACTTGAGTTCAAATTTGCATTTCTCTTTGAAAATCTCCAAGACAGTCCCTTAAAGGGGTATTTGGCTTTGCTGTGTATTGCATGTTCAGACTTGAAATTGTTGTTGCATTTGGTTCCCTTAGTTCACAGTAGGTTCACATAAGTCTAATTAAGTACAAAATCCTGTGTTTGTTAACAAGAAAGTCAAATGTCACTTACTTAGCTCATATAGTGTTAAATGTTAGGGATTTGGTAATCAAGTCAACTCAAATCAGCTCAATAGTTGTTAAACTAGCTTCATATCACTTCATGGTAGCTTATTTTAACATAATCAGTCAACTAGGACCCCTCAAATCTCACAAAAGTCAAAATTGCATGTTTTTCTTAAAGAAAGTCAATTTGCAAAGTTGTTAGAAATCCAATTTTTGGATGATTTTTCAGGAATTTTGTGATAAGAGTTAGGACTTGATACTTTTACAAGTGATATTCTACCACCTTATCTTCTAAATCCCACTATTAGCTTATTTTTATGATTTTTCTTTTAGCTTATATGTTAGCTTAAAACAACCTGCAGGGCATGAATCCTCCCCTGTGCATCATTTGACCCATTTTTCAAACAGCCCATAACTTGTTCATTCTTTGGTATTGATGATGTTATTTTTGAAGTTTTGAGAATCTAGCATTACTGCCTTGTTGGATTTAGGTTTAGTTTTGTCTTATAAGCTTATTTGTTGGGTTAATTTGTGCCACTTTGTTGTCCTAGCTGCTAGGTAGTTGCTGAGTCAAGCTCAGTGGTTACTAAGTTTGATTGATTCCTATTATAAAGCTTGTTCTTGGCTTGTGGCCAGTTTGTGTATTTGTTATGTGAGCCTGAGCATCTAAGGTTCTAGCTTGTTAGCTTATTATAGTAGGTTTTCTTCAGCTTAAGCTTGCTTAAAACCCACACTGATTCAGCAGGTCCCAAGCCTCCTTCACTAGCCCCTAATAAGCTAACCACTCAAGCTCAACTTTAGTAACTTGGTCCTGTGGGAAGCTAGCTGTGCAGGCTTGTCATTTTCAAGCTCACTTTTGGATTAAGAGCTTACGCCCTTAGCTAAAACCAGGCCTGCAAAAGCCTTTGGGACTGTCCCTCTGCCCTGCACCTCAGCCTTCCACCCAACTTCACAAGCCCTCTAAGAGCTTATTTGTGGGCCCCGGTCATTGAACCCTGGCTTATTTGAGTGTCCCCCAGCCCATCTTTCAAGTTCAAGTATCATTTTGAACCCCTGAACCCCCCTGTGGACCCCACAGTGGGTTGCAATTGCCATTTTTGGCATGTTTGCCTGTGAGTATTTTGAAAGTGCTTATTTTAGGTTCCTGGCTTATCTAGTGAGCTTGTTTATTTGTTTCAACTTATTTTGTGCACATAACGGTTGGATAGAGCTGATTTTGTCTGTGGTGATTTATCAATAGCTTATTTCATTCAAAATCCATTAAAAATCCTTAATAAGCTTTCTGTTAAGCTCTTTAGTGTGCATACTGCTTATTTAGCTGTTCTAACCAAAGTTCCTTCACAAAAGTTTCATATTTTCAGTTGTTTATTAGTTTTGTAAAATAAAAATCAAGAAAATAGAAAATTAAATAAAGTGATAGCTTCTATTTAAGCCCTTTGGCTTATTTTTCTGCTTATTTATAAGCAATCTCTAATTTTAAATTTTTCTTAGGCTCTTTATAACCTGTAGTAATTTTAGGAATTTTTTCAAATTTTTCTTTTGTCATTTAGTATTTTTTATAATTTAGTTTAGTTTAAATTAATTAAATAATTAGATTTTAATTATTAATAATTAATTAAAAAGTAGGAAAATTAGATTTTCTGTTTTAAAATTAGTTTTATAATATTTTAGATTTTTCTAAATTTAATTTTCATTTTTCTAGTTAAATTTCATAATTAATAATAAATTAGTATAATTTAGTTAATTAAAAAGTAATTAATAATTAGTAATTAATTAATAAGAATTAATTAAATAGTTGTAAAAATAATTTTAATTTTCCAACAATTTTCTTATATCATTAGAATTGTAAAAATATAATTTTCATATTCGTATGACTTTATTTGCTCACGTTTCACTTTTTATTTTGCGCGTTCGCGTTTATTTTAAATTCAAACGCGCGTTTTTAGGTTTAACTCACGTTTTAGGTTATCTGATCATCAGTAATTGTTAATATAGTGTCTCTAAGTTATTTTCATTCATAATCTCGTAGTGTAATCATAATAATCAAATCCCTTACCATTCTGTTAAATCACCCGATCACTTTAAACGTTTTCAAATACAATTGCATACCTCGCTGGGACATAACGACCCGGGGATACACTGTACTCCTTGGTTAGTTGGTCTGAGACGTTCGACTTGGTTGACCATTCACCTGGTCAATTTAGTTGACCTTTCAGGACCAATCAATTACACTCCTTCTACTCCACCAACATCTTCAATCATGGGATTTCCTATTCCCTACAACTTTGTAAACAACTACACCATGGGTTGTGCTTGTTGTTTTCACAACTTCAACCTCATTTCTTCCCTAAGAAGTGAACTTCACTACATGTTTGGTCACATTGAGTATCTTCTCTCTCAACCCAATGTGCAACTAACTCCTCTTGCAACCATGCCACCTTCGTTTCCATCATCTCCTCCACCATCTTATTCTCCACCTTCCAACTAAACATCTCTATATGTTTAGTTAAATAATCAAATGAGTATCTTTTTGCCAAGCATGTTCTAGGAAGTTTGTTGTGTTTCTAGAAATAGTTTGTAGTATGTTTGTGTGATGTATGAATCCTATGTGATGTATGCTTTATAAATGATTGTGCTAAATGAATGTTTTTATCCATGCTATTACGTTGTGATATGTGTGATGGTTATCTTTAAAATGTGTAACATTAACAAACCTTAAAATGGGAACATACTTAAATCACAACATTTCGTCGAAAACACACCCACTGGTGGCGGTCCCTTATACAGGCACGGTCCCCAATATTTAAGGGACCGTCGGTGTATATTAAGGACCGTCCATAGTCAGTGTTAAAACTCTGATTTCTCTTCTATGCACTATTTGTTTCATGCTTAATCTATCTGATTTCACCTTCCTCTCATCACTTCTTCTTCTCCTATCTCTTTCTATCTATCTAAATTTTCTTCTCAACCCCTCTTATTCTTATATATATATATATATATATATATATATATATATATATATATATATATATATATATATATATATATATATATATATATGTGTGTGTGTGTGTGTGTGTGTGTGTGTGTGTGTGTGTGTGTGTGTGTGTGTGTGTGTGTGTGTGTGCATCGTACTCTAACTCGTTTTTGTAGCACAACACCATAGCTTGATTCCCCGGTGCCCTCATCTAGGGGGATCACTAAGAAAGGGGGAGCATTAGTACTGTCGATTTCTTTCCTCTATATCCATCGACGAAGCCTTTCTGATTCTACAAAAGGGGGGGGGGGGGGGGAAGTAAATGAAAACTCATTAAAAACTTATTAACAATTTAATTTTACCTAACATGAGTTTATATTTTGTAATCATCAAAAAGGGAGAGATTGTGAATACCAATAATGTCAAAAATGTTGTTTGCATTATTCAAACTCTATACGTTTTGATAATCACAAAATATAAAAACACGATACGTAAAACTACATTTGATAAGTTTTTAACCGAGAAAAATCATTTCGACAACATATCGACTACAACATCACTTCAGGTATAAACAAACACATTACCGACATTAGTAAAGTGATCAAAGATTTTAATTTCTCAAAACTTCACATTTTTATGTGACAAAACACTTTTACAAAAGTATTTTTGTACTTAAAAAGAAATGTTTTATTAAGAAAATAAATTTGAATTTCAAATCTCCCAACAACTAGTTTTCCCGCCTAAAATCAGATAAGTTTTTCACCAGATAAACTTTCACCACATCAGGACAAAAATAGGAGCGTATGTCAGACGGTCCCTTATACATGGCGATAGTCCCTTATATACGGTACCGTCCAGTAATTAAAGGACCGTCCTCCGCTCCTCCTGGTGCTTATAAATACTCCACTATTTTTTCAGAAAAACAAACTCTCTTTGCACAAAACTTTATGTTCTTTCTCCTTCTTTCTTTGATCACTATAACGTATCGATATGTGTTTATAAATGATCCCGTCACCCTCTATATCAAAGTGCAAGAGAAGAACGCTCGTATTCATCAGGAAACGAAGTGTTAGAGTCATCACACACAAACATAACTTGTGTTACGATTCTCTTCTTCCCCCAAACTCTCTAAGTTGTAAATATTGTTGATATTTGTATCTGATTGTGTGAGTCTTGATTAGGTGTGTTAGGACAAATACGGACAAAGTGTAAGTCTGTGAAGTGTTGTATCTAGATTAGGACTTTGTGTAAGTCGTTGTGTCGGTGTGTGTGAAGACTTGAACTCGATGTGTGTCCGAGAAGTGAAGACTATGACCTAGTAAAGGTTCGTGAAGACTTAGATCGGGTGAAGATTTAAGTGGACAGGGTAATTGTCCGTGTGAAGATTTAGACGGGGTGATAATTTGTGTGAAGACTTGGATTGTGTGTAAATCCAAGTGCACAAGAGTGCTTGTTCATGTAGCTATGTAGGCTTGGTGTAGTTGGTTCTAGCTAGGATTAGAACTCGACATTCCGCTTAGTGTCTTTAAACTTGGTGTAAGCTTTATGTATGGTTTGCTCCGCCAAAAGGGAGTGTTTTGACATAATGATTATGAACTCTCGAGTGTGGTACTCGGGGAATGGAGTAGGGCGAAGAGTGAACTTCGTGCCAAACCACTTTAAATCTCGGTGTCTCCGTGTGGTTGTGTTCTTTCCCTATCTCGTGTCTTTACTTTACTTACTTTACATATTATTATTGTGTTTAGAGATCTCACATAACTATTGAATCTAACGGTTTTTGCAAAAAGAACTTTAAAATAACTAAAAACCTTTTAAAACGTAGTTCTAAATGGTGAAACTATTCAACCCCTCCCCTTCTAGTTTCTACAAAGTCAACGAGTGGATTCACAACCAACACAAGAATGAGGCAGTCAAAGAAGGAAAAGTGCTAGGAGGGCTGGAAAAGAGTCAATGGTTTGATTGGTTTTATTTACTTCTTGAATAAAACAATTAGCTTTTGTTGTGGTTTCCTATGGTGTGGTTTAAGACAATTTATTTCTTTTTGTGTTCTGTAACAAATAAGTAGTTTCATGGTTATTAGACAATTACATTATTCTGGTTGAAAGCCTAAAAGGTAGGAAAATTTTGGCATTCATATGCATTCTAATCATATCATATGCATTCTAATCATACATGATCACTTATTAACTGACAATAGTAAGGGTATTTGTATGCATTAGTGGTTTCACGAGGTATTTGTATGCATTTGTGGTTTCACGAGGTATTTGTATGCATTTGTGGTTTCACATTTGTTGATTTGCTTGATAAAGGGTCAAACAAGAAAGCAACTAAGATTTTAGGTCGAGAATTAGATAGGTGGAGACATTTTCAGAGGAGATGCTTTGAGTGATATGGCTAGAGGCAGCGGCTTATGATGAACGACTAGATATGAGAAAATCATAGCCACTATCATACCATGTCAGTTAATAGATAAAACCTCGTAAATTACAATGCATTATTAAGCAATTAAATATCAAATACGTGAAACAAAATAAATGGATAATTCCAAAAATGCCCCGGTTGCCCAAAGCGTGAGACTATCTAGACGAAATCTTTTGTGTTTGCTTTTCTAGACCAAGGCAACTAGTACTTTTTGGGCAACTAAAATATGCAAGTGACAAGTGTGACTTTACGGAGTACAAGGTAGGGCAACTTGTGTACTTTTGGGCAATTTGTGTACTTTTTGAACAACTAGCGGCCTTCATGTCAAACAAGTGGTCGCACATGGTTGGCTAAATTCAAGTTGCCAAGGCAACTGGTCTAGAAAAGCAAACACAAAAGATTTCGTCTAGATAGTCTCACGCCTTGAGCAACCGGTACATTTTTTAAATTATCCCCAAAATAAAATAAGTAGACAAACATGATTTGACAAACTAACGTAAGCTTATCCCCAAAATAAAATAAGTAGACAAACATGATTTGACAAACTAACGTAAGCTTATCTAATACTCTCACCGTCTTAAAATAAATTTCTCTTTTTTTCTTTTAAATGTCCCAAAATAACTATCCCAATTCAACTTTATATCAGTCATAAAATAATAAGGATGAAGTCTTAGAGCATTAGGTATCGTCAAGCCGTGGCTCTCGTGCCATGGAGAAAAAGTGCTGCCACGTCAGCAAAAGTCTCCATGGCACCAGAAATCTCATGACACCACATTCTGGCTGTAACCGTTGGCACCAGAAAATGTGGTGTCGTCGTCCATTTTTTTTAATTTTGTTTTTTACATAAAATAAAACATACTCAATATTAATTAAACTAAAATAAACTTTATTGAATTTTATAAAAAACAATACATTAATAAAATAAAACACATTACATAGAAAATAAGGACTAACATTGCAAGAAAAACACTATAAGGACTAATAATGTAAACTTTCATAACAAAAGGTTTAAAGTGAAACTTTTGTTAACAAAATTAGAATAAAAAAAATACATACCAGCTTCTTCTTCCTCGTTGGAAATCTGCAACTTGGGAGAAAAAACAAAAAAAATCTATCTTTACAAACAAACACAAAAACAATCACATACAAACATGAAATACACACACATAAACACAACACCCAAAAAATAATAATAAATAAATAAAAATAAAAAATCACTATGGCGCTGGCTGGTGGCTACGGCGCAAGAGGCTATGACGCGAGCACGGTACCGTGAGCCGTCGACTTTTTTGGGCTGGTAGCCATGGCGCTACCGTACCTCCCACTCTTAGGGTGTGTTTGTTTTTACAAAAAAAAGTCTTACCGGCGTCTGACATCTGACCGGTCAGACGCGGTCAGACATTCGGTCTGTTTGTTTTTCCCTTGTGAATCAGAGGCGGTAAGACCTAGAAGCTCTTACTCAGTTAGATGCGGTGGTAAAATCTAACTGCCTCTTAACCTTATTAACACCCTCACATCCCTTCACCATATTAACAAAAGAAAATTGTATTCGTTTTTTTAGGGAGAACAAAAGTAAAAAAGCAACAGAATATGGGTATTTGTGATTTGTGTTTTTCTTAACATAATCGAACAAATCAAAGATCAAGTGAGATATAGGAGATTTGTGTTTCATGGTTGAGAAAGAAAGTGGAAAAGGGTTTTGGTGGCTGAAAAAAAAAAGTATGTAGTACAGGTGGAAAGAGTTGTATGATGTATTTATACCTAGGTTTAGGTTTTTGTTTGGGCCTTGTTCTTAAATTCTTTTTGTTGGGCTGAACATTTGATATTGCATTTGGTTGTTAGTACTTTGCAGTTTGGATTCACTGATTCACATATGTTTATAATTTTATTAATCGTAATATATTTTAGTGTATTAAGAAATTTATTTAATGATTAATTATTGTGTTAAATGTATGATAAAAATGCCTTGTTTCATGTTTACAAAAGCTACTTATTTATCATATTGATAGGATTTAATATATATTTAAAAAAAGGGACAATTAAACCATTTAGACAATTATAGAAAAAACAAACAACATTATTTCATTTAGATTCAGACTTTATAGCCACCTCTTACCAGTAAGATGCGGTAGTCAGATTCAGACCCAAAACATCTTAATGAAACAAACACACCCTTAATGATGATTGAAGAGTGTAATGATTTTACTTTTTTTTTTAACTGTGTGTCTTTTATCTATGGACAATAATTATGAGTTAGCTTGGGTAGAAGACATGCAAATTTCCCAAACATTGTTGTTAATTTGCACACTCACATTTTTTATAAAGACACTTAACTATATGCATTACATACTTGTACACTGCTTATAGTGTCCTTCAATTGTTTATACAGTTGAATGTCTCAATAAGAAAATATGAGTGTTAATGAGTGTCTAAATACTCATCATTTCTGTCACATTTAGACTGCAAAAACATCTGAAAACACACAGGAATGCCTTAAAATACATAAAATATCCCTGGATTGTGTTTTTATGCAAAAGGATTGAAAACTGATGAAAAACAACATATTTCACATAATTTACAGTTTCAGTCCCTGAACTTTGAAAAATTGGCAAATCTAGTCCCTGGTAAATCAAAACATGTAAATTATCATCAAAGGTCCTTAGGATTCATAAGTTGTCAAGTATAGTCCTTTAAAGCTAAAAATTGCAAAATGACAACTTTAGTCCCTCAAGTTTGAAAAATGTCAAAATTAGTCCGTAAGGTTTTAAAAATGGAAAAATATTAAAAATAAACCTTGTACTATTCTTAATTCGCATAATTGGTCCTTGTGATAACTATGGAGAAATTACAAGTTCAACCCTTCAACTTTCAGAAAATTACATGTTTGGTCCCTGGTGTTTGAAGATTTGGCAGAAAAGGTCCCTAGAAGTTTAAAAAGTGGAAAAGTCAACTATGGTCCTTACATTATTGAAACTTGGCAAGTTTTACCCTTGCTAGTACTTTTGGAAAGTTGTCAAAACCTACCCTCAAAAATCCAGAAATTACAATATTGGTCCTTGTGATAAATAAACAAACCAACCGGACCCTTTTTATTTTAAAACCCAAACCAAATCCAAACATAAACCACACCAGCCCACCACTCAGGCCCAAACAAACCCCAGCCCACACCCTTTTAAATAAAACCAGGGTTTGACCCCGTTGACCCCGCCAAATACCACCACCACTGTTCATCCCTCTCCCTCACCACTGCAACGCCAAAACCAGGTGGTTTTCCACCACCACCTCATCACCCCAGCTGTCTACCCACTCCCTTCCACCTCCACAAGCTCCCAATAATCCTTAATTGCAAAATTTCGGCCCCAAGTTACCTATAAAACTTTTGGCGCCAAAATTGATCCAACGATCAATAATGCTCAGAAGTGATCCAATGGCCATAAAAATTGATGGGAAATGCTCAGAACCATGCGGGAAGTCATAAAAGTCTATAACGATAAAGAGAGATGCAGTGTTACAACATATCTAGTTTAATTTTAATCAATGTATGTCGACTAGTTAATTTCTCAATTTCCTTTGTATCTTTAAGCTTTTCAAGTTGTATTTCTTGAACATCAGTGTATCTTAAACCTTTGGTAATAATAAATTTCAAGTTTTCTTTATAATTCTCAATTATGCATTTTACCTTTTCACTCAAAATTATCAAATAGCTTAGTTGTTATTTGTAGCTGATTACAAGGACTCGATTAGCTCATATAAGCTCTGACAAAGCTTATGTAAGCTTTAGGAACCTTAAAATTCAGTTTAGTAGTTAAACTCAAAAATTCAAGTAAAATCAAGAAAATAGAAAATAAATCAAAAATTAGTGAAGATGATGATCATTGCATGGAGCAGGGTTAATAATGGAATGCCCTTGGTTTAGTTGCTTCTTGGGAAGCTTTAGGAAGTGTTCTTTGGTCCTTGTTCTCAGTTCTCAGGCTTGAATCAATTGTAAGCTTGTTTCTAAATTTTTAGTAATCTACTGTAGATTAAGCTTTAAACTCATAACTTTGTGTTTTTATGCTTGTTTGTTGTTTGTTAGTTATAATATAGCTTAAAGGTGCTTGCTTGTTCATTGGAAATCATTGTAGCTTAAAAATCAAAATCTCACAATGTAAAATTCAAAATTGACAAATCTGTGTTTTATGCTTGTGTTGTTGTTTTATGCTCATTTGATCTTTTAATATGATAATATAAAGTTTGGATTTAGTTTTATGGACTGAATCAGTGTTAAGTTTTGAAAATCAACAAAACAATAGTTTAAAGGTGTGTTTGGATCAGTTGTGTCCACTGTGTTCTGTGGAGTTTTTGTTGTTGTTCTTTGGTTATACATGATACATTAGGTCTCAATAAGTAAAGTAAACCATAAAACTCAGGCCTTGTTAGTGAAAAAGTCAAAATCAACCTTGATTCACCCTTGTGAGTTAACTGTTAGACCTAAAGTTGCATGATCTCTCATAATGTGTTCATTAGTTGTTTAGTTTGATAGATTTAGTTTAATTATAGCTTATTATCACCTTTTAAGTTAATTAGAATCAATCTAATCTCAGTTAAGTCAAAGTTATAAGTTTTCATAAAAAGTCAAATTACATGAACTTGAAAATTGGGCAAATCTGTTTGATCATTATTGAGCTTGTTGTTAATTTTTAGCTTGTGAGCTTGTGCATGGTCATTTAGTCTCAGCTTGTGTTTACAAATATATTTTTTATATATTTTTGTGATTTTTGTATGGACCCCACCAAGGCTTCAAACTTACTTGCAGGGGAAGTGAGTCCCTTGTGCATCAGCAGACCAACCTACACCACCACCTTTGGTGGCTCATCCTGACCACCATAGTGGGTCCCACAGGCCCCAAGTTGGTTCCTTCAACCCACCTTCAAGTTTTGAGTTTTCTTTTGAGCTCAAGCTCAGTGGACCCCACCTTAATTTACCCCTAAACCTTGTCCCATTTTCTGTCTCAGTCCATTATTAATCAAGTGCTTATTCTGGCTTGTGGGCTTATTCATAGGGCTTATTTGATCAAATCTAGCTTAAACATGTCAAACAAACTTAAGTGAACCAGAATCCACCCTTGTCGACCCGGCTTAAGCTCATTTGAGCTTAATTCCTAGTTTGGTCAACTTAAGTCAACTGTCAAAGCTAATAAGCACTCACAGTGCTTATTTTTTATTTCCAAATTAGTTGTTTTTACAAAAGTTTCTTAATTTTAGTATTTTAGTAGTTCTGTAAAAGAAAAATTAGAAAAAGCCAAATTTAATATTAGTGATAGCTTCTATTTAATAGAAATTATCTTTTTAATTTTCTTTTTAGCTTATTTATAAGCACTCTTTCATTTTTATATTTTTATTAAATCTCTTTTATATTAAAGTACTTTTATAAATTTTTCCAGATTTTTCCTTTGTCATTTAGTGGTTTTTAGAATTAATTTTATTTTAATTAATTATTAATTAATAATTAAGAACTAAATAGCATAATTAGATTTTATTAAGTAACACCTAGTTTTTATAATTTTCCTAGCTTTTATATAAGTTAAAACATTTTTAGGAATTTTTCTAAAATTTCTACTATTCATTTTCTATTTTTTATAATATAATTAGTTTAATTGGAAATTAATTAATAATTAGTAAATTAGTTTAAAAATGCATAAACCAACTTTTTATAATTTTTTTAGGATTCCTGTGATGGTTAATTAGATTTATAAAAATCTTCTTAATTATCTAAATCTTTTTAGTATTTGTAATAATTAAAATCAGTTTAATTAGTTAATTAATAATTAAATAATAATTAATTAATAATAATTAGATAAATAGTGTGAAAAATATAATTTTAGTTCTAAAATAAGTTTTATAATATTTTAGATTTTTCTAAGTTTTAATTTTATTTTTCTAAGCCTATTTTGCATTTTCTCATTTATTAGTGTATTATTAAATAATTAAAAATAGTTATTAAATAATAATAATTAATTAAATAGTTATAAAAATAATTTTAAATTTCCAAAAATTTTATTATACTTTTAGGATTCCAAAAATATAATTTTCACATTTGTGAGAGTTGTATTGGACAGAATTCACATTTGTCTCATACGTTTACGTTTGTTTAAGTTTAAACGTACATTTTATTTCTAGGTTTTCTTAACTTTTTAAATAATAAATTAGTAATTATAAAATAAATATTTTAAGTTTATTTAATTTGCATTTAAGCCCCTAAGGCATGCAAATTCCTACTATAGTTAAAATCGTTTGTGTTTCATATGTTTACGTTTAAATATTAAACGTACGCGTTTTCCAGTTCCTTTTCATTTGTACTTATCTGATTTCACGTATTAGTTGATATAGCTTATCAAAGCTATTTTAACTTATATTTCAGTAGTACAATCACTTGAACCCTTTTCTGTTCAAATCACCTGATCACAAAGTCATTTTATTTCAGATTTCACGCCTCGTTGGGATCTAACGACCCGGGGAAACACTACACTCCACGGAGTATTGGTTTAGACTGTTTGACTTGTTGACCATTACTTGGTTGATATTTTCTGACTGTTTACCACCAATCAATTTATGGCGCCGCTGTCGGGGAGGTGTGCTGTGTATAACGACTTTTGAAACATCTATGAGTTTGAATTAATCACACATTGTTATATATCATCTTTTGTCCATATTTCTATATTTCCTTATAAGAACAAAAATCCAAAAAGATTTTTCTTTTCTATTTTTAAATCCCCATCACTCTAAGGATTCTTAGAGTCGTCTCTAGTGCATGCGCACTCGTTCTTCTAGGTCAACAAGCCCTTTCCGTGATCTTGTCAGAATTCCTCGAAGACGCCGTAGACGTTCTGCCCCAACAGCCGTATCTGAAATACGTGCTGTTACCACAAAAAAGGTTATCATGGCGGAAGACCGTCCGATAAATGAGCTTCTCCAAGCACCCATCGAGGGTTACGGAGACGCTATTGTTGTCCCAGCCATTGTGGCTGAATACTTTGAGCTCAAAACCGGGTTACTAAATCTAGTAACCTCAAGCCAATTTTATGGTTTTGAGAGGGATGATCCTCATGCTCATATTCGATGGTTTAACAAGATTACATCTACCATCAAATACAAGAACGTCCCTTCCGAAGCAGTCAAGCTTCTTCTATTCCCATTTTCTCTTGAGGGGGCAGCTCGGATTTGGCTGGAAAAACAACCTCTTCGTTCAATAGCATCATGGGAGGATTTAGTTACCAAATTTGTAAACGAATTTTTTCCCCCGTCCAGAACGACAAGTCTTAAAAATGAAATCATCAAATTTACTCAAAGGTTTGATGAATCGTTTGGTGACGCATGGGATCGTTTCAAAGAATTGCTTTGTCGATGTCCTCATCATGATTTCACTGAATTAATGCAAATTGACACTTTCTATAATGGTGTAAGTCAATCTGACCAAGATTCTCTCAATTCCTCCGCGGGAGGTAATTTTTTGAGCAAAACCACTAAAGAAGCTTTAGCCATCATTGAAAATAAGTCCAAGGTCCACACTACACGCACAAAGCCAGATAACTCCCAAGTGAGTGTTGGTCCTTCTACTTCATCTCCCGTGAGTACTTCTAGCACCGATGCTAAGATAGACAAACTCACGGACGCTATTCAAGCTTTGGTTATCTCAAACAAAAAGAAAGTCACTTTCACACAAAACCCTTCACATGCTGAAGTAAAAAAAGTGGAAGTTTGTGTCACTTGTGGTGGCCCACATGCATACTACAACTGTACTGCCACCGATGGTAGTCCTTTTGAAGCCAATGCCTTAGCCGGTACTACAAATCAGGGAGGTAATCAATACCGTCCTCAAATGGAACCAAGTTACCGTGCTAACACACATATGGGACCACCCGGGTTCAACCAAAACCCGAATTTGCAAAACCGAAACCAGAACCAACCTCGAATGAACCAAGGTTATCAAAACCAAGGGAATTTTAATCCTGGACAGAATCAAGGTTTCCATAACCAAGGAGACTTTAACAAAACAATTTCAACCCGGGAAATCATTTTCAGGGAAATGGTAATCCAAATCAGGGAAATTTTCAACCACAACAAGGTTATAATCAAAATAACCGAGTCCAAAATTTCCCCAACCAAACACAAGCCATTCTCCCAGCCCCACAATCATCATCTGATGAGTTGTTGAAGCAGTTCATGAAAACTCAAGAAGAGACAAACAGGTTGTTGGTCAGCCAGATTTCTGAAATCAAGAAATCTTTAAATGAACGACCCTCGGGCTCTGGAAAACTTCCGAGCAACACGATCGCAAACCCGAGGGGCGATGCAAAGGTGATCACAACCAGGAGCGGAGTTTCATATGACGGACCCACTGTTCCCACTACCACTTCTTCTCCTTTTCCCAAGGTAGTGGAAAATGAAACCGAGGTAAATAAGGACGAAGTACTTCAAACTCATAAGGGAGGTACCCAAGACATCCCACCTCATGTTGTCCCGAAACCCAAACCAAAACCATGAGTTGTTTTTGAACCCAATGATATCCCAGTTGAAACCCCTAAATCCCAACCTTCTACCTTTTCTATTCCTTACCCATCACATTTGAATGAGCAAAAGCTCCGCGAAAAGGCTAGTCACCAGATGGATAAATTCTTTCAAATCTTCCAAGATTTGCATTTTGACATTAGCTTCGCGGATGCTATTATTCGGATGCCCAAATTTGCATCAACAATCAAACACTTGTTAAGCAACAAGGAGAAACTGTTTGAAATGGCAAAGACTCCCTTGAATGAGAACTGCTCAGCAGTTCTTTTAAAGAAGCTTCCCGAGAAGCTGGGAGATCCTGGAAAATTTCTAATACCTTGTGTATTTTCAGGAATGGTTGATTGCTATGCCTTGGCCAATCTTGGTGCAAGCATCAACCTAATGCCTTATTCAGTTTGGAAGAAACTTTCTCTTCCGGATCTTACTCCTACCTGCATGACTCTAGAGCTTGCAGATCGATCGATATCTCGTCCTCTTGGCATTGCCGAGGACGTGTTTGTGAAAGTAGGAAAGTTCCATCTCCCCGCTGACTTTGTGGTTGTTGATTTCGATGCTGATCAAAGGGTCCCTCTCATTGTTGGGAGGGGATTCCTTAGAACGGACCGTGCTCTTATCGATGTATTTGAGCAAGAAATCACCTTGTGTGTGGGTAATGAAGCCGTTACCTTTAACCTCGATCAAACCTCGAGGTACTCCTCAAATTATGATTCTGAAGCAGTTAATCAAATAGATATCATAGACATTGCTTCAGAGGAGTACTCTCAAGAATTTCTTGGTTATTCTCATAATTCTGTGAGTGGGGATTCCACTCCATCATCTGAACCTATCATTTCCGACTCTTCCCCTTCTCTCCGTTTGAGGGAAGTGATTTCCTTTTGGAAGAGGTCGAGGCTTTTCTCAAAAGTGATTCAGTTCCAGCGGGAATTGATAACACTGAGATTGATCTGGAGGGAGATATTCTTCTCCTTGAGAAATTGCTAAATCAAGACAATTCTCCTCCACTCCCTCCCATACAACTTCATAATGAGGAAATTAAATCGGTTGATAAAAACGATGAATTTCCTGAGGTCGAGCTCAAGGACTTACATCCTCATCTTGAATACGCATTTTTGGAGGGTAATGATAAATTACCCGTCATTATTGCTAAAGGTTTAAGTGATGAGGAAAAGGTTGCTCTCATAAAGGTCTTGAAGTCACACAAGCAAGCAATTGCTTGGAAGCTCTCCGATATTAAGGGTATTAACCCAGATTTTTGTACACACAAAATCTTAATGGAGGATGACTTCAAGCCCGCGGTGCAACATCAAAGACGGGTGAATCCAAAAATCCATGATGTCATTAAACAAGAGGTTCTCAAACTTCTTGATGCAGGATTGATTTACCCCATCTCTGACAGTCCATGGGTTAGTCCCATCCATTGCGTCCCAAAAAAGGGTGGCATTACTGTTGTCACTAATGAGGAAAATGAGTTGATTCCAACTCGGATGGTTACCGGGTGGCGTGTTTGCATTGACTATCGTAAGTTGAATGATGCCACCCGCAAAGACCACTTTCCGCTGCCCTTTATGGACCAGATGCTTGAGAGATTAGCGGGAAACGAGTACTATTGTTTCCTTGATGGTTTCTCAGGATACTTTCAAATTCCCATTGATCCATCAGATCAAGAAAAGACTACCTTTACATGCCCTTATGGAACCTTTGCTTATAAACGTATGTCTTTTGGCTTATGTAATGCTCCAGGTACGTTCCAGAGGTGCATGATGGCCATATTTACCGACATGATCGGTAAAACAATGGAGGTCTTTATGGATGACTTCTCGGTCATTGGGGATTCATTCCAAACATGTCTCACCAATTTAGAAAAAATGCTGAAAAGGTGTGAAGACACCAATCTATGTCTAAATTGGGAAAAGAGTCATTTTATGGTCAAAGAGGGCATTGTCCTCGGCCATAAGATTTCCAAGAATGGGATTGAGGTTGACAGAGCTAAGGTCGATGTCATTGCTAAATTGCCTCACCCTACTACCGTCAAAGGTATTAGGAGTTTCTTGGGTCATGCCGGTTTCTATCGTAGATTCATACAAGATTTCTCTAAAATCTCCCGGCCTATGACTCATCTCCTCGAGAAGGATGCTCCTTTTATCTTCTCACCAGAGTGCATCGAAGCTTTTGAAACATTGAAGAAAAAGCTTACTGAGGCACCCATTCTTGTTGCCCCCGACTGGGATTTACCCTTTGAGCTCATGTGCGATGCAAGTGATTTTGCTATCGGTGCAGTCTTGGGGCAACGCAAAATGAAACACTTTCAGCCTATCCACTACGCAAGCAAAACTATGAACGAAGCTCAAACTCATTACACCACTATGGAAAAAGAATTATTAGCCGTGGTGTTTGCTTTTGAAAAGTTTCGGACATACTTAATCTTGACAAAATGCGTAGTGTATACGGATCACTCGGCTCTAAAATATCTCTTTGCAAAACAAGATGCAAAGCCGAGATTGCTCCGTTGGGTTCTCCTCCTTCAGGAATTTGATATCATTATTCGTGATAAAAAAAGGAGCTGAGAACCTGGCTGCTGATCATCTGTCCCAATTAGAGAACCCTCATCAAGATGTGTATGAGAAAAAAGGAAATAAATGAAACATTTCCTCTCGAAACACTCAATGCGGTTGCTTTTCGCGGAGATTCTACTACCCCATGGTTTGCTGACTTCGCAAACTACCATGCGGGTAACTTTGTTGTGAAATGGATGCCAACCCAATAGAAGAATAAATTCTTTAAGGATGTCAAACATTACTTCTGGGATGACCCCTACTTATTCAAAATCTGTGCGGATCAAGTCATCCGATGGTGTGTATATGGACAGGAAGCCATTGAAATTCTCAAGGCTTGCCATGCTGGACCCATTGGAGGCCATCATAATCCCAACTACATCGCCAAAATGGTGTTTGATTCCGGATTCTTCTGGCCCACAATTTATAAAGATGCCCAGGATCTCATTAAAACCTGTGACGCTTGTCAACGTCACGGGAACATTTCACAAAGAAATGAGATGCCACAAAATGCTATTCAAGTCTGTGAGATCTTTGATATCTGGGGCATTGACTTTATGGGGCCATTCCCATCATCTAGAGGAAACAAATACATACTTGTGGCTGTTGACTACTTGTCAAAATGGGTAGAAGCGAAAGCTTTACCCACAAATGATGCCCGAGTTGTAGTGAAATTCCTGAAATCTCTTTTTGCCCGTTTTGGAACTCCACGTGCTATCATAAGTGATCGTGGTACGCATTTCTGCAATGACAAATTTGACAAAGTCATGTAAAAGTATGGTGTAACTCACCGTCTTTCTACCGCGTATCACCCACAAACAAGTGGGCAAGTGGAGATTTTAAACCGTGGTATCAAAAGGATACTTGAGAGGACTGTAGGTGAAAACCATGTTGCCTGGTCGGATAAATTGGATGACGCACTATGGGCCTTTCGTACAGCTTATAAAACACCCATTGGGTGTACGCCTTACAAGCTTGTGTACGGAAAGACATGTCATCTACCGATGGAACTTGAGCACAAAGCCTACTGGGCATTGAAACATGCCAACATTGACCTCAAAACTGCGGGTGATCACCGAAAAGTTCAAATGAATGAATTAAATGAACTATGTGATCAGGCTTACGAGAACTCTTTAATCTATAAGGAAAAGACAAAGAAGATTCATGACTCAAAAATAAAGAACCGCGTTTTTAACGTTGGTGATCGAGTCCTTCTATTTAATTCTAGATTAAAGATCTTCTCGGGTAAACTCAAAACCCGTTGGACTGGCCCATTCACTATCACTAAGGTTTATCCATATGGTACCGTTGAGTTATCTCAAAATGACGGTCTATGTTTTAAAGTGAATGGGCATCGTTTGAAACACTAATTTGGAGAGGACATACCATCCATGGTTGTCCCGGATCTCCAAACTTTCCCCAAGGACAATTAAATTCGGGGTTGAGTCAAGCTAGCGACTCGGTAATCAAAAACAGTAGCTTCCTCATGAACAATTTAATTCGAGGTCGAGTCAAGCTAGCGACTCGGTAATCAAAAACAGTAGCTCAATATGGGTTTTCACCCATATTTCTGTCTTCTTTCTCTTTTCTACCACCCAAGTGTGGGGGAGATACCCCACATGTTGTATATATGTATATAGGGATGAGCACGGTACCGGTACCGTACCGGTACCATACCGAATTAGTGGTACCGATTTTTTCCCGAGCATAAATTAGGGTACCGGTACCGTACCGAACGGGATTCGGGTATCGGTACCGGTACCGGTACCGGGAAATCGGGATTTTCTCGTTTTTTATTGGGAATTTCCCGATTTGGTACCGGTACCGTACCGAATTAGTGGTACCGAATTTTTTTCCTCCTTATTTCGTAGTACCGGTACCGTACCGTATATCGGGATCGGTACCGTTTCGGTACGGTACCGGTACGGTTCCGGTATTCGGTTCGAAATGCTCATCCCTATATGTATATATCTTCAAAAAAAAAAAAAAAAAAAAAACCATGTAAATAGACTAAAATAAAGGTTATTAATATTTCCTTCTTACGTTCTAAGTGTCGGTTTAACAACCGGTGCTTTGAATATTGAGGGCAATATTCATTTCTAAGTGTGAGGGGGGGATTCTCACGAATTCAAACACATGTTCCATCAAGCACCCTCATTTGATCAAAATTTAAAGTTTTTTCACACTTAGAAATGCATTAAATGGTTATCAGTCCACCATGTCTAACCCACAAAAGGATTGGCTAATCCAGGAGCAAACGGCTCTTGGTAAAGATATCTCAAATCCGTTGATGGCTTGCAATTTGCCCAAAATTGTATGGTAAATCAACTCGCCATATCCTAAAAAGTGAAAGAGTTGGCTAGCCCGCAAGATTATGGCTTGTGGTAAAGGCAGTGGAAAAACCATAATTGGTAATCAGCTCACCAAGATGTTGACTATTCCATCAAGAGTTGGCTAGTCCAGAAGCAAACGGCTTTTGGTAAAGACAAAACAAATCCGTTGACAGCTGGTGGTTTGCTCAAAATCACATGGTTATCAAGTGGACCATAGTTCTTACTTGAACTGATACATTTGGCTACTCCAGAAGTGATGACTTTTGGTAAAGAGACATAAAACCCATTAAAATTTTCTCAAAAGATTGCTAGGGACTAGCAATAGTTTAGTGTGGGGGATTGATGAGTGTCTAAATACTCATCATTTCTGTCACATTTAAACTGCAAAAACATCTGAAAAGACACAGGAATGCCTTAAAATACATAAAATATCCCTGGATTGTGTTTTTATGCAAAAGGATTGAAAACTGATGAAAAACAACATATTTCACATAATTTACAGTTTCAGTCCCTGAACTTTGAAAAATTGGCAAATCTAGTCCCTGGTAAATCAAAACATGTAAATTATCATCAAAGGTCCTTAGGGATTCATAAGTTGTCAAGTCTAGTCTTTTAAAGCTAAAAATTGCAAAATGACAACTTTAGTCCCTCAAGTTTGAAAAATGTCAAAATTAGTCCTTAAGGTTTTAAAAATGGAAAAATATTAAAAATAAACCTTGTACTATTCTTAATTGGCATAATTGGTCCTTGTGATAACTATGGAGAAATTACATGTTCAACACTTCAACTTTCAGAAAATTACATGTTTGGTCCCTGGTGTTTGAAGATTTGGCAGAAAAGGTCCCTGGAAGTTTAAAAAGTGGAAAAGTTAACTATGGTCCTTACATTATTGAAACTTGGCAAGTTTTACCCTTGCTAGTACTTTTGGAAAGTTGTCAAAACCTACCCTCAAAAATCCAGAAATTACAATATTGGACCTTGTGATAAATAAACAAACCAACCGGACCCTTTTTATTTTAAAACCCAAACCAAATCCAAACCCAAACCACACCAGCCCACCACTCAGGCCCAAACAAACCCCAGCCCACACCCTTTTAAATAAAACCAGGGTTTGACCTCGTTGACCCCGCCAAATACCACCACCACTGTCCATCCCTCTCCCTCACCACTGCAACGCCAAAACCAGGTGGTTTTCCACCACCACCTCATCACCCCAGCTGTCTACCCACTCCCTTCCACCTCCATAAGCTCCCAATAATCCTTAATTACAAAATTTCATCCCCAAGTTACCTATAAGACTTTTGGCGCCAAAATTGATCCAACGATCAATAATGCTCAGAAGTGATCCAATGGCCATAAAAATTGATGGGAAATGCTCAGAACCATGTGGGAAGTCAGAAAAGTCTATAAATATAAAGAGAGATGCAGTGTTACAACATATCTAGTTTAATTTTAATCAATGTATGTCGACTAGTTAATTTCTCAATTTCCTTTGTATCTTTAAGCTTTTCAAGTTGTATTTCTTGAACATCAGTGTATCTTAAACCTTTGGTAATAATAAATTTCAAGTTTTCTTTATAATTCTCAATTATGCATTTTACCTTTTCACTCAAAATTATCAAATAGCTTAGTTGTTATTTGTAGCTAATTACAAGGACTCAATTAGCTCATATAAGCTCTGACAAAGCTTCTGTAAGCTTTAGGAACCTTAAAATTCAGTTTAGTGGTTAAACTCAAAAATTCAAGTAAAATCAAGAAAATAGAAAATAAATCAAAAATTAGTGAAGATGATGATCATTGCATGGAGCAGGGTTAATAATGGAATGCCCTTGGTTTAGTTGCTTCTTGGGAAGCTTTAGGAAGTGTTCTTTGGTCCTTGTTCTCAGTTCTCAGGCTTGAATCAATTGTAAGCTTGTTTCTAAATTTTTAGTAATCTACTGTAGATTAAGCTTTAAACTCATAACTTTGTGTTTTTATGCTTGTTTATTGTTTGTTAGTTATAATATAGCTTAAAGTTGCTTGCTTGTTCATTGGAAATCATTGTAGCTTAAAAATCAAAATCTCATAGTGTAAAATTCAAAATTGACAAATCTGTGTTTTATGCTTGTGCTGTTGTTGTTTTATGCTCATTTGATCTTTTAATATGATAATATAAAGTTTGGATTTAGTTTTATGGACTGAATCAGTGTTAAGTTTTGAAAATCAACAAAACAATAGTTTAAAGGTGTGTTTGGATCAGTGGTGTCCACTGTGTTCTGTGGAGTTTTTGTTGTTGTTCTTTGGTTATACATGATACATTAGGTCTCAATAAGTAAAGTAAACCATAAAACTCAGGCCTTGTTAGTGAAAAAGTCAAAATCAACCTTGATTCACCCTTGTGAGTTAACTGTTAGACCTAAAGTTGTATGATCTCTCATAATGTGTTCATTAGTTGTTTAGTTTGATAGATTTAGTTTAATTATAGCTTATTATCACCTTTTAAGTTAATTAGAAGCAATCTAATCTCAGTTAAGTCAAAGTTACAAGTTTTCATAAAAAGTCAAATTGCATGAACTTGAAAATTGGGCAAATCTGTTTGATCTTTATTGAGCTTGTTGTTAATTTTTAGCTTGTGAGCTTGTGCATGGTTATTTAGTCTCAGCTTGTGTTTACAAATATATTTTTTATATATTTTTGTGATTTTTGTGTGGACCCCACCAAGCCTTCAAACTTACTTGCAGGGGAAGTGAGTCCCCTGTGCATCAGCAGACCAACCTACACCACCACCTTTGGTGGCTCATCCTGACCACCATAGTGGGTCCCACAGGCCCCAAGTTGGTTCCTTCAACCCCCCTCCTACCCACCTTCAAGTTTTGAGTTTTCTTTTGAGCTCAAGCTCAGTGGACCCCACCTTAATTTACCCCTAAACCTTGTCCCATTTTCTGTCTCAGTCCATCATTAATCAAGTGCTTATTCTGGCTTGTGGGCTTATTCATAGGGCTTATTTGTTCAAATCTAGCTTAAACATGTTAAACAAACTTAAGTTAACCAGAATCCACCCTTGTGGACCCCACTTAAGCTCATTTGAGCTTAATTCCTAGTTTGGTCAACTTAAGTCAACTGTCAAAGCTAATAAGCACTCACAGTGCTTATTTTTGATTTCCAAATTAGTTTTTTTAACAAAAGTTTCTTAATTTTAGTATTTTAGTAGTTCTGTAAAAGAAAAATTAGAAAAAGCCAAATTTAATATTAGTGATAGCTTTTATTTAATAGAAATTATCTTTTTAATTTTTCTTTTAGCTTATTTATAAGCACTCTTGCATTTTTATATTTTTATTAAATCTCTTTTATATTAAAGTACTTTTATAAATTTTTCCAGATTTTTCCTTTGTCATTTAGTGGTTTTTAGAATTAATTTTATTTTAATTAATTATTAATTAATAATTAAGAATTAAATAGCATAATTAGATTTTATTAAGTAACACCTAGTTTTTATAATTTTCCTAGCTTTTATATAAGTTAAAACATTTTTAGGAATTTTTCTAGAATTTCTACTGTTCATTTTCTATTTTTTATAATATAATTAGTTTAAATGGTAATTAATTAATAATTAGAATAATAATTAGTAAATTAGTTTAAAAATACATAAAACCAACTTTTTATAATTTTTTTAGGATTCCTGTGATGGTTAATTAGATTTATAAAAATCTTCTTAATTATCTAAATCTTTTTAGTATTTGTAATAATTAAAATCAGTTTAATTAGTTAATTAATAATTAAATAATAATTAATTAATAATAATTAGATAAATAGTGTGAAAAATATAATTTTAGTTCTAAAATAAGTTTTATAATATTTTAGATTTTTCTAAGTTTTAATTTTATTTTTCTAAGCCTATTTTGCATTTTCTCATTTATTAGTGTATTATTAAATAATTAAAAATAGTTATTAAATAATAATAATTAATTAAATAGTTGTAAAAATAATTTTAAATTTCCAATAATTTTCTTATACTTTTAGGATTCCAAAAATATAATTTTCACATTTGTGGGAGTTGTATTGGACAGAATTCACATTTGTCTCATACGTTTACGTTTGTTTAAGTTTAAACGTACATTTTATTTCTAGGTTTTATTAACTTTTTAAATAATAAATTAGTAATTATAAAATAAATATTTTAAGTTTATTTAATTTGCATTTAAGCCCCTATGGCATGCAAATTCCTACTATAGTTAAAATCGTTTGTGTTTCATATGTTTACGTTTAAATATTAAACGCACGCGTTTTCCAGTTCCTTTTCATTTGTGCTTACCTGGTTTCACGTATTAGTTGATATAACTTATCAAAGCTATTTTAACTTATATTTCAGTAGTACAATCACTTGAACCCTTTTCTGTTCAAATCACCTGATCTCAAAGTCATTTTATTTCAGATTTCACGCCTCGTTGGGATCTAACGACCCGGGGAAACACTACACTTCACGGAGTATTGGTTTAGACTGTTTAACTTGTTGACCATTACCTAATTGATATTTTCTGACTGTTTACCACCAATCAAGTGTCCCAGTCACCTCCCTTGTATAATTGTCTAGAGTCTAGACATAGGAAGAAAATTTTCATTGGAAGTATAATGCAATTTTGTGTAAAGGATCCAAATAAGCAAATTTTCACATAAAGTTCAAATAAGTTAATTATCTTATCTATCAGTTAGATCATGTTAGGTGACAATATTTTTAAAGGAAAATATCAATAGGTCTAAAAAGTGTGACTAAATTTGTACCTATGTAAATGTGGCAATAATTTATTAGTTTACGAAGAAGTTGATCCCTCTGCTGGCACCAAGACACATAAGTTTAGCTATATAATTAGACATACCAGTTAGGCATGCCAATCAATACTCATTTTTAAATTTCATAAATAGTTAACGTATATGCATGTAAAACATTTAAAACAAGCCATAAGATATCAAACACATCAAGTTTGATGCATGTAAAAGCATGTGTTTTAAATACCAGCTCGAAAATAGACAACGATTACCAAACACATCAATATATATATTTCCAAGAAAGAATGAAACGCGACGAATATTTTTCATTTTAACAAGTCATAAGATATCGGCATGCCACCTAAAACCGTTGTCAACCCAAAGGGTTGTTAAAACGAGATTATAAGAATGTATTTGAGTAAATAGCTTTTGTTGGCAGTCGAGATTAGGTCATCTGCTATAGTATTTGGTAAGTGGTAAGTAACGAGTTAACGACACCAACTTTTTGGCCCCGAATTCATCATCTAGATTCATTCCAAGGATTGGGACATAATGTAAAAAGGTGTCAAAAGGAATGGGATTCTTTCTGGTAAACCTTCTAATTGTCCTAACTTAAAAACTCATCAAACATTAAACATCACAATCATGATTAAGTAGTGACTCAAAGTGGAGTCTTATCAGTTAAGCCAATTCTTTAAGGAACTAATTGAAACTCATTACTGTATATGGAAAAGTATAGATGTGGCAGTTTCAACTCCTTTTCATTATACTTGTGTTGATGATTACGATAATATGTTATCTTTGCACAACCTGTATATGTTTTGTAATGATAGTTAAGCCATTAATGTATGTTTAAATAATCAGATTATCCTTTCACTACGTACCCTTTGTAATATTTTGATGTTTAATTGTCAATGAAATACATAAGAAAATGAACAAATAAGTGCTAACGTCAACCCAACTCTACTCATGCAACAAGTAACATGTTTCAACCAAACACAAACATGTCTCAGACTCGTTACTCAGCCGATGTCCAGCCATATATTTTGCCACCTCTAGAAAAGTTTGTATGACAACATATCGCTAAATGTAAGCGAAAATATTGTAAGCACGAAACACACATAGAGTAACAAAGAAAAAGAACATCCAAAAAATCTTGACAAATAGTATCATAACGTATCTTAATCACATTGAATCCTTGAAACTGCTATATATATGATTTGGTACTAGAAGATGAAAGTTAACAGACCTTCGAGAATATCAAAAACCTCTGGGAATACACTTCTCATTAATTCACGAGCAAAAGCGAAATAAAATAATACCTCTCAAAGTTGGTGCAAATTACACGATATGCATATTCTCAACATTAGCACGTACCCACTGCTCGTTCGAATGTCTATACCCTAAATCCTTCCAAGCGTGGACTATAAATGGTACAACATGAACTTAAAACCTATAACTAGTGACTTTTCTCATCTATATCAAACTCATATTTTCAGAGTTATATGACTAATTTAAACAGCCGGACCGAGGATGTGCAGCCTCGTCAATCAAGCACAAAACATATCATGTTGATAGATGCAGTTTCTGATGCCAATGAGCATCTTCAGTTTGCGCCAGAAGCACATAAAATTTATCTTCATAGAGATGTGTGGATCCCTGTTTTATTTGAGCAAATGCAAGAACAATCTGCTTCAGTCAAATGCCTCTTAACAAGCCTCTTTTCGCGATTGATCATTAGATTAACAAGTGGAAGTTTCAACGAAACTTGACGCCAGATCTCATTAACAGTCCCATCTGGATCATCATATTCAAAGTAGTGCCGCACCTGATGATATTATAAAATTAACCAACTGTTATACAGTTTCAAGCCAATCAAACTAAGCAAAAGCAAAATTATCACAACTAACATATAAAATATAACTGTCAGTGAACCTTAATTCTATTTTTTTTTTTTTTTTTTTTTTTGTGAGAAAATTACCCAACACAAAAGAATTTGACTAAATTAATATAAACCAACGGCAACCTTTCACTTTCCTCGTTGCTGAAAGGTTCTAGAGATTCAACTTAGCAGAAACTTCTTACATCATTGCAGAATAAAAATCTTAACAAACTCCCTACATTCAAAACTAAAAGCAGATATTTCAATTTATATGTCCTAAGAAAGACGCATGTTTTGCTAGGTTTCAATGCAAGGGGAACGAGAGATAGTAACTGCCAAAAAATATATTGATAGCCTTGACACCGGTCGACAAGTTTTCTTTATTTTGTCATCAAGAGGGAGTCAAACACATCATCGACATTACCTCTATGATTTACTAACAATACCGAGGGGATGAGAAATATGTAAAAGATCACAGCTCACCATCATTGATAAGTGGTGAGCAATTAGTTTTCAGGAGGAAAATACTTCCACGGTATTGAAGCAGAGGAACCTGCCCCTTAAAGATGAATTGTGCATGCTTTACAGATCACACATGTCAAATCATAATATTATGGTTACAACATACAACGAGTTTAAATATATTGACAACTACCTAAATGTTACAAGTATATACTCAAAAGGTAAGATGTTTAATGACGTAATCAGGTAATGGATCTGAATAAGCTAATTTCAAAATAAAATAGAGTGTGCTCATGTGCTAAGAGTATATTTAGTAGAGGTGGCAAAATGGGCGGATGCTTTGGATAACAGGCAACTTTGGTACGGGCCAAAATAGGGTCGTGCCGGATTGATCCAAAACGCGTTATTTGTCTGAAAAATATGGTTACCAAAATTTATTCTATTTAATAACAAACTTGCTTTTTTAATAAAGGTACTACAAAAGGTTTTTGATTAACCTTTGGAAGACTTTTAATCTGTTTTCTTTCAGCTATTTTAATTCATTTTACCCAACCCGTTAGAGATGACAAATAACCCTTATTGACCCATTCGTAATTAAATGGGTCAGAAATTTCACCTCCATTTACAAGTAACTATAGATGCAGGCTGTGGTGTAAATGATAATATAAGATTCAATTAACAGAAGGAAACATACGAACACCACATACCTTAAGCAACTCCCTTTGAAATTCCAATATCCGGTCATTCTTTACTTTCTTTAACAATTTAGACAAGTATCCTGGTTTCACAGCTGAATCAGTGTCTACAAATACAGCAATCTTTCTGTAGTCTATGACATCTTCAAAAGGCAGCTCAATAAAGTCACTGATTATAACAGGAACACATAAGCTCACAATGGCATCAAAAAGGCGACAAGCTGATGGTGTATCACCAGCTGGATGTAAACAGAATTTTGAAGTATGCATCCCTTGTGTAGCCATTCGCCGACTCTCCCTTGACTGAGTGCCATGCTTTATAAAAACATCTTCTTCACTCTCAAGTATCTGAAACAGCATATCACGAATTTTCCCACCCTGCAATCGAATCACAATCAGCATTAGGCTTCCAAAACAACAAGCACATCTGAGATGCAAAAATGAGAAATAGATGTGACACGATGGGCGGATCGGGATGGTTGTGTAACAAGTCAAAGCGGATCCAGGTTGAGACGGGTCATTTTTAGTATAGGTCAACACAGGCATGGTCTGGTTGGATTGACCCGCAAACATGTTGGCTGTTTAAAATATCATTATGCAATTAGAGCATTTATCATACAAAAAATTATTACAATAATAATCCAAATATTTAAGTACAACGATATAGGAGGTTGTATGCAATAAAATTGACTTTGAGCAACTTTCCACCTCTTTTGGCTCATTTGACTACACATTTAGCTAATCTTTTTATATGACCATTTTGATCCGTTTATGACAAAAAAAAAATAATAATAATAAATAAATAAATAATAAAAACCCCAATTCAACTTCAACCTATTAATGGCAGTAGTCAAAATTAGGGAAACCCATATAATGTGACAAGTCTGGCCTTCAGTTAATGGCAGTAGGGAAAACCATAGCCAATGCCAAAGTGAAATAAAGGGTCTAAAACCTAAATATGATTAAAGATAGCCCAATACAGATTACATTCATATTCCATTTTTATAGAAGAGAAACTGAATGCCTGATAACCAAAAAGTATATCAGAAATATGAAGATTTAACATAACACATCCTATTCCTACTGAAATATCACCAAGAAGATAACTTAAAATCATATACAATATTACAATCTTTACTATGTGCGTGGTGAGTTACATGATGTTACAAACATCCAAGAGAGAAAATAATAACAAATGTGTTCTTTGCTTAAGAAGGACAACATAATTACCATTTTACTTCATATACCAAGTCAAAAGAAACAGATACAAACATCTAATATATAATATTCTATTTTGTATTACTTCTCCTGATCTCCCAAAGAGTCAAGGAGGTAAATCTAAAACTTTATGACTTGCACCAAATATAGAACCTTTAATCCAAACTCCAATGATTGGAGGATCATCGACGAATAAATTAAGAAGAGAAGTAGCAGTTGATTATGAAATGATAATGACAGCTTGTGATATAAAATGTTTTAAGGAAACAAACTGCAGAAAACTGCTTCAAAATCTCATTTGTCATAATTTCAGTTTCATCTTCCCCACTTAGCTTTAAGAAGAAAATATATGAATTATGTCTTGATGTTTGAAAAATATGAAGTTTGGTCATATAATGGCATATATATAGTTTAGACCAAAATTGACATAAAAGAAATTGACTTCTTACGTTGCCAGGTAGATGTGTACAATTCAAACAGTTTACGTATAATAGAGAGCCCGTCCGCGTGTTTTCTCTCAAACTGGTCATATAAGATGGTTAAGCTAGTAGGGGAATGCTGGGAAGCTCGGACTCGGCTAACAACCCCGGCATACTGGTGTCGACCCGGTGCGACGCGGGTACTGGTGCGGAATCCGGACGGGACGCGGGGAGGAGAAAGTGGACGCAGCTGTTCCAATGTTGAAGAAGATGAATTTAATTTTTACAGGTTCTCGAAGATGAAGATGCATTTTAATTTTTACAGGTTGAAGAGAAGATGAATTTAATTATTATATATACCCCATGTCCCAATGTTGTATTGTTCCCAATGTTGTATTATTTTTTAACTTTTTCCTTGGTTTTTCCCAATGTTGTATTATTTTTCAACTGTCTTTGGTTTTTCCCAATGTTGTATTGTTTAACTTTTCAAATTTCAATTATTTTTTTTATAACATATAATTATGAATTATAATACCCCGTGTCCCCGAGTCCATATTCAAATTTTGGACTCTTTCAAAACGAGCCCACGAATCCTTGAAATCATATCTTGAAAGGTCCGACCCTTGGACACGTACCCGAGTCCGACACCCCGTACCCGAGTCCGAGCATCCTAGGGGGAATGAGTCAAATTGGTTGTAAATGCTGAATGTTTCCCAAGTCCCAACAATGTAACATATAAAACCTCCTAATTCGTGTTCTTATTCAATGACTTAGATTAAAATTGTAATATAATGTTAGTATTCATATTTAATACATTAATCATGTATAAAAGTAGATAGAATGAAAGAAACGTGTTTAATATCAACCCAAACTGACCCGGCAGGGTTTCAACACTAACGTATGACCAATTTCAACCTGAGGCTGTTTTGAGTTTTGGCCATTCACCAGCCCACCCAACCAACATACCTTGCCAGCTCTATTAGTGGGGTAGAGTAGCACAAAATGAGAACAACATTATTACAGCCAAAGGCAAACAATGTCATTATAAGTAGAAACTCGGGCGAAAGCAAAGTTTAAAAGTACGGAAACGAGTTTCGAGGCGTTTTCCCTCCGCCTCAAGAGGCGTAAGCCTCGAGGCGGACCGAGGCGTAAGGTCGAGGCGGAATTAAAAAAATATATAGAAATTATATATATATAAGTTTTAATAGGTAATTAGGCATTTATATATTTTATATACATACTTTATAAACTTTTATATATAAGTTTAAGACTTAAATGTAAACTATTAAAGATTGAGGGGGTCAAATGTTTAAATACACAAACTTATTTTAAACTTTTTGAGACTAAATGTAAAATAATGAAAGATAGAGGGGTTAAATGTTAAAAAGTATACACTTATTAAACCCTAAAAGAGTAAAACAAATCTCCAGCCCCTATTTCTTTCTTCCCTCTTTCCTCTCTTCCTCCTTGGTTTTTCTGGCAGAAGTTGCACCGCCGCCGCCGGAATTTGTCGCCGGAAATCACGAATCCGGCGCTATATGGGGTTAAAAACCCTAAAAGTAAATCGATTCAAGGTACAAAATCAAAGCTATTGACTGATTTGGCTAAAAAAAAGAAAGATCCGCCTCGGCCCTGAGGCGCCGCCTCATACGCATCACCACCGCCTCAGGTACATGAGGCGTACGTTCCAAAACACCCCCCTGAGGCGCCGCCTCATATGCGTTTTATGGCCGTTTCGCCTCGAGGCGCGCCTCGAGGCGCCGCCTCAGACCGTTTTTTTAAACCATGGGCAAAAGTAGATATTAGGCCAAACTTGACTAGATTGGTCGGTCCTAATTGTATAAATGGGTCGTACCCATTAGGTAATGAGTTAGCTGCTTTGTCTCCAAGCTATGTTATTAGTATATATAGATATACAATACAATGTTATGTACATATACAATTCACAATACAATCACCACAATACCCTTTGAGGTTTAATATGGTGTTAGAGCCATATAACCTATAAGTTTTTTTCTTTTCCGGTTACAATTCCAGCAGCCCCTTAATACTAGACCCACCTAATAAGTAATAAAATGCTAGTTCTGGCCCAGTAAAATGAAATATATGACATGGCAAATAGCTTGTAGAAAATTTTGACTAATGATAAAAAATTATAATAATAATAATAAATAAAAAATATAACACCCCTTAATAAAACAAAATTCACAAACTTGTAGATCACAATCAATATCACAGATATATTTGTAATGATTTTCAGTAGGTTAATTTGAAATGAATCTTTCCAACAAAAGTATCATGTTACATGGGATGGAGAGAGCATCATGTTACAACATAAGTACATAACTAGCCGTTCAAAACTGGCTCAAGTAGTTGGATCTTATTCATGAATCATGATTAGGGGTCCTGAGTTCCAATCCTACTCTTCTGTATAGCCTAATGATTTACCATGACTGTGTGGTTTCTATAACACTTAAAGATAAATCAAAAGAAGAAAAGATAATCTCAATGAAACATTTAAAATTTACATCAAGAAGAATCTGCTAGTAAATTGTCAATTGACAAACTCATACGGAGTATTCTTGTATTCTAAAATCAGACAACTAGACAAGATATGTGGAAATGGGGATGCATAAGCAGGTAACAGAGATCAGATTAAGTTCTGGGATGATGTATGGGCAGAAGAAATGTCACTGAAAAAGAAATATCTGGATTTGCATCTCATTACCAAGAATTAACATGGTAAGGTATCTGAGTTTTATAAATGCGATGTTGGGTCAGAGTTAAACTAGATATATCCTTCATCCAACTATTAGCTCCTCAACAATTAAACAAGTTCCGGTAGTTGAGGAACTCAATGTTTCAGATAACTATACCTTCACAACAATTATCAAATGTATTGTTACGAAAGCCTGGTAAAGATGATCTATTCAAAGCTAACAGCTCAAGTTGCAGACTGGATAAAACTAACAGCTATCAAAAGTTAATCCGGATAGAAGTTGCATGATGATCAATTAATCTTAATGGCACAACGTAACAAAAACTAATGGTTTAAAATCAAAGTTTGGTGGGAGTTAAATCAATTAAGCAAGTACATTACTCAAGGCAATGTATTGAGATCCTTTTCCAAATGGCTAAGGACACCTGGACTCGGGATCTTATAGGAATTCTATATGTAAACATTTTTTTAAAACATTTGTAGGAGTATTAAATAGAAGATTCCAACTTTTGCGGGAAAAAAATAAGCAAGGACCAACGTCATGCCCAATTAGGCTAAACGCTCAGCTATAAAACCATGCCACAAACTTACCAAGCTAAAAACTTTGTACAATAAACTTGTATTAAACATATAATCTCAATCACAAATAACAGATAGAATGAACTATGATGATAGGCATGTAGATATAGTAGTTGTACATGTAGCTAAGACAATTCTTACTAATAGAGTTAGCGTATGAGCATATCCACATTCTAATTACCAATACGACAGCAGATTCTTGTAAAGTCAGTCATAAAAAGAAAAGTACCAGTTTATTTAAGTGTAGCAGATAAGCCATTTTGAATGTTTACTTCATATATGTCAGCTTATTAGAGGGTTGTAAAATAAGTAGTTTGGAGTTCTTAATCTGCTTATTTAGATTGAAAATATTTCTACCTCCTAAACCCTCAAATAAGCAGAAATGGCCAACACTCAAACAGCTCCATATATTAATATTGCATTTGTGACAACATAATCAAATCTTAAACACAATATTCAGAACCAAAGAGCTAAGGTAACAACAACCAAAATTGAAGTCATACCTCCTTCCGAAAGCGATTCCCCATAAAAAACATCAACCACTTCCTATTGTCAACTCCAACATCCCCTTTAAACCCATTAATCCTATGCGAATAGGGCAAAATCACGTCCTTAACCAAGGAGGCTTGATCCCTCCCCAACCTCCCAAAATCCGAAACAAGCAAAACGGCATTCTTAACTCTATCAACAACTTTATACAAGGCATTAGGATCTTGACAAATAAAGACATGATCCCTCCCATTATTCCTCTTCCAATAAACCTGTTGTTCCAACCACATTACCAAACTCTCTTGCGTTTCCTCATCACTGTACCCCCCTTCCACCATTACCCCACCTCCCCTGACCGGATTCGCCACTAAACTCAAGGACGAAAAAAAGGGTACATAGAAAAAGTGAGCTTGATCCGGATCCATGACCCGGGTGAGATGGGAAGCGGATCTTGATGGGTTATTCAAATCAAGAAACAAGTACCATTCAGCAGCATGTTGATTACCAGGGTACTTTGGGTTGTCATTTTTTAAGCCACCTCTAGCAAGCTCATAGCTTTCAATAACCCCATAAGTAAATCTTGATGGTAAACCATACATGTAAATATTTACTGTTTTGGTTAATGGGTTTTTTATGGGTAAATTTGTGGGGTTTGAAATGGGGTTGGAATGGTAAAAAGTGTTGAAGAAGATGTAAAGAGATAAGATTAAAAAAATGGTTATGAGAGTTGGTTTCAAGATGAGTTTTTTACCCATTTTGGATGGTGGTGGTGGTGGATGGGTTGAAGATGATGATGATGAAAGTGGGAGAGAAGTGGCTGTTCTTGTTTTGATAATGGGTCGTTGGTTGATCATGGCAGCGATGCTTTTGAAGAACAAGTCATGACCAAAGTGATGATGATTTTGATTGTTAAACTAGTTGTGAATTCTTTCTTGGAATTATTTTGGCATTATGATGTGTTGGCTTGTTATTGTTATGTTTTTAATCATGGTGTTGACGTTTGGTTTTTATATTTATTTGGATGTGAATTATTAGGCCCCTTTGGTTCATGGGTATACATTGTAGAATGAAAGATTATTGGAATACTTTGTTTGGTTTACTTTTTTATTTTTTACATGTGACTTTGATTTTAAATTGTTTACTTAGGTGTCTTTGGATAAAAGATAACCAATCAAAAAAAAAATATTTGTTGACTTTTTGTGAGTCACATAAATTCATTGTACTTTTTTTTATCTTTTATCTATGTTATTTTAAATAAATATATAAAACCTATTAAACTCATATATAAATTAAACATTAATTAATTTTCTTTCTCTTAATTTTTTATCAAACATTTTTCAAATCCGAATCCAATTCCAATCCTACTTACAAACCAAATGCACCCTTAATATAAAAATTGGAATCTAACAAGTGTCACAAATGAATTAAGTAGAAAATCTTTCGTAAAAGTAGTCCAGATTTGAGTAACAAACTTTATCAGTGTAAAAGTTCAAATTTTTTTTACCAAACCCACTGTTAGTGTTCAAGGATAAAAGTTATAGGACACTTTAACTTAAACATGACTGCTTGAACGGAATCAAACCGAGTTGTAGTTTGTAAAATATAGCCTTCTTCGTGGGACTAATTGTTGTTGTTAATTACCAGTAATTGATACTAAGGGTAAAGTAGTAATTTCACTCAGGTTTGCAACTTTATGGGCAGTAAGACATATATGACACGAAGAATGAAGTTAAAAATAGGTTAGAAAATTTTGGTGGCATGCAATCAGGTTCATTGAAACCTGAGATTGTCCAGCGTCTTATACAAATTCTGGATGAGCATAATGAAATGGTCGCATTGTTCAGAACAGCTAGAGATATATGTGACCAAGAAGAGGTACCTGATTTCACAATTCATCTTTACAATGTAGATGGTACTCGACAATATGACCTACCATCAGGAGATATCCTCTGTGCTACCGTCTTTGAAGATGGACCAGATACAAGGACAGATTATGATGTAATTATACACAAAAAGGGTGAAGGTCCTCAAAGAATTAACAAGCTTCATTCAACCTACATGGCGTTACAGTTTCCGCTTCTATTTGTCTATGATCAACCAGGCTATACTACAAACTTGAAGCTCGAAACACGGAATGCACAAGGCGAAAGGCAAAAAATGACTATGAATACCTACTACATGTACCAGTTACATGAGAGGCCTAATCAGTATGGTTTAATGTTTAAAGGTGGCCGCCTGTTTCAACAATACGTTGTGTCAGTATATTGTGCATTAGAACAAGAACGGTTGGATTTTGTCAGGGCGAAGCAAAATAGTATTAGAAGCGAGTACTTATCAGACATTTACGATGCAATTTCAAAAGGCGATCGTTCCGACAAAGAAATTGGTAAAAGAATAATTTTACCTTCAAGTTTCACGGGTGGCCCAAGATATATGTACAGTCACTACTTAGATGCTCTTGTTATCTGTCGAGTCCTTGGCAATCCACAATTCTTCATTACATTCACATGTAATGTTAATCCGACGATATATGGATCGTTATCCTGAACTTTCCACGTCTGACGGAGCTGACATTGTTGATCGGGTGTTTGAAGAAAAAGTCCATAATTTTGTAAAAATTATAAAGGAAGGGAACATATTTGGTGCTGCTACAGGAGGTATGAACTACTTTATCATTTTTTTATCAATAGATAAGTCAATAATTAAGTAGACAAATTAATAGCTAAATAGTTACTATAACTTAAGGAATTTTTTTTATGTGATTATCATTGCAGTTTTATACACAATAGAGTTTCAAAAACGTGGTCTCCCACATTGTCACACACTGGTGTGGCTAGACTCAAGTCACAAAATACAATCGCCTGAAGACGTAGAAAAATTCATCTGTGCAGAGTTACCTGACAAGACAACAGATCCAGACGGCTACAAGGTCGTGATAGAAATGATGTTACATGGGCCATGTGGCGCTGCTAATCCAAAAGCTCCGTACATGCGGAAAGGTTCATGTGCAAAGAATTTCCCAAAAAAAATAATGAAAAACATTCTTTGACAAAAATGGACATGTCCATTATCAAATAAGAGAAAGCAGACATTATACAACCAAAAACAACGTGAAGCTTAATAACACTTACGTTGTTCCGTATAATAGGCTGCTTTGCTTAATGTTTCATGCACACATAAACGTGGAATATTGCGGATGGAGTGTGCTGATAAAATACTTATTCAAGTATATATCTATAAGAATTGACAGAATTGCAGCTCGAGTAATCAAATTGATTGGTGAGAAGGGAGCATCATCAAATGCTCCACCAATTTAGATTGATGAAATCAATAATTTTATAGACGGTCGATTTATATGTCCACATGAAGCGTGTTGGAGAATACTCAATTTTCCAATACACCACCGAGAGCCAGCCGTTCAAATTCTAGTTGTTCATCTTGAAGGTATGCAGAGGGTAACTTTCCATGACAAAGAACCGTTGGGATATATTGTTAACGATGATGGAAGAACACTCACAACACTTACAGAGTGGTTTACATTTAACAGCTTATATGACGAAGGACGCAACCTTACATATTTAGATTTTCCTTCAGCTTTTGTTTGGTATAAAAATCTAAAAACATGGAGGCCTAGGAAACATAAAACAAAGTCATCGATTGGAAGGCTTGCATACGTCCATCCGGCTGCAGGAGAACTTTTCTATTTCAAAATGTTGTTATGCCATCAGAAAGGTTGCAAATTATTCATTGAGGTCCGACAAGTAAACAACACCCTTTTTCCTACTTATCGAGCCGCATGCCAAGCAATGGGACTACTTAAAGATGACAAAGAATGGGAAACAACCTTACAAGAAGCAGTTATTTTAGCACATCATCAGAATTACTGCGAGGTGTCAGACACGATGAAACTTTGCTTAAGCGGCTATTTACAAGAACCTATTTGCTTATATCTTGATTTACTCCGAGGTGTTAGACACAGTGAAACTTTGGGAAAAACATCATGCATGTCTCATGTCAAAAATATTCATATCAACGATCTAGAACTGAAAAACTATATTTTATATGAATTGGAGGTGATACTAAACAATTTGTCCAAATCACTTTAGGATTTCGGACTTGAACTTCCTCCTAAAGATTTGTTGGAAGACTTAAATAACAAGCTACTGATGGAAGAAGAAATTACAACCGAGATGAACTTAAAGGCCAAGTTGAGGTTGTTGTTGCAAAACTCAATTGTGAGCAGCAAAATATCTACAACCTTATTGTGCAATCCGTTGAGAGAAATGAACAGCAATTAGTATTTGTCTATGGTCATGGAGGAACAGGAAAGACTTTCTTATGGAAGACAATATTCAACAAGCTACGTTCGGACGGGAAAATTGTTTTAGCAGTCGCGTCTTTTGGAATCGCGTATTCAAGATTCAAATTGCCACTCGATTTGACAGACGAATCAATGCGTCACATTAAAAAAAAACATGCTTGCAAAACTACTTTCAGATATAGATTTGATTGTTTGGGATGAGGCTCCAATGAATGATCGCAAATGCTTTGAAACACTCGATCGGACACTCAAAGATTTCTTAACAATGAAGGTAAATTATTTGGCAGAAAATCAGTTATGCTAGGTGGCGATTTTAGACAAACATTACCGGTAAAAAAAAGGGCACAAAATCAGATATAGTGGCGTCATCAATAACTTCTTTATATCTATGGTGACATTTTAGAGTATGCAAGCTTAAACAAAACATGCGTCTAATGCATTTTGAATTGGACAATGCAGAAAAAAGAAAGATAAAAAAAGTTTGCTTCATGGTTGCTAGACATAGGAGACGGCAAAACAGGTGAGTGTGCCAAGGAGGATCTAGAAAATACAAGTTGGGTTGAAATTCCTCAAGAATACCTAATTCCAGATGATGATGAAGGCATAACAAGACTTATAAATTTCATCTACGATGAACCTACACTACAATCGCCTACTGCAGAAATCTTACAGTAAAAAGCCATTGTTTGTCCTAAAAATGAAACAACTGATACAATTAACAAAAAAGTGATGTCATTAGTAAAAGGCGAGACAACAACATACATGAGCTCTAATGAAGCTATTCCTCTTGCAAAAGACGGTGCTGCCAATTGATTGAGCCTAAACCGTCAGATAATATTGACCAAGAGAATTGGTCAACAAAGTCAAACAGCCTAAGGTCAATGCTCCGTGGACAGTATAGAATTTCCCCGGGTCGTTATGTCCCGATGGGATTGAAATGGTGTTTGAAAACGTTTGTGGGAATGAGTGGCACTGAGGACAGTAACCAAAGATGATTTGGAATTGATTATACTACTGATTACTAAGTATTTGAACAACTGAAACAGTATTAACAATTACAGAAACACAGATATGATTACAAGTATACAAATCAGAAATCAGAATTGATTACAGACAGAAGAAAAGGTGAGTTTTAAACAATTTACTAGTAGAGGGGGTGCAAATGAAAATTTTACAAACTTAATTATAAAAAAAATTAAATTAAAAAGAAAAATATTTTTTTTATTTATTTTAATATTTAAATATTAATTATTAAATAAAAACTATTTAACTATTTAATTAAAACTAATTAACTTAAAAACTTTATAATACAAATTTTAACTAGAAAATTGAAAAATTAATTTCTAAAATTCTAAAATGACATGAAATTAATTTAAAAACTGAAAATATATATTTTTGTCTTTTTGTGGATTTTTTATATTAATTAAATACTAATTGTATTAATTAAACTAATTAAACTAATTTAAATTACTAATAATACTACAAATGACTTAGAAAATTATAGAAAAATTTATAAATCTAATTAACCATCACAGGAATCCTAAAAACTATAAAAAGTTTATAAAAATTATTTTTAGACTATTTTACTAATTATTTACTTATTTATTAATTAATATCTAATTTAACTAAATTAATTAAAAAATTAGAAAATGAACAGTAGAAATTAAGAAACTATTTTCTAAAAATACTTAATGTATTATAAAGCCTAGGAAAGATATAAAAAGGTATTGTTGTTAACTCAAAATTTATAAAACTATTTAATTACTAATATTACTTAATTATTAATTAAACTAATATTAATTCTAATAAATACTAAATTAAAAGAGAATAATCTAGTAAAATTACTGAAAATACTTTAAGATTAAAGAAAATTAAGAAAAATATAAAAATGATGAAATGCTTAATAATAAGCTGAAAAAAAATTAAAAAGATAAATTCTATTAAATAGAAGCTATCACTATTTTTAAAGTTGGTTTTTGTTGGTTTTTATTTTTGAACACTGATTATTAGCTAAAAATAAACAACTTTTGTGAAAAAGACTTGTTTTGTAGCTTAATAATAAGCCGTGTGCATCCCCTTGTGCTTAACAGTTTGATTTAATAGCTTATTAGGACTTGTGGGTTTTTGAAAAAGCTAATATAAGCTACCAAATGACCAAACAAGATGTAACAGATGGAAACAAGTTTGAAATAAGTAAAATGACACAAATAAGCACACTGAATAAGCTGTTATGAACAGATAAGCACTTCAGCAACTACAAGGCCAAAACAGGCCAAATGGCCTAACTGTCAGGCCTGGTGGGGTCCACAGGCTTGATTGGAAGTCCAAGGGGAGGGTAGGTCTAATAAGTTGAGCTTATGGGCTCTCCAAAAATCTCAAGCTCACACTATGGGGTCCACAGGTTAGCTTTTGAGGAGCTATTCACAAGCCAAGGGGCTTAGAGTGGAATCCACTGGGTGAGTCACAAAGAAACTATGAAATTTGGCCAATACCCTGCACAGGGCATGTACTTGCCCTGCAGCCTCAATTAAGCTAATGCACAAGCTCAAATAAAAATCACAAAATTAAGCTGGTGATGGGATCTTGTAGATTAGGTAATAGATTTCAACCTCTAAAAGTTTCAAGTCCTGAATCAACTCACAAAATTCTAGAAAAATCCCCCAAGAAATGAGTTTTCTGAAAACTTAAGAAATATTGACTTTTTATGTTTTCACCTCTGTTGACTTTTATGAGATTTGGTTTGATCCTAGTTACTGAAAACAATGTTTTAAGCTAAAATGAATTGCCCTAAGTTTAAAACAACTCATTATGAATTGAAATGAGTGAGTTTTGAAGCCTAAGAATTCTCTTAGTGAACATGTGAGATGAATTGAAAGAGGATTTGACTTTTTGTAAAACAAGACCAAGATTTTATGGTTTTCCTGTCTTAATATGAACCAGATGAACATGTTTCAAACAGAAGTGACCAACCAATCCTTTCTTAACTCAGTGAAACAAAAAGATCCAAACACCCCTTTAAACACTAATTCTTGTAGATTTCAAAGGATTCCAAAGATTTAAACCACAAATATGATTCCAATCATTGACATATACTACTACCAATTGAATTGAGCACATAACTACTATTTATAACAACAATATACTGAGATTCACTCAAAATGCCACAAGACAGTTAATATAAAGATTTTTGAGAATAAGAAAAGCAAATGAAAAATCAAAGGAGTATGAGCAATAACACAACTAATGATTAACCAGGAAGCATAATAAGCAAATGTAAACACTAAATGAACAATGCAACAGTACTAACTACAAATCAAAGAAAAATGGAGGAATGATTCTCACTTGAGACCCTAGCTAAACAAGCGGACCCAATGGGCAGCTACAAGCTCCTGGCTTGTTATAAACAAGCCAGGTAAAGTCCATCTACCAAATCCATTTCTTGGTACTTCCAATAAGCTTCCTGTCTCATGCAAAGGTACCCTGTGGTATTTTGTTTCTAATTTTTCTTTTTTCATTTTTTTTGTATGTTTTTATGTTTAGTTGTAGATATAAACTACCTAATTGAGCTTATGAAACAGTTATACTAGTTTAGGACATGATTAAAGCTTAAAAGAGAAAATTTAAATAAAAATGCAAAAACAGAATTTAGACTAAAATATTTGAACTTTTGATTAAGAAAGGATCAATTACACTTAAGAAAACAGATTACAAACTATTTGAAGTACTTCTAATGATTAGAAACTAATTTCATACAAATTCGATTTAAAACTAAGACTATGTAACTGCTTGTGCTTCTCCTTGCATCTTCTTTCTTTTATACTTGAGTTTCTGAGCTTCTTAGGTCCCATTAAGCCTTTCCCACTTCAATCTTGAACCATTGGATCTATGTGTTTGATCTAAGCCGTTTAAATTCTTTTTCGCGCCAAAAATAGACAGAGCAATTTGCACTGTTAAAACCACAAGGGGGTGGTGCATTTATTGTGGGTTGTCTTGTTAGGTATTGGTGGTGGAGTGGGCGGTGGAGATGTGATGGGCAAGTGGGGTGGTTTTGCAGGGTGGTATTGGAGGGGGAAGTGGTTTTGTGGTGTGAAAGTGGTGATGGTTGACTGGGTTTGACCAAAGGGTCAAAGTTTGACCCCGTATTATATAAAACGGTTTTAAGGGGGATTGGGCTTAGGGTTGGGCTTAGGGGAGTTGGATCAGGCTGGTGTTGGGTTTATGTTTGGATTGGATTTGTTGTTAATAATAATAAGGGTCCAGTTTGGTTTGCTAAGTATCACAAGGACCATATGTGTAATTTGCCAAAAGTTGGGGGGGTTGGACTTGGGAAGTTTCCAAGGTTATCACAAGGGTGTATTCTGCCAAGTTTCCATAGTATGATGACCATAGTTTCCTTTTTTCATTTTTGAACACCCAGGGACTATTTTTGCCAACTCTGCAAACTCTAGGGACCAATCATGTAATTTTTCCAAACTTTCCATCCAAGAACCACTTTTACCATAAAAGAATAGTACAAGGACCAAAATTGATTTTTCTTAAAGTTTTTACATCCCAGGGACCATTTTTGTCAGTTTTGCAAAGTTCAGGGACTAAACTTGTAATTTTGTAAAACTTCACACCAAAGGACTATATATGTTTATTTGTGATTCAAAAGGACCTTTGGTGACTTTTTCATGTTTTTGAATAACCAGGGACTAGATTTGACAAGTTTTGAAAGTTGAGGGACTGAAACTGCTGATTGGTGCTAAACCGTCAGATATTATTGACCAATGTCAAATAAGTCAAAGACAACTCAGTTCCAATTCTCCGTGGATAGTATAGTGTTTCCCCGGGTCGTTATGTCCCAGCGAGATTGCAATGGTGTTTTGGAAAACGTTTCAGGAATGAGTGACACTGAGGACAGTAGCCAAAGATGTTTGAGAAGTGATTATGCTATTGATTATTTGGTATTTGGACAATTTGGAATAATATTAACAATCACAGAGATACAGATATAATCACAAAAGCACAAATTGGAAATCAAATTACAGACAGAGAAAAGTGGGATTTAAACAATTTACAAACTACAGGGGGTGCAAGTGAAACTTTTTCAAACTTAAAATAAAAAGAAAATTTAAAATGAAAATGAAATTATTAAATTGATTATTTTAATATTTAAATATTACTTAATTAATTAAAACTATTTAAAAGGTAATTTAAATCTAATTTAAATTAAACCAAAAATGATAAAGACTACGAATTAAACTAAAAACTTGCAAAAATATTTTCTAAACCTCTAATTGAACTTGAAGAAAGTATAAAAATTAAAAAGAAATATTTTTTTTTGTCCTTTTATGGATTTTCTATTAATTAAACACTAATTATATTAATTAAACTATTTTAAATTACTAATAATACCTAAATGACTTAGAAAATTATAGAAAAATTTATAAAACTAATTAACCATCACAGGAATCCTAAAAAATTATAAAAAGTTTCTAAAAATTATATTTAGACTATCTTACTAATTATTTACTTAATTATTAATTTAAATCTAATTTAACTAAATTAAATAAGAAAATTAGAAAATGAATAGTAGAAATTATAAGAAAATTCCTAAAATTATATTATATTATATAAGGGCTAGGAAAAATATAAAAACTAGGTACTACTTTATGAAAACTAATTTTGCTATTTAATACTTAATTGTTAATTAATTGTTACTAAATCTAATATTAAATCTAATTAATACCAAAAGACAATATAAAATTCTGGAAAATTTTCTAAAATTACTTTAATATAAAACAAAATTAAGAAAAATATAAAATGTAAGTTACTTAATAAAAAACTAAAATGGAAAATTAAAAGATAAATTACATTAAATAGAAACTATCACTTATTTTAAATTTGGTGTTTCTGGATTTTTCTTTTACAAAACTATTTTATACCTAAAAACAAACAACTTTTATGAAAACAACTTTTTTATAACTTAAAAATAAGCCAAATGCAAGCTATAAGCTTGGACAGTTGACTTATGTTGACCAAACTAAGAAATAAACTCAAATGAGCTTATGTGGGGTCCACAAGGGTGGAATCTTGTTCAATTAAGTTATTTGGACATGGTTAAGTAGGATTCAAACAAAGAAGCTCACAGGATAAGCCCATAAGCCACAATAAGCACTTTGTTACTTGTTTTTAACACAGAAAATGGGACAGACAAAAGGGGTGATTCCAGGTGGGGTCCACTGAGCTAGAGCTCAAAAATGTGGTTGGAGTGGAGAGGGGGCCAGCAGGGGAGTCCAAGGAACCAAAGAGGGGGCCTGTGGGACCCACTGTGATGGCCAAAGTGAACCACCAAAGTGGTGGTGGTGGATGGGGGTCTGCTGCACAGGGGAAATGCTTGCCCTGCAGCTGTGTTTAAGGGTCTGTGGGACTCACCAGAAAAATCACAAAAATAGAGGGACCATGGAACTTCAAAGTTGAGGTGGGGGAGATTAACTAGTAACAATTTCAAGTCCTAACTCTAAACACAAAAATCTAGAAAAATCATGCAAGATTTGGAAAAAACTGAAAACATGCAATTTTGACTTTTTCACTTGTGATGAACTTTTGACTAAAATGAACTTGAAATTAATCCTACTGATTCAATATGTTATATTAAGCTACATTTAAACTAAATTAGGCTAGAACTTCTATCTATGAGGTGAAATGATGGGATAACCACCCCTAAGACCTAACAGTTAACAAGTGAGGGTGATTTGCATGGGATTTTGACTTTTCTACTAATAGCTACTGATTTTTATGACACAACTAAGCTATTATAACCTAATGTACTATGTCTATGCAAGAAACAACAACAACAATCAACAAGAACACATTGGTACATGCAGATCCAAACACCCCTAATGCAAGCAGTTTACACTACAACCATGGATTCAAACCTTGAACCTACAACTTTTATGCTAGAAACAGAATCTAGGGGTGTTATAAAAGCTAAGTAAGCAAGAATATCATGGACATAACATCAGAAACTAAGAAATGTAAAAACAACATATGTGACTTACATATTGTTCAAGGCTGAGATCAAGTAACCAAGGTACCACTACTTAGCCTAACACCTCCCCTGAGGTACTAATACCCATAAACATTCCAAATCATCATGCTTCTTTGGCTTCCTTCTTCTTCTTCTTCTTCTGATTTTTCTATTTTTTGTTATTTTTCTAGATTTTTTTTTTTTGTATTTTTGCTTTTTTATTCTAAACTGAATTATATGGTTTCTAATAGCTTGTATAAGCTATATAGGGAGCTTATGTGGCCTAAGAAGTCTAGAAACAACACAAATAACAACATTCCACAAACATGAGATTTTTGAAATTTAAAAGATGCATAAACTGAGAGTGTGAATTTAAACTGAAATTAGAACTTTGAAACAGACTTAGATTATCATAAAAGTGCTCAGGACAGAGCTTTACACTGAAAATTACAAGAGAATTTGATTAATTATACTAATCGACACTAAACTACCCTAAACTACTCTACTCATTAACTACTACTTCTTCTTCTCATTTTTCTTCACTTAAATAGATCCAGAGGTCCTTCTTTGACTTTCCCATTTCAATTCTTGATCGTTGGATGAGTATATTTCATCTTAGCCGTTGCTTGGCTTTTGGCGGGAAAATCAATTGGAGTCAATTGGGTCTGTGGATTGATAAGGGGGGAAGGCTAGGGTTGCAGGGTAGGGTAGGGGTGGTGGAGGTGATGGGTGAGAGTGGTGGGCAAGTTGGGGTGGTGATACCAGGGTGGTTTTGGAGGAAACCAGGGTGTGGAGTGGTATTAGTGAAGAAGGGGGAAAAGGGTGGTTTGGGAGTTTGACTGGGTTTGACCCTGGAATAATAAAAGGGACGGGGTGTATTATTTTTGGGCTTAGGATTGGGCTAAGGGTAAGGTGTGGGCTGGTTTGTATTTAGTTTGGATTTGGCTTGGGATAATAGTTAGGGTCCGTTTGGTTTTATGGTTAAAACAAGCCCAAGGACGACCTTTGTAAATGCTGAAAAGTTTAGGGGCCTGAAATGTAATGATTCCAAAGTAGTTCAAAGGACCATAGCTGCCAATGTTGAATAACCCAAGGACTAAAGATGTAATTTTCCAATATTTAACACCCGGGGACCTTTTTTGCCAAATCTTCAAACTTCAGGGACCAAACATGTAATTTCACCAAACTTTATACCCAAGGACCATTCCTGCCATAAATGAGAAGTACAAAGACAAAATTTGTTTTTCTCAAAGTTTTAATATCCCAGGGACCATTCCTGCCATAAATGAGAAGTACAAGGACAAAATTTGTTTTTCTCAAAGTTTTAATATCCCAGGGACCATTTTTATCAATTTTCAAAGTTTAAGGACTAAACTTGTAATTTTGGGAAACTTTGCACCAAAGGACTAAATATGTCATTTTGTGATTTAAAAGGACCTATGGTGACTTTTTCAAGTTTTTAGAATAACCAGGGACTAGATTTGACAACTTTTGAAAGATGAGGGACTGAAACTGCCAATTATGCAAACTTTGTTCCTTTTTCATCTGTTTTTTTATTATTTTGCGTCTGAAACATATAAAACACATTCCTGGGATATTTTCATTATTTTGATGCAATTTTGAGTGTTTTTAGATGTTTTGGCAGCTTAGAATAGGTAAAAATGATGAGTGTTTGAGCACTCATCAACTGCCAATTATGCAAACTTTGTTCATTTTTCATTTGTTTTTAAACATTTTGCATCTGAAACATATAAAACACAATCCTGGGATATTTTCTGTTATTTTGATGCATATTTGGGTGTTTTTGGATGTTTTGGCAGCTCAGATTAGGTAAAAATGATGAGTATTTACGCACTCATCAATCCCCCACACTAAAATATTGCTAGTCCCTAGCAATCTTTTATGAAAACTTAATGGATTTGAAGTCTCTTTACCAAAAGCCATTACTTCTGGAGTAGCCAAATGTTTCAGTTCAAGTAAGAACTATGGTACACTGATAACCATATGATTTTGAGCAAACCATCAGCTGTAAACGGATTTGATTTGTCTTTACCAGAAGCCGTTTGCTTCTGGACTAGCCAACTCTTCACGATTAAGGATATGGTGAGTTGGATCCCATATAATTTTTGGCAAATTGTCAGCCATCAACGGTTTTAAGATATCTTTACCGGGAGCCGTTTGCTCTCGGATTAGCCAGTCCTTGTGTGAATTAGACATGGTGGACTGATTACCATTTGTTATGTTTAGTGCGAAGCACTTCCACTAAAAAAATTTTTTGGCTAAAACGGGGGTATTATGGCACTTATAAGGAAAAAATGTGATCAAATTCGCCAGAATTCCCCCCCCCCCCCACACACACACACACACTAGAACTGAATATTGCCCTCAATATTCAAAGTACCGACCATTATGCCGATATTTTGAAAAACTTTTGTTTTTGAAAATTTGAAACTTGGGCAAGTGTGAGAATAGCTTTTTTTTTTTTAAACTTTACTTTATATACAACAACATGGGGAACTCCCCCACACTAGTTTGGTAGAAAAGAGAAAGAAGTCAGAGATATGGGTGAAAACCCATGGTTTTGCTAATTTTTGTTCACCGAGTCACTAGCTTGACTCGATCCCCGAATTCATTTGTCAATGGGGAAAGTTTGGAGATCCGGGACAACCATGGATGGTATGTCCTCTCCAAAATAGTGTTTCAGACGATGACCATTCACTTTGAAGTTAGGACCGTCGGGTTGAGATAACTCAACAATCCCGTATGGATATACTTTTGCAATGGTGAATGGTCCAGACCATCGGGTTTTTAATTTGCCCGAGAAGATCTTTAATCTCGAATTGAAAAGAAGGACTCTGTTACCGATGTTGAAAACGCGGTTCTTAATCTTTGAGTCATGGATCTTCTTTGTCTTTTCTTTGTAGATCAAAGAGCTCTCGTAGGCTTGATCACGAAGTTCCGTTAATTCATTGAGTTGAACCTTTCAGTGATCTCCTGTAATCTCCCGTAATTTTCCCTATGAATAGTAAAAGTTAATCTAAGACTAATATATCATTACATTAATTAATAACATTTTTACCAATAACAAATTTTTTTTATATCAAATATGCTATGTTACTCGAAATCACTACGATAATTATAATCCCTTTTCCTCGGAACGATGCTCACACATGTACCACTATAGTCTAAAAATCGCGAGAATATTAAACTTTTACCACCTACGAACTTACGTAACGTATTTTAACAAAACGCGTTCGACAACGTCCGGACTCACATAAACGTCTCACTAAATATTTACTAAACCTTTCACTAATCATAATTAATATTTTTATTAATCCTAATTACACCTAACCGGACCCTTAATTTCATCCTAAGCCCAACATTATTTTCGGCCTGTTACTATTCACGGCCCACTCATTTTAAGCCCAACCTCCTATAATTATTTTGCAAATACTCGACTAGAACAAGCCAAAAATGAGTCTCGTACGCCCAAATCTTACACACGACTCACACATATTTTTACACATTCTCTTTTCTCACCTAACCAACTTTGAGTCTGTCGATTTTTAGCTTTCCATGTCGAGTTTAACTACATTTTTACTAGGCAAAATGTTTGGTCCAAAAACGATTTCATACAATTTCAACTATACCAAAATCAAACCGTTTTGAACCACGCTTGTTTCTATGAGGTCCTAAAACCATTTCTAACTCAATCTCATGTGTAAATATTACATTCTATCAATCATCACCGAGCCTAGCCAAAGTTACAAATCGTTTACAAAATAAAAAGGGTGGTCGACATACATTTTCAAACACAAGGAGGTACTTCCTCTTTTCATGCACACACACATACATATTTTTCCTAGGCAAAGTTCTACATGATTTTTAAAACAAATTCACAAGTACCATTCTATTTTTATAATCAAATCCCATGTTTTCTTTTGAACTAGATAGCATGTCGACAAGCTAGAAACAAAAGAGGAAAAGATGCTACTTCTTACACTTTCAAGACTTTTGGTAAACACGTAAACATCCCATCTCATTAATTTTGGTCACTAGGATACACAAGGTTTCATATTTATACGCCATGCATGCATGCACTCGTTTTCCACTTACATGCAAATCAAAACTCACAAAAATACTAAGTCCTTAGTTCTAGTTCCTGGGTCGAATTGCGTGGGTAGGATTTCAAAGCAATCGGGTGGTGTTTGGGAAGAACATATCGTTGTTTGTGAACCTTGGTCGAGCCAACACTCACACTACACTCTCGTATTACCCTCCCCTGGACTCTACGTCTCGTTTTACCCCACCATTTTGGTGTAGTAAGTCCCATACGACTCTTTTCAATATTTATCTAAACGTACATTTTGATTATGTTCGTATACAACACAAACACTTGCACTTTATTACTCGTAATCTATTAAAACGACACCTACTTATTTTTCAACCATCTATATATTTTATACGCCATTTATCAAGACACGTAAAGTTTTGAACCTAAGGGTCACGTATAAACGATTTTTGAGACACATTTCTAAGTACATCGACCATGCATTACATGCAAAACACTTAGAAAAATTCTAAGTCTTTTTACTATAAAACTCGTTCCATGCTACCCATGAAACGAACGTATATCTTTAAATTCCACGTAACGAGCCTACCATTTTAATTCATAACCTGTTAGACTAACAAACAAGCTATCATTTTCGTATAGAACATTTATAATAATACTCACGTCTCGACATAGTAAATAACGCAAAGCAAATCGACTTGAAACTATTTTTGAAAACAAATAAATACCGATTGGGCCTTAAAGCCCAATCAGCCGAAAATAAGCAAAACGTATAAGCTGTCTTGATAAGTTGTTTAGTAACGTTTTTAGCATCCTAAGATAAGCCCAAAACTTTCGTAAGCCCATTGGATTTAAAATGCTTAACGGGCCCTAGTTATTCTCGTTAAAAGCCCATTAAGCTATAAATAAGCTTTTTCGACAAATAACCAATTTTGAAAAGTTAAATAAGATATTTTTAACTTAATTAAGAAATAAAAACACTAAGTTTCGAATTTGGTGAATTTTGGACTAAATTTGCAAAAATTATAACTTTCGGGTTAAAAGTGTCAATTTTATAAGGTTAAGGTAAAAACTGTCATTTTACAAACTTGAGGATGAAAAACTGATTTTATAAACTTTTGGATGAAAAGTGTAAAAATTATAAAGTTTTGGACGTAAAACGTAAATATATTTAACTTCGGACTAACGGTGTAACGCTAATGCCGTTAGGGTGAAAAGTGTAAAAACTTGAAAAAGACAAGGGCCATATACTATAATTAACATTTTTATTTTTTACTTTTCATTTTACGATTTCACATCACGACGTTTCATTTTATTTCGAACTATTATTATTATTATTATTATTATTAAACTTTACGTTATATATATATAACTTAACTAAACTTACGATATTTTATCAAACCACAAGTTTTATTATCGTTAAATTAACAACTCACGTATTCAAAAACTACTCACGATTAAACCATTAAGACTATCAAACACTAAAACTTGTCATATATTATCTAGGTCGTGTGTGGAGCCGTTCCCTTATTGCAAATTGAGTATTGATATTTTTACCATTATACCACTAAGGTGAGTTCATAGCCCACTTTTATAAAACTATTTTCGTGGGGAGATACATGCTATAAAAACTGAACACAAGTATTTTTTTTGGTATGCTATGCCTGATATTGTTATTACTTAAGTACCTTATTGCCAAAAGTCCCTTATATCATGAACCTTAGTCACTCGTAGGGTGAACGTAAATAATTGTGGATAGATCTATTAAGAATTGACAATCCCCGTTTGGTCGCTGGAGAAAGCTACCAAACGCACTTTATTTGAAATCTAATAGGTTACTGGCAAGAACCTATCCCGAGGGCCATTGTTACTATTATCCATCATTTTTGATGAGATCTGTTAATCGAATGAATGTCATGAGCTTAACGCAATAATAACTGATTTTAACTTATAATTGTAATTCGATGCAATTATCACTTATAGCTTGTGTTCAACTACTAAACTTAAACCTATGAATATCTCTCAACTTTTGTTGACTTTTAGCATGTTTATCTCAGGAAATTAATGCAAAGGAGCTCAAGGCACGGAGAGGGCACTAAACCCCTATATGGGTGTTAAATAAAATGTTTTGTCATTCGCTTTTAATAATTCATATCTTCTATGATATGTTAAAACTAATGGAACAACTTTGTACTTGAATACTTGCTTTTAATGAATGATAAACATAACTTTAAAAACGTCTCTTTTGAGTCGTTTTCTATGACGTTGACTTCGATCCTCTAAGTAATACCCCACAAAGTCTTCCGCTGCTCTAGTTGAAATTTAGGGGGTGTTACAGATTGGCATCAGAGCCAAGGTTATAGAGAACCGGGTGTATTTTAAAAACACTGGACTATAACTACGCTTTTAAAACGGACCATTTTTACAAAAGTCACGTTACGCTCTCCGTGCCTTCGCAGCTCCAACAACGGTTAGAAAATGTTGTTTACCATATGAACTCTTTATAATGTTAACGTAGTTTATGATTATATTAATGACTTGCATTTACTATTCAGGATTAATATAGTACCATGTCGTCATCTTCCCATCCTATCACCTTTTCATCTGACTTGGACTCGGAGACTTCTCTCCCAATACCACCACTTCCATCACCTGCTCAGAATCGCAGGCATAGGCATGTGCGTCAACTCCAGATTTATGAGCCAGAACCCTTTGGTCAACCTTTCCGACGTTACGTAGGAGGTCCTGTCTGTAAGCACACTCCCCGGAAACGGGTGCATGCAACACCTACTCCACCTATACCACCACCATCTCCACCCCTACCTACTCCATTTGTACCACCGGCACCAGTAATATTTCCCACATCACCTATGACTGGAATTTGGCCATCACCGTCCTCATCCCTTGAGCACCCTAGGACTATACGGCTATCCCCAGTTCCACCAACCACTGTCTTTATCGACAGACCACCACTGTACCTTTATCAGCACCTGATTCACCAACAATTACCTCACTATTAGCTCCACCTCGTAGGAGGCCTCGTATTGTGGTTTCATCTTTATCTGACCCTGGTGAGCAAACCGTAACCGAGGCTACTTCCCGTCCTAGGACTCGCAGGAGGGTCGATGCTCGAAGATGGTCTTTCTTACTTCCACTCCTTCAGTACTGGAGATCTCAGGAAGGGGCTCCTAGTGCTAGGGAACTAGGAGAGAGTTCATCCTCAGCTGCTTCTAGGATTCTTCCAGTTACCGGAGAACCCATCCACCATACCATACCTTTACTAGCCGCCAGGATAGCCCGCCATGAGGATCGTCTAGATGACATTGTGAGAGTTATCGATGATTTCCCACTAGAGCAGGTGGAGGCTATAGGAGAAGATGTAGGAAACCTTGAGATTGGTCAGTTGGAAATGGAGGAGAGTTTTGAGCTGATGAGCACTCGTCTGCAAGAGGCTATTGAGATGATACGTACCTTGGGAGGTATTGCTATCATGATGCAAGGAGAGATCGAGTCACAGGATGCCGAGATCGACAGGATCAGCATTCAGGTCCTAAACCTGAGGAGTATGATTAGAGACACCCATGCTAGAAAGAGAGCCAGAGACTTGACAATAGAGACCATGATAACTATGAGTGAAGACCTTCAGCGCAGACTAGGGGATGCACCAGGGAATCCATAGATCAGGGATATGTCATTATAGCTAAGAACTATCTTAGCCTGCCAATGTGGCATTAATAAATGAATCTTGTATTATTATGTTTTCTTTGTAAAACAAATGAACGAGAAATTATTAATATTATGTTGTCAGTTACGTTGTAATATATTGATGCTGATCTATGTTTCTATGGTTGTTTCTTTATGCGTTGTTGTGTTCTCATATATATATAGTTTCATAGGAAATATCGGTCCATACAAACCAAACAAATCATTTATACTTCTATTGTGTGTTGTGATTTATTCAAGCATGTCGTGATAATTATTTATAATGTTATAAATTTTACGCGATAATTTCCCAACATAACATGGTTATATATGATATTGATAGAATCATGGCTAAAACAAGGAAAGTGACTGCAACTACAACACCGGAAACCGCAACACCTGTAACTGAAACATCCACACCAACTATGACTCAGACTGATATCGAGAAAGCAATTGCTGACGGTGTCGCCGCTGTCTTAGAAAGACAAAACGAAGTGAATGCACGCAATAGCGGCACTAGCATACCACCAGGAGGAAGTGGAACCTCTGTACCCCGCAAGTGTACCTATAAAGATTTTATAGGTTGTCAACCAACTTTATACAAGGGTACAGAAGGAGTAACTGGACTTACTCAGTGGTACGAGCGAACCAAAACAGTCTTTCAAAGGAGTGGTTGTACGGAGGATTGCAAAGTTACCTTTTCCACTGCAACACTTTTGCAAGATGCCCTGTCATGGTGGAATTCTATCACCCAAACTATGGGGATGACTAAAGCATTCCAACTCACCTGGGCCTAGTTCAAAGTAAAGATACTGAGGAAGTGCGGCCCCCGCGCTGAGTTGAGAAAGTTGGAAGATGAATTTCACGAGCTAATAGTGAAAGGGATTGATCTTAGGACATACAACAGGAGGTTCCAAGAACTATCGGCACTATGCCCCACTATGGTGCCAGATTTCGAAAGGACCTTGGAAAAGTATGTCGAAGGACTCCCTCGAAGCATCGAAGGAGATGTTACCTCATCGAACCCACCAACTCTAGAAGTGGCAATGACCCTCGCTCAGAAACTGTTGGACCGAGCGGTCAAGTGTAACAAAGAACTCAAGTGAAAGCTTGATGACAAAAGGATCACTCACACCAACGGTGGCAACCACTACAACAACAACTCCAACAACAACCCCAAGAACAACAATCAAAACCGCCACAACTACAACAACCGCAACAATTAACAGAACCATAGGCAAGAAACTGCCAAAGCATATACTGCCACTGGAGGCGGGGGATATGCGGGTCCGAAACCTCAATGCCACAAGTGAAAGTTACACCACTATGGGCAGTGCACCATTAAGTGTACGAAGTGTCAAAAAGTGGGCCATCAAACCAAGGATTGCAAGATCCCCGCTACCGGGAGCAATTTGCAACCCATGACACCAACATGCTACACTTGTGGAGAAGTTGGCCATTTCAGGAGCCAATGCACCAAAGGAAATGGTCAGACGAGCAACGCTCGTGGGAGAGCATATGTGATGGGAGAAGGAAATGCACCACATAACCCAGACGTAGTCACGGGTATGTTCCTACTCAATCATCATAGTGCTAAACTATTATTTGACTCCGGAGCCGATAAGAGTTTTGTGTCTACTTCCTTTGCCCCCTTACTTAACATTGCCCCCTCTAAGTTAGATACTGCCTCTGATATCGAAATGGCCAATGGAGATTTAATTGGCATAGACACCGTAATTCAGAATTGCATCATAACCTTACAAAACAAAACGTTTCCCATCAACCTCCTACCTACTCAGCTAGGTAGTTTTGATGTAGTCGTCGGAATGGATTGGTTATCCAAACACCATGCTAGAATCATCTGTGATGAGAAAGTAGTCCACGTTCCATTTAACGGTGAAACTCTCGTTATCCAAGGCGATAAGAGTAAACCACGACACGGTATCATCTCGTACATCAGAATGGTGAAATACATGAATCAAGGTTGTCAAGTATTCATGGTTCGAGTAACGGAAGATAAATCAAAGGAAAAATGACTTGAAGACGTTCCCGTCGTCAAGGAGTTTCCAGAAGTTTTTCCTGACGATTTACCCGGCCTTCCACCTACCCGTCAAGTAGAATTCCAGATAGATCTCGTGCCTGGAGCAGGACCGGTGGCAAGAGCACCTTATAGGTTAGCCTCGTCCGAGATGAAGGAATTGGCTGAACAACTAGAGGAATTGTCAGATAAGGGTTTCATCCGACCAAGTTCATCACCTTGGGGAGCTCCAGTCCTATTCATTAAGAAGAAAGACGGAACTTTCTGAATGTGCATTGACTACCGAGAATTAAACAAATTAACCGTGAAGAATCGGTATCCACTACCCAGGATCGATGATTTGTTTGGTCAACTACAAGGATTAAGTGTTTACTCGAAGATCGACTTAAGGTCAGGGTACCATCAACTAAGAGTTAAAGAGGAAGATATTCCCAAAACAGCTTTTAGGACTCGATACGGACACTTCGAATTTCAAGTTATGCCATTTGGTTTAACCAATGCACCCGCAGTGTTTATGGATTTGATGAATCGAGTATGCAAACCATACTTGGATAAATTTGTGATAGTATTCATAGATGACATCCTAATCTATTCTCGCAACGAGAAAGAACATGCGGAACACTTGAGGATCGTCTTAGAGTTGCTCAAGAAGGAAGAGTTGTATGCCAAGTTCTCTAAGTGTGATTTCTGGATTAGAACTGTACAATTTCTAGGTCACGTTATCGATAGTCAAGGCATCCATGTGGATCCGGCAAAAATCGAGGCCGTAAAAGATTGGGCATCTCCTACCAACCCCACGGAAATACGCCAATTCTTAGGTCTTGCCGGTTACTACAGGAGATTCATTGAAGGTTTTTCAAAAATCGCCAAGCCTTTGACTGAGTTAACACAAAAGAACCAGAAGTACAGTTGGGAAGAAAAGCAGGAATCGGCTTTTCAGTTGTTAAAGAAGAAACTCTGTGAAGCCCCGATTTTAGCACTATCGGAAGGAAGTGAAGACTTCATAGTGTACTGCGACGCGTCGTACCATGGTTTAGGTGCGGTACTGATGCAAAGGGACAAAGTGATAGCTTATGCTTCACGACAACTCAAGACGCATGAAGTGAATTATACAACTCATGATTTGGAATTAGGAGCAGTAGTATTTGCTCTTAAGATATGGAGACAATATCTATACGACACCAAGTGCATGGTATACACAGACCACAAAAGTCTTCAACATATCCTGGATCAGAAGGAGTTGAATATAAGGCAACGCCGATGGTTAGAATTGCTTAGCGATTACGATTGTGACATTCGCTACCATCCGGGAAAGGCAAACGTTGTCGCAGATGCCTTAAGCAGGAAAGAACGAATAAAACCTCTCAGGGTCCGATCCTTGGGAATGACGATTTGTTCGCCTCTTTCATCGTAAATACTTTAAGCGCAATCCGAAGCTCTTCGAGAAGACAACAGACCAAATGAAAGAATCTACGGCATGCCGGAGAACTCAAATGGTTTTGTGAAAAGATCGAACGGAATGCCCTGTTTTTAGGAGAGAAGTTGGGTTCCACTCTATGGAGGTATGCGTGACCTCATCATGCATGAGTCGCACAAATCAAAGTACTCCATCCACCCAGGTTCCGACAAGATGTACCAGGATCTCAAGAAACTCTATTGGTGGCCACACATGAAAGCCGACATAGCAGAGTACGTCGGAAAATGTTTGACTTGTGCAAGAGTAAAAGCAGAGTGTCAGAAACCATCAGGATTGTTGGTACAACCTGAACTTCCCATGTGGAAATGGGAATGGATTACAATGGACTTCATCACCAAACTACCCAAGACGTCAACAGGATATGATACCATATGGGTCATCGTTGATCGTCTCACCAAATCCACTCACTTTCCGCCTATCAAAGAAATCGACGAAATGAATACACTCTCACAGTTGTATTTAAAATAGATTGTTACCCGACATGGAGTGCCTATCTCCATCATCTCTGATCGAGATAGTCGATTCACGTCTCATTTCTGGAAATCGTTGCAAAAAGCTCTAGGTACTAAATTAGACATGAGCACAGCATACCATCCTCAGACCGATGGGCAAAGTGAAAGAACCATCCAAACCTTAGAAGACATGCTCCGAGCATGTGTGATCGACTTCGGAAAAGGTTGGGACAAACACTTATCGTTGGTAGAATTCTCCTACAACAATAGTTATCACGCTAGTATTAAGGCGGCACCATTCGAAGCACTGTATGGAAGAAAGTGCAGATCACCCGTTCGTTGGGCCGAAGTTGGTGACATACAACTCACCGGGCCCGAACTCATTCATGAGACAACGGAGAAAATAGTTAAAATCAAACAATGATTGCAAGCTGCAAGAGACAGGCTGAAGAGCTATGCCGACATAAGACGAAAACCTATGGAATTTCAGGTTGGAGATAGAGTAATGTTGAAAGTGTCTCCTTGGAAAGGAATGATACGCTTTGGAAAGCGTGGAAAGTTAAACCCTAGATACATCGGACCATTTAGTATCCTAGAACGGATTCAACCAGTGGCATATAAGCTAGAGCTGCCAGAAGAACTTAGCCGAGTACACCCTACCTTCCACGTGTCTAACCTTAAGACGTGTTTATCCGATGAATCTCTCGTCATCCCACTCAAAGAGATTCAACTCGACGATAAACTTGTCTTTATAGAAGAACCAGTAGAAATCATGGATCGGGAACTCAAACAATTAAAACAAAACCATATTCCCATAGTCAAAGTTCGATGGAACTCTAAGCGAGGACCGGAATACACTTCGGAGAAAGAGGTCCAAATTCGCGCCAAGTACCCTCATCTATTTCTCTAGACACCCCTGACAACCATCTTAGACTAGAATTCTGAGACGGAATTCAGAATAAGGGGTAGGTATTGTAATCTTCCGTAATTTTCCCTATGAATAGTAAAAGTTAATCTAAGACTAATATATCATTACGTTTATTAATAACATTTTTACCAATAACAAATTTTTTTTATTATCAAATATGTTATGTTACTCGAAATTCAGAAGAAGGGGTAGGTATTGTAATCTCCCGTAATTTTCCCTATGAATAGTAAAAGTTAATCTAAGACTAATATATCATTACGTTAATTAATAACATTTTTACCAATAACAATTTTTTCTTATTATCAAATATGTTATGTTACTCGAAATCACTACGATAATTATAATCCCTTTTCCTCGAAACGATGCTCACACATGTACCACTATAGTCTAAAAATCGCGAGAATATTAAACTTTTACCACCTACGAACTTACGTAACGTATTTTAACAAAACGCGTTCGACAACGTCCGGACTCACATAAACGTCTTACTAAATATTTACTAAACCTTTCACTAATCATAATTAATATTTTTACTAATCCTAATTACACCTAACCGGACCCTTAATTTCATCCTAAGCCCAACATTATTTTCGGCCTATTACTATTCACGGCCCACTCATTTTAAGCCCAACCTCCTATAATTATTTTGCAAATACTCGACTAGAACAAGCCAGAAATGAGTCTCGTAAGCCCAAATCTTACACACGACTCACACATATTTTTACACATTCTCTTTTCTCACCTAGCCAACTTTGAGTGTGTCGATTTTTAGCTTCCCATGTCGAGTTTAACTACATTTTTACTAGGCAAAACGTTTGGTCCAAAAACGATTTCATACAATTTCAACTATACCAAAATCAAACCGTTTTGAACCACGCTTATTTCTATGAGGTCCTAAAACCATTTCTAACTCAAACTCATGTGTAAATATTACATTCTATCAATCATCACCGAGCCTAGCCAAAGTTACAAATCGTTTACAAAATAAAAAGGGTGGTCGACATACATTTTCAAACACAAGGAGGTACTTCCTCTTTTCATGCACACACACATACATATTTTATGATCCTAGGCAAAGTACTACATGATTTTTAAAACACATTCACAAGTACCATTCTATTTTTATAATCAAATCCCACGTTTTCTTTTGAACTAGATAGCATGTCGACAAGCTAGAAACAAAAGAGGAAAAGATGCTACTTCTTACACTTTCAAGACTTTTGGTAAACACGTAAACATCCCATCTCATTAATTTTGGTCACTAGGATACACAAGGTTTCATATTTATACGCCATGCATGCATGCACTCGTTTTCCACTTACATGCAAATCAAAACTCACAAAAATACTAAGTCCTTAGTTATAGTTCTTGGGTCGAATTGCTTGGGTAGGATTTCAAAGCAATCGGGTGGTGTTTAGGAAGAACATATCGTTGTTTGTGAACCTTGGTCGAGCCAACACTCACGCTACACTCTCGTATTACCCTCCCTCGACTCTACATCTCGTTTTACCCCACCATTTTGGTGTAGTAAGTCCCATACGACTCTTTTCAATATTTATCTAAACGTACATTTTGATTATTTTCGTATACAACACAAACACTCGCACTTTATTACTCGTAATCTATTAAAACGACACCTACGTATTTTTCATCCATCTATATATTTTATACGCCATTTATCAAGACACGTAAAGTTTTGAACCTAAGGGTCACGTATAAACAATTTTTGAGACACATTTCTAAGTACATCGACCATGCATTACATGCAAAACACTTAGAAAAATTCTAAGTCTTTTTACTATAAAACTCGTTCCATGCTACCCATGAAACGAACGTATATCTTTAAATTCCACGTAACGAGCCTACCATTTTAATTCATAACCTGTTAGACCAACAAACAAGCTATCATTTTCGTATAGAACATTTATAATAATACTCACGTCTCGACATAGTAAATAACGCAAAGCAAATCGACTTGAAACTATTTTTGAAAATAAATAAATACCGATTGGGCCTTCAAGCCCAATCAGCCGAAAATAAGCAAAACGTATAAGCTTTCTTGATAAGCTGTTTAGTAACGTTTTTAGCATCCTAAGATAAGCCCAAAGCGTTCGTAAGCCCATTCGATTTAAAATGCTTAACGGGCCCTAGTTATTCTCGTTAAAAGCCCATTAAGCTATAAATAAGCTTTTTCGACAAATAAGCAGTTTTGAAAAGTGAAATAAGCTATTTTTAACTTAATTAAGAAATAAAAGCACTAAGTTTCGAATTTGGTGAATTTTGGACTAAATTTGCAAAAACTATAACTTTCGGGTTAAAAGTTTCAATTTTATAAGGTTAAGGTAAAAACTGTCATTTTACAAACTTGAGGATGAAAAACTGATTTTATAAACTTTTGGATGAAAAGTGTAAAAATTATAAAGTTGTGGACGTAAAACGTAAATATATTTAACTTCGGACTAACGGTGTAACGCTAATGCCGTTAGGGTAAAAAGTGTAAAAACTTGAAAAAGACAAGGGCCATATACTATAATTAACATTTTTATTTTTTACTTTTCATTTTACGATTTCACATCACGACGTTTCATTTTATTTCGAACTATTATTATTATTATTATTATTATTATTATTATTATTATTATTATTATTAAACTTTATGTTATATATATATATATATATATATATATATATATATATATATATATATATATATATATATATATATATATATATATATAACTTAACTAAACTTGCGATATTTTATCAAACCACGAGTTTTACTATCGTTAAATTAACAACTCACGTATTCAAAAACTACTCGCAATTAAACCATTAAGACTATCAAACACTAAAACTTGTCATATATTATCTAGGTCATGTGTGGAGCCGTTCCCGTATTGCAAACTGAGTATCGATATTTTTACCACTATACCACTAAGGTGAGTTCATAGCCCACTTTTATAAAACTGTTTTCGTGGGGAGATACATGCTATAAAAACTGAACACAAGTATTTTTCTTGGTATGCTATGCATGATATTGTTATTGCTTAAGTTCCTTATTGCCAAAAGTCCCTCATATCATGAACCTTAGTCACTCGTAGGGTGAACGTAAATAATTGTGGATAGATCTATTAGGGATTGACAATCCCCGTTTGGTCGCTGGAGAAAGCTACCAAACACACTTTATTTGAAATCTAATAGGTTACCGGCAAGAACCTATCCCGAGGGCCATTGTTACTATTATCCATCATTTTTGATGAGATCTGTTAATCGGATGAGTGTCATGAGCTTAATGCAATAATAACTTATTTTAACTTATAACTGTAATTCGATGCAATTATCACTTATAGCTTGTGTTTGGTTCGTCGTGAAAACCAATTATAATAATTATAGTATAGTATCGAAGTGATCCGCGTAAAATACGGATCACCCGAGTCGTTTTCCCAAACGAAGGCGAATGGAATCGAGAATATCGATTCATGAAATCGTGAGTTGAAAAGTGAGAAAGTGAAAAATAGCAATCAAATAGTTCACGTATTCACAAACAAGTATGAAATATGCAAAGATTACAAGCTAATTATGCACCGAAATGAAAAACGTAAAAACGGAAACGCAACCGTAAAATTTAAAACGTAACGTATATCGAAAAATGATCCTACGGACTTGGAAATATTTTCTAAAAATTTTAAACTAATAAAAAGAATTTTAATAAAAAGAAAAATATTTTCTTGCCTTTTTGTTTATTTTCTAGAATTAATTTTCTAATTTTAGAATTAAAAATGAATTAAAAATAAGGAAAAATAGAAAAATAACTTGGAAAAATGAAAATTAAATCCTAAAAATTCTAAAATATTATAAAAGAATTTCTAAAAATATTTTTGTATTTTTCAGAGCTTTTTCTGATTTTTTTTTATGGATTTTTGGTATTTAAAATGATTTTTAACTAAGAGAAATTAAGAAAAATAGGAAATGAACTCAGAAAATTATGAAAAATTAACAGAAATTCTAAAATATTATATAAAGCTTGCAGAAAAATTTTGAAAAGAAAAAGATGAGTAAAAGTGCTTATTTCAAGCAAATCAGCTTATGACAAGTGCTTATTAATAAGCACTTGCCAAGAGAACTTTACCAAACTCCTAATACATATGTAATATGCCAAATTAAGGATAACTATGCTCAGAAATTATAAAATGACCAACAGTTTTACTAAATGCAAGCAAATAAGCTATCTAGTACAAACCAACTAATAAGCACAACTCAAAACTAATAAGCCAGAAGCTAATAACTAAATGAAATGACTAAAACTACACTATAACAACTCATATATGGCAATAAAACTCAATCACAAGCTATAACTTACAATAGCAGTCATGTATTCAAAAACAGAAATAAGGTCCCAAACCACTAATAAGCAGGACCAAAAAGCAAGTCCAAATAAGCTTTATCTACTCAAATAAACACTCAAATAAAAAGATAAGCTAGCAAATAACAGGTTTACCAATTATCAGATACAGTAAAGCTTATATGAGCTTGTTACAAGCTGATCTAAAAGGCTAATGGGGACAATTACTGATGCAGGGTAACAGATGGTCTAAAGTAGCAGTTTCAAACTAAGATTAAGTCTAGCAAATGAAAAGAAAAGTGCAAAGAAACTATTGATATGTAAAGGCAAGCTAGAATGGTGTAAAAAAAATAAAAAACTCTGGATTTTGAACAAGTTTAAAAGGATGAAAAATGAAATCAATTAGGTCTAGCTGGGACAAAAACTAACTGTTAAAGTTAACTGTTATGCTAATTCAAATTGAACTATGACTTTTAATGAAATACTTACTAATTTTATGCAATCTATCACTTATCTAAACTTAAATGAAGCTAAATGTGCAGAGCTACACTACAAATGAACGTAAACAGTTCCTAGATCTAGTTAATCCAAACACCCATATAACATTCCTAATACACTACTACTACTAGACGTAATCCTCTAATGACCAAAATAACAATCAATAGCAGTCCTAAATTACTAATGAAACAGTAAAATGAAAACAATATGCACAAAAATTAAACAGTAAATGAATTATTAAACTCAACAGCTATGACAGTAACTCAACAACTAAAAATCCACACAGAATTATGCAACAAGTAAACAAGTAATCTACTACTCTATTCTAATGATCCCAAATCCAAACATTACACTACTTAAAGCAATGATAAAATTCGGATTCAGAATGAAATCTACACTAACTCAATTACACAAGTACGATTATCAATTGAAAATGGGACTTACAACAATATCCTCTCAGCTCAAAATAGAGAGGTTCCAAAGTCGCCTATCTCTAGGATAGGCTGGACCTTCCAAGTTTGTCCAAACTTATCCAAATCACCAACAAACAAATGAACAAATCCAACTGAAACCTTGTAGACTGAAAATGCACTTTTGTGGAATTCAAACGGAAACAATTCTAAAATAAGCTCAACAGCTTAATTTTAATATATAAGAAGAACTTTAGTTTATATATAAACTGAATACAACAAAACTATTTCTCATTTTTTTTATTTTCTGATTTAATTTGAAATTCTAAATGAATATAAAAACTGAAAGTGAAAACTAATTTTACTTAAATGCAAATAAGCTGACTTAACTAAAAACTTTAAGAGGAATAAGCTGTGAATAGTAACAAGTAAACTAAGAGTTGCATTGATTAAAGATGAAAAGAATTTTATTAAAAACAATGGCAATTACACTAAACTATTACAAGAGAAAAATTCGGCAGAGCTTTGCTACTCAAAGACTCTACACTAATTACAAAGGCCTAACCATCTATTTATAGGATGTGAGGAGGGATGAGCTCACGGATTGCCATGTTGGCAATCCGTGTGGTGTGTTTCTTCATGCCAATCCTGAGCCATTGGATCATTCCCAATCATTGCCCTTTCAATATACACCCTTAGATCATTCAATATGACGCGTTCCTCCCAATCTTTGGCTGCCAAGTGTCCCTTATTGTGCTTCTTAGATATCCTGACACGTTCTGACATCACTTTGATCATCTAGAAGCTCATTAATTTGACCAAAAAGCCCTTAATTGCTGTTAATTTTGAGATTGGGGATTTAGGGTTCTTACATGAATAGTGAAAACTGGGATTGGGGTTAATTTGGGTGGAGGGAAAATGGGTACGGGGTTAATTTTATTACTTTGTTTGTTGACTTGACCGATTGACCAAAAGGGTGTGGGTGTTGGACCGGTTTTATTTATTTGGTAATTGGGCTTGGAAAATATCTTTGTGAATTGGATTGGAAGATCAAATGGACCAGGCTTGTAATTCTTAGTGTATTTTCAAATATAGCATAGTTAGATTACAAGGACCACTTATGTAAATAGTTGAAAATGCAAGGGCTGATTTTGTCAGTTTTGCAAAGTTAATCCAAGGGTTAAACTTGACAAACTTTGATTCTTCAAGGATAAATTCTGACAATTCAAGTTCAAATATAAAAAATGCTTTCCCGGCTCCGGCTTTTAATTCCTTTTCCACTCTCGTGCTCGATTTTTATTTGTTTTGTTCATTTTTCGTAATATCCGTACCTGCACATCACAAACATAAAAACACGTGTTTTCTTGGCATTTGTTAGCTCAAATAGTCGTATTGGGTCGGTTTTTGGCCATAAAATGGTGAGTGAATAAGCACTTACCAAAATCCCCCCGACTAAGGTATTGCCGTGTCCTCACGCAATGTGATCAATTCACGCTTTTGGGATAAATAATTTCGATACTCTTTTTACTAACTTTGAAAAGTAGCAAGGAGGTTCAAAAGATATTACAAAATCATTTATTCCCGAAAACGCTCCGTTATCCAAAATTTTTCCTTTATTCCACTTTATTTTTGGACTTTTCAATACTTCATTCTTGTGACGGTTTGTCGAACTTTCATTATTTATGCAATAATTATTAGGGTCAACGAGTAAAAACACTTATATTTAAGAAGCGTCCATTCGGATAAAAATCGTCATCCTTGATTTTTCACAAGTCCCCAAACTAAGCGTACAAACGAGATCACAGTTTATCTACAAATTAGATGCTAACACTACTCATAACAGTTACTTGTGGAAACTTCTTACTCCCATTTCCTAGGTTTTGTATCTCAATATTTTATTTTTGTTGAGAAATGAATTGCTTCATATTTTCTCGTTTCAATAATTTTTAGTCCGATAGTGATACCTAAGTTAAAACGATAAGTAGTTATTCATTTTCTCTTAAGAACCACTGCAATAGAAATTCGGTCCACATCAAGGAATTTTGGTACATACAATATCAGAAATATAAGTTGCTGAGTACGATCACGTGCACCTCATGTGACTGATTACTAATCACTTATCACATGCACCTCACGCGCCAACAACTTATTTACATACATAAGCTCTTATTCGACATACTTTCAACTTTCACTTTTCTTCATTTTTCACTTTTTTTACTTTTCTCATATTTTTCACTTTTTTCTTTCTTGACTTTTTTCTCAACATCAATGGAAGCTTAACGGGTAGCTCCAAAACCACATAGATAATCAACTTTTGACTTTTGATTTTTTCACTTTTTCGCTCTTATTTTTGATGTTCCTTGATATGTACCCAACTTCTAAAGCAAAAATTCTCTTAAGAAAACAAAGAACTAAATATTATTCAAACCGAAATACCACTAATTAATCCTAGAACATCTATTATATATGGGTGACGTATCTGATGGGAGTAAAAAGCCACAAGTACCTCTCATGAGCTCTAAAGAGAACTACTACTCCACGTTTAGCATCTAACTTCTAAATAAACTCTATCATTTCTCGCTCTTCGCAATTTAAGATTCCAAATAATGAAACCCGCGAATACTTAGTCGATAATCAGCCACGCATATATAAAGTCAGATACGGAAACTTGCAAATTCTAGAAGAAGAATTCGCGTTTTCTAGCTCCTTATGTAAAAGACTAGCGAAAGCTTTTAAGCTGCGCATGTATAAAGTCAAGTACGGGAACTTGCAGATTCTTAAGAAAGAATTCGCATTTTATAGCTCCTTGTGTACAAAACTAGCACAAGCTTATGTGATTATCATTGGTTAAGGGAACAAGCTAGGGCTCAACACGCCCGGTCAAGTCAAAATATTTATTCCTACTCTCGCCAGCAAGAAAGTCAACAAGGTGTCAAAATACTTATTCAAACTTTATTATATTTTTGCACAACTTTTTTCAACTTTTCTCATCTTTTTGTACTTTTTCATGACTTTTTCATTCACTTTTCTTCAAAATTTTTGAAATTTTCATTTTTTTAATTTTTTATTTTTAGTGGAAAAACGGAGTTGCGAGAGTACACGACATGTGAAAAATGCTAAGTCAAATCGAATCGAAGATTCACCCTCCCCCCGACTAGAATGAAACATTGTCCTCAATGTTTTACGGGTTAAGGCAATCCTAACAAAATTCTAGGCCGTTTATTAATTATGCCAAAGAAAACGTTAGTCGATAAGATTCACGGATATAGGATTTCCAAGTAGCACCGATGAATGAGACTCCAAGTGAAGAGATAACGAGCACGAGAGTCATCATAAATCACGGACAATCCTAACAAACATCACAAACAACCACGGAACACAAGAGTAGAAGAGGCACCCCCTCCTCACATTAGTTGTTAGAAAATAGAAATATAAGAAGATGAAATTGGATAAGCATGGGTTGCCACCCACGAAGCGCTTGTTTTTGTTCACCAAGTCACATGAGCTTGACTCGATCCCCGAATTAATTCGTCCTTGGGGAAAAACCGTGGAAAAATAATCTCCTTCGGGCTTTCATGAAAAACTTATGATTTATTTGAAAGTTCCATCCCGAAGAGATAACCATTGGTATTTTAAGTATGAAAACTTTGAAAACCGATACCAGGATCAAAAACAACATCCTCACTCCCCACTGAGTGAAGGATAAGAGAAACCACACCAAATGTTACAAATGGCAAGAAAGTCACGATAACAATCTTGAAAAAATCATCTTCATCAAAAGAAATTTTCATAATTGTGGAATTATGAATCTTATCATTTAAGCTCCTTTTAAAATATTTTCCGGGTGGGAGGGTTGGGATAAACTTTTCTTTAAAACTCTTATTCTTAAGAACACCACCCGGATCATGATCAATTTCAAGATCAAAACTGAAACTTTCATATTCAGGTTTAGAAAACTTTTCAATTTCACATTCAGATTTATCAAAACGAAATGACTCATACTCCGGAAGAGAGATAAAAGCATGAGAAGTGGTACTGCCACGACTCGTCTCTTTCGAGTAATCGAAATGAAAAGCTTCATACATCGGATCAGAAAAATCAGGACGATAAGTGGGATTGCCACTCATCTCCTCAGTCGTATCGAAGGTAAAACTCTCAAAGTCTGGTAAAAATTCCTCGAGCTCGGGCTCAAGAGGATCGTCAATTGTAAGCTCAATCTTTGTCTTAACTTTATCCGGAGGGATTGACGGTTCATCGTTTAACAAATTGTTAAGAAAAATAATATCCCCCTCCGAATCAAAGTAAGAATCGTCCGTCTCATAAATCGGAATCGTTTCAATTGCAAGAAATTCATCGACCTCTTCCCAAAGAGAATCATATTCCTTAGTCAGAAGAAATGATGGGGAAGAGTCGGAGACGAAAGTTTTCACAAAATCATCAAAGGTAAAATCACAAACATCGATGCTCTTTACGGAGTACTTCTTCAATTTCGAAGCATCGGCTTTAAAAATCATAATATCGTCATCATGTCGTAAAGTTAGAGTGTCCTCAAAATGGTCTACTAGGGCTTTAGCGGTTCGTAAAAACGGTCGCCCTAGTATTAGAGGAACTCTCAGATCAACTTCAAAATTGACAACAACGAAATCTGCCGGAAAAGTACACGAATTCACACGAACAAAAACGTCCTCAGCAATTCCAACTGGATGAGTGATCGATCTATTAGCAAGCTCCAAAGTCATTCTCGTCGGTTTAAGAGCCCCCATTCCAAGTTGTTCGTAGATTGATAATGGCATGAGGTTAATACTCGCACCCGAATCGGCCAGGGCGTTACAAACTTCCTGATCATTCAATGAACATGGAATGAGAAACTTTCCCGAGTCACCAAGCTTTTCGGGAAGCTTCTTGAGAAGAATCGCGGAACATTGAGCATTTATCGGCGTTTCGGCTAATTCAAGCAATTTCTCTTTATTACTTATGAGGTTTTTGAACGTTGAAGCAAATTTCGGCATGTACACGAGAGCATCCTTAAAACTTATATCAAAGTGCAACTTTTGAAAAATATCCAGAAATTTTTCCATTTGTATTTTAGACTTTGCACGGAGCTCTTCATCATTAAATCGTGACGGATATGGCAATTTAGACTTGTATTTCATATTATTCTCAAAAACGACTTTTTCTTTATCCTTTGACTTTTGGACAACCGAAGGTTGGACGTTTTCAGCTCCTCCATTATTAATAGGAGGAACCGATCCTTTGTCGCCTCGGTCTCACAGTCCACTACCTTAGGCGGAGACGAAGAAGAAGAAGAGGTAGTAGGAGCTGTGGGTCCATCATATTGAGCATCACTTCGAGTTATGATCGCCTTAACTTCGCCCCTCGGGTTTGCGATCGTGTTGCTTGGCAAAGATGTAATACCCGAACCCAAGGGTCGATCATTTAAACGTTTGTTGATATCACTGATTTGATTAGCAAACAACCGTGTTGACTCTTCATATTTTGCCATAAAAGATTGTTGGTTTTGAATCAATTGCTTAATCAAATCTTTCGTGGGCGACGGATTTTGAATAACACCTTGATTTTGATTATTATTGAAATTCTGCCCACGGTTTTGGTGATTACCATTATTTTGATTTCCATGATTAGCGTTCTGAAAATTCCCAGGGTTTCCATGGTTTTGTTGGTTTTGAAAATTGTTCCCTTGAGGCGGGCCTTGATTGTAATTACCTTGAAAACCCCGATTTTGATTAAACCCTTGATTATTTTGAAAACCATTATTAGCTCGACTCTGATTTTGATTTCCTTGATTATTACGATTCACAACATTATGATTCTGACTAACTTGATTGACTTGGTTTTGTGGTTCGAGAACGGGTGGTCCAAGAAAATGAGAAGAACGGTAGCTGAGGAGATTACGGTCTCCTTGAGGTTGTGGGTAACCGGTGTTACCCGCATTTGCAGCATACGCGTTTTGAGAAAAGGCACCGGTGGCCGGACATTCATAATACACATGTGGACCACCACAAGTCTCACAACCGTGACTAACCACATTGACTTGATAGTTTGGTTTTTCAATGGACATTGCATCAACTTTCTTTGTTAAAGCCACAATCATATTTACCAATTCATCATTATTTTTACCATTATTAGAAACTTGAGGTTTATTCCTTGACATTCTCATACGAGCTTTATTCTCAATTATCATGAAAGCATCATTCGTGTTCCTAGCCAACAAGTTACCACCCACAGCAGAGTTAAGCGAATCTTGGTCAGCATGACATAACCCATTATAAAATGTATCAATTTGCTGAATGTCGGTAAACCCGTGGTTCGGACATTTTTCCTTCAAATCTTTGAATCGGTCCCAAGCTTCACTAAACGTTTCATCAAAAGCTTGTTGGAACCGAAAGATTTGAGAACATAGGTTAGAAGTTTTAGAGGGAGGATAGAAATAATTTACAAACTTGGAAGCGAGATCATTCCAAGTGTGAATCGAATTAGGCGGTTCCTTTTCCAGCCAAGTCCGTGCTGCTCCTTTTAAGGAGAAAGGAAATAACTTCAATTTCACCACATCGTGAGGAACTTGGTTCATTCTAATAGTCTCAGCGATGTCGGTGAAATTCCTGATGTGAGCATAGAGGTCTTCGTGATCGAACCCGTGAAAGGATATATCTGTTACTGTTATCTATTTACTCGTGTTTATTTGGATAATTTTACGCTTACTAGATTTGTATCTGCAAAACAGTTAAAACCATTGCTACGCATTTTGCTTGGGGAGGCTTTGAGTCTATTGTATTGTACTTAGTTGATTATATATAGTGGATGCTTTATTATATCTTTGTGTGTTGTATATCGTGTGATCGTGATTGTTGCAATGCTCTAAATAAAAATGTTTTATGGTGGACTATGACAGTTGCACTCAGTTAGAACCATTGTCGGTGCGTATGATTTTGGTACGAAGGTTCATGATTTTGTCTGTACGGCATTTTTGTGCCCTTAAAATTAGCAGCAGAAATCATCTAAGAAAAGTTTTACATTATTACAGGTGAGGGTTACAGATTTAGTAGCGACAAGAAAACATGTAATGGCGCTATCCGGCATGGGAGAATCAGTGAGAATCAGCCAACAGGAGAGAGACCGAATGTTAATGATACAAGAGAAATTGGAGAAACCAAATACTGAGAATGAGGTACCAGTAGGGGAGGATGGGAGAGGGGTGTTATATTGTGAACTGGATACAGACAACGACAAAGTTCCAGATAAACACTAGAAGTCAAATGTATGTTGAGTTAGGAGGATAAAGCAACAAAGTGAGTCGCTGCATAGTCATGTATATACGTGGTTCATGATTAATTATGTGCAAACGCTCATAGATTCTTTGAATTTTCAGTTTTGTTGTAACATTGAGTTAACGTTTTTCACAGGAATGCTACATATATGTATATAATTGAATTCAATTTAGTATCAATTGCTCAAATGGAGCAAGTTTACATTTCTGTTTCAGAAAAAAGAAAAGGAAAACTGCAGAAATTATCCACCACAACTTATTTAATTTTTTCTAGAACGCGTATTCTTTTACACACCTTTACAACTTATCTCACACGTAATATCAAAAAATGTCTCCAACGAGACTTGAACCCATGACCTTTTAGTTGATAGGTCACCCGCATACCACTAGCCTTGGATTTACTTATGACAATGTTAGCCTCAGCACACAGACTAGAAAAACATGGTTGAATCATGGCCCTGTTTGATGTAGGCAGCTTTGTCAGTAATTCTTCAATGCTCTCCAACTTATAAATAATAGAAAAAACCTTGGCTTTCCTTTGCTCAATCTGCACACTGAAGTCTCTGAAACAACTCTTGATGTGTGCTATGCTTGCACCAATTTCTAGTTGGTTCTCAACTTGTGTCTTCCCTTCCTCCATTTGAGCCGTATTGGCCTTGATATTAGCTTTCTCTTCCAGTAAAAGCACCCGTAATTCGGCCATATGTTTTTTTGCTGACGTGGCATTCCTTTCTGCTATAGTCTCCTGCATGATACAGTAGAGTTTGAAGAAAACACAAGGGAGTATATATTTTAGAAACTATCGGGTCAATTGGAAATGCTTTATCCCTCACTTAGCATAAAAGTTATGATGGTTACAACAACAATGTAACAATCAAAGGGTAAGGGCATCATGATCAGAAATTAGAATAGAAGCATATGTAACAATGAAAGCATATATAAGCATAAGCGCAACAAACATAAAAGTATATACGAATAAATGTTTATAGCACTATAACTAGGAAGGTATCAGGTCAAATTTGTCAAAACTTGCCCAATGTACTAAATGTGTATAACCTCCCTACATCATTATATTCAAAACAACTTGGTACATATGAAATGATATAACTTTTAGAAATCACATTTGACACTTAATTTGTTTTTTCATTAAATAGCCATTTTGAAGGTCAACCCGACCCCGACACATACAATAATGCCTGATTTGACGCACCTGATACCTAACCAGCCCATCTTGCAGCTTCTACATAAACCTAAAACATTGGAATTAAATATATTACCTGCTATAAATATTTCGCTGAGTCATCATTCCCAGGAACTGGCATATTCAGTCCAGGAACTTGATAGCTAACATTTGTCCAATTTTGATTGGCCAAATTTGTACCACCAGGTACTGGTTGCCCATTCCCAGTAAATTTTGGCAAGCCACCAGATTTAGCTGCAGCAGCCATTATTAAGTACTGCTGCTGAGCTAGCATAGCAAGTTGTTGTTGATGAAGAGCATATGGTGATGTCGTATTATTACCCTGCAAACATAAAAAGGATGAAAATTATTTTTTAATCCATGGTGATCATAAAAGATGAAACGATAATATTATTCACAAAACAGCAAGTTGCTCACTTGAAGGCATAACTAAAAATTAACGTATTGGATGTGATTATAGAGGCTAATAATTATAAACTTATATCGCATTACTAAATAAAACTATATAGAAGGTCATAAGCATTGCAAACACTTTGGATGCTTCCGACCCACATGATCTATTCGACTCGTATCTCCTATAGCTAAATTACGTCAGGCATTGGGAATGTAAGAGGCTTCTCGCCATCAGTACGTAAGAGTTCTTTCACCAGCTCCAATGGATGTGTGCTAAGACTTGAGGAATGTGGAACCATTATCAATAGTAGATAAAGTTAATAGTAATCTAAAGATGTACTGTTGGACCATTATCAACAGCATACACGAGATTACAAAAGATGTACTGTTGGACCCTGTGAGTTTTCTACCTGTTTGGTGTCTGTGAATTTGTTTGTCAGGTCTCGTCTTATGAATTTGAGAATCTATGGCAGATACATTACTGGTGGAACATGGTTCAGTGACCAAATCACCTCTAGAATCTCTGCAAAATCGTCATAAAAGACACATTGCCAGACCCAACTACCTTTGTAGCATCCAATTTTTCTTTCCGAGCTTTCTTTTTTTGAATCTTCCAAAAACAGAATTATGACATTTTATCACCAAATCAGCTGCTAGAGTCTCAGGAGAAGGATGGATAGCATAAATTGTACTGATTGCTTTATCAGCAGCTGCATACCATATATGTTTTGGAAGCCAAGATCCAGTAATCAAGCTGTCTAAAACGCCAAACACCCTGCTTCCATGACTAGTCAACAGATTTTTCTGGTCATCCGCAGATAACCTTTGAAGTGCAATACATGCTGTTCTGGCAAGCAAAGGTTCTACCTTTTCCCACCTACCAAAACCAATATCTATGATGTCCTGTAGATGAGAACTAAGAACGTTAGCTGAAGACTTTGCAGCCATACACAATATAGATAGAGCACCACGACTGCGTTCTGCACTAGTTCCAGTAACGTTGAAACAAAAGTAATCCCACAATGCTGCAACTTGGCATCATACAAGAGTATATTTTAACGAAAGTGATAACACTAGTAGCAAAATTGCTAACCAGAAAATATTAAGAAAAAAGAAAATGGTGAAAATAGCTACATGCTCTTCGCATCTAATCTCAAAGAAATGTCATCATTGGTATATGAAAGGTTAAATCTAACTTGGTGAAAAGTTTATACGACTAATGGTATAACTACCCAATGCTGATGCATCCAACACACTTTCTGATGCAACCTTAGGTTCTAGTTCATTTAACTTCTTTGTGTAATGCTTTAAAGTTGCCTCAAATGAAGCTATTCGAAGCTGTGGCCCAAATGGGTTATGTTGCAGTATTGTACAAATGATCTTGTACCAGTACAAATGATCTTGTACCAGTACTATCCATAAACTAACAGTACTAACTCGTAGGAAGTAGCATAAACTCAATATCGATAGCAGTACAAGTTTTAGCATTTTGAATAAGCACTAGTTTAAGCATTTTGAATAAGCAATCCTAAAAAACATGAAATTAAGGAATTTCATATATGACATGTTTTGTGAGAGGATGAATGTGAATCAATGACAAGAATCCGAGGAAGCAGAAGACGGCTTATCTGATACGCCATCATGTTCCTCATCTTCACCTTGAATTCGTGTTGGAATACGAAACCCTGAAAACCCAACTAATCCAGAAGCAAATCCAGACATAGAAGTTTGATTAACATCAATTGTTTCAGCCCTTTTCTGTTGATGAAAAAATAAGCAATAAATCATCCCATGTTACAGTTTTTATATATAAATGATAATGGGTTTGGGTTATTATGGTGTGAGATCGAAGGAGATGGGATGTTGAAGAACCCTAAGGATTTCACATATGCAGCACATGTGTGTGTGTTTTTTTTCTTCAATTGTGTGTTTGTTATATGAGAAGGGCATTTAAGTAACTTTACAAGGCACTTAACGGCCAGAAATAACGTCCGTCAGTCAAAAAAAAGTTTAGGGACCAACCGCGCAATTTTAAAGAGTTCAGGGACGAAAATGAAAAAAAAATAGTTTAAGGACGATTTGCGCAAATCTTGACAAGTTTAGGGACCAACGGTGAAATTTACTCTTCATTTTTTTCTCATCTTGACACAAATCTTTTGAATTCGTACGATTGTGTGTACTTTGCGACTATTTCAGCCATGAAAATGACTATTTTACCCTTCAAAATTTGAAAAGAGTAAGAGTAAAATGGTCACAATATACATACAATAGCACAATTTAAAAAGGTTGGGATTGTGCCATTGTAACAATCCCAACCTTTTAGCACAATTTAAAAAGGTTGGGATTAACCACAAGGGGTGACCCAACGGTAAGAATACCAGCCTTCCAAAGAGGAGGTCAAGGGTTCGAATCTAATGGGGAGAAAATTAATCCCCTTGTGGCAACGGAGGTTCACCTGAGCCGACTCAGGGCTATCCAAAAAGGTAGTCGCCGTGGGATTAGTCGACTCGCAATGTCGAGTCGGAAACCCATGTTAAAAAAAAAAAAAAAAAAAAAAAAAAAAAAAAAAAAAAAAAGTTGGGATTAAAATAAGAAAAAAAAAAAAAAAAAGAACGCAACATACAATAACAAAAAATAAAAAATATAATGTCTTTTTATGCGATTAACCCTAAGAAAAAATCAAATTACACCTTAACACTACACCTTAACTCGAGCTCGTCAAGCTTAAGCTGAAATCGGTTTTTTAACGAACCGAACTCGAGTGGATCACAAGTAGCTAGTAAGTTTAGAGTACATATACCCACCCCAACACAGCTTACGAAAGAAAAAAAAAGAAAAAGAAAAAAGAAATGGCTAGTTTTCTTCATCTTCAAGTTCAAGTTCAAGTTCCCAACAACAGCTTACGAAACCCCAAAAAAATCTTTGCTTCCTCCTCATCTAATGGTTTGCTACCTTTTCTCTTTCTTCAAAACACAATTATTCATAATTAACAATCAATCAATTAATATGTATTTTTCAGGATCAGTTCCAACAAGTTGTTCTTCTCAAGAAGCAAAAAAAGGAGGAGGTCCGGTGATAATTGAACTCCCACTTAACCAAATAAAGAGGCCATTAATGCGTACAAGATCCAACGATCAACAAAAAGTCCAAGACCTTATGGATTCTATTGCTCAAATTGGTCTTCAAGTTCCTGTACTCTTCTTCTTTTTCATCTATTCTTAAAAATTATAGATTTTAATTATATGCCGAAACAAACACCACATTTTTAGGGGCGGAAAAATAAAATTAGATCGGGTAAACACAATTGACACTTTTAATAAGAGGCTGGTTATAATCGCAGTTTGATACTAGTATTAAAAGATTATAAATTTCATTTCGCAAAAACCATTAGTTATGTTTGGGTGTTTTTACCTTATTTGATGGCCTTGTGAGTTTATTAGCTTTGGGTCATTTTTTTGTTACCAAACATGTTTTGGTAAACCAACTGTACTGTAATTATAAACACATAATTATCATTATTCACTTTAACTAATGTGTATGTTTCTTTTGAAAATCATATACTGGCAATTATAAATAAAATAATATACAGTGGGGTGGACTTGTGTATGAAACTTAGAATGCTCTTTCAACCAGCGTTTCTTTAGGAAGCTTTTTTTTTTTTTTTTTTTTTTTTTTTTTTTTTTTTTTTTTTTTTTTTCATAAAATAAAAAGCTTTAAGCTCTTAAAACCTTCAAAAATCTTCATGCCAAACAAACCCTTTAGCTTATTTGATGGCTTATGAGCTTATTAACTTTAGCCTTTTCAACTTCATGAGACCAATATGATAAGCTCATAAGCCATAAATAATGAGCTTATGAGCTTATCAAATTTTCAATAAGCCCGTCAAATAAGCTAAGACAATGACCCCCCTATAATATTGTGTATAATCAAAGTAGTTTATGGTTGTTTATGCTTATATCGTATTAATATCTATTATTTAAATCAATATATATTTGACTCTCACCTTCTAATATTTACCCAACCATGCCAACCCAAACCCAAAACGGTTGCCGTCCCTAGTTTATTATTGTACACCAAATATTTTTTTGAAATCACAATAAATAGCAAACCCGTAGGGATACAGGTTCACGCATGTATACCCAAAAAAAGAAAACAAAAAATCAAGAACAAAGTATTACGCGGAATGATACATCCTGTATCTCTTATGCATGTATAAATGAGAGTATGCATGTATTTTCATACATAACAAAAATAATGAAGTGACTTCTTAGTAACTCATACAAAAACGTGTTAATATCTTGATCAATAAAGGTTTTTGAAATTAATGCTTGTTAGCATTTACTAAAGATGCTTAAAGTTTCAATTTACTCTGACTAAACAATAATGAATCATTGTGTTAGCTTATTAAATTTCCTTGTCACCTGCATACCTTCCACGAAACTCTCTACTTGTCAAAGTACAACGGTTTCAAAAAAACAGTTTCATTGACTATCTAGGTAACATGTCGCTTCCACTTTCTCTATGTATTAAATAAAGTAAGCACTTAGGAAACAACTTACGCAACTCATCTTTTCCTAGATGTTTTTATTGCTCAATTAATTTCTAGCTAGTACCTGCGTTTCTTAATATTTAAATGAAGGTTTTATTTCAAAAAAATTGATGCTCCCACGTAACGCAAGAATGGCTTTAGATCTTTTTAAATGCTAAAAGCAGATGCCCTGCAATGAAACATTCATTTTTGTGTTAATGATTACGATGTTACGAACCTTTTGATTACCACCTTGGTTTATTCTAGCGTTATCTTTATACTATAATTGGACCTCAATCTTGAAGAGCCATTATGGCATCTATAATATATAGAATATGACAGATTGCATCACTACCAAACATGTAACTATAAACTAAACATAATAATAACACGACACGTGAGTGTATCATAGTTAATGGGATAAATTTAAACATATAGCGGTTAAACAGACCTTTCACTAATAAGATGACACCTGTATGGATGTGTGGATATAGAAATGGGCAAATGTTTCATGCTTCAAAGATCTTTATCCTGTCACATATTAAATGCCCTCACATTTTTGTATCATGTAAACACAAGTCTCCTTGATACAATATACCCAGAGACTAAAAAATGGAAGGTTGTTGGATTTAAGTTATATATTTTTGACGAGACATGCAACTTCAATCTACTTTTAGGATTAAGTAAACAACCTATAACTTGAAATCATTTACTAATATTTTGTTGAGATAAAATCATGTGATTGGTGTTTGAACTGAAAGTACTCCATACGCGTAAAATCATAACATTGATGGTCTACTTATTAAGCCAGTGAGTAACCAAATCACTAAAAAACAACAGCGAAAACTAATTGTTCAACTTCAGTTACAAGAAAAGATAATTAGGTACGAAAGCATGTATAAGATATACAGTTATGGCATATGCACGTTATTATTGTTCAAGCGTGACATCACTTTTACATGTAGACAAATTAGCAAAATTCCAAGTTGTAAACATCATATTTTGCAAGGCTATTAACACAATTTCCCTTGTTATCAATGTAATGTTACTAGTCATGACAAAGCATACCTAAATAGGAATTTGCCCCCATTTAAGTCTGAACGATCATGTCAGTTAGAGTGATGTTCATCTTTATAATAAATGCCTCATTGATATGACTTCTGATGATTATAACGCCAAGAACAAAAAGTTTGAGTTATAATTAAATGTTTGTGCGTTTTGTTGCAAGTTCATGTTCCACTACGATATGGTTAGGGCGTTAACTATGACATAAGTGTAACTTGGGGTCTCTAGAATTGTAAGGTGTTAACTATTAAAATAGAATTCATATCGGTTCATAATTTTGTGACATCTAGTCTTTTATAGTTGCACATAGGTCATCTCACTAGCATTACATAGTTATAACTTATCACCTGACTGTGAGGGTGTTTGGGATTGCTTATTTATTTTGCTTCTGCGCTTCTGCTTAAAAATAAGTACTTTTAAGCTGCTTAGAAATAAGTGCTTTTGAAGCTTGTGTTTGAATTCGCTTATTTTGTAAAATATCCAAAAGTATTTGTTAAAATAATTATTTTGATAGAAATTGATAATTAAATCTATTTATAAAAGGTTTTAGGTCATGCTTGAGAGTGAAAAGTCATTTAAGTTAAATTTCAAATAAACAATACAAAATAAGCCCTTATGAAAAATAAGCAATCCTAAACACCCCAATAATATCAAGAACATGCTGAATAGTTTTGTTCGTAGTTACATTACATATATGTCAAAATTCCGTTGATTAAGATGCATCATATGATCCATTTAGCGGCATTGTGTTAATGGACAACAAAAACCCATTGATTATCCTGTATGTCCATTGACTTATTTACTTTGTCACTATTAGATGTTCTTCATTCTACATTTGGTGATATCTGTTACTACTGAGAGGAAATGCAAAACATGTATTCACATGATTTTACTTTTTACGTTGCTAGTCTTTGGTCCCTAATCTTATTGTCATGTAATATAAGCTTACAATGTGACGCATTAACTTATAGATCATGTCTTTGGTTCTTGGGGTTGTTACAAGTATCAGGAGTCGTATTGGTAAAAAGACATGTATTGGAATTACTGATGATTCCAATCCATATATCATGTTTTGATCTAAACGATTTGGGTTATGTCTTCGGGTATGCTTTGTCATGGCAAGCAATAAATATCACGGACAAACGTTTAATCATGTTTGTGCTACTTCTAAAACCCAATACATACACATGGCCATCTTAATGCTGTCACATTACATAATTTTTTGTGTGTATCAGTCTTTGTGGTTACACCTTAACAGTCCAGTCTTAGAAGAAGCGTTTTCTACCAAGAGGTGTTAAATAGTTTCCTAGAAGTATATGTGACGTCGTGCTTAAAGATATATACATGCATGTGCCAAAATTGTATGGTTTATATGTCACATTCCTCTTCTGATCTTCCTTTTCATTGTAGCTTATCAGTGATTTGGTTCACGTAATTAATGACATTAACATTATATAGTTTGACCTGTGCGAAGTACTTGCATTCCAAACACCAATCACAGGTTTTCGCGCGGGTACATGACTATGTCTCGTGATGGGTACACCAATCGCATTATCGTTGACATGTGTGAAGTTATGTCTCTCCAAAACTGTTATTTTTAAACGTAGTTAACATGGATTTATGTTTCCTTTCATCTTATGAAATACTAAGAATCATATCAAGGACGGTTGTCTTTAGAGGTCTCTCAAACATGCTTTTTTGCTCTTTTTTTTTTCCAGGACACACAAATGTCATATTATTAACCACAACTGTTTTATGTTTTAAATGTTGACTTGTTTTCATATTACATGATCCATTCGTATGTTGGCTATATACATGTTGCATTACAAGTTGGGCTGTAATGCATTCAAGATACGAGATTGGGTCCTCTTGAAGATTTAGTCGAATAGAATCAAAATTGCACCTGTCACTCTATAAATCATAAACTTTAATACGAGGTATCTTATATAATGTATCTCCACAGGTAATTTGATTAACAAACTGAAGTTTCTTAAACAAAACACAGATTAAAAATGAATGTTTTGTCATGGGGTCATCATGTCAAAGTATGGAGTAATCCAAGCAAACCAAGAAAATAACGCTGATGTGTTGCAAGAGTGTTTGTTGGTGAACATTTAGCAATAATAGTTAAAGTTTAATGTGGGCAGAACTTTTGATCAATAAAAAGGGTTTTTCTTTATTTTTTTTTAAAATTTTTATTTTATATATATATATATATATATATATATATATATATATATATATATATATATATATATATATTATTATTATTTTTTATTTATTTGAATTTAAGGTCACCTCATTTGGAACGAACCTCATATGTTGGCACTAGAGCTTCCGCACAACCTAAGAAAAAGTCTGTCGTATTATGTTGTAACTTTTGACCTGATAAAAAGTGGATAATGTGATGCCAGAAATTGGTTTACATATATTTAATTGCATAACATGGCCTGCTGCACATATTTCACGATTTATATGGAGTCATCTGTAAAGAAAAAAGATGAAATTTAATCATGCTGAAAGATCTAGGGCATGAGGATGGCTGTAGTTTGTTTTATGGTGGTTATAATTTATCAGTTTACTTTCACCTGTAAATTGCTCTTGGCTAAAATTAACACTAGGTGTGTTGACCTTTTCTTATCATCCATGCCAATTTTGTTTAGTTAGGTTATTTAAAGCTATGCGTGTGATCAGGTTTTGTAAACATTTCTCCTATTACGTGCAGATTGATGTGCTTGAGGTCGATGGGACTTATTATGGTATGCAACTGTTTACAGCTTTTGTCCAAAAAGGGGTTTAATACAAGCATTCTATTTTTCCTAATAAAAATACAAGTTTGATAGAATACGTAGTTTTAAAGAACTTTTTTTAAGTAATGATGATATGATATCCTAAAATTTTGTTACTGACAAAACAAGTAACTCTTTATCTTAGGGCACTTCTTTAAAACCTCTTTTACCCACACACAAAAAAAACCCCATTTTCATTATAAAAGAAAATCTCGTGGAACCTTTTTCCTTAGGTACCGATGACAACTCGTAAAGTGGCAAGTTACCTTTAGCTAAAATGTTACCAAGAATTACTACAATATTCATTGGACGAAGAGAGTACTTGGTTTTATGATTTGCTTGCATGTTTATTCAGATTGCCACTATTTTAACTCGAGTTTCTTAATAGGCTTTTCTGGGTGTCATCGGTTTGAGGCTCATCAACGCTTAGGGCTTCCAACTATCCGTTGCAAGATACGACGTGGAACTAAAGAAACATTAAGGTAAATGCTATTATTGCTCCTTAACATTTTAATAAAGGTAGCCAATCTCGACCCACATCCTTATGAATAGGTAGTTAACTCGTTATGGGCTATTATTTTCTCAAAGAGGTCAGGTGAGTCTAATAAAACATTAGCTCAAAAGTAAACATGTCAAATTGTTTGGAACTCGCCCAGAATCTATATTAATGCATACGATCTCCTAAAGTTGTTTTTATTTAAAGATTTGGATCATTATTTCTGTAAAATCTCTGTTAAAAATAATCAATGCATTACTCATTCAAAATATGGGGGAATTTCATACATATCCCTCCCAGGATAAATAATAACATGTATATCCTTTTGCTAGTTTTTAATGCATAAAATACAATGGTTTTAATGCATCAAAAGGATATATATGTAATTTTGTAAATAAGCAGGGATATATATGTACTGGTCAACCCAAACTTATGTGAACCCATAGTAATATCACTCAGTTTGACCCATTAACCAATCTGCTCAGTGCACCGATATTGCCACCTGGACATTTTACGCTTCTGTTTATTAGTTCAATAAGCTTAGAATTTGTCATTTGTGTTTTGTGTGTATGCTCTATTTCTAACAGGCATCATCTTCGTTAGTCGGGCAAGGTTGGCCTAACTATATCCTTCAATGGCGAAAAAGAAAAACATCTCTGTTATGTGACGGGTAGCAGTCATGGCATATTCTTATAGGTAACACTTCCATGTTCTATGTTTGTTGTAAACGTATATCAAAGTGTATCGTAAATAAGAGAACGGGAACGCGTACATACATATTTTTTTATATAAATGTTATTAGATGCCTTGCAACAGTATTACAGATTACACCAATATATCACTTCCTTTGTTTGGCCTAGAGCCTACACAAACAATAAAACATATCATGAAACAACCATAATCACCTGATATAAAAGCACATATGATAGCAGCCGCACAACTGCTTGCGGTTATGACTTTCAAACAAGAGAAGGAGTACTCTATTACTACCAAGTCGATTGACCGTCAAAGTTCCATGAACTATCAAACTAGTAATCCTAAACTCTTCAATTTACTCGGTTGTGGTTGCGATTATATTCTTTGTGGAAAGAGGAGGCCAATTTGTTTGGCGTATTGTCATTTTGTCAACATTTACGACTAGAGGAGTCGTTTGTAACTGATGTGTAACATCTGCATATAGAAGTGTTTACTTCAATCAAAGGGCATTTTTAACACTATGGGTATGTTGGTGCCGTTGATAGATCTAACTCATGCCTAATCTATTATTCATCATTTGACTCATGACATGCATTTTTTGTCTCAAAAGTTTCATTTTGTTTGTCACGTTTCTTTCATTTTCCACAAGAATACAGTACATCATAGATTAGTATATCCAATACATTTTAAAAATACGTGAAAAAACAATAACAAATTTAATTATTTTGTCCTTTTACAGTATTTGTATCTCAATCCAGCACTTGTTTTGGAAGCAGCAGGTTTATTAACAAGCTCAACTACTAAACTTAATCTGACATGTGTATCTTACAAGTATAAGCTAATGCATATAAGGTGATGATCTAGCCGACATTCCTTCATTTTGGCCATCACGCTCCACCAAGTCAAGAAAACTAACAAGTAAAGAGCTTGATGAGATGCCATGCAGAAAATAAACAACATTCTGTGTAGGGAGACAATGACCTCGACTTCAAATGCAAGTATATGAAACTAAGGGCGCTTGAAAAAAAAATGTATGTGCGATTGTAATAAAAGCATGCTTTGGGAGTGTGAGAAGCAGAGATCTAAGTTCTTGATCTCGTAGTTCGGTAACCCATCGCTTAGTCTCTTCAACCTGATCCAGTGAAAGACATGAGTTAGCTTTCTTTCATATATGAAATCAGTATTATTAAATGTCACAAATAGTTTCATTGACATCATAAGCAAAATCAGTACGTACCTTACTCATCTATCACATGTTGGCCCATACATTGTGGTAGCTAGAAGATTTATACCACTAAAATAGTTGTATGACATTAGTTGGGAACTTGTTCATTTGAACTTGTGGTCCCTCTTCTTATCACAAAACATCAATGGTTTATAACAAACCTGACATATGAATTATGTATCTTTAATGATATACACGAGTATCCGTACATAATAACAAGATTTTATATTGACAAATAGTTATATTGATATTTTGGTTACACAAAATGTAACCAAAATATAATGTATTCTCAAGTCAACTTTTATATTTTTGTGTATTTCCTTAAATCGTGTGCTTCCTACTTTCCTTGAATAAATTTTAAGTTTGAGTTTTCAAAAAATGTGATATACCCATTATATTTAGTATATATATTCATACAAATGCACATGTAGATGGAAAAAAAAGGAGTAGGTCAACTTTCTATAGTTAGAAGATACAACAAAACTACACAACTGTTATGACATCTCCATCCATTAAGACCCCTACCCCCACCTATAAACATGCATCATGTCTCATTTACATGTTACAATGTTACCCTCATAATCTCTCTCTCTCTCTCTCTCCCATTGTAGTTCTAGCTAGCTAGCTTGTTTCAAGATGTTCATGTTGGTCTAAGAGATTGAAGCTGCCAGCATGATCTGGTATTACAAAACCACTTCATATATAGAAGTTGCATATGTTTTGATACATGTGACAGAATATAGAAGCGGTTAATCAGGTCATCTTGTAGCTTCAATCACTCATGCCCAACAATTATTCAAGGCCATGAAAAGTCCCATCAACCTTAATATGTTGCTTTCTATATATGGCTATATCCATGTGAACTTACTCATATACCCATGTAAGCACTATTATTTTGGTTACAACTCTTTCTTTCTTGGTTTCTTTGAATTATCATATTAATTTTCTTCAATTTCCTACTACAAAAATGCAAAATTTCAATTTTTTTCTTTCTAAATAGCCATTAAGATGATAGGTTTGGGTTGATGTTGATCATGTGGTTTTCTTTCAATTTGGTTCTAAGACTTTGATAATATTTTTTTCCAGAGAAACAAATAATGCATTCTATCTGAATTCGAATCCCCCTATTCTATAGATTATTGTCCATTATTTATGCATAGAAAATCTATCAGTTTACAACTTACTTTTTACATTGCGGGTGGTCAATAAGTACATGTAAAATATGATAAGTTGATGACTAATAGTATGTGATTCACTCCTAAAGGTATCTTCCAGCCAGTTTGTTCAAGATTTGGTTTGAAGACTCAGAATGAATTGTGTCTTTTTGTTTTCATTTCTTCTTTTAGTAGACACTAATTGCCTAGCTAGCTAATCTACGGAATTTGAGCCTCATCAAACCAGGTAAATCCCTCCCCTTTGGGAAGTTGGTGTGACCATATCAAAGTTATTTGCACCAAGTAGGATTAAAATTTGAGACTTCTCACATTTTAGTGATGATAGCTAGTTATAAGCTTTTACCAACTTGACTTGGGTGGTTTGAATTATGTTCTTTGAAAGGACCTTGCAAAGTATGTGCATGGCCCGTAGGTGAGCTAACCGAGGCACTGTGAAAAAGTTTATGTGAGATCCAGCTTCGGTTCTAACAAATATTAAGTACATAGAATCATATATTGATTTTTGGAAGTGAATTTTGAGCCTCCAAAAATATAGGAGGATATACATTTTGAGGCCATTATAACATAGAAGCCTTGTGTTATCACACACCTCGCACACACTTGTGTAATACGGATGACAAGGAACAATATAATGTTTGTAATAAAGATGAAAACTTAAGGACAGTCATTGGAGATATGTGTTGAGGTTCACATCTGGTGGTCTTAGCCGGAATTTATGAGTTTAATTATGCTTGATACTATTTACATTCAAGACTTCTAAGCATTGTAACTTTTGATCGATCTAGACCCAAATGCAAGTGTTCAGATACTTGAGAACTATTGAATAAAACTTGAACTGTAATATCATGGAATCCTATTTGCAATGTTTTCATTTTGGAACATTTGATTAATAGTACAAGTTTTCATTCAGTTTGTGAGTGATAAGGGAATGCTAGCTATTGTCTTTACATGGTTGTTAATACACCAAATTTGCTTGTAAATACCGTTAATTTTTTATTTATTTTTATTTTATTTTTTATTATTTTTATTATTATTATTATTATTTTACTATACGCGAAAGGTTTATTATTACAGCTTTATACAGTTATACATGAAAGACAATATATGACCAAACAAGCATTTGTAAAGTAATGGCTTAGTTGGTGGAGAATGACCTTTTTGTCTTTAGCCTTGGGTGGTTCTTTTGTCTCTCTTGTGTAAAAGGACCACCACCAACTAATTTCTTTGTTTTAGTTTTTCTTTATATATATTTTAAAATGTTCCTTATGCTGATATAAATGTCAACAACACACAATCCCGCCGGGGCGGGGTATGGGGAGGTAGAATGTAGAGAAATCCTACCCCTACCCAAGGATAAACCCGAGAGTAAAAAGACCGCTTTCATGAACACCTCCAGCGCTGATATAAATATCAATGTAACAATATATATAACAAAACTAGAAACAGCCTAGTGCCAAGTAGTAATATTGAACTTCTGATATTGCGGATATCAATTATTGATAAGAGTCAGTACATTTTAACGAGTAGTTACACAAAAAAGGATAATGCACATATTTAAAACAGCTGGCCCTTGTTCTTTACCTCAAACATTCCACAAGCTACATTTTTGTGGACTACTAGCAGCCAAATTATGGCTGCAAAGAAAATATGAACTGAAACCAATAGGCAAATAGAAAGCTTTTGCATACCATAAAATAGCCATTCAAGTCTGCTTTTCGCCAAGTGGTGAAGAATCAGATTGCTTGTGTCTCTTGGGTTCTGGTTCACCCAAATGCAGACCAACAGAAAGTTCTTCGGCCTCACGTTTAAATGGTGAAAGACTCTTTAGATTTGCAGTTTCAGATTTCTCAGTTTGATAAACTGGAGATCTTACAGAAAAGCTTGCTATAAACTGATGTTCCACGCTAGGAGTTGCTTCTGTGCCACTCTCAATGTGGAAATCCTCGTTCATGAATTCTCCTTTTGGAGCTTCTTCAAGATTTATACCGAGTGGCTCGTAGTTTTCTTCTGTCTTTTCCTTTGAAAGAGACGATTCTCCAATAGTAGAATCAATGCCTGCGACTGAAGCGTTTCTTTGATCTTGCAGTGCATCTGAATTTGGAAATAAGAAGTTAGTAATATAGCAATAAATGATGAACATATCATTAACTTTTCTTAGCCAAAACATCTGATAAGATGGACTGCAGGGGAGTGTTTGGATATGTTTTGCTGTTTGAAGCTGTACTGATTCAATGATCAATGGTTCTAGGCTTGACAAGTTTGCATAGTTTTGGAAATTAACATAAAAAGTGAGTATGTGAGAAAAGGTGACACGTCTAGTTATATGAGAGTAAGAGTCCCTCATATTAGTTGATAGAAGAGGTAATAAGCAACTTTATTAATAATTAGTTTGTTTGTAGCGAGTATGAAGCTGATAATCAAATGCAGATTCTCTTAATTGAAATTAAAAATTGATTATTGTGATTACATGTCTCAGTTATCGAATTTATAGATTCATAATCTAAATCAAACACCCCCAAAGTCCAAAACCACTGAAGCATGAACTGACCCAGATGGTATTAAAGCGGTAAATTCAATTCAGCTTTAGGACAGTGCTATTCCCCTCCAGTCTAAAACTTACTAATCAACCAATTCAATACTTGGGTTTTGGGTGTTGCACCAAACAAAACTGTACCATCTATGATAAATCTATCTAATGTGATCAATCATCGATCTTGTAAAAGATTCATTCAAATTCACCAAAATAAATCAAACTTACTTCTAACTAAAAATAACACATGGCTTTTATGCTATTACTTAAGGATCTGCTTATTAGTTCAAATCGATTCAGAGCTAGAATCATTCAACGATCAAAATGGGTACAAACCTTGAAGACTTTGGTTGGTTGTGATGAGATCAAGTTCCAAAAGATCCAGAAGACGTCCAAGATCAACTCCACTAGTCCAATTCTCTGGAGGCTGACCAACTTTCAGTTTCAGACGTCCTCTATTGGCGGTACCACCCCAAATGATACCAATGGGCCTTGGTTTTTCACCACCTTGTCCCGTTAATAGAATGAGACTTCCACTATCACCTTCAAGATCAAAAGTTTCTTGATTCTCACCAACAACCAAGAAATCAGTAAAATAACATATTCCTTTTTCATCGTTGTATTCCAAAGAATATGCCATTATGGTCCCTGTAGTTAACCCAGAACTTCTCCCAACTTTAGTCACTTGTCTGCCAATTACAGTGTTGATTGGGGACTGTAAATCTATGACTTTAACATCACCAATCTCACCAATGCCTTTAACAGATGTGGTCACGTTTGATAGATTTAAGTCTTCTGCAAACGCAATGAAAGCTCCATCTGCTCTAACAAATGTTTCTGCAGCATGAAGATGTGATAGGATCAAACATAAGAAAGATAACGGTTGAAATACCCAACAATAAAAAGTTGAGAAAATACTTGGGCTAGTTCTAGTATTGTCGAAATTCACACGGGCTACCACATCTAGCGATCAGTTTCACACTTTCACTAGTGGATATTAAAAATTTAAAAGAGAAAAGAAAAAAGTAGAACACATATAGAGAGAAAGGGAATGGAATGGCATTTACGGGTGCGAAAGATGATCAATTTGGCGAGATGATGCTGTTTGATACATGGATATCTTTACGTGAATATATGTCCATGCCCCCTATACATGGTGATTTAGACACCTGTGCAGTCGGAATAACCGCAAAGCTAATCAGAGTTCTTGCAAAGGGTTTTTTCAATCTGTTATTGTGGACACTGGTTGTATCTCTTAGATTCACCAAAATATCATATCATCACCGTGTCAATACTTTTGCGGTTTGGTACAGCTACTTGTTTGCGAGTAATAAGCTCTGTTATCCTATTTTAAGCTTGTGTCCAAATCTGATAGATTTTAGCTGTAGCGGTCAGGTTCTAGGACCATGTGTCTTTAGTTCAAAACATGAAGTGGGATAGACTGTAAAAGACCAAAAACTAAACTTATATGATTTTGCCCATACTCAATCCTAGAATAACATATTTATTCACTTCATGGCACAGGACAGAAGCAAAACAGAGAGCATAAAACTGCAGTTTGAGAGAAGTTTATAATATTACATAATAGTCCTAAAAGAAGAGTCCCTGTAAAAAAACTGAAATTGGACAGCTTAGATAACGAATGATTAAAGATATAACCCATTTCATGTCGGTTACAACTAAAAGGGAAAAAATATAAACAAAATGAAAGATTGAAATTTGGGAGAAACTAAAATTCGAAGCCCCAGATGAAGATCCTGGGGCTGACGTCTATTTCTTTGTGAGCTGTATTTCCACAACCCCACTTGGATCAAAGTTATGATCGTTTGATATTGGATCGTTTTCCCATGGGTTCCCCACATCCTATTGATCTATATACAAGTTGGCCAACCGACTCGTGTATTCCTCATCAATTTTTTCCATTTATTTATTTATTTATTTTTTTCATATTATCATTTACACCTATTTGGTAATACTGAATGTTGGCAGTTTGCTACTAATATTTGTTGCTACTTTCCTTTGTTGTGTTCAGTTTCTACATAAGAGCAAACCCTTCCCACATCTACATATGTTGTTTAGAAGACCCCACACTTCAGCGAACAAAACCCAGAATACAAATGACCAGCTCCTTATCATAGTTAACAGTAAAAATTGGTCATTCTGTACAGTCTAGATACCGCGATGTAGTTTATCTTAATCATACATAAAATGCCACTCTTCATTCTGACCCAAATTTCTTCACACTTGAAGAATATTTTTTAGTAAATAGCCAGCCAAAACAGAAAGTTTCTAGATGTTACATGACTCGACATATATAATTTGTAGCTAATATTACCTGGGTTTGTTCCAGCAAATATCCCATACCAGAGATCATCCGTGATGAAAGATGTTGCCCTCTCAACAGCCCCAAGATACACCCCAGGTCCAAGGCTTGGTGGCATTGGATGGAACATTTTTTGGTTAGGATAATCCAAGTTGACTGCAACGTGCCTATTTGTGAGGAAACCAACTTGTCGGTTTCCTGTTCGGCTCTTAACAATGGCACCCAAGGTACCATATGTCTCTTGGCTTGCAACCTAAAAAAACAAGTTACAATATGTTTAGTTTGAGATCCATAAGGATTTACACAAAAGGATTTGCACCCCTCATATGTGGGTCACATGGACTTATGCAGCAAGCATTCTTACATAGGCCCTTGTTAGTTTCTGTAAGAGTTCTTCTTATATATTCACTACCATGACCCTTTTTGGAATTGGATGCTATTTGGGTCGGCTTGAAACTTCACATTAAGGACCTATACATAAGAGACAGGCCCTCAGGTATAATGGATTGTGACTTACATATTTCCTAGGGATATACTTATTGGCTATCAACTTAAGGAGCCTATGAAGGATGTTCATATATTTCAAACTTAGAAAATCTTATAATCATGAGTATCTGCTAACTAAGAATATAAAACTGGCCATAAATTTAATTCCGTGACCATCTAATTCATGCACGTAGTTCTTTTTGTTTTCTTTATACTCAGCTAAAGCAGAATGCTAGAACCCCATTAAACTTTTGAAGAACCAGGAGATGCATCAGTGAAGTTCACGTATCTGAGACCGATACTTAGAGGAGTATACATCATGAGAAAAACATACAAAATCTGACACAAGAAGGAACACGGTCAAGGGTGCCTTAGAGGTCAGCAAAAATATTACCTGGGAACCTGAACCGATGCACGGATCACTTCCACGCAAACCATCAACAAGCTCTGAATACAATTGTTCTTTTGGAGTCGCGGCAGGTGCACCGTAATAAGAGAACTCTACAACATCAACTTCACACCACACACCACCAGGGCCCTGTTCAAGCTATTAGTTTAGTAAAGCTAAACCATTAGCCACAACAACAATCAAATTATACTCAAACAAGTTTTGAGTAATATAAACATTGAATAATAACTAGCACATCTCCACAATACATGATAGATACTAGAAACTTAAACTAATATATAAAGAAAGTAAACGTGTATTATATATAGACGAAAACCTCAAGGGCAGATGGAAAACACTGGATGTGGGTGAGCCACTGCCTGTGAACCTTACGAGCGACAAAGACAAGAATAGCTGGTATATCTGTAAGTAAGCCGCGTCGAATACGGAAACCAATGGCAGTGCCTAAACTACATCGTCGTAATAGCTTGCTATGAAAGGCCCTGATGGTCATGAGTTCAAGCAGTGTAGTAGCTCGTGGTCCAGTTGGAAGGCGACCAATAGTTTCAGGCAAAACTCCCTTGAGAAGATTTCCAAAGTAATTAGCTCTATCTTCAGCAGCATCGATTAATCTGCTAGAAGTAGGCCATGAGAAGTATGCGGCTGCGGCATTAGTCTCTGAGAGTTGACCAGCTGATGTTGTGGCAGTAAATGATTGTACAGGTGGACTTGATGAAGGAAGATTATTAAGGTTATCACAGCAAATTCTTTCCAAGTCTAATGCTGATTCCTCAGATGGTGTAGAGCGAAGCCGCCTTGGATCCATAATACAATCCCACCTGACCTGTCCTGATGAAAAATAAAAATATTTAGAACAGCTGATTATAACTTGAAACAACAATGGCATACTTAAGTTAATCTTGTGGAATTGTTGGTATCATCACAGTCTTATTAATCTAGCTTTTGCCAAACACCCAAATTGTACAAGTACACTAACTGCAGAAGAAGCTTACCAAGTCCAAATCAGGAAGCCCTTTTTTACATTCAGTACTAGTATCCACCAAACTTGCAATAATCTGAAACAAATAATATATTTTTTTTTATAAAGTAGTAGAAAATTAGTAGTAGTAATGTTCCCAAAAGTCATGATGACTTGACTGCATTGACTTACAATCAGATTAAATTAAATTAAAAAAAAAAAAACCCTAATCAAAATTACAAAGGGGTTGACGCGTGCATTGACCAACCCAAATCAAAAACCCCAAAATTAAATTTACTAGTTATGATGAACCAAACGAAATGTTGAAACAGTAATGCATTACAGAAACACTTACAGTGGTAGACTGATTATTTTTTATTTATATGGAAGGTGAAGATGTTATTTTTAGAAATAACAAGAAAAGCTGCTCATTAATCTTTAATCTATTTCAGGAAATAATTCAGCCGTCTTTTTCCTCTCTCTTTATACTTATTACCCTTTTCAAATATCAAACTTTACATTTTTTATCCTACTAGACTTTTTTTATTGAAGTTTTTGTTTGTTCATGTCCAATTTGAGTTACGATTTTTGTTGACCAGATTTTGAACAAGCTACGTTCGAGCATTCATTATCAAAGTTATCGAGCCGAACTCAAGCTTAGGTTAAATATTTCAGCCGAGCACAAGCATGTCGCGTTTATCAAATCATAACTGTTAGTTTAGATATTGGGTTCAAGTCCATTTCTAAAATAGTCCATACACAAGCATCTAAGCGTTTGTAATTGATTGATTATTAACCAAGAGTTCGGTACATAATATAGTAAAGTATGGACTATTTTAGAAATGGGCTTAGCCCAATATTTAAACTAACAATAATTTACAATAACAAGTTGGTTTCACTTATCTATGACATTTTGTTATTTTTAAAATATAATCCCTCTGTCCCTTTTTAAATGTCTACCATCAAAAAGCTCAAAGATTAAGAAACTTAAAAAAATGATTTGTTTGGATAACAAAATGACAATTTAGCCCATATAGGTATACTTGATACTCTATATAATTTGACACTACAAAATGTTGCTTTTGTTGTACTTTACCTGACATAGTGTATGTAATTAGAAGTTGACTAACAAAATTAATGTGTAAAATTTTGCGCTCCTTTTCTTTTGACACAAATTTTTCAAATATTGGTAATTTTAAAGTTTCCCACTATAGATTAACCCATGTGCTTTTTAATACTCCAACATATCCTATAACACATTAACCTTGTCTTTTTCTCTTTTGAAAATGGAACATAAGTCAACTTCATGCACTAAAAAAAAACTTGACAAACTATGAATGTCAAGCCATTTACGAATCATTGTTAGAAGAAAGCTTAAACGGTGAGTTAAAGAATGGATCAATTGTAACTTTAGCAAGAAAATACGGCGTCTCTAACCGGACCATAAGTCGCATTTGGCATCAAGCTAGACTTCAAGTCCTTAATGGATCAATGGTTGATGTATCTTCAAAAAAGCAACATGTAGTTGGACGTAAACAATTACAAATCGATATTACTCAAGTTTCACAAATTCCATTACGTCGTCGGACAAATATTCAAACTCTTGCAAAATCAATAGATGTTCCAAAATCGGTCGTGCATAGAAGAATCAAAGAAGGTGAACTTCGACGACACACGAATGCCGTTAAACCACATTTGACCGATGAAAATAAAAAGGCATGGTTAAGGTTTTGTTTGTCTATGGTTAGGCCATCTTTGCCATGGCTTAGTCCTACATTTAGGGATATGTACAAAATCATCGACATTGATGAAAAGTGGTTTTATATGTCAAGACCAACAAAACGTTACTACCTTGTTCCGGGAGAAGATGAGCCGCTAAGAACATGCAAATCTAAAAAGTTTATAGAAAAGGTAATCTTTCTTGTCGCCGTTGCACGACCACGATTTGATTCATTGGGCAATGAAACTTTTTCGGGAAAGATTGGTATATTCCCGCTCACAACCTTAGAGTCGGCGAAGCGTTCAAGTAAGAATCGTGTTGCGGGGACATTGGAGACAAAACCTATCTTATCCGTAACTAAAGAGGTTACAAGGTCATGGTTGATACAAAAGGTACTACCGGCTATTAGATCGACATGGCCACAAGGTCATACGGGTCCGATTTTTATTCAACAAGATAATGCGAAGCCTCATATTAATGTTGATGATGTTGAGTTTCTTCAAGAAGCATCTCGAGATGGGTTTGACATAAGACTTTGTTTTCAACCCCCAAATAGTCCGGATTTAAATGTGTTAGATCTCGGGTTTTTTCGGACGATTCAATCACTTCAAGAGCAAGAGGTTTTAGGGACAACTGATGAATTGGTTCATGCGGTTCAAGCTTCTTATGAAAGAATGCCATCTCGCGAACTTAACAATGTATTTTTAACTCTACAAGCATGCATGAAAGAAATCTTGAAGGTTCAAGGTGGCAATAACTATCATACTCCACATATCGGCAAGGGTAGACTAGAAAGACAAGGAATGTTGCCATTGACAATTAATTGCGAGCAAAGTTTGATAGATCAAGTTGTTGCTTATTTGGGTCAATAAGAAATAAGCTTAGCCAAGTTTATGATGAATAAAAAAAAAAAAAAAGACCCAATGTGCTCATTTTGTTTTTTGGAGCATGCTACTATAATGGAACGCTTTATAAAAATAATGATATGTAAGAATTTGTTTTTTGTTGACTTTTGTTGTTAATACTCCGTATATGCTTTGTCCTAGTAGTATTACTTAGATTTTGTTGCATTATGTGAAGAGTAATAATTAAGGGTATTAGTGGAAAGTTACATACATATTTTTATCCATTTTAGGTAGTGGAAATTGATTTAGGGACAACCAAAAATAGAAGTGTGGACATTTATTTAGGGACGGATTCTAATTCATATTATGTGTGATATGAGTTTCTATTATTTTCTCATATTCGCATAAAATTTAGTAAGATGACGTATAAATCTATCTTTGAAGCACGAAATTATGGATACATGTGAGAGGATGGTTTGCTTTTTTTAATATTGTCATTTTATTAAACTTATTTTGAGTTATTTGAGATCAAATGACTTATTCGAGCTTAATTTAAAGAGAAACTTAAGAGTGAAGAGTGTACATTAGTTTTAGCTAACTTGTTGTCACCATTACAAAAAGTGAGGACAATGGAAAGCATCATTTACATGGTTCAAGGATAACCCCCATGGTTGGGTGTTATCTGTTTTTATATACAAAATACACAACGAGTTTACCAACCTATTGTGTCGTTTCATTTCAACTGCTAATTATGCTATCACCGAAATTGATCGGATTTCGATTTGGTTATCATGACGATATGATCTCATCAAACAAAGCTTACAACAACAGAAAATGTGTTTTGCTTTTGTTTCTGGTGACTTAAAGCCAAAGTAATTTTATGAAATTTTCATTTGTAAGTTATGTGATACTTAACGAATATAATATTGAAATACACAATGTAACAATAGTTACAAGATTTGAAAAAAAGACTATCTAGATTATATTTTCTATCAAAACAGCATGTAAGGAATGATGCTGTTAGTTCAAACATTATGACGTTTAATCTATACAACGTATTCATGTTTTAATGATGACAAACACGTAACTTGTAATACATAACGTGAAGTGCACAAGTTACTCGTTCACACATCAACATCTCTCGACATCACTTCAGGTATGAATAAACTCTATACCGTCATTAGTAAAGTGATCAAAGAATTTTATTTTCTTCTAAACTTACATTTTTAAGTTTAACAAAATATTTTCACAAAAGTATTTTTGTGTTTTATAGAAATGTTTTATCAAGAAAATATATTCAGATTCAAACTTATAACAGCTATATTTCCTCCCCAATTCAGTTCAGCTTGTACTAGACTTAGAGAAGATGAAGATCCAAGAAGTCTTGTAACTAGATTAGTTCATGTATTTGTTGTGAGGAGAGTGATGTCCTAGTGGTTAGGTTAGGACTTAGTTGAGTCATTGTGTGAAGACTTGGATCGGGAAAGGATCCAAGTGTGTCATGTGTGAAGACTTGGATTGGGTGAAGATCCAAGTGTATCGTGTGTGAAGACTTGGATTGGGTGAAGATCTAAATGTGTCTTAGTGTGAAGAATCTAGTGAATGGGAGTGCTCGTTCGTATGAAGGCTTAGATCGTGTGTTGATCTAAGTGGGACAAGAGTGCTTGTTCGTGTGGCCACGTGGGCCTTGGTATAGATTTGTTCTAGCTAGGATTAGAACTCAACCTTCCGCTTAGTGTCACTAAACTTGGTGTAAGCTTGTGTACGGTTTGTTCCGCCATATTAGAGCGTGTTGATTAGTGAAGTAACACTCGAGTGTGGTACTCGGGGAGTGGAGTAGGACGAAGAGGTGCTTCGTGCCGAACCACTATAAATCATCGTGTCCGGTTTGCGTTTTCTTTTCCTATCTATTTACTTTCCATACTTGCATTACATTTAGGTTTGTGAAATTTGTTATGTGTATGCTTGTAATATAAACTAGTTAACTTAGAAACACAAAACACAAGAAAACTTAATCACACAGAATAAGCTGCTCACTGGAGGCGGTCCTTTATATAGGGACGGTCCCCAAACATTTAAGGGACCCTCAGTGTATATTAGGGACCGTCCGCAGTATAATCTGAATTGGCTAAAAACGTTTAAACCTTATGTTATGTTTTTGTTTGCATACTTGTTATTAAGTGACATATATGTTTGTCGTGAGTGACATAACTACTATTCATATTTAGTCACACTTAATCGAGAATTTGATACGAAACATTTTAAGTTTTAAAGAGGAACGTATTCAACCCCCCCCCCCCTCTACGTTTCTACAATTGGTATCAGAGCCACGTCGCTCTAGTTTTCAAAACAAATGGTTTTTAAAATAGAGTACGGTCCACGTATCAAATTTCTCACTAAGAGGGATTAAATATGAAAAGTGTTTAGTTGCTAAACATGTGCTTTGTTGTTTAATTCGTACTAGTTTTGTTGGTTGAATTGACTTCGTATACTAGCTTGATGGAAATGAACTTTTACACGAAAAATGTGTTTTTGCCTACTGGAGGCGGTCCCTTATCTCTGGGCGATCCTTTATTTCTAAGGGACCGTCGGGTATTTAAGGGACCTCCACCAAACTAGTGTCAAACTTTGAAAATTCATATAAAATCAACCGTAAGTCCGTAGGAGTCGTGCCACCCGCCATTTTAGAGGTAATTGAATGTACTTTCATTTAAAAATACTTGAAAGGATTAATTCCAAACTTAATTAAGTCATAAAAGCAAAATACTATATAGTAGTCAAAACCGTATGTCACATTTTAACGTAAAACTTGCATTTTACTCTTACTTTCGAGTCGGACACTTCTAGTAAATGAATCTTTGAAAAATTAAGTCTCTATCTTTTCAAAATATTAATCTTGTCTAAATTTTTAAAATTGGGAGAAAAACTATTTTGGTTTAAACTAAATCAAGCTATGTATACATTGCTGTATCTAACATACAAAATGATTACGAATATCTTTGTATGTGCCAATGTAAATGATTATGTGCTTTTGATTGCTTGCTTATGTTATAATGTTTTAGTAAATTAGTTAGATATGTAGTGTAACACCCCCTAAAATCGATTAACGACAACGGAAGACTTAACGGGGTATTACGTAGTGGATCTTTGCCACAATAATAGTAAACATTTTGAAAACACATTTTATCATTCATTTAAAATATCTGAGTATAGAAATAGTTTTAGAAAGACACGTCATATCTTCGCAGATATGTTTTATTTAGTTGAATGATAAAGAAAACGTTTATTTTAGAAAACTCGTGCCTGAGTTGATGCCCTTCTCCATGCCTTGATAATCCATACCTTAATTACCTGAGATAACCTGCTAAAAGTCAACAAAAGTTGAGTGATGTGCATAGGTTTAAGTTTAAAGTTTGAACACAAGTAGGGGTGTTAATTGCATCGATAACCAATTAACAAGTTTAAAAATCAAGTTTGTTATTGCATTAAGCTCATGACACGCAACGATTAGACAGGCATCAATGTGTGATGTAAACTAATATAATAGGGGTGCCCTCAGGATAGGTCTTTGCCAGTAACCTATGAGTTGTTAAATACTGTGCGCCTAGTCGCTCATCCTCGGTAAACTAAATGGGGATTGTCAGTCCCAAATAAATCTATTCCCAGATATTTACGTTCACTCATAAGTGATTAAGGTTTATGATCGAGGGGCTTTTGGCAATAGCTACTTAAGCAAGAAAAACATCATGCATAGCATACTAAAAAGCTTGTGTTCGGGTTTGAAGCATGTATCTCCTCACAAAAGAGTTTAAAAGTTTAAAGAGTGGGCTATGAACACACACCTGGATAGCTCGGTAGTGCTAGTATCGTTATTTAAACGATAGGTGGAAACGGCTTCAACACACAACCTAAGTAAAATATATGGCAAGTTTTCAGAGTTTGATAGTCTAAGTTCAGTTTATCGCGAAAGGGGTTTATTATTGTGTATTGTTTTGTTAGTTGACTCATAGCAATTTAAACGTGCGTGTTTAAATGCCTGAAGTTCAAGAACAAAAGTTATATTTAAAATATAACTCGTGAGCATGTTCTTGTTGATGTAGTGTAGAGATTTTACGAAAGAGAACGAGATCGGTGTAATTGATTCAACGGTAGATAGGTGTCGAAAAGTGAATCGGTTTGAGAGAATGTGTTAATTGTTAAAAGTTTATATTTATTATTTTCGTTATTACGTTATATATATATATATATATATATATATATATATATATATATATATATATATATATATATATATATATATATATATATATATATATATATATATATATATATATATATATACTAGCTTCAAGACCCGCCCGATGGGTGGGCTAGCTCTAAAAATACTTTTAGGATAATAGATGAAGTAAAAAGCTTGATACACAAACAATAAATCGATGTATTTTTTAAAACCGTAAGAAAAACTACATGTAGTTGAATGTGGAAAGGAGAATAACAAATAGAAACACACTTATAATCTATGGACTTCTTTATAAACAATGTTGGTTGTAGAGTTGTTGTAGATGCCATCTTTGTCACATCAATCAGTTTTAGATCCTTCTTGCTTTATACCCTTGAAACAACTACATGCTACATGTAATTGTCTATGTGAAAAAACTAATCGTTTCAAATACAGCGCAAACCCTACCCACTTTACCACTTGATATAATCTTGACCTCAATGTTCCTCTTTGGTCAATATTGCGTAAACACATAATCGGTGCGCCAATCTTCAAAGTTAACTTATGGTGTGAAACATCTGACATTTTGATGGTATTTAGAAAATATTTTGTGTACAACATCTATATCTGAAACTATATCAACATCTATATCCAAAACTATATCAGAACAATAGTATACTTTGTCTTTGCCATGGAGTTTGGACATCATGCGCTCATGTTCATTTACTTTGTCAACCTCTTAGTGGGTATGTGCAAAAATAATTTTATCTTGGAAATAAGTCAGATCCCACAGGTTTTGCTTTCAATTCTCGTAGGTTTCTTGTATCACATAACCTTGATATTACCAATACTACTAACCCTGATATTACCAATACTAATAATTTTATGAAACTCTAAAAATAATAATTATTTTTGGCAATTCATCAAGAATCTGGTGTTCCTAAAAAATAACATAACATTTATTAATATGTTTGTACGATATAATCCTGGATTGCTCTTAAGAGTTTGCCTAATGTTAAGACAACCACACTCAAATATTTTCCAAGCAAGAAAGAGTAAGCAACATAATTTCAACTAAACCAACGTCACGATGACTGTTAGAGTTGTAAAAATAATATTGTTTTGTTAAACAATATAGTATATACCAACTATAGAGACAGAAGTAACATTGCTTCTTGCCACATGCATTAGTAGATCAACTATAGGACCTACAAACATCAACATGAGAAGCTTCCACGATCATGAATACAAAAAATGTTAGTCATGCCAATTGGGAAAATATTATTAAAAGTCATTGTTTATAACAAAAACAAATGCAGAGTTTGTTGTCTTGCAAGAATAAGTGGTCTAACTAACCTTCAGCATCATATGATGGTCGCAGAAAACAATTACTTTTGCTCACATGGAAGTGAAAATAATTTTTCATCTTAACATGCAACAAATTACGTGCTAGGCGAGATATTTGGACATTCATAATGGTTTATAAAAGGTAGGCTTCATTCTTGGAAGCTCTTGATACATGTTGATATTTCATTTTCGAAGTATGTTTTTGTCTATTGTCTCTTAATATGGAATAATCAGAAGCAACAATTTTTCAAACAAAACTTATACTAAGAGTTGTAACTTAGAGATATAAAAATGGATAGGTAGGGTGGGATTGGGTCACGGGTCAGAAAGAGCAATTATTTTGTGGGTTTGTTCAGTTTAACCTGTGACATAATTTTTTTTGCATAAAAAATAATAAACAAATAAACTTTGGCCAGTTTAAACCCTTTAGACTTATTTGCTTAAAATTTATTACATGTCTCATCCGTTTGAGGTAAAATCGTAACCTGATTAAGTTGTTCATGAGTAAATGGGTCATAAAATTTCACATGTAACCATATATTTCGAAAAGTCAACACTAAAATTGGTTCAATCTCTATCTTAAAAAACATTGAAAAGAATAATGGTACCTTGAATGTTAAAACACGTGGATTGATGGAAAATCATGTGGATTGGGTAAGAGAGGGTTGTAACAGCAAAGGGAATGACCCGAGCTGCACAATAAAACATGATGGGTGTAGCAGTTAGTATCTTCCCTATTCTTGAATCTGGTATGCACAAATTGACCAAAAATGACAACACTTGAATCTTGTTTTACTCAAAGTATTGTAGAATTTATGGCTATTACATTAGCACTTCACCTATAAATATATTTTGACACCGACACCGACAGTTATATAAAGTATTGTACTATTTATGGCTCTTACATAAGTACCCAATCTTTCTTGTGCGGTCGTAACTTTATTTGAAGTTAAGGCATGTGTCACCCATAAATTTATATCAACTAAGAATCTTTAAGGGTAGACGTTGTGAGGTAATCGATTAATGGAAGCCTTTTTCGTTTGAAGACTTTACCTGCATCCAGTTGATTAAAAATAATATACCACCATTCAATCCAATGTAATCCTAAACTAATGATCCATCACCAATTATCTATTGATAATCATGATAACAACTAAATCTGATTGATTATCTGCAACAATAAATACGAAAAATCATATTTCAATACCAAATGCCTTTTTATTTCAGCTAAAATGGTTGAATTTTTTTTGATCAACGTTGGACAAAAGCAACTATTTTTCATGCTTTCAGATCTACCTAAAAATTGTGCATATTCTGCTCATTTAACAAGTGGACACTTTTCTGGTAGCATCACAGTGGTCGGTTCGTGGGATGGGGTTCGGGTTTTTGTAAAAAAACTTAATTAACTTTGACATTTTTCAAAGTTAGTAATCAAAATATTTGGGTAATGGATTACATGTCGATCTTTGAATAAAGAAGATTGAATACACCATCACATAATGGACATAATACTTTGCAGTTTATTTCAAATGACATATATAGGTTACAGGTAGTGGAACAGGCAAATATATCATTTGAAAGATGAAACAAATACCACATGGATGAATACTAAAATTGCAGACTACCTTTAGATTATAGTTAATAGTGGCTCTGGGCCATTCACAATCATTCTCATCAGTTATCACCTCCATTAATTATCGTTTTATTGGGAGATGAAGCATCAAAGACTGATTTTGAAACATGTGCAGGTTTTCTATCGTCATTGTGTCCTGGATAAGAAGTAAGATATTGTATAAGATAAAAGCCAACAATTACTCAAAAGATTAGGCCTTGATCTTATTAGAGTCAAAATCACAGTGAAGCTCTTTACATTTATATCACTCCATTATGCAAAGGGCTTCATATACATGTCAAAAGACCCTAAACAATCACAATAAGTTTTATTGCAACTATTCCTAAACTGGTTAAGCAATTCATATAAATGAAATCACGTTTCACTATTACGAAAACTCAAGAAACTAACTATCGTCCTAGGGTGTGTTTGAAAATGCTTATTTCAAACTATTAACCAGAAAAGAAATATGATATGTGTCAAAGCCAAAGCTAACAATTTTGACCCATGATAAATATACTGTCATTTGTTAACACAATAGGGTGTTTGGTACTGCATATTTTCAATTAATGATTATACAACAATGCTTCCAATGATGCTTTGAATAAAATGCTTATTTCAACCCCCAAAAAAGCAAATAAGCACAAGCTACGAATGACACATTTAATTACCTTTATAAGATTTAAGATGTATCATTGATTGTTATAGTGACTGATGTGATATTTATAACTTACATCAAAGTGAAAGATGCCATAAACGACAGATTGAATGATTAGAGAAAGCAAACATGGGACACCATGCCTGCGTAAATAATAAGTTCCAATAATATTAATCAGGTTCGGTTAGTTAGAAAACTACTTGATTGTTTACTGTGATAAAGAACATGAAACATGCTTACTTCCAATAAGCCTTCTGCATTAGTTCCTTAAATTCAGCTTCACTCACGCGCTGATTTATATGAATTTACCTCCTCAAGATGCTTCTTGAGCTGCCTTAATCCATGACCGAGAATATTCCGCCACTGTCTTTGTAATATCCTTCAAGCATAGCGAATGACTGCATATGACTATCACCATTTCCCAATTTGTTTCCATGCAAATCACACAACCGGCTTTTCTTTCTACATAGAGTTTTCCCTACCTAACTCATCCATTTGTAAGTACCTCTTCAACAATATCTCTTTATGCTCCACTACACACATCACATTTCAATATCTGTATTATTTAAAAAAAAATCAACCAATGAAAATACTATCATTTGTTAATCATATTATTTAGCTACAACAATATATTGAAGTATACAACCTAATGCACGGTATGCCACTCGTTTTCCAGCTTTATCTTTAACAGAAGCAGTGAGATCAGTTGAAGTCTATAGCCCTGCAATATTCTCAATCACTTTATCTGCATAAAATTAAAGAGGTCAACTGAATACGTAACGTTTAATACGCACTATCAGAAATATACACTTAGGGGTGTTTGGGATTACACATTTAAACTAATAATTGTTGTGGTGTATGTTAAGAAAGGCTTGAATAGATACCTAAACATATGATGCGACGGCATGGCTAAACTCCTCAACCAAGGCTTGTACTCCATATACCACTATAGCAAAATGAAAATGAAGTAAATAAAATGTATACTTCCTATTATTTTTAAATTATCAGTTAAAAATGGTAAAATTAAACTATGTGTTCCCATTTAAGTGGGTGTTTGAGATGGCATATTTCAAACTGATTATACTTTTAAATTTGGAGATTAAGAAAACCAAATAATCATATAAACAATCCCAATACACTCTCACTTTGATAAGTAATATGGGTGGTTTTTTTAAAGCGGGTCAAAATGATATGGGTGATCAAGGGATAACTTGAAATCAATTTATCAATCCTATTTTTAAGCCCAAATAGCAACATGAAAGTCCAATCCAAATGATCATTATTCACTACTGTGCAACATGAAACCAAATGTACAAAAATTGCGGTTGATATCGCTAATGTAAAATTCATGTCATTAATAACTCAATCATTTATAATTTTCTTCACCCTCCATTGAGGTTAGAGTTATAGTTCGTAATAACAAATTATCCGTATATAGCACTTAAATAGACTAAATATATTATCAGTATATAGAGTTTAAATATATTAAACACAAATAGCCGATATAAAACAATAGAGGATTGAACTACGAACCTTCCATATTTGCTAAGGATGTCTTCCAGATCATGTGATCTAGTACGTGAAGCCAAAGGACCAACATTGAGAAGTGTACCACCATAGTGGTCATCATAACATGACCTATTCATGAAACAATAAAAAAGCCATAAAAATAAAAAATAGATTAAAACAAAAACATGATATTGAAGGACAAATGTTCAGTATGTATGTTCTAAGAAAATATGTATGATGTTGAGAATGTTCAGTATGTATAGCTTCTACGTATTTATTTAATAACTTATCTCCTCTAGAACATCAACTAATTCATCTCCTCATCAACTGCAATATGCCGATGCATCTGGCAATGACAGTAATGTCATCCAGCATTGGGTCGACATCGCACAACTCAATATACACTTAGCTCATTTTAAATTCTGATAAAAATATGAAAAAGAATAGTATATGATTTTTTCATAACAACATAGTTTCAAATTTCTTGTTGCTTACATATAACTTTATTAAAGAAAATACCTATAAATGAGTGATGAATGATATGAAAAGCGTGAAAGATGAGAACAATTGTTTTGTTTATAAGATACATCTAGGGCTATTGCAGAATTTTCGTTATGTTTTAGGATGAGATTTCTTTTCAAATTTCTACAATGGTTTTGATATGAAGCAAACTTTCAAATATGCAATGGAATTAGGATTAGATAACCATGGAATGTTTGTTATATTCAGGTTATTCAAAAAGTCGAATATTTGTATAGAGATAGTTATCAACAGATGTAGTCACGTAACACCAACGATTTTTGAATTCACGCTACTTAATCATCATAAACTTAAAGGTTTAAGCATGTCCAGTGATTAGAAAAGTGGTGTGAGGTAGTGTACCTTAATTTGGTTCAATGCCATATAAAACCTTCACACACTTGCCAATATATAATCCATTTTTCTTTGCTGCAGCAAGCTACAATAAGTTCAATGCATAATTTAGTATCGCATAAGATAAGGAACAATATAAAACATAAGCCATGCCATGCTTCCCTCACCACATTTACACAATCTAGATATTCATTAATCTAAAAATGTGATTGCGCAAAATAGTTGACCTGAAATTAACAAACATATAAAGTTATATTATCGACTTTAGGAGTAGCAGAAACGATCTTTTCCACTTAGACCGACACAATAAAGGTGCATACAAACACTATTTTTGTTATTATTTCATTTTTCCTCTTCCTTAATGTAAGTATTATCTATAATCCTAATCATTCTAAAGTCCGAACACTTCCGTAACAGCAGAGCGCTTTATCAATTTCCCCAAAAACCAAACATGTTACAAATTAAAAATTTCATTCAAGATTTTTATCAAACACTTGATATGCAAATTCGTCCAACACTTCATGGTATTCATATAAAGCAAATTATATTTAAAAAAAATTATATCCCCCACCCCCTCCAAAAAAAATAATAAAAAATAAAAAAACAGAAAGAAAGAAACCAAGTTTGACAATACAGGAAGAATAACTAATATAGAAAAAAAATAATAACAAAAATAAAAAATAAAAAATAAAAAAATCAATGTGAGAAGAAGATATAGTCAATTTCATATCAACATGTGTTGATTTCAAAAGTAAAATCAATAGTAAAAATCCATAATTGTATATATAACTAATCCATAAATAATCAATCATTATACAACAAAATTGATCACCAAACCTAATTCAATCATAACAAAAATTGGAAAATACCTCGGATTGGTAGATGATATAGCCGGATCTGTGTGTGTTTATTCGAATCCCTCTCAAAAAATGGCTGATGTATGTGTCCATGATTTTTGCTTTGTGTGATTTCAAAACTTGTGATTTAAAGGGATTTTATTTTGAAAACACATGATATTTGGTTGTGTGTGGGATTTCATTTTTAAAATTGCATCAAATGTTCGGTTGATTAATGAAACTGAAATCTTGGTTGTGTGTTTCCTAATTAAAAGGGATTTTATTTTTAAAATTGCACCAAAAATTCGGTTGACTATTGAAACCGAAATCCTAGTTGCAAAAAAATATCTAAACTTGCTATTTTGAAGGTAAATGCCACGTGTAGTTTTAATTGAGTTTAGAGGGATTTTTCTTGATTTTTGCCTTCTAAAATTAGAAATCAAACTTGTGCTTTATATAGGTTAGGATACTATATATATTTATTTTTAACGAAAAGTGCTTGATCGAATCGGTTTCCTTTAAATACTTATATATATAAAATATAAATTATAATATTTATATTTTATTAAAAACCTTCAAGTTTTGAAAAGTTTACACTTTAACCCCCTAACGGCATAACTTTACACCGTTAGTCCAAAACGTTATTTAATTTCATTTCTAATCCAAAACTATTTTATATTTACGTTTTATACCCAAAACTTTCTAGATTTACAGTTTTCATCACAAGATGTCAAAATGACAGTTTTCACCTTAAGTTTCCATTTTGACAGTTTTAGTCCTTCGACTACAAAACTTTTGCAAATTTAGTCCAAAACTCACCAACTTCAAAACTTAACATTTTTATGTTATAAATAAGTTTAAAACAGCTTATTTAAGTTTTAAAACAGCTTATTTCCCAAAAAGAACTTATTTCGAGTTTAATGGGCTTTTAACGAGCTAATCCAAGGCCTGTTAAGGTTTTTCAATCCAATGGACTAGGAAAACATTCGGGCTTAGCATTGGGCTCATTTTTGGACACAAAAAGTTTAGAAAACTGCTTATAGACCCAGCTTATCTCATAAGCTTATTTTCGGCTTATTGGGCTTATAAGGCCCAAATGTTGTTTTAAGTTTTAAGAAAACGCGACTAGCTTTAGAGTTTAACGAGGGACAAAATAAGTTTGAGAGAGTGAGTTATTTATACGTCTCGTTAGTTTATCATGTAAACTAATAGGTTAAACCTTAAAAAGACTATGTCGTGTCTCGTGTGTATGGTTTAAGAGATACGAGGTCAAAGTGTCTCGACATCAACCAAGCCAAAAACAGTTTTTTTATCAAAATATTTTCTAAGTGTTTTAAGGGTTTAAACGTATAGGTCAAGGTAACCTAGGAATGTGTTATATATTGTGCTTATAAGTGTTTATTAACTAAAGGTGCCTTACTAAACTTGTTTTATAACATGTTAAACTTATGATTTAGCTAATAATATGCATTCGTTATGACTTAAAAATAACGAGAAAATAAGTATAGTAGTGGTGTAGTAAAAACGTGAAGGAAAAATGAAAAGGAGGAGTTTGCTCACCTCACTAAGATTTGGTGGAGTAGAAAAGATTCGTGGAGGTTAGAAATGAACAAAGAAGGCTGGAACTTGACTCCCACGTATACACAAGTCACCCAAGTGTATTGTAACTTGATACGAGCCTTCCAAAGGCTTACCAAAGTTAAAACGTTACCCAAATGACTTAGAAGCTAGTTTGTGAGTGGAGGTGTGATTTAAAAACGTGGATGGCTCTTACACATGCATGCAAGCATGTATATATACATGAGGGACTTAAGAAACGTGGTAAACATGGACTTGGGGAACAAGGGAGTAGGGTACGTGGTAAACATAGACTTGGGAAAAATTGAGCGAGGAAACGAGACATAAGATCATCAAAAGATGTGATGGATCCCGCGGGTAAATGTCAAGCCATTGACTAGCTTGGTCACGTAGAGAGAATTGGAAGAGACACAAGCGTGTCGTCTCTTGAGTGTCAACATCTAGGTCTATGGAATCTACAATTTTAAGGAAATCCCTGAGATGTTGATTTGGATCTTCGGAACGAAGTCCATGGAATGCATATCCACTTTGCACCAACCCGATGATGTTGGATCGCAAGGGAGACACATTGGTGATGAGGCGAAAAGTGTACCGCTTTTAAGGGGTCATTTAAGCCCGAATTCGAGATTATTTGATCAAATATTGCCCTAAATCGTTCCTTTTGTCATTTTAGGTACTTTTGGAGAGAAATCTGGAAAAGGAAGCATTTTGGAGCATAAAAGTGAAGAAAACGGCAAAGTCTCAATTTTCCTTGCTGGAACAGTACCTGACGGTGTCAAGACTCTCCACATGACGGTGTCAAGAGTTACAAAAGAGGTGGATGTGGAAAATACACGTGACGATCCAGAGAGTTTTTAAGCATAGGAGTTGACGGCGTCACCCAAGGCCGTCAGGGTCCAAACATTAGTGACGTCCCAGAGCATTTTTACACATGACGGCGTCACAAGTAGATCTAGGCAATACGATTTTATTATGGCGGCGAGTTGACGGCGTCACAGGCTAACACATGACGCCGTCACAATGTAAAATCTATATATAGTTTTCCAAATTTCATTCATTAGTGTGCAACTTTGAGGGAATAAACCCTAGTTTGAATTTTATCAGCCTTTCAAGGGTTTCAACCCCTTGAATCTTTCATGTTCAATTAAAGATAAGTATCCCTTCAAATCATTCAATATGTCTATGTGTTGTTTGATTATATTTTACGCTTGTCTTCTATTTAACATGCTAGGCTAGATTTCTTTTGTGTTTGCTTAGATGTAGTGAAACCTAGATGTTGATTATGGGTTGATTGTTTGTTTATAATTGTCATAGATGATTGTATTTGATGTTAGGCTTAAGAAAACTGGCAGACTTCCATTGGTAACTTGCTTAAACGTCTTAAGAAACATGATCGGAGGTGTACTACGATTTTTGGTTGTATTTAATGCGTAGGAGAATTCTAATGATCCCATGTTAGGAGCTTCTAACGGCTCGACATAGGAGTGAAGTAGGATCCTATAGAGTTAGGGAATATTGTACACGGCCCTACGACTAGTATTAAGGAATATGACCCGTCATCCATGCAATTGTAACAAGCTAATCAACCTGTAAAAGATATCTAGGGTGTAATGAAATCTAAGTAAACACAACTTTCCTCATTATTGTTTCCACCACATTAGTTTAGTAGTTTCATTTTCATTTCTTTTATTTTATTTTGATTGCATTAGTAGTTATTTGGGTTAGTTGACTAGCAACTAATTCCGCCCACTCTTTCAAAACCCGAGATTTTTACTTGCTTTCATAAAAATATAAAAATACAAAAAGAATCGTCCGTCACCTCTAGACCTAGTTTAGTAGGTTTTCTAATCCTAGCGACACTATTCCTGAGTTGAACGATCAATCCCTCAGTACTTGTCACTATACTATACTACAACGATCAGGTACACTGCCTGGTGGGGGTTGTAAGCTTCTCAAGATCCCTTGAGAGGTAAAACCTGTTGCGAGGGTGTGATCCCCACGTATCAAGTTTTTGGCGCCGCAGCCCGGGGAATAGTTATTGTCTAGGTTAGGATTTCTTTTTATTAGGTCTACTTGCTAGATTCCTTTCTAGTAAGATTTTATTTTTATTTTTAGGTTTTCTTTAGTCTATCTCATTTCTTCGTGTCTTTGTTCGTAACCATCACCATCCGCTATCATGGCAAATGAAGATCTCTCTAACCTTAGAATCACTAGGAGTTGTAGTTCCGTTCGAAATCTCGTTTTGCCATATGCAGAACCTGAAAGGGAAATGCATAAGCTAAAGCAATATCTCTCAACACCTGAACCATCTAGCATAACCATCAACTTTGATGAGGCCCTTTCTGAAGAAGATTCAGATAATCACCTCACACCCTCTAGCCCCCAATCCAACAACGATATGAGCACCCCCGAAACTCCCACCCCTAAACGCCTTAAGGACTACTCCTCCCCGAATCCTCGTGGCTTCTCAAATGCCATTGTTTTTCCAAACGAACACACCGATGAGGTCTTGCGTGCAACCGATGTTTGGCTTGTCCAAAGTGTATGCAAGTTTCGTGGACTAGATACCGATGACCCAATTCAACATATCAGGGATTTCTTGAAGATAGTGGACACCCTCCATACGGATGGGGCCACTAGAGACACATCCCGATTACGATTCTTCCCTTTCACTCTTTATGAAAAAGCCAAAGAGTGGTATGATAGACTTCCCTCCGAGTTTATTTTTACATGGGAGCAACTTATATCCAAGTTTTATGAGAAGTTCTTCCCAGCAGGGAAAACCTCAGTATTTAGGGATAGGATCCTCCGTTTCCGAAAGGGAAAGGAAGAACCTATCCATAAATCACGGATTAGATTCAAGGATTCAATAAGACAATTCCCTCATCATGGCATCGAACTTTGGCTTCTGGTCCAAATCTTCTATGACAATGTCTCCCCAAACGACCAAAAAGGAATCAATAATTCAAGAAAAGGGAAAATAGCTAATTTGAGCGCCGAGGAAGGGTGGAATAGGATTGATGAATATGCTCAAGACCAGGACGATACTTGGGATGAACCCGAGTCGACTATGAACACATCTGAGATCACATAAACACCCTCAGACCGGCTAAGAAAAATTAACGAAAGGGTGGAATACCTTGCAGGGTCGCGAACAACTAAACAACTTTCAAATCCTTACTATATCTGCGACTACTGTGGAGGCCCGCATGAGGTAGAGGAATGCGGAGGAGAAACCATGAACAAACGTGCGTGTTTGTCGGGACATGACATCTACGCTGACCCCTCCCTTTTGCCTTTTTACCAAAACGATGATTATACCCTTTGGGGGAATCTGGTGAAAAGAAAGGAAGGAGAGGAAGGCCCTGAATATAAAATCAGGAGCACTTTCGAGGATGACCTTGTGCACTTTATTCAGGAAAAAGGCTTACAATTGAAAGGGCTTGACGAGCTCATCACTGAGAAACAGAATGACATGGAAAAATGGTTCGACAAACTTAATGTCACCGTTGATGGCCATGACAGGCCCCCAGTAAGCCAAAAAGATCCCCTGCTCATGGTTACTACTCGAGCTAGAACAACAACCAAGGACCCTCCTTTCCCGAGCCAACATCCTGTCACCATTGAGTCAAGCGATCCCCGCGAGGAGGAAGGTAATGTGAGCAACGAGGCTCCTCCTCTGGTGACCCCATCTCCACCAACTCCACCAACTCCACCTAACCAACCTGTGAGAATCCCATTTCCATCCCGCCTAAAAAACCAGAAGATTGAAAACGATAATAAGAGATTCTTGTCATATCTAAAAGATTCGGTGGTCACCATACCTCTCCTTGATGCTTGCTATCACATGCCCAAGTATAGCTCATAATTCAAAAGATTGCTTGCCAACCGAAAGAAACTCGAGGGTCTTGTGACTCTGGGAAAAGAATGTTTGGTGGTGACCCAACGAGGGCTACCAAAAAAGGTAGACGATCCAGGCAGCCTCACCTTGCCTTGCTCCATAGGATCTCTATCAATAAAGAATGCTCTTGCCAATTTAGGGGCAAGCATCAACCTCATGCCCCACTCCATGTTCCTCAAAATAGGATATTCCGGACTAAAGCCTACCCGTATGAACATCCAGCTAGCTGATAGATCAGTCAAATATCCCTTAGGGATATGCGAGAATGTGCTAGTCAAAGTAGGGAAGTTCAAATTTCCAGTTGACTTTCGTGATCTTGGAAATGGAGGAGGACGACCTAGTGCCCATCATCTTAGGGAGACTCTTTCTTGCTACCGCTCGTGCAGTCATTGATGTTCACGACGGCAAGTTAACCTTACGAGTAGGAACCGATAGCTTGACCTTTGATATTAAAGACACTATGAATCTATCTCTCGAAGCAGCTAACCGGCTCTATTTCATCGGAGAGGTCGATGAACTAACTGATGTCATTGACAACTGTGTTGATGAACAAATCGAAGAAGGTTGGTTACGGGATGAGAGTTTCCTCCCCATAATGGAGAAGGAGAAGACAGAGGGCGCTAGTGTAGTCTCTTTCTATCCCAGACAAGAGACCACTGAACAGCTCGAACTCCGTAAAACCGAAAACAAGCTAAAGCCCTCCATTATCGAACCACCTAAGCTAGAACTTAAAGAACTCCTGAACCACCTAGAGTATGCCTTCCTCCAGGGAGAGTATCAACTGCCAGTAATCATAAACTTGTCCCTTGAACATGAGCAAAAGGAAAGGCTCTTAGGGGTCCTAAGGAAATATAAGGGAGTCCTTGCATGGAGTGTAGCAGACATTAAGGGGATTGACTCAACCTTTTGCACGCATAAGATTCTTATGGAAGAAGACTATAAACCAGCCGTGCAACCTCAAAGGCGGGTGAATCCCAAAATTAAGGAGGTGGTGAAAAAAGAAGTCATCAAACTTTTGGATGCAGGGCTGATTTACCCTATTTCGGATAGCCCGTGGGTTAGTCCTGTACAGGTTGTACCAAAGAAAGGAGGAATGATTGTGGTGAAAAATTACAATGGAGAGATGGTACCCCAGAGAACGGTTACTGGTTGGCAGGTATGCATCGATTATAGAAAGCTCAATGATGCCACCAGGATGGATCACTTTCCCCTCCCGTTCATTGAACAAATGTTGGAAAGATTATCCGGGCACGAGTACTACTGTTTCTTGGATGGATTCTCAGAATATTTCTAAATCCCCATAGCCCCTGAGGACCAAGAAAAAACCACGTTTAGTTTCCCTTATGGAACATTCGCCTATAAGAGGATGCCTTTTGGGCTGTGTAACGCTCCCGCCACTTTTCAGCGATGCATAACTGCAATCTTTCATGAGTTAATGGAAGACAGTATGGAAGTTTTCATGGATGATTTCTCAGTCTTCGGGGATTCTTTCGACCGATGTCTCGCTAACCTCAAAAAAATGCTCAAACGTTGCGAGGAAACCAACTTGGTCCTAAATTGGGAAAAATGCCATTTTATGGTAAAAGAAGGGATTGTTCTAGGGCATAAAGTATCAGGAAATGGGATTGAGGTGGACCAAGCAAAGGTTGAAGCTATATCTAAGCTACCTTATCCTACGACTGTTAAAGCAATACGCAGCTTCTTGGGTCATGCCGGGTTCTACAGGAGGTTCATTAAGGACTTTTCTAAAATAGCTCGGCCAATGACTCAATTGCTTGTAAAAGATGCCCCTTTTGATTTCTCTCAAGAATGCAAGGATGCATTCAATCTCCTGAAAAAGGAATTCACGCAAGCCCCAATCATGGTTACACCCAACTAGGAGTTACCTTTCAAGATTATGTGTGATGCTAGCGACTATGCTGTTGGGGCAGTATTAGGCCAAAGGTGTAACAAACAGTTCCAACCAATATACTACGCTAGCAAAACTATGAATCCCGCTCAAGAGAATTATTCTACCACCAAAAAAGAGCTATTAGCCGTGGTGTTCGCTTTCGACAAATTCCGTCAATATCTTGTCCTTTCAAAGACAGTCGTTTTTACTGATCATTCGGCTCTCCGATACCTTTTTGCTAAGCAAGACGCTAAACCACGACTAATTCGGTGGATCTTGTTGTTACAGGAATTTGATGTTGAAATTCGTGATAAAAAGGGGGCAGAGAATTTGGCTGCTGATCACTTCTCTCGTCTTGAAAATCCACTCCTTAGTGAGCTTGACAAAAGTGAGATTCGGGATTCATTCACTGACGAACAGTTCATGTCAATAACAGATTCTGAACCATGGTACGCTGATTATGCTAATTATCTTTCAAGCAGGCTCACTTCGAAACACATGACTAGACACGAAAAGAAAGGTTCTTTTCCCAACTAAAATACTACTTCTGAGGCGAACCCTTCTTATTCTGAAGATGTCTTGATCAAATAATCAGGCGCTGTGTTTCGGGACAAGAGGCAATAAAGATTATGAAAGAATGTCATTCGTGCCCTTCTGGGGTCATCATGGGATAAACACCACCGCACGAAAGATTTTCGATGCAGGATTCTATTGGCCTACAATATTTCTTGATGTAAAGGAGATGATACAAGACTGCGATGCATGTCAACGGGCCGGGAATATATCAAGTAGAGATGAAGCGCCTCAGAATTTTATACAAGTTTGTGATGTTTTTGATGTTTGGGGAATTGATTTCATGGGACCCTTTCCATCTTCAGGGGGGGAATGAATACATTTTAGTGGCCATTGATTATGTTTCAAAATGGGTAGAGGCACAAGCCCTTAGGACCAACGATGCTAGGGTAGTTATTCATTTCCTGAAAAAGCTATTTGCTAGGTTCGGCATTCCTAAAGCTCTCATTACTGATAGGGGGACCACTTTTGCAATGCGCAAATGGAAAAGGTCATGAAGAGGTATGAAGTTTCCCACCGGTTCTCCACCGCTTGTCACCCACAAACCAACGGCCAAGTCGAAAACACCAACAGAGCAATAAAGAGAATATTAGAAAAAACGGTTAATCAAAACAGAAAGGACTGGTCGTTTACACTCGATGAGGCCTTATGGGCATTCAGAACGGCCTACAAGACACCTATTGGAACAACCCCATTCCACATGGTTTATGGCAAGGCATGTCACCTTCTGGTGGAACTCGAACACAAGGTGTAAGATCGTAATATATGTTGATTCATGTGGTTCGGGTGGTCTTGGATTGTGGAAGATGAAGGTAAACATGGTGGAGAGTTTAGAGAGAGAAAGAGAGAGATGGGAGGATTTCTTGAGAGAGAAAACACCTTTGAGGTGTGTGTTTTATTGAAATCAACCAACCCTTCCCTTGTGTGGGAAGGGGTATATATACAATTACAATATACGCCCTCCTGTGGGCTGTGGATCAGGTATACAGTGGGTAAAGACCCGTCCTTCCTCCACGGTGTGACTAATATCTAAACTATTACTATAATATCTAATCTAATAAATAAACTAACTACGAGCTATCATAATGCTATTACATCATTTAGGTGACCGAGTCTTTTATAGGAATATTCGTATTCCTAACAATCTCCCCCTAAGCGAGGTCACCTTGGAAATTAAGCTCTTTGATCTTCAAGCTTTCTTATCTTTATAGCTCGTAGGTTCTGATTCTTCACTTATCTGCACACTTTGTACTTCAAGCAAGCGAGCTTGTGATTTGGATTCCTTTGTGATATGTGATCTTTGAGCTTCCTTTGAGATCATCAGCCAAAGTAAATCTCCAAGCTCATCCATAGAAGTATTGCCTTCATGTGATGTAGTGACTAAGGACCATCATGCTCACACCCTTCTGTATCTGGAGACGTTGCATTAGAGTTGTAGATCAGGAGACTTTTTCGTCAGAGTTGCGGAAACGTTGTTGGTAGTCTCTCAACATTTGTTGTAGCAAGTCTCTCATCATCATTGATAGTGATGAGGATGTGTGAGCATGAGGTATGGATTGACCCGATTCAGTTGGAAATAGGAGCCATCAACACCATCTTTATATGTGTCCCTGAAATAAAACAGTTAGCCATAAAGATAGAGAACGAATATGGCTTTGTCATTCATTCTACGAGGACAGACTACCCTCCGGTTTTGTGAAAACCGACCTGTGATTAGGTAGAGTCTCTTTTAAAGAAGACTATCCTTGACAGGAATTTCCAGCTTGTAGTAATGAATTTTCCAAAGAATCCACTTTGGAATCTTCATACTAAGCGTGTTCTCATACCGGAACGTCTCAAAGTAGATAGCACGATAGAGTGATTTGGTGAATTGATATTCACGGATTAATGAAAAATTGATTTATAGACATCACTCGCGTGTCATATAATAAACAATTTTTGTGACACGACGAGTGTTTTATACTCAGAATCACATTTTCATCAAAAATACTTTTGTTTGAAAGATTATACACAATCAATGTGCTCGAAAAATTAGTTTGTGAGCATATTGAAAGGTTTTAGCAAAAGTATCCGTCAATCCATATCCTGGAACAAGTTTGATTCAATGTTGAATCGCACCATTGTTGCTTTCCAGTTGTCACTTGATCATTGATCCAAGATGGATCTCACATGTCACCTACCAAGAGCTTGAGTGATGTTCGCTCTAGAAGGATTTCCATCTTCATTGTGAATATTTTCATATCACTCGGATGTTCTGTTAATACCACAAGGATAATGCGTAGGACTCTAAATATTTTATCTTATTTTCCACATTGTGTGAAACAATAAGCATATTAGGAAGTGTGTCCTAACGAGATTTATGGATGATCTCTTTGGCTCTATACTCAATAGTGCGTTTTGATCCGCTCCTAGAGATTGGGGAGGCGTCTCCTGTTTTAGGTATCAACATAACTCATAATGAGCGGTCGATACATTATACAGGGTTCCCCGTGAGCATGAAACAAGTTCTTTTAAGAGAACTTGAGTGGTTGGGAAGTTTAGTGCAGTGCGTCACTGGGTCCATGACGTCTTGTCTTCAATACCAGTGTTATCTTAGTAACCGCCAATAGATTATGAATTGAACCCGGTTTCTGCCCTAAGGTTGAATATATGGAGGGCTATTTCTTTTCACCCTTTCTCATTATATTTCTTTTTCATTCTTCAACCCCTTCAGTGCTTACCGAGACTTCACCACTAGAACCTTGTTGGGTTTGTTCCAGTCCTAGCTCTATCTCAGTCCGCACTCTTCCCTTTCTCACTTTACTCCTTTTTTCAATCATTCCTAAGGACTTCTAATCTATCTAGAGGATTGTCCCTGGGAAGATCCTTCCGGTTCTGGTGGATCATGGGAACTCATACCTAACCTTAACCAATCCTTATAACTCCATGCATAAAGATAAATGGTCAGTCTTTGGTATAACTTCCACAAACGCCTTTTGCTCCCCCTCAATATGTGCATCAATATACGAAAGTGTTTAGCACATATGTGGGAGCCTTTTATTGAGTCTTAAAGATCACATTTGATTATCAGATTTCATATTTAAATCACATTCTCTCCCCCGATCAAAAATTTCAAATCTTTCTAGATTTTTGATCTCAATTGATTTAAATAAGTTAGAAAGCTTTTGGGAGAGAAATGCGGTCAATTTTAATATTTTCTGATAAAAAGGAACCTTTTCTGCTCCCCCTTAATCTGTGAGGGAGGTAGTTATGTGTCAGATTTGAAGAGTTTACAAAAGATTCAAAGTTTTAATGAAAACTCTTTGAAAATTGCTCATTCTGACACATAACCATCACAAGATGTATTATTGCTTATTTTGTACAAAGTGTGGAGAGTTTTGATGTTACATAAAATTTTGAGAAATCACTCTCCCCCTAGATCAATAACGGATGTTAAAACTGAAATATTTTCATAAACTTTTAACGTCATTGATTGAGTGAAAATTTTTATCAAACTTTTGAGTTCAATTTGATTTTCATTCAAAATTTCATGGTACCACCAAGTTTTGCACAAACACATTCCGGAAAAATCATAGAAGGGAAAGTATTTGGCGATAAAAAGAAGATTTCTCTTCTTTATCAAGAAATAATGCACTGAAGCGTACATTAGATCGAGGGTGCATGAATATAAAGTAATTCACGCTCGGATGAACGGCACCCTTTGCTAGGAACAACCGTCTTTTTGGCGACGTGTTTTCCTCATTTTTTAAAACAAACGGGTTGCTATCTGAAGTAATAGCAAGCCATAATTTTAAGTCCGGGTTACAGCTTGAAATGACTGTAAGCCATAGGTTTAAATCCGGGTTGCAGTCTGAAATAATTGCAAGCCATATTTAAAGAAGATTTTGAGAAGCGACATATTTTAGAAAAACATTATTTAGAAAAAATAGAAAAACTCTCGCTCAAGCATATGTATGTTTCCGTGTCATTATTGAATGACATTTCTAGAAACGTACATAATATTGATTACACGAGAGACATATCGCGAGAAGAATATTTTTGGAATTTTTATGTTTTTCTGATTTTTTATGGATTTTGTTGATTTTATAATTTTCTATTTTCTTTTTGGTTTTTAAAATATGTACAAAGGATATTATGCAGTTTAAGAGGATGTTGACATGAATACCGAAAAGAGGATACCGGTCTGCACGTAGTAGAAGTTAGTAGTCAACATCTCTTAAACTTTCACCACCAAAGCGTTCGAGGCTCCTGAATTGTCGTCTGAACTTGAGCCTTCTCAATGTGAAGCTTTGATAGCTCAGCAACGTATCATCTCACGCTTGACTAGTTCTTCTCAACTTTCTTCCCTGCTGATGGCTGAAGTAGTGTGTACCAAAAGTATCCAGAGACCACTTCCCCCTAAGTAGTAGAAATGATGCAATCAGTCTCATTATATGAAGCTCAGAAACCCGAAGTACACACATAATCCATTGTGTACAGCTTTTGTCGTCAGAAACCGTTTCTTACATCTCTTCCCCCACGTAGTTGGAATAACACACCAAAAGAACGAGTTAAAACACTGATTTTCTCTGCGGTTATGACATTTGTCTTCCCGGAATAACTTCAATTAAGATGAAGTATAAAGCTCATCAAGTGTACTCGTTGTGCGTTCCGATGTATGTCTCCTTCCCCCTTGCTGGTTTTGATACCTCAGAATCAGCAACACATTTTATGCACATATTCTTGAAATCTTGTGAGAAGAACAAAATTAGCTCAAATGTATCCTGTGAGAATCAACTTGCTGAAGAGCAATGTGAGCACATCTAATTAGGTATTAACATAGACTTATCACTCTCCCCTAATTGGTGCTCTCCCCCAAACTGGCAACCTTTCAGATGAGTGCCTTGAATATGAAGAAGTCTTTTGATAATTAATTGCATATCGTCTTTAATCTTCTAACATGCAGAAGAAAATGTAGAACAGACTGTAGACTCGACCTTCTTCACGGTTGACCATTTGGGGAATAGAATATCAACATCTTCGTCTTGCCAAATGCATTCCAGTCATATTACATATAACAAATCAGCCCATAATGTACACATGTACCCAAAGACAAGAAGAAACGATAACACCAAAGTAACAGGTTGAAGCACTAATCATCTCTGCGGATATAAACTCCGGAATAACTGATTAAGCTCATCATGTGAACCTGTTGTGCGTCCCTGATGTACACATTTCTCTCTCCCCTGATGGTTGCGATTAATCAGCCCGTGGCGTGCACATGAAATGATAATACCAAAGTAACAAGTTGAACAACTGATCATCTTTAATTTGTTTCATAAGACATTAAGCCCGATCACGTGAACTCGTTGTGCGTCCTTGGTGTACACATTCCTCTCCCCTGATGGTTGCGATTAATCGGAATCATCATACTGATGTGTACATGAAGCATTAACTGGAAGCCCTTCATCACTAATAATATCAGCCCGGAAGAAGATGTCGATAAACCCTCATGAGTCCTGAACTGAAGATTTCAGGAGTTATGAAATGATGACTAATTGAGTTTGCTCCCCCTTAATTAGGCCATCGTATGTAAAGAGCCTTTTTGAAACTTGTGAAGTTTCTGAATCAGCTCCCCCTCAAGCTGACCATCCTCTTTTATGGATTCAATACATTAAGTCATGATCATGTTTGAGGGTCTTGATGTTAACCATCTTCTTCTTTATCTCCCCCTCAAAAATGGCAAGCAAATGACATTTTTGCCATAGTTGAGATTCCATGATGGTTGAGATTTAATCATGTGCAGCATAAATATGCATGTAGGCCCAAACACTACTGCGAAGAAGATGATGATTAAAGCTCTATTGTATCAGTCCCTCTTTTGTCTCCTCATCAGTGGCTTAGCAAATGAAGAGTGCAATTAAGCATATAATATGCTTAAACCACTTGTAGAAATATGTTGAACTGTAGAAGGAGTAAATATCTGCGTACAAGAGCTGAATGACCATTTTACAAACATCATCAACATGTAGTATCTTCATCCTTTCCCTTCTCCCCCTCAAAAATTGCATATGCCAGTTTGCAATTTTTGATTGAATAAGTGAAGCACAAAAATGTAATCCAATGTATGTCGATCCACTTGATGACTGTACGAACATGGGAAAAGCATGAAGCTTGTTGATAAAGAATGGTCATAAATAAGAAGATTTCTCTTCTTTCTAAGATAAGGCGCACTGAAACGTACACCTTTCTTTTCTTTGAGGAATGGGGCCTGAAGTGATATCTGCAGACGCCATAACGTTGAAAAACGAGGCTTGAACCGTTGTGTCCAAACGTCATCTCTCTCTCTTTTCTTCTTCTCTCTGCTAACTCATTACCAACCCCATTATCATTCTGTCGGCTATATGTCGTGACTACTAATGGAGAAAAACCCAATATGATGAACTTGAGACTAAAGTAAAATAACCCGAACTTGTGACTTAAGCTTGCACTAACGTGTGACAAAGAGCGGTGTAGAGAGTTCGTGCAACATCGAATCCCTAAGTACTTTATACTCTTCAACCAACCAACCATCAAGTATAAGACGTACATCACCTCTTGAATAATCACAACTACGTGTGACACTGAGCACTACAACGTAACTCCTTAAAATGATAGTTATTTTGTAATAGAAGGAAGAATCCCAAAAATAACTAGATATCTAAGTCTTCGTCATTGTAAAGCTTAAAAGCTCGAACAAGGATCTCGAAGAATCTTCATCCAACCACCCCGATATCTTCAGATACTAAGTACACGCACCCGTGAAATTTTACTTCAACCTCAAATAAATAATAATGAATTGACGCCGTAGTCACATCTTGTGGTTTGACTGCCCAAATCTAGCCTCTTTGATATTATGAATGAACTTTGATAATGGTTTTATCCCGATCTTGTCAAACACACATAACCCCATAAAAATTTATTGTAACCAATATGCCATGAAGAATGTCAAACTCATCCAATACATGAAGTAAAACCATTATCCTTCTTTTGATGTTGCAGCCGTAGCACCAGAATCACTTAAGATCCGGAAATGCATTTTACTTTGTTCTGGATAGTTCCATCTTCATTGGTAGAAATTGTGTCCCTAGAAGTGCCCATCAGAAACGGTCCTTCATCAATTGATTTCAGACTATTTTCCCCGTTCTCCTTCCCTTGATAGTAAAGTCAAAATCGTTGTGACCACGATTCGTAATCAATCTTATCGAGCATAGGAGGTCGGGGATCGGACCCAGCAGGTTGAATGTCATCAGTTGAAGCCGTAGTTGTCATAATGTAGTCTTAAACGGGATTTTACAATTCTAGTGACTTAAACGGAGAAATCGAATCTTTCCCGGGATTTTACTAAAGTCAACAGAAGAAACTGAAAGACGTAATATGCGGAATAAACTTAGAATGAGAACTTAGATAAGTTACAATTAGCACTAAGTGTCAAGTCACGACAAGTCAAGTTACAATAGATCCGATCGTAATAAGTCAAGTCGTGAAGATTAACTCACAACGTCAAATTACAATCAGACTAATCGAAACGACTTAAGTCACAACAATTCACCAAGCGCAAGTAGTTAACAGATCACTAGAATCTCACAACTGAGTTAATCGCTGGACACCACCACATCATTGATTTTTTTTATTTTTTTATTTTATTTATTTATTTATTTTTTAAGATAAGTCACAGTTTGTACTGAATGTCAAGTTGCGACAAGTCAAGTAACAATATATCCGATCGTGATAAGTCAAGTCGTAAGAGTTAACTCACAACGTCCAATCACAATCAGATTAATCGAAACGACTTAAGTTGCAACAATTCACCAAGCACAAGTAGTTAACAAATCACAAAAAATAAACTCACTGCATAGTCACCACAATACAAGAGCTAACCGTTGGAAATATAGGTGACCGCTGAGTTGAGCAAACCGCTGGAGGTTGACCTTATATCATCAAAGTTCACGTTTCTCCCCCAATGATGGTTTCGAGCTTTCGGAAGCATCATTTGACGTGTACGACCATATACCCGAGAAGCTCTTGTGAAGTATCATTGACATTCTGTAGCATCAAATATCCCATGAGGATTGCTGATCACAATTCAACCTTTGAACACTTTGGCTAACAACCCAACCTCGGATTCAGTCGGCTATTTCAGTGACCACTTGGCGAGGTAAACCCATTATACCCAATTTGAAAATGAAGTAGAATTCCCCAAATTTGTTACTTAAGCTTGCATAGTTGTTGGAAGAACGGTGTAGAGAATTAGTGAACCATGCAAATCTCTGAGTACTCAATACTATCAAGACAAAGTATGAGACTTTAATCACCACTTGCGATTATCCACAACGTCTAATGCGTGTGACACTGAGTACAATAATGTAACTCCTTTAAGTGATAGTTAACCAGGTCTTCAACCATCCACCCCAACTTCTGGAAACTAGATAAACCAAGTCTTCAACTTAACTCTTAAGTACGAGCAAGTTATCATTGAAAGTCATGCATCCAACCAACCCCGACTTCAAGATAATATAAGTAAGCGCCTTCGTGAAATCCACTTCAATCTCAAATAAGGGTACCGAATAAACTCCGTGATCGTTATGTTGAATAAATAGCAATTAAGCCATGAAGTGTGTATCCCCGTGAATAATGCAATACCAAAATACCAACCAATCAATCAACAAAAAATTGTATCCAAAATTTGTGTTAATAAAATTCAGATAGCAAAATTTTATTGAAGCCCATCAATAGATTAAAACCCGGTGAACCCAAAGTTTGTGTTAACAAAATTCGGCTAAATGACTCAAAACCAATCCATGATAGTAAGTCAAGTCCCCTTCAATTATCCACTCCGTATGTTATATCATTTAAGCTCACATGATCGATTATGGACCCACGAACCACTCCCTGATTTACTCATTTCATTTGTATAAACCAAACCTCACACACAGATTAAATTCGCCTACCATCATGTGATTTAACATAATCAATAATCGAATGTTATAAGATTATGCCCACCATTTCAGTCCAATGTACGAGCCCACTGATCTCGTGTACCTTCAGATATGACATAAATAAACCCACTAAGTCACTAGCTTGATCCAATCCATCAAGAGGTAAACCCGGGCCCAAAGTGAATTAATAACCTGATCAAATCCAATCACCCATATAAACTTGGTTATACAGTGTATCTATACCTTAACATTACACACTCATTAGTAAACCTTAATCCTACACACAAAACACTCCTCCGCCCCCATCTTCTCCTACTTTGACAAAAAACTTAAACCTTTCATCCTTCTTATCTCATCAATGAAAAATCATAAATACAAACCATAATCGATCTTCATCAAACGAAGCACAATCACTGGTCTCACATTACTACTTCCTTATTTATTTCAGTGAGCCACAAACACAAACACGACTACTTTCTTTCCTTGGGACCACGACCTCAGAGACCAATACGGTTGTTGACCTATTGTTCTATTTCCTCACGGCTTCAAGATCTTGTAACAACCAAGGTCTCGGGTAGGTTTATAGTTGCACGGTTTGTATGTTTGTTTTAATCACCATTGAACGAATCAAGGAATAGATGATAACCTGATTGTTATAGTCGTTGCAAGTTTTGTTTACCCGAGTAAAAGATGGAATAATAGATTCGTTTTTGATCTAAGCTTAACTTTACTCGGATATTAAAAGAGGTTTTAATCATTGATAGGGAACTATGATGGTTGGATAAAATAGTTTGAGATCAGTGACGTGACGAGTTCGAGCCTACAATCCTTTAAAGGATTCGTACTCCAGCTTGAGTCAAACAGAGATCTTGTGGCTATGGATATGATGTCCTTATTATCTTGTCATTCCTTTTCTTTTTGTTTTCGTTACTTGTTTGGTTTACTAGCAAATGGAGTTAAACACAAGATAGTTATTGGACAAAACGTTAACTTGTGAAAACTGAGGTAATCGCAACTAGGATGAAATTTGGGCAGCGTTTGGTTTACACACCACAACAGAAATTAATCGCAACTTAAAGAATTAATCGCAAATCACAAGTAATCGCAATTTTAAAAAAATTAAACTCAACCCACAAGAGATATACGTTGCATGAACTACTCGCAGTAAACATTTAAACGCAAAAGTCATACGTCCAAAACTGTCACTCTCTTCCCATTTTGTCTTTTACCCGAAGTGGACAAAAAAACAGTTTGTTGGACCACTTATAGAAAACCACAAACCAGGACAAGAAATCAACAAAAGAAACGCAAGGAAGAAAAAGACTTAATCGCAAACAAGAAAAACTTAAAACAATCCCACGATTTTCACCAAATCTTTCACTAGTCACGAGAAGCAATCTATCCATGAACCAAACTAATTAAATCTTACACTCCTACACATGGAAGTACAACCATAAAGCATGTCTAACCACAAACAACATACGAACAAGGTGTTTCTAGCTTGAATTCGATCCAAAATAAAACTACAAAGAAACCAAGCTAAAATACGAGTATTCCTAGTCCCAAAAATGAAACCTTGGCTCTTGATACCAATTGTAAGATCGTAATATATGTTGATTCATGTGGTTCGGGTGGTCTTGGATTGTGGAAGATGAAGGTAAACATGGTGGAGAGTTTAGAGAGAGAAAGAGAGAGATGGGAGGATTTCTTGAGAGAGAAAACGCCTTTGAGGTGTGTGTTTTATTGAAATCAACCAACCCTTCCCTTATGTGGGAAGGGGTATATATACAATTACAATATACGCCCTCCTGTAGGCTGTGGATCAGGTATGCAGTGGGTAAAGACCCGTCCTTCCTCCACGGTGTGACTAATATCTAAACTGTTACTATAATATCTAATCTAATAAATAAACTAACTACGAGCTATCATAATGCTATTACATCATTTAGGTGACCGAGTCTTTTATAGGAATATTCATATTCCTAACACAAGGCTTATTGGGCACTTAAGGCATGTAATTTGGATTATACGGTCACTGGAATGAATAGGTTCTTGGTACTCTATGAGCTTGATGAGTTAAGGCTAGAAGCCTATGAATCCTCCATTACGTATAAAGAAAGAGCGAAAAGATGGCATAACTAGCGAATTAAGAAACCTAAGGAGTTCTCAGAAGGAGACAAAGTTCTATTGTATAATTCTCGGTTAAGGTTATTTCCCGGGAAACTTAAGTCTAGATGGTATGGGCCCTTTACAGTGAAAAGTTCCTCTAAAACGGGCGCTGTTGTGTTAATGGACGAGGAAAATAGAGAGTTCACTGTCAACATACAACGCGTGAAACATTATCAAGAAAGTAGTAATGAGATGATTAGTGAGGAGGATGTAACATTTGAAGATGAGGTCACGTAATTGCCCATAACCTTGTGTCTAGCTACAAGACTCGTAAATAAAGAAAAATGCTTCTTGGGAGGCAACCCATGTTTTTTGTGTTTTTATTTGTTTGATTGTTATTTGTTTCCGTATGTATGCTTTATTTTTATTGTTGGTAGATCATGTTTCAATTTCAAACTAAAATTGTGAAAATGCTTTATTTTGTCGTTTAACTTCGTCTTAACTTCATATAAAGGTATTTTGCAAAAGCTAAGTGTAAGGGGAAACCCCATATTTGTTTATAAGAACAAAAATGATCTTGATTCGCCACAATATTAAATGAACATGTGTATTAGTACTTGTTAGAGTCAAATGCTTGTATCGAGTCATAATGATGTTTTGCAGGATTTTCCAGGAAGTAGGACATAAGTTTTTCCAGAAATTTTCCGGAAACTTAACGTAAAGATTTCTGCAGGTCACTTCTGACGGCGTTAGGAGTTAACTCCTGACGGCGTCATGTGTAAAATTCTGGAAATTTTGCGAGTTTTGTTTTTCTAACGGAGTCTTAAAGTTTTTGTTAATTCTTTAGTTTTATAAACTTCAGGAAATCTGCAAACATTCATTCCACAAGCATTATATCCCTTTACTTCCTAGAAAGCAATTTAAGATATATATGCTAGTTTTCTAGGATTTGTTAGTATATATAGATTGCCGCCGATTTTACGCGAGGTTGCCTTGTTTGTTTTCTCATGTTTAACAGATTATATATGAAAAGAAGATGATTTATATTTCTGGAAGGGAAGCTTTGAATGTTCATTTTCTTGGAGGAAGATCTAACCTTGTTACCACACTATCCACACCGAACGAATCAGGGGAGTATTTGTTTTTATTCTTTTACCTGTTTTACTTTTACATCCTTTAATTGAACATTGGGGACAATGTTCATCCTAAGTGTATTGGGGAGGGTAAATGATGATACCTTATAGGATACAATTGCACTTGAGTTTGTTTATTTGATGGTAGGTGTGTAATAAAACTAATAGAAATACTTGTTAGTGTAATTTTTGCGCCAAATTTAAATTTTTTTACAACATTTAGGAGTGAAACTTTAGCCTTAGCAAGCGTCTCATGGATAGGAGTTGTATGACTAGCACAAAATCGTACCATTCAGAAACATTTTCCACCCAAATATGTGAGGTTCGCCTTTAGATTTGATAGGAAAAGCATTCATTATTAGTGCTTATGAGTGTACCGGTAGCATTTAGATTCTATAACTTGCGTTAGTGATGCATCCCAAGACCGCTAGTGAGACTACATTCGTGTGGTAGGATTTACTACATGATAAGAGGCATTAGGATCACCCTTGTGTTAAACCCGTATCATAATTACTTGACCATTTAAGTCATGTTACTTGGCTAGTAAAGTCAATTAATTTTTCTCACACTTTAGTGTTGTACTCATTTTTAGTACACAAAACCCCTAGTACACCCCTCCGAGCCTATCTTTTCGTTTCTAACTTTAAGCATTTTACTTAAAGGAAGAATTTGTCACAACCCACCCAAATGTGCAACCAAATCGCCTTAGCCTTCTGTGTATGCACTCATCTTTAGTGCATTATTGTTATTTGTTTAAACCCTTAGTTAATTATCTAATTGATTACATGGTTGCTAAGTCGAGTCATATCTTGTACATATTGTTTTGGGACGATTGGGACTCATGGGTAAAGTACTTGTGTTATGGAGTAATGGGAAAGAGCATCATATATTACCCCCATATGTACATTAATCTTAAAAAGTACTCCAAGTGTTTTGATTATCTTGATTCGAGTCATTAGATTAGTTCATTGTAATGTATGTAAAAATTCAAGTGTAAGGGGAATGTACATTCCCTATGATGTATTATTTTGGATGGTAGGGTAAGAGTGTATGCAAAAAAAAAAAAAAAAAAAAAAAAAAAAAAAAAAATCGAAAAATTAAGAATAGAAAAAAAAAGAAAAGAGAAAAAACATACGGACTACCATCCCGTTTCATTTTATGTTGTGTTTTATGTTTTTGTTATTTTTGATTCATTAGCTTAAGTCGAGTCTAGTCTTGGCTTAGCAACGCCATATTGTACATGTAATTAACCAAGATGATTAACTCGCCACCAGTAAATATTGCTTTTATCCAACAAAACCGTGTTTTCCATATCCCTACACCTAACATTATAACCCTTTAAAAGACCTCTTTGATAGTTTATCCTAGGTGCTTACGCTAAGTGGTGGAGGTTTGATCCTTTCCCAAGCCTATGGTAATCTATTTTGCTATGACAGGCAGTGAGAGATGTTTTCCATTTCCTTATTGTGATATACACTTTATTACACCCGAGAGATGTGAGTATCTAAACACTATTTGTGAGGTGCTAGTATATGACCTCCGTGCTTGTCTTTGGTTTTAGTGGGACGATTATTTGTTGTAATTAATTTTATATTAGTGTTAAATGACCCCTAACTTGTATTTTGGTTAGAATAAAAGCGCATTTGCTTGAGGACAAGCAAATCTCAAGTGTAAGGGTATTTGATGAGGCGAAAAGTGTACCCTTTTAAGGGGTCATTTAAGCCCGAATTCGAGATTATTTTATCAAATATTGCCCTAAATCGTTCCTTTTGTCATTTTAGGTACTTTTGGAGAGAAATCTAGAAAAGGAAGCATTTTGGACGTTTTTGGAGCATAAAAGTGAAGAAAACGGCAAAGTCTCAATTTTCCTTGCTGGAACAGTACCTAATAGCGTCAAGACTCTCCACATGACGGTGTCAAGAGTTACAAAAGAGGTAGATGTGGAAAATACACGTGACGATCCAGAGAGTTTTTAAACATAGGAGTTGACGGCGTCACCCAAGGCCGTCAGGGTCCAAACATTAGTAACGACCCAGACCATTTTTACACATGACGGCGTCACAAGTAGATCTAGGCAATACAATTTTATTATGGCGGCGAGTTGACGGCGTCACAGGCTAACACATGACGCCGTCATAATGTAAAATCTATATATAGTTTTCCAAATTTCATTAATTAGTGTGCAACTTTGAGGGAATAAACCCTAGTCCGAATTTTATCCGCTTTTCAAGGGTTTCAACCCCTTGAATATTTCACGTTCAATTAAAGATAAGTATCCCTTCAAATCATTCAATATGTCTATGTGTTGTTTGATTATATCTTACGCTTGTCTTCTATTTAACATGCTAGGCTAGATTTCTTTTGTGTTTGCTTAGATGTAGTGAAGCCTAGATGTTGATTATGGGTTAATTGTTTGTTTATAATTGTTACGGATGATTGTATTCGATGTTAGGCTTAAGAAAACTGGCAGACTTCCATTGGTAACTTGCTTGAACGTCTTAAGAAACATGATCGGAGGTGTACTATGATTTTTGGTTGTATTTAATGCGTAGGAGAATTCTAATGATCCCATGTTAGGAGCTTCTAATGGCTCGACATAGGAGTGAAGTAGGATCCTATAGAGTTAGGGAATATTGTACACGGCCCTACGACTAGTATTAAGGAATATGACCCGTCATCCATGAAATTGTAACAAGCTAATCAACCTGTAAAAGATATCTAGAGAGTAATGAAATCTAAGTAAACACAACTTTCCTCATTATTGTTTCCACCACATTAGTTTAGTAGTTTCATTTTCATTTCTTTTATTTTATTTTGATTGCATTAGTAGTTATTTGGGTTAGTTGACTAGCAACTAATTCCGTCCACTCTTCTAAAACCCGAGATTTTTACTTGCTTTCATAAAAATATGAAAATACAAAAAAATCATACCTCACCTCTAGACCTAGTTTCGTAGGCTTTCTAATCCTAGCGACACTATTCCTGAGTTGAACGATCAATCCCCCAGTACTTGTCACTATACTATACTATAATGATCAGGTACACTGCATGGTGGGGGTTGTAAGCTTCTCAAGATCCCTTGAGAGGTATAACCTGTTGCGAGGGTGCGATCCCCACGTATCAATTGGCTCTTTGTAGGAGCTCAATGGTGTTTCGATAGCCTTGGTGGCTTGGTTTGGAGTACTCACCTAGAGTACGGGCTCGAGGTGGGTCTTGGTTAATTGGTGGGTCTTGGTGGGGTTGTTCTTGGTGGATTGGTGGAGCTTGGTGTTGTTGAATGATGGGGTCGAAGATGCCTTCTTTCACCATGATGGCAAATGAGGAGAATTATAAACAAAATTCACGAAGAAAAGATAGACTAAAGAAAGCTAGTAAAACGAAAACAAAAATCTCACTTGATAAAAATCTAGTGAATAAACCTAAACGAGATAGAAATCAAACCTAAGCAATAACTATTCCCCGGCAGCGGTGCCAAAACCTTGATGCTAGATTTGCAAGACCTCGCAAAAGGTTTTACTTCTCAAGCGATCTCAAGAAGTTTTGCAATTCTCTGAGAAGTGTACCTAACCACTGTAGTGTAGTATTGGTAAATCCAAGGGATTGATCGTTCTCTAGGGGAATAGTGTCGTTAGGTTGAAGTGTATGTCGAGATAAGTTTAGAGGTGATAGATGATTCTTTTTGTATTTTTTTATAAATTTTTAAAAGCAAGTAAAATCTCGGTTTTGAAAGAGTGGGCGGGTTGCTATTCAACTAACCCAAAAACTATTTATAAAACTAAAATTAAACTAAAGACAAGAAAAAGTAAATTGTGGTGAAAACTCTTATGGTAGACAAAGTTATTTACTTAGATTTCATTACTTCCTAGTTATCTCATACTGATTGTTGAATTGTCATGCCCTTGTTTTAGTTGAAGCGTTGTATTCCTTAATATTGGTCGTGGGAGGTGCCGAAGTCCCCAACTCACGCAATAAATACAACGAGAAAAACCAATAGTGCACTCTACGGTTGCGTTTTCTAGGACATTAAAGCTAGTTACATATAAGAGTTCAGCCAGTTTTCTTAGCCTAACGCGAGGCAATCAACTTAAAAATATATTGGGAATTAAACTTAACAGTTGTACTGCCAAGCTTATACTTAGCACTGCTGGAGAAATACACTAGCAGTATTAACTAAGTTAGTACTGCCAGTACAAACACTGAGTACTTCTTATGAATTGAAGACAGAAGAAGACGTGTGAGGATATAAGTATTGAATAGTTTTGGTGTATATCTTATATAGTTAGACTTATACGAATATTGTGCATGCTTAGAATATTATACTTATCTTGTAAAGGACTCTTTGTGTTATAAAAGGAGGTCCTAGGTTAGATGTTTTATACGTATCTTTTGCGTTAAGCTTCAAGGTTGTAAACCCTAGTGATAGTCTAGATCACTCGTATTATAATTAATAATATTGAAGCATTTGGTTTAATATATCTATTCATTTATTCATACACTGTTACATCAATCAAATACACAAATCTTCTAAGTATCATTTAGTAAATTCCACATGCTATTTGGTATTAACTCAAAGTATCATCGTCACATTCTAAGTGTGCTATAGATCCTCACAAGTGGTATCAGATCTAGGTTCTGATACTTTGTATAAGAAGATCCAGAAGAACTCTTTCATGCCTATAAAGAAGATGGAGATGGAGAATCTCAGACTATAACTGCTGCTAAACTGCCAATGCTCAAACAGAATAAGTTTGAGATGTGGAGGCTAAGGATAGAACTGTACTTTTGGTTCAAGATTATGCTCTCTGGGAGATCATTCAATATGGTGATTCCTTCAAGCCAGGTGTTACAGAATCTACAGTGGAAGGCAAGACAATCCAAGTTAGGAACACTAGACCAGTTACTAATGATGAAAAGATTTAGAAAAGGAATGATCAGAAAGCAAGGAGTTTGCTTCGGATGACCATTCCTAATGAGCAAGTGTTGTCCATTAGCAAGTATCCAGATGCCAAATCTTTATTTGAAGAGATCTGCACAAGGTTTGGTGGCAATGAAGCTACCAAGAAGACCCAAAAGACATTGTTGAAGCAAAGTTTTGAAAACTTTAGCACTAACAGCAATGAAACACTTGATCATATGTTCACAAGGTTACAGAAGATTGTTAGCCAACTGGCTGTTCTAGGTGTTGAGATAGCCCATGAAGATCTCAACATGAAGTTTCTAACGAGCCTACCTACAAAGTTCAACACCCATGTTGTTGTCTGAATGAATAAGCCAGATATTGACACCATGAAACTCAATGATCTGTACAACAATTTTAAAATTGTTGAACGGAGCATGAAAATCTTGTTCTTCTTTAATAGAATATTAAAAACTTAAAAAGTAGTATGATGATCAGAGGTTAGAGCTAAATCAAACTAGTTATAACCTAGCAAATCATAAAAGAGGCTTAGCTGTACTTGAAGAACAAATTTTGCATTATAACAAAAATGAGTCTAACTTTAGTGATGATATAGGTGTGTTAAAAAAGGATTTGTCACATAAAGATGCTGAGATTAATTTCTTAGAGAAGAGTTGGAAAAGATCAAAAAGGCTAATGATAATGTACAGATCACTGTAGCACACTAGCTTATGCCTCAAATTGAGTTAGTAAAATTTGGGAATCTCAAGTGGTTAATAAAGCTAAGTCAGGTGTAGGTTATAAGTGACTTACACACACATGTTTAGATAAGTTTCAAAAGACTAAACTTGAATATGACCCAAAGACTACTGAAAGTTCTAAGGTAGAAGAGACTAGAGGAGAGTGAGTCTTTTGAAAGTGCTAGTGATACTTCTCTAGTGGATGAAGTTGTGTCTTAGGTTAAAATTTAGAACATAACTACTAAGGTGGTTAAGGAAGAAACTGTCACACCTAGAAAACAAGTTAAACAAACTAGGAAAATAGTTAGATATGTTGAGTTTTATAGGTCTTAGGTTTCTAGGGGAAACCAGAGGAACTGGAATAATTTAAAGTCTCAACAACTTGGTAATGAGTTTGTAATGAATAATAAGGCTTGTTTTGGATGTGGTAGCTTTGATCATTTACAGATACACTATGATTATCATCAAGGGAATAGGATGGTAAATGGAAACAAAAAGATGAATAGGAATGTAACTAAAAGGGTGAACTCAAAAAATCTTTTAAGAAAAACTCACCCGAATAACAACAGCAATATGACTCTCAGAGCAGTCTTGATGAAGTCTTGCATCAAACCTCTTTCTACTGCTAGACCAAATTATACTGCTTACCCCAAACCAATTGTTTCAAGTGCTAGACCTACAACAAGTTTTACGAAAATAGCACAACAAACAGGAAAAAGGCCATTTTATCAGAAAAATGTTGTTCGCAACATGATTAAGAGGCCAAAGGTAAAAACTACTAGTCCAGCAATTTGTACTACTAGACCTGTAGTTAGTATTGCTAGGCCTGTAAATACTTTCAGGGCAAATGAGGTAAATGTTGTTAAGGACTCAGCATGTTGGGAATGGAGACCTACCAAATCTAATAGTGCATCAATAACCATGAAGAAATATAATTACATTAATGCATGAGGCAAATCCAAGTCAGTGATGGCTTGGGTCCCCTAAAGGAACTAATCTTCCTTATTTTATGTGCAGGGACATCCACAGGTTGTTGAAGAAGATCAAGCATATTCAGATAGTGGATGCTCAAGGCACATGACTCGAAACATGCCTACCTCAGTGAATTCCAACCTTTGGATGGAGGATATGTTACTTTGGGAGGTGGTATTGGTGGAAGGAGTACTAGTAAAGGTATTATTAAAACTGGTAATCTTGACTTTGAGGATGTGTATTTTGTGAAAGAGGTCAAGTACAATTTGTTTAGTGTCTCACAAATGTGTGACAAAAAGAACAAAGTTATTTTACAGACACTGAATGTCTTGTTCTATATCTAGATTTTAACATGCCTGATGAAAATCAGATACTTCTAAAAATTCCAAGTAAGGGCAATTTGTATAGTGTTGACATGAAGAAAATTGTTCCTAAACAAAATCTGTTAATACAAATATCGCCTAAAAACGTTATTTATATTTTATGATCTTTGCTAAGTTTTGTTAATGACAAAGTATGAACTTTAGCTTATAGAAAAACATCACTTTAGTTTTTAAGTCTTGTATAACTAGATTTTATATTTCATCTTAAACATAACATTGTTTTTATTTCTTAAATAAGAAAGTGTCACATCACATCAATAAGCATTTATGGTAAGTTTATGTGTTTGACTATCCATAAGCTCTTACACATTTTGGAAGCATTCCATGTTGATTCAATGTGTGGTTGACCAAGTAATAACTTGATGTGAATTTGGTTGGTTTGGAAAGATTTATGGCAAGTTTGTCTGTCAGTCCTGGCGGAACCCTCGGGTACATGGGCGGAACCCATTCTAGGGTTCCGCCGGATCCGCCAGACTACTGGTTTGTTTTACTATAAATACCAAGCCACTTGCTAGTTTTTACCCATCACTTTAGGACATATATTTCATATACTCTCTCATCTAACTCAGTAACATTTGACTTGTGTGATTATCTTATGTAGCAAAGGAGTTCACAAGTTCATCCAGGAAGTTACAAGTTTCAACTCAAAAGTTGCAAGACTTGTTAGCTTTGTTATGTATGAACTTTGGTAGTTTATACTTCATTTGTATCTTGTGTAGAAGTGATCGGTTAGTATTTTAGGCCTTAAAATACATAGTGTGACGGGAGTTGTTGTACCCTTGTAAAAGAACTATCAGGAATGGTTGTACCCTTGTAAAAGAACTCGAAATCTAGCTTAGTGTCGGAAATAGTGGATAGGCGACGTTAGGTTGGTTCTACCTTGAACTAGGACCCGGTATCTAGCTTTGTACCGGATAAAGTGTAAGCAACGATTGTAAAGGTTTCTCCACCCGTGAAAGGAGCTTGTTGACTAGTGCTTGAAACTCTCGAGTTGGAAACTCGGGGCGTGGATGTAGGGCAAGGAAAAAGAGTCCTTGTAGCCGAACCACGATAAACAATCGTGTTGTGGTTTGATCGTTTCTTTCTTTATCTTTGCATATTACATATTGTCTTTATTTAGAATCGTTAATTACACGTAAAGCTTTTCAAAGATTAACAAGTAATTTGAGTTTATATCTTTAATCAAACGTAAAGTTTTTTAAAGATAATTAAGCCAAAAAGCGGTAAACTATTCAACCCCCTCTTCTAGTTTTCCACACAATCTTATTTGTCCTGCAGCAAAAGCCACAATAGATGAGTCAATGCTTTGGCATAGGAGGCTTGGTCATCCTAACTTTAACACCATTATAAAATTGTAAATGATGGTTTGGTAAGAGGCTTACCTCAAAAACATTTTGAAAATGATCAAACCTGTTTTTCCTGCCTTAAGGGTAAACAACACAGAGCTTCTTATAAGACCAAGAACCTTAACTCTATCACTCAACCTTTGTTTATGCTTCATATGGACTTATATGGTCCTACACATGTGAGTAGTTTGCAACATAAAAAGTACTGTCTTGTGGTTACTGATGACTATAGTAGATATACACGGGTTTTCTTTCTAGGAACTAAGGATTAGACAAAGGCGTTCTTAAGATCTTAATAACTGAAATAAAAAACTTTGTTGATAAAAGGGTTAAAGTCATCAGGTGTGACAATGGGACAGAATTCAAAAATAGAGTTATGGATGATTTTTTCAAAGAGAAAGGTATTAGGAGAGAGTTTAGTGTAGCTAGAACTCCTCAGCAAAATGGGGTAGCTGAGAGAAGGAATAGGACACTAATAGAGGCAGCTAGGATTATGTTGGCTGATTCAAAGTTGCCCATAACCTTTTGGGCTGAAGCAGTTAATACTGCTTGCTATGTTCAGAACAGAGTTTTAATGACCAAACTGCACAACAAGACACCTTATGAACTCTTTTGGGGTAGAAAACCTACCCTTTTAAGACCATTTGGATGTCATGTTACTATCCTAAATACCTTAGACCGTCTAGGAAAATTTGATGGTAAATCTGATGAAGATTTTCTAGTTGGGTACTCTTTAGTTAGTAAATCCTTTAGAGTTTATAATACCAGAAGTAAGAAGGTAGAGGAGAATCTGCACATTGAATTTTTGGAAAATAAGGCTAATGTTGTTGGTACTGGACCTAGTTGGATTTTTTATATTGACAGCTTAACAAATTCTATGAACTATGTACCACTTGTTGCAGGTACACATGCTAATGATTTTGCAGGTCCAGATGATGATGTTGCTGCAGGTGAACCAAGATTGGACAAAGAGAAAGGCAAAGATTACATTTTGATGCCAATCCTGAAAGAATTTTGCCTGCCTAATTCTTCATCAAAGAATAATGATCCACCAGCCTCAAGTGATTCTGCAAAGGCTAATGATGTAGATGTGACTAATGAAAGTGGGCTGGATGATCAAGAAAAGGAGAATCCTGAGAGCAGTACAAATGAAGTTAGTACTACTGAGCCAAATAATAGTACTGCCATGCCAAAGGATAGTACTGCTGGTCTTAATCTCAATACTGTTGATCCAAAAGTTAATACAGATCCACATGTTGATCCTTTTGGTGATTTTGAAGCTGATGTAAACAACATCCATCTCATGTATGAAGTTCCTACAACACCTCACACCTCTTAAGAATGTAATTGGAGATATGCAGTCTGGTGTGAAGACAAGAAAACAGATACATAATACATATCATCATGGTTTTATCAGTGAAATTTATAAAGCAAAAGATCATGTAGATAAAAATGAATGTTTGTTTGTATGTTTTCTTTCACAAATAGAGCCCAAGAATGTACTTAAGGCATTAGAAGACTCAAGCTGGGTGGAAGCAATGCAAGAGAAACTTTTGCAGTTCAAGATTCAAAAGGTTTGGGTATTAGTAGATTTGCCTAAAGGTATGAAGGTGATTGGTGCAAAGTGGGTCTTTAGAAACAAGAAAGATGAGAGAGGAATAGTGATCATAAACGAAGCTAGACTTGTGGCTCAAGGTTATACACAAGAAGAGGGTATTGATTATGAAGAGGTTTTTGCACCTGTAGCCAGAATTGAAGCCATAAGATTATTCTTAGCTTATGCTTCTTTCATGGGTTTTATGGTATACCAGATGGATGTGAAGAGTGCTTTTCTGATACCACTTGTTGATCCCAGTTAAGCACTTGATCGAATTCTCTAGCTTGTAAAAATTTAGTTATCTTAGATAAATCTAAAACAACTGATGTATGGAAATTGACTTGAGACTTTATTAAACACAATGCGGAATCTTATGTTTAATCTTAAGAAGAATAATGAATAATAAACAATAGTTTATCACAAAACACTTCAGTATATTAAATATGAATACTCTTAAAGTATTAGGGTTTACAACCTTGAAGTGATTGACTCTAAAATGATACGTACCTATCTCTAACCCTAGGACCTCCTTTTGGGTTTTACAGATTTGATGATACAAAACATGAAGAATGAAACATGAAGGACTTAAAGTGACAAGAAGGGAAACTACAAAAAGATGGAGAATTTAGAAGATTCTAGAAGATAAAAGATTTTGTTTCCTAATTGTATTATGATTCCTCTTGTAAACCCTAATATCTCTAGTATATAAAGAGGTCATTAGGCATATAGTTTTGTGTGCACAACTTCAAGATGTAGTCAATTAAAAGGTGTGTGTGTCTAGGCATCAAGTCCTCTAATGGATGCCTAGGGTTTGTTAGTTAGACTCAAGATCAATTTATTGATCCTTGTTATAGATTAGATAACACGTTTTATTATTATTAATAAAATTGAAAGGCTTGGTTTTGGAAAAACCTTGTTGATAATAACGTTAATTCATTGTTTAAATATTCTGCTTTTGTTATTATGTATCGTAGATAATATGAGGTCTAAACAACCTCGAGCTACAACGATCCTTCAGGTGGTATCAGAGCAAGGGGCTCATGATATCTGAGATTAAACAAGGTTTTATTGCTAAAGAGAAGCAAATTTGAAGAAGGTATATTCGGTTTAAGGTTTTTCTTGAAATGTTTTTTTTTAAGGGTTTATTCTTAATAGTTTTTGCGGTGACTGGTTGATGCTGTAAAACGATCTTCACAAAAGTGATACAACTTGGATTTACAAAACTCAATCTTTAAACCTTCATTTTTTTAATCTTTCTTCACCTATCATGGGTCAGTGTGATTAAAAAAATTTCCTCGTACTTTTATCTATCATGGGCGTTAATTCACTTTTGTCTCTTTATTGAATTGGCTTGATTCGTGCATGGTTATATTACAATCTACTGATTCTAATATAATAGTTATATAATTGATTGTACTTGCGGCCTACTATTCCTTAGATTATTATTGTGTACGATAGATTGCATGCTAGCAGATTTAATGTTTCTTTTGAAGAGCAGATCACATAATATTAATTTTAAGTCGATTTTGAGCACTTTAGGTATTTAATCGATTTGAACTTTACTTTGAAGATGATCATTTGTGCTGCTGGTCTATTTGAAGTATACGAGTCTTTGGTTGTTTGATATCATGACTTTAACAAGCATACTATGATATTCTTGATTTGATGAGCTTGTGTGACGTGGTGATTTGAAGGAATGGTATCGAGGTTGCTTAATCAGGTTTTCATGGTTATTACTAAGAAGTGGTCTGATGCGTGGGAATTGCACCAGGCTTTACCTCTCGAGGGATCTCGAGAAGCTTACAACCCCCACCAGGCAGTGTACTTGATCGTTGTAGTATAGTATAGTGACAAGTGTCGGGGGATTGATCGTTCAACTCAGGAATAGTGTCGCTAGGATTAGAAAACCTAAAAACTAGGTCTAGAGGTGAGGGATGATTCTTTTTGTATTTTTTATATTTTATAAAAGCAAATAAAAATCTCGGGTATTGGAAGAGTGGGCGGAATTAGTTGCTAGTCAACTAACCCAATAACTAAGATGCAATCAAAATAAAATAACAAAAATGTAAATAAACTAACTTAAACTAGTGTGGTGTGAACAATATATGGGAGAATTGTGTTTACTTAGATTTCACTACTCCCTAGATATCTTTTACAGGTTAATTACTTGTTATAGTTGCGTGGATGACGGATTTTATTCCTTAATACCAATCATGGGGTGGCGTACTTACTTCCCTAATTCTATAAGCTCCTACTTCACTCCTATGTCGATCCGGCTAAGAAGCTCCTAACATGGGATCACTAGAATTCGCTCATGCATTAAATACAACCATAAAAACCTAGTACACATCGGTTCATGTTTCTTAAGATGTTCAAGCAAGTTACACAATGGAGATCTGCCAGTTTTCTTAAGCCTAACATTGAAATCATTCATCCATTACAACTATAAACAAGCAATCAACCTATAATCAACATCTAGGTTTTATTACATCTAAGCAAACACACAATAGATCTAGCCTAGCATGTTAAAATCAAGACAAGTGTAAGATATATTCAAACAACACATAGACATATTGAATGAATTGGAAGAATACTTATCTCAATTGAACATGAAGGTTTTCAAGGGGTGAAAACCCTTGAAAATACTGTTACAAACGAGCTAGGGTTTATAAAGTTCGGCCCTAAAATTATCCACACAAGTTTCTCTCTTTAATGAATGAAAATTAGAAAAGTATATATAGATTTTAGGAGGTGAACACGTCAAGAGGAAAATTCTGACGCCGTCATCTCGCCGCCAATAAAGTTCTCGGACTGCCTAGATCCATAGCTGACGCCGTCATGTGTAATTCTGCTCTGGGCCGTCACCACTTTTACTCTTAACGCCCTTGTTCTAACGCCGTCATGTTTTCTCTGGGTCGTCATCCATTTTGCTCTTGACGCCGTCATAAAATTCTTCTTGACGTCGTCATCTACAGTTTCCAGCAAGGAAAATTAAGACTTCGCCATTTTTTTCACTTTTATGCTCCAAAAACGTCCAAAATGCTTCCTTTTCCAGAATTTACTTCCAAAGTACATAAAATCACAAAAGGAACGATTTAGGACAATATTTGATCAAATAAATTCTAATTCCGACTTAAATGACCCCCTAAAAACGGTTCATTTTTCGCCTCATCATATACCCTTACACTTGAGATTTTCTTGTCCTCAAGCAAATGCGCTTTTATTCTAGTCAAAATACAAGTTAGGGGTCATTTAAAACTAATATAAAAGTAATTATAACAAATAATCGTTCCACTAAAGACCAAAGACAAGCACGGAGGTCATACACTAGCACCTCACAAATAGTGTTTAGATACTCACATCTCTCGGGTGTAATAAAGTATATATCACAATATGGAAATGGAAAACATCTCTCACTACCTGTCATAGCAAAATAGATTACCATAGGCTTGAGAAAGGATCAAACCTCCACCACATGGCGTAAGCACCTATGATAAACTATCAAAGAGGTCTTTTAAAAGGGTTGTAATGTTAGGTGTAGGGATATGGAATACACGGTTTGTTGGATATAGGCAATCTTTACTGGTGGCGAGTTAATCATCTTGGTTAATTACATGTACAATATGGCGTTGCTAAGCCAAGACTAGACTCGACTTAAGCTAATGAATCAAAAATAACAAAGACTTAAAACAAACATAAAATGAAACGGGATGGTAGTCCGTATATTTTTTGCATACACTCTTACCCTATCATCCAAAATAATACATCATAGGGAATGAACATTACCCTTACACTTGAATTTTTACATACTTTACAATAAACTAATCTAATGACTCGAATTAAGATAATCAAAACGCTTGGAGTACTTTTAAGATTAACGTACATATGGGGGTAATAATATGATGTTCTTCCCCATTACTCCATAAAACAAGTACTTTACCCATGAGTCCCAATCGTCCCAAAACAATATGTACAAGGATATGACTCGACTTAGCAACCATGTAATCAATTAGATAATTAAGTAAGGGTTTAAACATGTAACAATAATGCACTAAAGATGAGTGCATACACGGAAGGCTAAGGCAATTTGGTTGTACATTTAAGTGGGGTGTAACAAATTCTTCCTTTAAGTAAGATGCTTAAAGTTAGAAACGAAAGGATAGGCTCGAAGGGGTGTACTCGGGGTTTCGTGTACTAAAAATGAGTACAACACTAAGGGTGTGGGAAAAATTAATTGACTTAACTAGCAAAGTAATATGACTTAAATGGTCAAGTAATTATGATACGGGTTTAACACAAGGGTGATCCTAATGCCTCTTATCATGTAGTAAATCCTACTACACGAATGTAGTCTCACTAGCGGTCTTGGGATGCATCACTAACGCAAGTTCTAGAATCTAAATGCTACCGGTACACTCATAAGCACTAATAATAAATGCTTTTCCTATCAAATCTAAAGGCGAACCTCACATATTTGGGTGGAAAATTTTTCTGAATGATACGGTTTTGTGCTAGTCATACGACTTCTATCCATGAGACGCTTGCTATGTCTAAAGTTTCACTCCTAAATGTTGTAAAAAATTTTAAATTTGGCGCTAAAATTACACTAACAAGTATTTCTCATAGTTTTATTACACACCTACCATCAAACAAACAAACTAAAGCGAAAGTGTATCTATAAGGTATCATCATTTACCCTCCCCTTACACTTACGATAAACATTGTCCCCAATGTTCAATTAAAGAATGTAAAAGTAAAACAGGTAAAAGAATGAAATCAAATACTCCCCTGATTCGCTCGGTATGGATAGTATGGTAACAAGGTTAGATCTTCCTCCAAGAAAATGAACAATCAAAGCTTCCCTTCCAGAATATAAATCATCTTCTTGTCATACATAACCTGTTAAACCTGAGAAAACAAACAAGGCAACCTCGCGAAAAATCGACGGCAATCTATATATGATAATAAATCCTAGAAAACAAAGTAAGATATAATGCTTGTGGAATGAGTGTTTGCAGATTTCCTGGAGATTATAAAACTAAAGATTCAACAAAAACTTTAAGACTCCGTTAGAAAAACAAAACTAGCAAAATTTCCAGAATTTTACACGTGACGCCGTCAGGAATTTCTTCCTGACGCTGTCAGAAGTGACCTGCAGAAATTCTTATGTTAAGTTTCCGAAAAATTTCTAGAAAAACTTTGTCCTACTTCCTGGAAAATCCTGCAAAACATCATTATGACTCGATACAAGCATTTGACTCTAACAAATACGAATATACATGTTCACTTAATATTGTGGATAATCATGATCAAGTTTGTTTCTTAAAAACATATTTAGGGTTTCCCCTTACACTTATCTTTTGCGAAATACCTTTAGATGAAGTTAAAACAAAGCCAAACGACAAAATAAAGTATTTTCACCATTTTATTTTGAAACATGATCTACCAACAATAAAAATAAAGCATGCATACGGAAATAAATAACAATCAAACAAAATAAAAATCACACAAAGCATGGGTTGCCTCCCAAGAAGTGCTTGTCTTTATTTACGAGTCTTGTAGCTAGACTCAAGGTCATGGGTTACTACGTGACCTCATCGTTGGTTTCACTCTCTAGGTCATCTCCTATATTAGTTTTGTATTCCGGACCTAGTTGCAAGCATTCTTTGTAGAAACCAAGCATCCTATTCATCACATACTCTACTCCTCTACGTCTATCCTCATCATTCCTATAGTAAGCTGCTTGTTTGTGTTCCTTTTCTATGTTCGATAGGAGACGGTATTGCTCAATCTTATAGGGCATTTGGTAGACAATCTCATCATTCTCTTCCTTGAACCTAACTATCCCTAGAGTTGGATCATAACTCATCTTAGTGGCCTCAACGAATGGTTTTCCGAACACTACTTGACTTAGGCAAGCATCTATCACCGGACGAGTATCCTCTACTATCATAAAATCGATCTCATAAGTGAAATTTCTGACAATCACATGCAATCCTTTCACTCTACATACAAAATTACTTATCAAATTCTTACTGGGCATCATCCTATAACCAAGTTGTTTCTTCATTACCCAGTTATAATAAGTCCTAGTCATGATGTTTATAGGAGACCTAGGATCGATATAAGCTTTCCATACATGCATATGCCCAATGTTGCATGGTATGTTGATGATAGAGGGGTCTCCCATTTTGATAAGGGGTGAACCAAGGATATATGGTGTCTCGGGATCATCGAATAAATCCTTGTGATATTCCTGTTCTTCCTTGGTGGGCAACTTATCAAAGTACTCTTCTACAGTCTCTACTTCCTCTAACTTTTCTCCCTTATTAACCTCAACTTCCTTAATTTCATCCCTAGTCTCGGTTTCTACTCCAACTTCATCCTTGTCACTTTCTTCTATCTCCTTATCAATGGGCTTAATAGTGACAACATTGACAAAGTGGACGTGTTTGGATGATGAGGGGTCCTTATTTTGGATTCCGCTATTGGCGTCCCTAGTGTCCTTCCAAGGTGTAGTTAACACTTGGTTGTTGAGGGCTTTCAACAAGTTGTCAATCTTATTAGTCATCTCCGTTTGTTGTTGGTTGAATTCGGTTTCAAACTTAGCTATGCGAGCTTCTTGAGATGCCATAAACTTGGACATCAATCCTTCGAGATTGTTGGTACTACCATAGTTGTTAGAAGGATTGTTTTTGAAAGTACGGTTGGAGGGTGGACCGTTTGGTTGGTAACGATTAGGTGGATTGGAGAAATTGTTTTGGTTTTGTTTCCACCTAAGGTTTGGGTGATTTTTCCAAGAAGGGTTGTAGGAATCACCATAAGGGTTTGGCTTGGGTTTGAAAGTGTACCACTTATCTCCCGCTTCGTCGGTACGCGAGGATGCGTAGTCCGAAAAAGCTGTTCCGAGGAGTTCCACGCAATCACGAGTGTCGTGGGGACCACTACATAATTCGCATGAAGAAGTGATTTTATTCACTTGGCTTGAAGGCTTAGGAGCTTCGTAAGATTTCATGAGAAACTTGACTTGGTCCTCAAGTTCCATGATCCTACGGTCGGGAGTGCTTGAATTGTTCGAAGGCAAAGATATTGCCTTGACCGTTTTGTTCAAATCACGGGGATCATTCCAACTTTCGTTGTCATAGAAAGCAAGATCTTCTATGAGTTCCCATGATTCTTCCGCACTTAGATCACTTAGCTTGCCACCAGCCGATTGGTCAATGGTTCGCCTTGTGGAGAGATCGATATGTTCATAGAAGATTTGGACTTGGAGCCAAAGATCTATGCCATGATGAGGGACTTTTTGGAGTAAGTCCTTGAAATGAGTCCATGCTTCATATAGAGTTTCACCTTGACGTTGTTGGAACATCAAGATATCATTTCTAAGCTTGGTAGTTCTCCCCGGTGGGAAAAATTGAGCAAGGAAACGAGTGGTGAGATCATCCCATGAGGTGATGGATCCCGCGGGTAAACGTTCAAGCCATTGACTAGCTTGATCACGTAGAGAGAATTGGAATAGGTGTAATCGGGTTGACTCTCTAGTTGTAACATCAAGGTCTATAGAATCTACGATTTTAAGGAAGTCCTTGAGATGTTGATTAGGATCTTCGGAACGAAGTCCATGGAATGCACATCCGCTTTGCACCAACCGAATGGTGTCGGATTGCAAGGGAGACACATTGGCTCCTTGGGTGAGCTCAATGGTGTTTCGATAGCCTTGGTGGCTAGGTCGGGAGTACTCTCCTAGGGTTCGGGGCCTAAGAGGTTGGTTAGCTAGTGGTGGGTTTTGTAGGTGGTCTTGTTGTGGTGGGTTGATGGGTTCAAAGATGTTACCACCATCTGTTAATATAAATATCGCCTAAAAACGTTATTTATATTTTACGATCTTCGCTAAGTTTTGTTAATGACAAATGTAAACTTTAGTTTCTAAGTAAAACATAATCTTAGTTTTAAAGACTTGCATAAACTAGACTGTTGCTACATTTTACATTTCATAAAACACAACACTTCTTATTTTCTAAAAATAGAATTGTCACATCACATTTATGGCAAGTTTTGTCATTATACATTTATGGAAAGAAATGTGTTTGACTTACTTTGTTGTTGCTTGCAAGTTTAGTGTTTGACTTGATATTATGTGATGTGACATTGTTTGGTTTGCAAGAGTAATGAGATGTGACTTTGTTTGGTTTGCAAGATTTATTGCAAAACCAACTGCAAGCCCGGCGGTACCCTGGAGGTACACGGGCGGAACCCTTCTCAGAGGTCCGCCTGATCCGCAAGACCTGCAGAAGGTTTTGGCTATAAATATTGAGCCACAAGTTGAATTTTGGCTCATCACTTGACATTATATTTTTACACACACATTCATTCTTTCATCTAACCTCTTAACATTTCATATGTGAAGTTTCTTTTTGTAGCAAAGAGATTCACAAGCTTACTAAAAGTAACAAGTATTCAACACAACGTTGCAAGACTTGTTAGCTTAGCATTGTGCAGTTTACACTTCATTTGATTGTGTATTTTCAGTAGTGATCGGTTAGTATTTTAGTCCTCAAAATACAAAGTGTATAGGGAGAAGTTGTACCCTTCTAAAGAACTAACGGGAGTGGTTGTACCCTTGGTAAAGAACTCGACATCTAGCTTTGTGTCGGTAAAAGTGTAAGCGACGTGTAAGGTTTTCTCCACCGGTGAAAGGAGCTTGTTGACTAGTGAAAGTAACTCTCGAGTTGGATACTCGGGGCGTGGACGTAGGGCAAGGAAAAAGAGTCCTTGTAGCCGAACCACGATAAATACTCGTGTTGTGGTTTGATCGTTTCTTTCATTTACTTGCATGTTATATATTGTGTTTGTGTATATATCTTTGATCAAACGAAAAGTTTCAAAGCTAACTTAACAAGTTAAAAAGATTTTAATCGGTAAACTATTCAACCCCCCTTCTAGTTTTCCACACCTTCCATGATGTCGGATCGTAAGAGTTACGAACAAAAACACGAAGAAATAAGATAGACTAAAGAGAACCTAAAAACAAAAATAAAATCTTACTAGAAAGGACTCTAGCAAGTAGACCTAATAAAAAGAAATTCTAACCTAGACAATAACTATTCCCCGGGCTGCGGTGCCAAAAACTTGATGTGTGGGAATTGCACCAGGCTTTACCTCTCGAGGGATCTCGAGAAGCTTACAACCCCCACCAGGCAGTGTACCTGATCGTTGTAGTATAGTATAGTGACAAGTACCGGGAGATTGATCGTTCAACTCAGGAATAGTGTCGCTAGGATTAGAAAGCCTAAAAACTAGGTCTAGAGGTGAGGGATTATTCTTTTTGTATTTTTTATATTTAATAAAAGCAAATAAAAATCTCGGGTATTGGAAGAGTGGGCGGAATTAGTTGCTAGTCAACTAACCCAATAACTAAGATGCAATCAAAATAAAAAAAACAAAAATGTAAATAAACTAAATTAAACTAGTGTGGTGTGAACAATATATGGGAGAATTGTGTTTACTTAGATTTCACTACTCCCTAGATATCTTTTACAGGTTAATTACTTGTTATAGTTGCGTGGATGACGGATTTTATTCCTTAATACCAATCATGGGGTGGCGTACTTACTTCCCTAATTCTATAAGCTCCTACTTCACTCCTATGTCGAGCCGGCTAAGAAGCTCCTAACATAGGATCACTAGAATTCGCTCATGCATTAAATACAACCATAAAAACCTAGTACACATCGGTTCATGTTTCTTAAGATGTTCAAGCAAGTTACACAATGGAGATCTGCCAGTTTTCTTAAGCCTAACATTGAAATCATTTATCCATTACAACTATAAACAAGCAATCAACCAATAATCAACATCTAGGTTTTATTACATCTAAGCAAACACACAATAGATCTAGCCTAGCATGTTAAAATCAAGACAAGTGTAAGATATATTCAAACAACACATAGACATATTGAATGAATTGGAAGAATACTTATCTCAATTGAACATGAAGGGTTTCAAGGGGTGAAAACCCTTGAAAATACTGTTACAAACGAGCTAGGGTTTATAAAGTTCGGCCCTAAAATTCTCCACACAAGTTCCTCTCTTTAATGAATGAAAATTAGAAAAGTATATATAGATTTTAGGAGGTGACGGCGTCAAGAGGAAAATTCTGACGCCGTCATCTCGCCGCCAATAAAGTTCTCGGACTGCCTAGATCCATAGCTGACGCCGTCATGTGTAATTCTTCTCTGGGCCGTCACCACTTTTACTCTTGATGCCCTTGTTCTGACGCCGTCATGTTTTCTCTGGGTCGTCATCCATTTTGATCTTGACGCCGTCATCTACTATTTCCAGCAAGAAAAATTAAGACTTTGCCGTTTTCTTCACTTTTATGCTCCAAAAACGCCCAAAATGCTTCCTTTTCCAGAATTCACTTCCAAAGTACCTAAAATCACAAAAGGAACGATTTAGGACAATATTTGATCAAATAAATTCCAATTCCGGCTTAAATGACCCCCTAAAAACGGTTCATTTTTCGCCTCATCATGGTCGACTATGAATAAAGGGCGAATAACTTTACTTCTTTTTTTATTCAAATAGTACAACTGATAAACAAAATGGAATGAGTAGGGGTACTGGAGAAGGATACGTTTGTGTTAACTGTGATTATTGGTACAATAAGTGATGTTACACATAATGGATAAGCAGCCATTGTAGTTACTAGAATAGGAGTAAGTCTACTGGTGATGTTACTGAAGTTACTGGTCTTTAATTCGTTTGGGAAGTAAGCCCATTCCTATGTCGTATAAGGTTACTAATATAACATATTATCTCTACTTCTCTTGAAGTAATCTTACTGTTCTTAGTGATGCTTCAAACTTTTAGTGCTGCTCGCTCCAACATATTAAAGCTGCTAGTTAAAATTTAAGTTTTTAGTGCTGCTCCGTACAGATTAATGCTGCTACTTTCAAGTTTCTACTGCTGCGTCTAGTTTATACTGCTACTCGATGATTATTAGTGCTGCTTGTATCAAGTTAATGCTGCTACATTATTGTTACTGCTGCCCGTTGTGTTCACTTAGTGCTGCTATGTTAAAGAGACTGCGTGGTTTTTTGGTTGATCATTCTCATGGATCTTGATTGATTTAGATTCGCATGCTTCTCATATAAGAGTTTTCTATTTGAGTAATGAGTAATAAAAGGTTTTAATGGTAAACATGTTTGATAAGGATTTAAGGGTTGTTCGAAACCCTATATGGAATCTAAATATAACATGCATGGTTTAATAAGCATTTTTGGTGAAAAAGGAAGTTTACATAAGTTCAGGTTGTATGTAAACCTTATGTTTTGGGCTGATTTTGATTTAAATGTTCTTTAATGATTGATGGCAGTTTGGTAGTTTGGTATGAAGGCAGTTTGGACAACACACACAAGTTTGGATGTTCTTAAACATTTAAAAAGGCTCGTTTTTGGTTTTTATTGAAGAATTGATTAAGAAGAAGGTTGATTATCACTTATTTGAAGTTGAAGTGGGGTTTCTTGGATGCGTATTCTTATCATATCTTAAACGACTTACAACGTTTAAAGATAACTTGTTCATGCTTAATGTTGTGACAATGACTTGTCAAAATCTAGCAAAAGGAATTTGCTATCACTTAAAGGAGTTATGTTGTAGTGCTTAGTGTCCCATAGATGGAAGATGAGGATTTTGTCAAGAGGTTGAGGTCTACTTATATTGTTGGTGTTCAAATAAGTTCAAAGTCATGTGGATAGTACAAGACATAAGACACAAGTTGGGGTTGTTCTATGATTGGCTCCAAACGGTCAACCTAATTGACCAGGTGAATGGTCAACTAGGTCAAACTGCCTAGAATCAATCTCCGTGGAAGTATAGGGTTTCCCCGGGTCGTTATGTCCCGACGAGGTGTGGATGATATTAAAACAGGTTTGTGATCGAGTGAATTTGGACGGAAAGGTAAGGAATTTGGTTTGAATGATTACACTACGAAATGAGGAATGAAAATAACTTAGAAACACTATATCAACAATTACTGATAATCAGTTCCCCTAAAAACGTGAGCTAAACCTAAAAACGCGTTCGTCTGATTTAAATTTACGTTAGCGTACGAAATAAAATACCTACGAACATGAAAATTACATTTTAACAATCCTAATGATAAAAGAAAATTTTTAGAAAAAGAAAAATATTTTTTATACTATTTAATTATTTATTATTAATTAATTACTAATTAATACTTATTATTAATATTTAAATAACTTAAATACAATATAATATTAATTAAATACTAAAAAAGTGAAAATAAAATTTCTAAAATTATAAAATAACTAAAAACTAATTTTAAAATTAAAAATAAGTATTTTTGTCTTTTTGTGATTTTTATATTAATTAATTACTAATTAAATATTAATTACCTAATTAAACTAATTTAAATTATAAAAAATAGGAAATGAACAGTAAAAATTCTAGAAAAATTCCTAAAATTATATTATATTATATAAAAGCTAGGAAAAATATAAAAACTAGGTCTTACTTAATAAAAACTAATTATGCTATTTAAAACTTAATTATTAATTAATAATTAATTAAACTAATATTAATTCTAATAAATACTAAATGACAAAATAAAAATCTGAAAAAATTAAAAAAATTACTTTAATATAAAAGGTAATTAATAAAAATATAAAAATGCTAAGTGCTTAACAAAAATTTAAAAATGAAAATTAAAATTTAAATTACATTAAATAGAAACTATCACTTAAAATTAATTTGGATTTTCTTGATTTTTCTTTTAGAATACTATTTAAATACTAAAAATAGAAAACTTTTACAAAAGCAACTTTTTTATATCTTAAAATTAAGCTATTTGAGGGCTTATGAGCTTGACAGTTGACTTTGGTCAACTGTCAAAGCTAAAAGCTTTGAAATAAGCTTGAACCTGAAACCAAGGGTAGATTTAGGTGCAAGATAATGAGAATGATTGAAATAAGCTGGAACAACAATGAAAAGACCTCAGAATAAGCTATTAACAAGTAATAAGCAATTCCAAAGACTGATTCAACAAGCAGGCCTGCAGTGAACTATAGGGGCAATTTGAGCTCTTATCAAATAAGCTGAAAAGCTCAAATTGAGCACTGAGGTAGCAAGATGAGCGGGAGAGCTTTTCAAAAAGCCCAAAATCACCCTTTGGGACCCACTAGGCTAGTCAGGGGAGGGGCATGAAAGTAGGACCTAAAGCTGAATTCTCAGCTTATAAGCAAATTGGGACAAGGTACAAGGGCATAGCAGCCCTAGTGAATAAGCATAAAACTTAGAAATAAGCACTGAGATAACAAGCTAGCTAGTTAAGGTTCCTAAAAAGCTAATAATCCTAGGGTGGGGGCCACTGATAAGCAATGGGGAACCCTAGGAAGTTGGGCTAGTTGGACCATGGACATGGTGCATGGTAAGCAGGCCAAAAGGAGGTGTAAAACAGCCCACACACAAGCCACAAACAAGCTTATGAGTGCAAACCAATGGTGGATCTAATAACACAAACTAGCAAGCTTTCTAAAACACTGAAACTCAAATCCTAAAATCAAGAAATGAGCAAGCAATGGACAAAAGAAAAACGGGTCAATTAGGTATAGGGCTGGGTACATGGCAACTTTGGGTCAACTGGGCAAGTTCAAGACCAAATTTCAATGACCAAATGGATTTCAAATTGACAATTTCTTTTTGATTCTAATAGACAAGCCACCAAGGATTACCAAGCAACAATTAGTATTTATTTCTAAACCAAATTGAGCCCTATAAAGCCTTTTGAAATCTGACCCATATCAACACTTAAGAACATTTGACTTTTGCAAACTATGAACAAGTTGACAAATTTGAGTTTTGATTACCACTAACAGATTACTAAAGCTATGTTTAACCTAATAAAAGCTAATTTAAACAACCTAAGCAAGTTCTAAGTCAAATTGAAGCTTTTGAGTCCCTCTAATCCTAACAGTCAACTGTTATGGAAAGTTAGGAAGGATTTTGACTTTTTGTTTGAAAATTACCAAAGCAATAGTTTAACTGAGTTAATTAGATCCTAATAGAGATTTCTATACCAATTTTATCCAGTAGCAGCAACATAAACTCAGCTAAACCAATTGAACCAAACACCCCCTAACAATTTGTCTGTTTTGATTTTCCAAGGAAAATACAAATTTGGGACCTAGGTTTGACAGACAATTTACAATGTAGGTGTACCTAAGTCTAAGGGAACTTAAGTGACTAGAAAATAAGCAAATAAAATAAGCAAACATGGATTGGCAACTTATGGCTAATTTGAGCCACATAAAATAAGCAAATACAATGTAGGTGTACCTAAGTCTAAGGGAACTTAAGCCACAGAAAATAAGCTACTCAGGAGGTGGACTTACTTTGACTTTCTAGGATTTCTGAATGAAAGGAAAATGGAGCTTACAGAAGGATGATGACAAGCTTCTATGAGCTTATTTGAGCCGTAAATAGAACTTATGAAAGGTTTGTAATAACAAGAAAGCTTAAAGAAGATTTCTGATAATTAAGACTTAACATTCCTATTGAATACTGAGAATCAGTGACAAGCTTTTAATGAAAATTGGAATACTTATATTATCTTTGAAACAGATTACAACATTAAACAACATCAATTCAAGGCATTACATAATTTGAAAGTTACATTAACTAAAATCTACTCTACACTACTTTTATTAACTAACTAGCCAACTCTCTCAGCTTCTTTCTCTTCTCCATTTATACTGGCCCCTTAGGGTTTTGGTGACCCACTTGAGCTTTTCCACATCCATTTTGGATCGTTGGATTAGAAGAATGATTCCTGGCCGTTTGATTTTTTCGCGCCCAAATTGCCTTTGGCTTTTTTCTTGGATATAATTGATGCCAGGGAGATACTTTGGAGTTTTGTGGTTGTTTGGTTAGGCAAGGGGGAGGGTTGAGTGTAGCAGAGGTGGTAGCAGGCTAGGGTTATGATGGGGGTGTTTGGCTGTTTGCAGAATGGAGTGGGGTGAGGTGGAAGAGGTGGAGTTACGGGTCAAAGGGGTCAAAGGGTGGGTAGTATTATTTAAAACGGGTAGGATTATTTATTTGTGGAGTGGGCTTTTGTTTATGTTGGGCTTTGGAGAAATAGAGGTGGGCTTGGGGTAATTTTCGATTAGGTTTTATTTAGATTTGGATTTTTGGGGAGTGGTATTAGGTCCGGTTGGTTTGTAATTGTAAAACACAAGGACCAATCTTGTCAATTCTGAAATTTGAGGGTCCTGTCTTGCCAACTGATCAAATTAATTGATGGACCAAACTTGCCACATTCCATTAGTATAAGTACCATAAAAGATATTTTCCACAATAACACCCCAGGGACTAAAACTGCCAAATTTGAAACTTGAGGGGCCATTTTTGCAAATTTTCTCAAACTTTCACCCAAGGACTTAATTTGATAATTTTTGAATTCCAAAGGACTTGGGTTGAATTTTCTTTCATTTCAAACCTTCAGGGACTAGTTTTGTCAATTTTTTAAACTTGAGGGACTTAAACTGCCAATTATGCAAACTTTGTTCGCTTTTCATTTGTTTTTAAACATTTTGCATCTAAAACATATAAAACACAGTTTTGGAATAATTTCTGTATTTTGATGCGTTTCTGAGTGTTTTTGGATGTTTTGGCAGTTTAGATACGATAAAAATGATGAGTATTTACACACTCATCAATCTCCCACACTAAACTATTGCTAGTCCCTAGCAATCTTTTGAGAAAAATTAATTGATTTGAAACTCTTTACCAAAAGCCATCACTTCTGGAGTAGCCAAATGTATCAGTTCGAGTAAGAACTGTGGTTCACTTGATAACCATGTGATTTTGAGCAAACCACCAGCTGTCAACGGATTTGATTAGTCTTTACCAAAAGCCGTTTGCTTCTGGACAAGCCAACTCTTGACGGACAAAGTCAACATCTTGGTCAGCTAATTACCAATTATGGATTTTCCACTGCCTTTACCACAAGCCATAATCTTGCGGGCTAGACAACTCATTCGCTTTATGGGATATGGCGAGTTGATTTACCATACAATTTTGGGCAAATTGCAAGCCATCAACGGGTTTGAGATATCTTTACCAAGAGCCGTTTGCTCCTGGATTAGCCAATCCTTTTTCTCGTTTAGACATGGCGGACTGATAACCACAAAAATTTTTGAACTTTAGTGAAAAAAAAATTTAAAATTTTTGCCAAAAACGGGGGTATTAGATAGTAAAATGTGATAAAATTCGCTAGAATAGCGAAATACCCCCCCACACTTAGAATGAATATTGTCCTCAATATTCAAAGTCGCGGCTATTATGCCGACTCTTTGAACGTAAAAGTGCAACATTACAAGCTAAATGTAGAAAACACCATTTTGTATTTCCACTTTATTGTAACCACAGTATGGGTGACTCCCCCACACTTAGGGTGAAAACCCTATAAACATGCTACTGTTTTTGTTTACCGAGTTGCTAGCTTGACTCGACCCCGAATTCATTTGTCCTTGGGGAAGCATGATGTGGAAGAGACAATCTCCATCGGACTTTCATTCAAGATGTTTGGACAAACATTTGAAGCACGTGAAAGTTCCACACCGATGAGATATACAGACCCTGGCTTAAAATAGTATAAACTATAAGTGGTGATGCCGGGGTCAAAGATAATGTCTTCATTCCCGAAGGAGTGAAGAATAGGAGAAGCTACGGGATAGGAGAAGAAAAGAAAGAAAATCATGATAAATATCATGACTAACTCCTCATCTTCAATAGGAGAATTCATTATTTCATGAATCTCAACAGTTAAGCTCGTTTGATCACGACATATTATGGGTATGTCTAGATCAAAATAAAAGTTATCATACTCCGGTGGAGATATGATATGAGTGAGTTCACAGGAGAACTCATCAAATGTGAATGAATCATATTCTGGATTGATGTACGTGAGTTCACAGGAGAACTCATCGAAGGTAAATGATTCATAATCGGGGAGAGAATTATAAGAATGAGAAGTGGTACTGCCACTAATCTTCTCTCCCATAGGATCAAAAGTAAAGGCTTCAAACTCCGGAATAGGATCATCGGAGAAAATGTCACTATCCTTAATGGGGATAGGAGATGAAATAGGTTTCTCTTTGAAAGCCTCGATTTTAGAAATGAGGAGATTGACATTCAATAATGTTGCACGAAGTGCTTCATCTTGGATTTCAGTGTCAATCTCATCATTCTCTTCTTCTAAGCTAACTAGCTCAGAAGGTAATTCTTCCGCATAAATGATGTCCCCACAAGATAAAGAATCATCATTATCAGAATCGGAGAACATCTCAACACTGTCAATTGGGAAGACAAGAGGAGGAGGGATATCACACACATGATCAAGAATTTCCTGTGACTCTCTTGGGATTGGAACAAGGTTCTCAACACTAGACTTTATGAATTCGTCCGATTCCCTTTCAGGAACAGTGTCAAGTTGCTCGTCCCCCATGCTCAAAGAGTGAGTGGAAACCTCGGGTGTGATAACAGCAGACTCAGGGAATTGAGAAGGACTAGCAGTCATGGATTCTACAAGTTCCATTATTTCTAATGCTAGTGATTCAGTCACATTCTTTTCTCCCTGTATTTCTACTGAAGCAGTTTCAACTGAAGTTGAATCAAAAGGTTTCTCAGATACCTTTGGGATTGGAACAAGGTCATCTAATTCCTCAAGAGGATTGATTTTGACTTCCTTGTCCCCCATTGGCAAGATATCAGAAGTTTCCTTAGGGTTTTCCTCTTCAAATGGTTCATCCTCATCACTTTCATCCTCAAGATAAAATGAGTTAACAGGAGGCTTTTTTTTTCTAAGAATCAGATCCTTAAGACAGTTTATGCTATCTTGAATGGTCTTGTTGACTTGATTTTGATTCATAATCATTTTAGTAATCAATTCAGCTCTAGCTAACTCGTTCTGAGGTGGTGGTTGAGGGTTTGTGTATTGTGAGGGCTGGTTAAGACCAAATTCATGATTGTTACAAGGAACCTGTTCATAGACAAACTGATTCCTAATTTGACAATCAGAGCTGTAGTGAGGGCCTCCACAATACTCACAACAGTAAAGCTGTTGGGTCTCATGGTGTGGAAGCTGATGGAATGAATTAGTCGTGTCATGGTAGGAATAGGGATTCTGGTTATAGACAGACCCGTTTCCTGACTCTACCATGCCACAATTAGGGCAATTACCACAATTATAAAGATTACCACACCATCGACAAACAAGAAGGTGAGGATGAGACATAGAAAGAATCAAAAGGTTTTAGAGGATGAGAAATGAAAAATCAAAATGGTAGGAGGGTAAGGATGGATATTTTTGGGATTTTTGATAAACATTTTGTACAAATGAGAAAGAAAATATTTTTGGTTTTTTGTGTTCGTTGAAAACTAATTTTAAAAAGTTTTCGTGAACTGTTTTGTTTTTATGATAGGAAAATATGAACAAAGGATGGTAAATACACAATGAATGTATATCCAGATTCACTAATCTGTAAAACCGTTCAGAATACGCGCACAACCTCCCCGGCAACGGCGCCAAAATTTGATTGGCTCCAAACGGTCAACCTAATTGACCAGGTGAATGGTCAACTAGGTCAAACTGCCTAGAATCAATCTCCGTGGAAGTATAGGGTTTCCCCGGGTCGTTATCTCCCGACGAGGTGTGGATGGTATTAAAACGGGTTTGTGATCGAGTGAATTTGGATGGAAAGGTAAGGAATTTGGTTTGAATGATTACACTACGAGATGAGAAATGAAAATAACTTAGAAACACTATATCAACAATTACTGATAATTAGTTCCCCTAAAAACGTGAGCTAAATCTAAAAACGCGTTCGTCTGATTTAAATTTACGTTAGTGTACGAAATAAAACGCGAGTTTTGTGAAATAAAATACCTACGAACATGAAAATTACATTTTTACAATCCTAATGATAAAAGAAAATTTTTAGAAAAAGAAAAATATTTTTTACACTATTTAATTATTTATTATTAATTAATTACTAATTAATGCTTATTATTAATATTTAAATAACTTAAATACAATATAATATTAATTAAATACTAAAAAAGTGAAAATAAAATTTCTAAAATTATAAAATAACTAAAAACTAATTTTAAAATTAAAAATAAGTATTTTTGTCTTTTTGTGATTTTTATATTAATTAATTACAAATTAAATATTAAGTACTTAATTAAACTAATTTAAATTATAAAAAATAGAAAATGAACAGTAAAAATTCTAGAAAAATTCCTAAAATTATATTATATTATATAAAAGCTAGGAAAAATATAAAAACTAGGTCTTACTTAATTAGAACTAATTATGCTATTTAAAACTTAATTATTAATTAATAATTAATTAAACTAATATTAATTCTAATAAATACTAAATTACAAAATAAAAATTTGAAAAAATTACTAAAATTACTTTAATATAAAAGGTAATTAATAAAAATATAAAAATGCTAAGTGCTTAAAAAAAATTTAAAAATGAAAATTAAAATTTAAATTACATTAAATAGAAACTATCACTTAAAATTAATTTGGATTTTCTTGATTTTTCTTTTAGAATACTATTTAAATGCTAAAAATAGAAAACTTTTACAAAATCAACTTTTTTATATCTTAAAATTAAGCTATTTGAGGGCTTATGAGCTTGACAGTTGACTTTGGTCAACTGTCAAAGCTAAAAGCTTTTAAATAAGCTTGAACCTGAAACCAAGGGTAGATTTAGGTGCAAGATAATGAGAATGATTGAAATAAGCTGGAACAACAATGAAAAGACCTCAGAATAAGCTATTAACAAGTAATAAGCAATTCCAAAGACTGATTCAACAAGCAGGCCTGTAGTGAACTATAGGGGCAATTTGAGCTTATCAAATAAGCTGTAAAGCTCAAATTGAGCACTGAGGTAGCAAGATGAGCTGGAGAGCTTTTCAAAAAGCCCAAAATCACCCTCTGGGACCCACTAGGCTGGTCAGGGGAGGGGCATGAAAGTAGGACCTAAAGCTGAATTCTCAGCTTATAAGCAAATTGGGACAAGGTACAAGGGCATAGCAGCCCTAGTGAATAAGCTTAAAACTTGGAAATAAGCACTGAGATGACAAGCTAGCTAGTTAAGGTTCCTAAAAAGCTAATAATCCTAGGGTGGGGGCCACTGATAAGCAATGGGGAACCCTAGGAAGTTGGGCTAGTTGGACCGTGGACATGGTGCAGGGTAAGCAGGCCAAAAGGAGGTGTAAAATAGCCCACACACAAGCCACAAACAAGCTTATGAGTGCAAACCAATGGTGGATCTAATAACAAAAACTAGCAAGCTTTCTAAAACACTGAAACTCAAATCCTAAAATCAAGAAATGAGCAAGCAATGGACAAAAGAAAAACGGGTCAATTAGGTATAGGGCTGGGTACAGGGCAACTTTGGGTCAACTGGGCAAGTTCAAGACCAAATTTCAATGACCAAATGGATTTCAAATTGACAATTTCTTTTTGATTCTAATAGACAAGCCACCAAGGATTACCAAGCAACAATTAGTATTTATTTCTAAACCAAATTGAGCCCTATAAAGCCTTTTGAAATCTGACCCATATCAACACTTAAGAACATTTGACTTTGGCAAACTATGAACAAGTTGACAAATTTGAGTTTTGATTACCACTAACAGATTACTAAAGCTATGTTTAACCTAATAAAAGCTAATTTAAACAACCTAAGCAAGTTCTAAGTCAAATTGAAGCTTTTGAGTCCCTCTAATCCTAACAGTCAGTCAACTGTTATGGAAAGTTAGGAAGGATTTTGACTTTTTGTTTGAAAATTACCCAAGCAATAGTTTAACTGAGTTAATTAGATCCTAATAGAGATTTCATACCAATTTTATCCAGTAGCAGCAACATAAACTCAGCTAAACCAATTGAACCAAACACCCCCTAACAATTTGTCTGTTGTGATTTTCCAAGGGAAATACAAGTTTGGGACCTTGGTTTGACGGACAATTTACAAGGTAGGTGTACCTAAGTCTAAAGGAACTTAAGTGACTAGAAAATAAGCAAATAAAATAAGCAAACATGGATTGGAAACTTATGGCTAATGCTACAGTGAACTAAGTAGATCCTAAACTAAAACCACCAAAACCATTAAACATGCATTTTAAACAAATAAACACATAAACAATCTCAACAAAACAGAAATAAGTACAATTAAGCCACAGAAAATAAGCTACTCAGGAGGTGGACTTACTTTGACTTTCTAGGATTTCTGAATGAAAGGAAAATGGAGCTTACAGAAGGATGATGACAAGCTTCTATGAGCTTATTTGAGCCGTAAATAGAACTTATGAAAGGTTTGTAATAACAAGAAAGCTTAAACATGATATTTGATAATTAAGACTTAACATTCCTATTGAATACTGAGAATCAGTGACAAGCTTTTAATGAAAATTGGAATACTTATATTATCTTTGAAACAGATTACAACATTAAACAACATCAATTCAAGGCATTACATAATTTGAAAGTTACATTAACTAAAATCTACTCTACACTACTTTTATTAACTAACTAGCCAACTCTCTCAGCTTCTTTCTCTTCTCCATTTATACTAGCCCCTTAGGGTTTTGGTGACCCACTTGAGCTTTTCCACATCCATTTTGGATCGTTGGATTAGAAGAATGATTCCTGGCCGTTTGATTTTTTCGCGCCCAAATTGCCTTTGGCTTTTTTCTTGGATATAATTGATGCCAGGGAGATACTTTGGAGTTTTGTGGTTGTTTGGTTAGGCAAGGGGGAGGGTTGAGTGTAGCAGAGGTGGTAGCAGGCTAGGGTTATGATGGGGGTGTTTGGCTGTTTGCAGAATGGAGTGGGGTGAGGTGGAAGAGGTGGAGTTACGGGTCAAAGGGGTCAAAGGGTGGGTAGTATTATTTAAAACGGGTAGGATTATTTATTTGTGGAGTGGGCTTTTGTTTATGTTGGGCTTTGGGGAAATGGAGGTGGGCTTGGGGTAATTTTGGATTAGGTTTTATTTAGATTTGGATTTTTGGGGAGTGGTATTAGGTCCGGTTGTTTTGTAATTGTAAAACACAAGGACCAATCTTGTCAATTCTGAAATTTGAGGGTCCTGTCTTGCCAACTGATCAAATTAATTGATGGACCAAACTTGCCACATTCCATTAGTATAAGTACCATAAAAGATATTTTCCACAATAACATCCCAGGGACTAAAACTGCCAAATTTGAAACTTGAGGGGCCATTTTTGCAAATTTTCTCAAACTTTCACCCAAGGACTTAATTTGATAATTTTTGAATTCCAAAGGACTTGGGTTGACTTTTATTTCATTTCAAACCTTCAGGGACTAGTTTTGTCAATTTTTGAATCTTGAGGTACTTAAACTGCCAATTATGCAAACTTTGTTCGCTTTTCATTTGTTTTTAAATATTTTGCATCTAAAACATATAAAACACAGTTTTGGAATAATTTCTGTATTTTGATGCGTTTCTGAGTGTTTTTGGATGTTTTGGCAGTTTAGATACGATAAAAATGATGGGTATTTACACACTCATCAATCCCCCACACTAAACTATTGCTAGTCCCAAGCAATCTTTTGAGAAAAATTAATTGATTTGAAACTCTTTACCAAAAGCCATCACTTCTGGAGTAGCCAAATGTATCAGTTCGAGTAAGAACTGTGGTTCACTTGATAACTATGTGATTTTGAGCAAACCACCAGCTGTCAACGGATTTGATTAGTCTTTACCAAAAGCCGTTTGCTTCTGGACTAGCCAACTCTTGATGGACAAAGTCAACATCTTGGTCAGCTGATTACCAATTATGGATTTTCCACTGCCTTTACCACAAGCCATAATCTTGCGGGCTAGCCAACTCATTCGCTTTATGGGATATGGCGAGTTGATTTACCATACAATTTTGGGCAAATTGCAAGCCATCAACGGGTTTGAGATATCTTTACCAAGAGCCGTTTGCTCCTGGATTAGCCAATCCTTTTTGTCGTTTAGACATGGCGGACTGATAAGCACAAAAAATTTTGAACTTTAGTGAAAAAAATTTTAAAATTTTTGCCAAAAACGGGGGTATTAGATAGTAAAATGTGATAAAATTCGCTAGAATAGCGAAATACCCCCCACACTTAGAATGAATATTGTCCTCAATATTTAAAGTCCCGGCTATTATGCCGACTCTTTGAACGTAAAAGTGAAACATTACAAGCTAAATGTGGAAAACACCATTTTGTATTTTCACTTTATTGGTATCCATAGTATGGGTGACTCCCCCACACTTAGGGTGAAAACCCTATAAATGTGCTACTGTTTTTGTTTACCGAGTCGCTAGCTTGACTCGACCCCGAATTCATTTGTCCTTGGGGAAGCATGATGTGGAAGAGACAATCTCCATCGGACTTTCATTCAAGATGTTTGGACAAACATTTGAAGCACGTGAAAATTCCACACCGATGAGATATACAGACCCTGGCTTAAAATAGTATAAACTATAAGTGGTGATGCCGGGGTCAAAGATAATGTCTTCATTCCCGAAGGAGTGAAGAATAGGAGAAGCTACGGGATAGGAGAAGAAAAGAAAGAAAATCATTATAAATATCATGACTAACTCCTCATCTTCAATAGGAGAATTCATTGTTTCATGAATCTCAACAGTTAAGCTCGTTTGATCAAGACATATTATGGGTATGTCTAGATCAAAATAAAAGTTATCATACTCCGGTGGAGATATGATATAAGTGAGTTCACAAGAGAACTCATCAAATGTTAATGAATCATATTCTGGATTGATGTATGTGAGTTCACAGGAGAACTCATCGAAGGTAAATGATTCATAATCGGGGAGAGAATTATGAGAATGAGAAGTGGTACTGCCACTAATCTTCTCTCCCATAGGATCAAAAGTAAAGGCTTCAAACTCCGGAATAGGATCATCGGAGAAAATGTCACTATCCTTAATGGGGATAGGAGATGAAATAGGTTTCTCTTTGAAAGCCTCGATTTTAGAAATGAGGAGATTGACATTCAATAATGTTGCATGAAGTGCTTCATCTTGGATTTCAGTGTCAATCTCATCATTCTCTTCTTCTAAGCTAACTAGCTCAGAAGGTAATTCTTCCGCATAAATGATGTCCCCAAAAGATAAAGAATCATCATTATCAGAATCGGAGAACATCTCAACATTGTCAATTGGGAAGACAAGAGGAGGAGGGATATCACACACATGATCAAGAATTTCCTGTGACTCTCTTGGGATTGGAACAAGGTTCTCAACACTAGACTTTATGAATTCGTCCAATTCCCTTTCAGGAACAGTGTCAAGATGCTCGTCCCCCATGCTCAAAGAGTGAGTGGGAACCTCGGGTGTGATAACAGCAGACTTAGGGAATTGAGAAGGACTAGCAGTCATGGATTCTACAAGTTCCATTATTTCTAATGCTAGTGATTCAGTCACATTCTTTTCTCCCTGTATTTCTACTGAAGCAGTTTCAACTGAAGTTGAATCAAAAGGTTTCTCAGATACCTTTGGGATTGGAACAAGGTCATCTAATTCCTCAAGAGGATTGATTTTGACTTCCTTGTCCCCCATTGGCAAGATATCAGAAGTTTCTTTAGGGTTTTCCTCTTCAAATGGTTCATCCTCATCACTTTCATCCTCAAGATAAAATGAGTTAACAGGAGGCTTTTGTTTTCTAAGAATCAGATCCTTAAGACAGTTTATGCTATCTTGAATGGTCTTGTTGACTTGATTTTGATTCATAATCATTTTAGTAATCAATTCAGCTCTAGCTAACTCGTCCTGAGGTGGTGGTTGAGGGTTTGTGTATTGTGAGGGCTGGTTAAGACCAAATTCATGATTGTTACAAGAAACCTGTTCATAGACAAACTGATTCCTAATTTGACAATCAGAGCTGTAGTGAGGGCCTCCACAATACTCACAACAGTAAAACTGTTGGGTCTCATGGTGTGGAAGCTGATGGAATGAATTAGTCGTGTCATGGTAGGAATAGGGATTCTGGTTATAGACAGACCCGTTTCCTGACTCTACCATGCCACAACTAGGGCAATTACCACCATTATAAAGATTACCACACCATCGACAAACAAGAAGGTAAGTATGAGACATAGAAAGAATCAAAAGGTTTTAGAGGATGAGAAATGAAAAATAAGAGACTCATCTAGAACGTGGGACTCACATAGCCTTAGCTAAGGAAAAAAAAAAAAAAAAAAAAAAACACCCACTAAATGTTTGAAACAAACTTGAGGATTTCCTCTCTTCAGTAAAGTCTGTTATGACATAAGAATAATAAAAACAAAGCTTTTAGAATATATCTTTACATTTAATGTTTTTGAAAAATATATAATGTTTTTGAAAATAGTCATCTAAATAAATATTGCAATATAGGTCCTTTCATAAAAATATAATTGAAATATATATATATATATATATATATATATATATATATATATATATATATATATATATATATATAAAAGGGCTCTAGTCCAGCTTTGGGTATAATGGGCCTAAATGAACTTCAAAATTCAGGAAAAAGTATCTTACTTTGCATGACAAAGTGTTAACTATTTCTGATGGGTTGCGGCCCAGCTTAGTGTATAATGGGCCTAAACGAACTTCAAAATTTAGAAAGATGGTATCTTACTTTGCATGACAAAGTGTTAACCATTTCTGATCGGAGATCTTTATGCTTTTAGGGTCCCTTCAATGTATTTATCATGAACTTTAGTTTTATTGTAATAGATAAATATGTTTGAGAGTCACGATTCTATGATAATGAGGGGGAAAACCCCACTCCCTGAAAAGTCTAGAAAGCCATCAAAATTTTACACATGTCTCACTCATTTTCCCCCCTCATTAGCTTCTTTTTCTTGCCTCTTTCACCACAACCTAATGAAATCTACTAAACCCAATTTAGTTTTAAGTTTCGTTCAATAATAATAATAATAATAATAATAATAATAATAATAATAATAATAATAATAATCAATTTTATGTCATCCAAAAAAATCTCAAAATTAGATTCCGATTTTTATTGTTTAATCACTGCAAATTACAACCTTTTTCCTCTAATTCGGAGTTCATTGATTTATAAAAAGTAAGGTTTTGTTAAATTTAACTAAAACCAAAATTAATATGAAAACTATTGATTAACAAATTCTAAATTAACATCAAGTGACATTAATTCTTCTGCTTTTCTGCTTTTCTTAAGTTTTTCTTTTAAATTTTGAAACAAATCAAAGTTTCATGGAAGCGCCCATAAATTGTTTAATGAAATGCTTCAATGAAGTAATTTTGTAATTTTAGAGTTTGAAAGTGTTCATTATAATATAAAAGATTTAAAATTTGATGAAAAAAATTAAAGTATTGATGTTTTTAAGAATGATGAACATGTGATGAACAAAACTTTGAATGTGCAACTGTTAATCAAAGAATGTTCTTCAGTTTGAATTCATGTTCACCAGTTCGAATGTTCATCAGTTGGAATGTATATTCATCGGTTCAAATGTATGTGCCTCAATACCGTGCCCAAAACCAATAGTGAAGTGACTTTTTAAGCTTTATATTAGAAAAGTTTCTATTTGATCTTCTGCTGTGTTATTAATCTAATTGTTTATCGGCATTTTGTTGCAGAACTCATTGATTTGTTACACAATAGTGATGGATAGATATAATTTATCTAGTGAACCATTTAGAAATATTTTGTTATAAACACGAAATTAACCGCTTCGAAAATTTCAGTAAAACCATTAAATAATCGTAGATATATAGGAGTAACTCATATATATACCAACTATAGTTAAGAGCAAACGAAAACACAAATAGTCAAAAGAGTCAAAAGAAAAAGAAAGAAGAAGAAGAAGGAAAATAAATAAATAAATAAATAAAATAAAATAAAAACTCTTGATAAAGGCAGGAGCATAAAGGGCCGATGGAGCTACACCAAAAAGCCTTTACTTGCGTTCTTAAACAGAAAGGTGACTAAAACTTTCATCATTTCTGTAACAACCCTACTTTGGAATATGTTTTTCAACCTCTCTGTGTAAAGAAAAATTATGTAAATAGTTTTGATACTTTTACGACAATGTGTAACGAAACATTTATATAAGTAGTGTAGCAACTTATCAATACTTATGCTACAATAAGTAAAGAAACATTATACACTACAACATACATACGACTTTGAAATGAGTAACTTCATAAAAGCATTAAAAAAAATATAAAATCATGTTAAATAACAAATTAAAAGTTTGTTTTTTTCAACTTGAGTGCTCATATGCTAGTTTCAAAGTTAACGTGTTAGTGTATTTTGTTTGGTTAAGGTCATAACACTTTTAGCATGTTCATCTGCTAGCAAAAAGCTCAATTGTAATACTTCTTTTTTCCCAACTTTTGCTTATTAAGAGTTTTCAATACTTTTATGTTTTTCGCGAAAAAAAATATATATATCTAACTTCACCCTATAAAATGTAATGTGTAAGAGCATCGAGTGTCATGAAAAGATTCAACTAAGTCAAGTAGGCCACACGGACCACCGATGTCTCATCATTTCAGCACTCATACTTCAAAATACTACATCTCTCATAACACAAAACAACTAAGCTATTTGGACCTACGCACCCCAATTTTATTTCTTTTCCATTTTTTCAAACAAGAAAAATACAAATTATGTAAACTAAAAAAATAACCTTTTTAATTATTTAAATTTATAAATTAAAACTTTTTAAATGTTAAGAGTATAAGCAAATGTTTAAGGGTGTGAATTGAAACTTGTATATATTTAAAAGGTTAAAAAAAAAATGTTGCCTGGTTCGTCTTCTTCGTTCTAAAAACACGCACACACACATTCTCAAACTACACACTCAAACACAAAAATATAATTAAAAAATCAAAAAGAGAAAAAGAATACAAAGGTTCTGCTACACTCTTTTTTTGTTATTTTCGTCGAATAATCGGCAAAAGCGAAAGCGGCGAGCACTCATGGTACGGTGGCGAGGTGGTGACGAGATCCGATGAGCATCCACGTAGGATTCGGCGAGCATGCTCGTTGTGATACTCAATGTTCTAAGTAATTATATATGTAGTGGTCAGGGTGGACCCAGGAGTCGGGTGTGTTTGGTAAAAATAGCAATAAACAGTAAAATAATTTGTAGCTGTGAACAGTGTATATATATATATATATATATATATATATATATATATATATATATATATATATATATATATATATATATATATATATATTATAATGTGTAAAACAGCTCTTAAATGCTCAAAGTTTCTAAGGGGGTGCTTGGTTAGGGGGTTAAGGGGGTGGGGAAATGTTAAGGTATTCAATAGGGCTCACCATTATAGAGTTTTTGTGCTTGGTTAGTGTGGGTAATGGGATTGATTACCCGGTAGTGGGTAATCAACCATTATAGAGTAAATTGGAGGGTAAGGTATTGATTACCCACATCACTCATTCCTTTGCATTCCTCTCCCTTTCCCTTTCCCCACTTTGAACCAATCGGGCCCTAAATGTTACTTCATGGAGCATTGAAAAAGGAGCATTTAAAAAATGGATAAAGAATCAAACATTAAAAATAACTACGCTCAATGCTTACCGTTTCTAAAAGCTCTACGCCAAACACACCAACTAAATCATCAGGTGCACAATTTTATGTTTTATTTTTTTATTTTTTTGCGAGTAATGAAAATTTAAGATGAACTAAAATGTACGATTTATTGAAACTAGTAAACAAATTAAGAAGAGATGTATTTTTTAGCATATTAGTGGACTAACTAACAAGACACGTATCTGTGTGACACAAAATTCCAGGACCTTCAGAAAAATCAGGATTTTTAACAAAAATTACACAAAGTGCCAAGCATCTATCGGGTTTCCGTAAACCCCGAGAACCTCTTAGGTCCGCCCTGGTGGTGATACTCTCTTCACACAATGTTAACTATCTTGTATGTGGGTGATTAGGTGAAGAATGTGCACAGAGATTAATAGATAATTACTAACTTCTTGTGTCAATAGTTGTTATTATAATGAGTTGTTGTTTTTTAAAGAAAGTAAACTGGTAATTTTACTACAATGCATTATGCATATAGTGTACAATATTACGACATTTGTTTAAATGAAACTTGAATCTACAACTACTTAATTAAAGCATTTTCACAGATCGATACCAAATGATATAACATTTTTATCTACATATTGAGACAGGAAAAGTTATAAAGAGAAACAAACTATTAGTCATGAGGCATGACCAAAAAAATATTAACACCTTTATGTTTATACTTTTTATTACTTTCTAATTATTTTTCCCTTTTAAAAAAATGATTGCCATGCATGTTTTGACTACCTTTAAATTGATTGTCATTTCTCCCTTCAATCAAGGACTTATAAGACTTTCAATTGTTACTTGGTATGCCAGGACATTTTTTTTAGTTGTCTTCCTTTTTTTATTTTTTATTTTGCAGTGTAATTCTTTTTATTATACATTGTTTTTATAGTGATAACCATTTTTCGCTGTGTGTAAAGTATGATGTTTTGTATTTACCGAGTGTGTGTCTATCATATCACTCCGAAAAACATATTTATATGCGTACACTTCATCTTATTAACTATGTTTCACAGATCTACATATTTCCCAGTTTTACAAGTGTTGTAAACAAAATTCTGACCAAAGAAGCCATACAAAAAAGTGCATATCAATTTATTTCAACAAGTTTCACCAAAATGTTCGGAGGTTACCTTGTAAACATTTTATATGTAGCTTTTATTAAAAAGCTTTTAAAAAACGAAAACTATTTACAAACTGAGTGGTTATAGTATTATATGGCATTAATATATTGCAAAACTCTAAAACGGGTAGATGATGTGGCCTGTAGTAAACACTTTAACACGCCTACTAAATATAAAGAATTGGAGAAGTTGATAGTTATTTACACAATTTCAAGCATATAAAACAGTAAGCTTTTAGGGTAGGGCCTTAAACTTTTTTTTGTGTTCTTATATATAACAAGTTTATTTTGTCAAGCATAGCATCAACAAAACCACAAGCCAAAAATCATGCAAAGTATAATTCACTCTTGGCATTTACTTTTCATATGCTTCTCATTTCTTGCAACAATCTCAAAGGCTCATCAAACCAATGAATTTACAGAATCTAAGAAGTATGAAGGCTCTTCTGATCTTCTAAATCTTCAATACCACATGGGTCCTATCTTAACATCTCCTATCAATCTTTACATCATCTGGTATGGCCATTGGAACCCTACTCACAAGTCCACCATTAGAGACTTCTTATATTCCCTCTCATCTTCATCCACTCCCTCTCCTTCGGTTTATAACTGGTGGCAAACAATACGTCTTTATACTGATCAAACTGGCTCCAATATTACTGAGAGCATTAGTCTCATGGGCGAGTTCATAGATTGGGAATACTCTCATGGGAAGTATCTCACTCGTTTATCTATCCAATCCGTGATTAAGAATTCTATTAGTGTAAGGTATAAGCCATTGCCCCTTAACTACAAAAACGGTTTGTACCTTGTGTTGACATCAAATGACGTTCAAGTCCAAGATTTTTGTAGGGCTGTGTGTGGATTTCACTACTTCACATTTCCATCCCTAGTGGGTGTAACTTTGCCTTATGCGTGGGTAGGTAACAGCGGGACTCAATGTCCCGGTGTTTGTGCCTACCCATTTGCATGGCCCAAATACTCGGGTATGCCAAGTGGTAACAAGTACATCATGGGTGCGCCAAATGGTGATCCCGGGATAGAAGGAATGATAAGCGTGATTGCTCACGAGCTTGCAGAGGTATCAACCAACCCCCTTGTGAATGCTTGGTATGCGGGGAATGACCCAAGCGCACCAGATGAGATTGCGGATTTGTGTGTAGGTGTATTTGGTACGGGTGCGGGTGGTGGCTTCGTGGGGCAAGTATACAAGGACAAGAAGGGAAATGGGTATAATTTGAATGGAGTTAGAGGAAGGAGGTTCCTTTTGCAGTGGGTTTGGGATCCTGTTAGAAAGAGTTGCTTTGGACCCAATGCAATACCATAGTTCTATTGTATAGCTGCTATTGAATTTGGTTATTACTATTACACAATGAAAAAGGATAAAAATAGTTATCAATAATATATGTAAGTTATCTTATCGTGATTTACCTTGGTAGCGAGACATGTTGACAGTGCGCGCCCATGAGTGATCACCATTAATGTTTACTTCATGTTCACAGATTTTAGACAAAAATGTCACATGATTGTTAGTACCATGTTCCTAAATTACAAGTTATGATGCTTTCGGTTTCATGGTTAATTAAATTTTCTCATCCTTAAGTTTACTTATTTTGTGAGGAAGACACTTAAACTAGATATTAAGTGCAAACTCACGTCTATGCGAGCTAACATATATACTTAGTGGGATACTCTTTCAAGCAAGTTATCAAGATCATGAATTTACCTAGAATCGTTTTCATCTTCGCAAGATCGGGATCGTATGATCAAATTCAAGATCTTAAGATCCCGCTAAAATGTAATTTTTTCTTATACGATTTATAGTGTTATATAGTTCTACATAATATTCGATATTACAGACAAAATTTAAATGAAAATCTTGATAGTTCAAACAATGTAATAAAAATACTACAAAACATAAAATTACTTCATGTTTCGCTTGTTATTTAAACAATAAGGATGCAAAGAAATACGACATCATTACTTCTTCGAGATCACAACTTGTTCTTTTCCATCTTTAAAATCATAATATATATTAAAAGTTATGGATAATAGTAACAGTGAGCTAATGTTTTAAAGTGTGACCTAAATTTTAAATAAAAGTTTGTTTAATAACAAAAATTGGCTTTAGGATCAGGATCGATAGCGATCTCACTAGCTATCTTACGGTCTTACTCTGATCATATGCTATTTCTGATCCTACTTCGATCTTGCAAGGTTTTTTTTTTTTATATAGGATCGTAAGAACGTACGATCCTACGATTAAGATCACAATCTTGATAACCATGCTTTCAACTGCTAATTTGCTTATAAAAAGGAACTCATGTGGACTACCATAAATAAAGCTAGTATACATGAATGTGATTCCAGTTACTCGTAATCATGTGTAACAAACTTGCAATAAAAGTATACTACAGTAAGACTATGTTTTTTACTATTTGTATAGGGCTACTTGGGTTGGGGCGATATTTAAATACAAGTGAACTGATACTATATCGCACAGTGATGCAGATTTATGAAAATTTAGAGAAGAATCATTGTAGAATCTAAGCTATGTATAAATACTTCGGAATTTTCAAATATTAAGGGTGTGGATCATTTCACATCAAAACAGAAGGAATTAGCAAATGTAAGTCACAAATATACCCGTTCTTTTTAAGAGTTTGAATGCAGTGTTTAACTAGAGAGCACACCAAAATTAGTACTGAAAAACTCACTTCAACCAATCCATCTTCTCCAATAACTCATACTTCAAAAGGATCGTCATCTCTCATTACAATATACTGTAGCAATCAATGATTAGTTATGGAGACCTAAGAGCAATTCTGTACAAGAAACCTACTGCCTTTTTCTCCTTGATGACAACGTAAGTCCTAATTCATAAGGTTGTTAGAAGAGCTACGTTCATATACCATTTCATTCATATCTAAATTAGATTAATATATACTATGTTAACGTTCATGTTGACCAAATCGCAGACCGATCAATCTCCAGATTCTGGATCCATATCAACACCAGTTTCACCTGCACAAACATTTCGGTATATTTGGTTCAAACAACTAGCATACTTCTTTGTATATATATAGTAGCTATATGAGGTTCAGTCACGTGTATTTAATTATAATATCAAAAAGAGAATTTTTTATAGGTCATTCACAAGAAGTGATGGAGCCCAGAAGCAGCAGGCAGGTGAGCTCCCGCCAATTTTTTTGCAATTCATAGACGTTACAAGTACACAAAGCAGCCAGACACTTGAGACGACTTCTTTATGAAATGAAATACATGTCGAAATAGAGAAAATCGGAGTGTTTGAGAAAAACTTTTGCTTCTGATGGAAGTTTTGCAATATTTGCTTTGTTGGAAAAATAAAGTTCGAATTCCCTATTTTTCCATTATGTTGCTACAAGTAAATTAACCATATTGAATCGATTTAACAAGATTCATTGGTATTGTAATTATTCAAGGGTATTTTGGTTATTTAGAACAAAGTCAAACATATACCTTGAACCATGAATCAAGTTTAATGTAGCAATTTTCATGAGACAGAATAGAGGGATATACCTTCATTTGGAGTCTTTTTTCAGCTCACTTTGATGACTGCTGTTTGGATCTGTATCGTCATTGGTCACCACTGATGTAGGGTGGTTCGTTTTGCTTCTAAAAATTCCCCATAGATATTGACTCCCTTGAATTTCTGCACAAGATTTTATATCAAGTCAAGTAAAAGAAATAAAACGCATATTATTTGGAGTCAATCATCTACATTTATCTACACGGACTCACTCCAAAACATCTGCGGCAGAACCCTAGAAGTGAAAATCAATAGCTCTGCATTTACGGTTGTTGCTCTCATGGCGTATCCTTGATCAATCATGTCTCGCACCAGGCAATCAAAAGCCTTTTCTTTTCTGAATCCAAACTAAAAGTATTAAAGTTTGGGTATAAAAACCAAACATTTAAATAATTATATAGAATAGGGGTCATTACTCTGGGAATCCTGGAAAGAAGTAAAGGGCTATATTATTATCAGATGGTTCACACTCCTCGAAACGTTTTGGCCACAGAAGAGTCTTGGGTTTTATTTCTATGTCAAGCACTGATGGCATCATATTTGCTTCATTAGAAACCCGATCACAAGCTTTATTTGACAAATGAGCAAAAATGCCTTCGAATAGCTCATAATCGTTACCACCAATATTGAAGCTTCCCCTAAGCAATGTTGAGAGAATAAAATAAGTAACATTATACCAACAAGGCTTGTATATGTCTATAATACACATAGTAACATTCAATAGGGTGTAACATAATTACAGTAGTTGTTTTATTACTATAAATAAAATCACGTTCAGAGCAAGTTTCCACCCATTCATTCTAATGTCTCTCCTGTATAAGCTTGTTTCAGTCTTTCAGAGAAGAACACGAAAGATATTCAAATCGGTAATGTTCTAATGTATTAGATCCTACATCTCAAACAGTGTGTAGAGGTTGGAGATCCCTGTTAGCTATCAGACGTGTAGAGGTAACAACAATATCGACCTGTTTACCTACAAAATGGGTCGATTGGGTTGGGTTTTTGTAGGTTGAAAGTCGCTCAACATCTTTAAAGCATACAAAGCTTGAAAAATCATATTCTTCAAAGACAGACATTATTTGTGTAATATTACTGATTTTGTAATTATAGTTGATGCATTAGTTACTTAAAGAAAATAAAAAGTTAATCGACAAAAGAGTGTTTGTTGGTTAACCTAACTCAATCAGCCCTAGGCCCCTAGCTACCACTACTAAAAACATGACCGGGACATGACCTGCCTAACTGTATCTCCTATGAAAAAATAACAATAACAAATAAATAAATAGATAATATAAGCATGCAAATAAATGATCATCAAAATCCTTACCTCCACACTGGATCAGGGACAGGTTTTGCATATCTACAAGAGTTTTCTTGTTTATTAATTCGAAACTCCACTGATTGAGGAACATTAGTGCCGGTTTCCATTTGGCATTCAAGGTTTATGGTTTTATCAGACTCTTTCTCCATGAAAAATGAATCACAAATTACCTTTTCATGCGAATAATCGGCCACTTGGTCCTCTGAAGAGTAAACCACACTTATCTTATTCTCTGAACCTCCTTCCATACAAGTGATAGAATTCCCAGAAGCCTTTATTATTTCCGACATTAAGCAATACAGAAGCTTATCATCCTTTTTCTTTGCATCCAAGAAAACTGAAATCCTTTTACTTTTTGTACGGTGTTCCTTTGGTACATGGTCAGCAATTAAAAGATTTCTCCCATCATTGTACTCAAGCATGCCGTCTTCTCGAAAATTTACCTCTTTTGCCCCTGCTATCATAGAAGCATTGTCTCTTTCTTTATTCTGGTTCTTCTTACAATGGATTGCTTCTTTAACGTGTCCTGAAAATGCAGATTCCTTTTTCTGTGAAGATTTAAATTGGCAATCATCACAATGCCACTTGACAAGCTCGGTGTCCGTCTTTGGCATTACATCCAAGCAATATCTGAACAATGAAAACAGTAAAACAAAGTTTGAGCTATGTGAATAATCTTCTTTTCTATTAAACTTCCATGATAACTACCTAGTTAATCAACTTATAATGGAAACATAAACAATCACACAATGTAATGATAAAACAAATTCAGCAGGGCATTTGATCGCACATCAGAAGTTCTATGGATCATTTGATGCAACTGGTTTTTAAGTACCGTTATGACAACCTCTAGATATCTTGCATAACATAACAAGAAAAGCTGATATTCTACATGCTTTTCACCAAAGAAGACTATCATCCATAATGAATGACATATGTATAAAAATTAACTGATAACAAAGCAAGTGAATCTTCAGGAATTTCTTTGTATAGAAGTAACTAAATGTTAAGTCATTTTCCAACTATCATATATTGAATAGTTAATAGAAAATGATCATAAAATCCTTCAGTTAGAAACAAAAGCACACGACAGGCTTCATAGTTACTGGCTTATTATTCCTGTGAATAGCTTTCCTTACAACAATCCAAGGCACCTAGTAGTATCACTTATTACACTCAAACACACACAAAAAAGTTCAAATTGAGTCCCACTTTTTAAGCCTCTAACTTAAGAAATAATATCAAAGCATGAACAATTCTATCCCCTCTTTCACGTATTCTTTCGTAATCAGCATACTTTTTACTTCTCTTTATCCACCATAAACATATCCACGCTAAAAATCCTTATCCAAATTAGATCTATGTAATAACTACCACATTCATCTGAGCCTTTCATGGTTGAACATATTTATGATGTATGTAGTGTATTGTTTACAGATTTTTAGTCTCTGTTGGTAATTAGTTTACCTTTCATGACTGAACATACTTATGATGTATGTAGTGTATTGTTTACAGATTTTGTCTCTGTTGGTAATTAGTTTAATAATTGTGTTATTTGCTGCAGTAAGTGCTGCAACATTTCTCGCGCGGTATTGCAACATCTTAACAAAAAGATGTGTATCCAACATAAATCCACCCTTGCAATATACCAGTATGAGGGCATTCTTCAATCTTCATATTGTTTTAATAAAAGCTTGAAAAAAAAATTATATAACTAAATAGGAACATCTATTACCAGTAATAATAATACCCGTGTTCTTGAGAAAATGATAAGAGATGTAAAAAAGAGACGGGTGAAAGAGACTGGTTAGAACTTCGGTACTATCTATTACCAGTAATAATAATACCCGTGTTCTTGAGAAAATGTTACTACTGTGGTGCCTATTGAAGGACTTTCCCCGTTGGGTGAACATCTTGGGATGGCTAGGGAAAAGTTCAGAAACGGTCACGGGAATATCAGAGGCCAAAATGGCTCAACTTCCCCAGGTAACCTGAACACGCATCCTTCTCTGTTTACCCATTATACCCACAGTTTGACATAATTATAAAGAAGAAAAAATGATGTGTACCTGTGTATAGGAACTTCAAGACACGTATTGCAGTAAACAAAAGCATTGGTGAATCCTTCTTCACCACATGTTTCACATACGATGCCCTATAGCAAAAAAAGTAACATGTAAGTCATAGCAAAATCAGTAACCAGTACAATATCTTCCAATAAAAGCAGGCAAGCTCTTAAAAATTCTCAAATGATCTTTGGGAAATTTTTCTACGACTCTACGAGTAATAATACTAAAATGCTAACCAAAACACAACCATCTTCCACATTATTTATTTAAAAAAAGGTTAACCCTAATTCCAGTCCAAGAAAAACAGAACTGTCACTTCAATCCTTGGTATTAAGAAATCAAATCACGTGTTTGTGAAAAAATCAGCTTGAAATTTTATAATAAACAATCTCTCTTAAGAAACTTATGGTGCTCGGCTGTTTACACCCTTTTCATGCCATCTTCATAATCTTATGATGAAATAAATGGACCCAAAATCACTTCTTTATGTGATGTAATTTAACAATATCATTTATACAATACAACCGGAACGGCGATTATCACGATCTTACTCGTTATAACCTACAATGATGGATTGATGGTCAATACTCAAACAACAAAAATCAACCTTAGACCACATCATCTACAGATAAAGAAGATTAATACTCCCTCTCCATCCAATCAAACAGAATCTAACTAATCAATCCTTTATCATAAATCTGACTGAACTTGTTCAATACAGAAAGAAAAAAAAATAAAAAAATTAATTCCTTTTCTACGCCTACATGATGATATCACCGGCTGGCAACAAAAGCAACTGCTTGATTAAGAAGAATTTCAGTAATTTTTAGCTCTATAATCTTTATCTATTTCGAAGACGGTGTTTGGGATTTCTTTGTTTTTTTCTTCTATTTATGCTTATGCATAAGCACTTATAAGTTGTTAGAAGATAGTGTCCGAATTTGCTTATTATGTAGTTTCATCCCAAATAACAGCTTAACTATGGCTGAACATGCTTATTGAAAGAAAGCTTATTTAGCCTCAAAATAAGGAAAATAGCAAAAGCAGTTTGGATGATCCAAACACTTTAAAGTGCTTAGCACTAATAAAATCAGATATGCAGATAAAACTAGCAATGCCAAACACCCTCAAAATTACATTAAAAGTTTGCCTAATTCTCTGACTCGTAAGAGTTGACTGCGACTCATAAAAGTGTGATGACTAAGGTAGCATTTATACGATTCCAGACAGTAGTAATACAGATTTTATCAACTCGGGTCCTCTTCAATCATCATATCTTTTGTCTCTAAATTTAGAATAAAGGAAGATAGATTTCACATATTCTTCCTCTAAAAGATTTTTCGCCTCCAACCAAATACTAAAAACTCTGTCCACGATTTCCATCCCCAAAACACGCAAAATGACACAAACCTATCCACAAATTTTTTAATAATAAGCACAAGAAAATTGTCTAAACATATTCAACACTTAAATTTACGACCTTTTTGGTCAACTAATTCATAGGGTTTGAACCCATTCAATTTCAGGAGGCCTAGTGGCAAAATAAATGGCTTATGACTATCACTCTAAAATATGTGAGGTCTCAATTTCAATTCCTGCTGTGTGCAAACAAACCTCATGAAAAGGTAGGGATTTACTTGGTTTGAGTTTGTGTGGCGGTGGGCCATGTATTAGTCGGCTAAAAGGTTGGAAACCAAGGTGGTTTGAAAAAAATAAAAATAAATAAAAATTCAGAGTGGGTTAATTAGTAAACACACAATTTAACCACATTATTAAGTCATCGAAATTGCAAGTATTAAAAGAAGTAAAAAAGACAAAAAAGCAAAACCTGTTGCGAGTCCATGTTTTTGTAAGGCTTCACGAAGAAAAAAAGCCCTAAAAAAGAGTGAATGATCAGAGGGTGTTGTTGGAGGGAAATGAAATGAATTTTGTCACACTCTTTTTATGCTTTCTACATTCCAATTCCAAAACAAATACCACGTGTCACCATAATATACTACTTATCAGGGGAACTTGAACGTTTTGGTCAGGGCCGGAAAAAATATTTAGGGTGCGTTTGGTATAATGAATTTATTACTTTGAAAGTCATTAATGTTGTTTGGTTAGTTATGAATGAGGATATCTATTATATGTGAGTTTTCTCATACGAGTACGATTTGGTAAGTATGTGGATACACATGAAAAGTGATATCTACATACTCATTTTCATTTCACTCTATTCTCAAACATATACCTATAGTAATTTCATCAAGCATATTAAACGCACCCTTACTATTTGAGTGGAATCATATACAACTACTCAAAAAAAAAAACAATATATATATATATATATATATATATATATATATATATATATATAGACTTAGGTTAAAATAAAAAGATGGTTAAAATAAAAAGAATAGAAAGCCACCATATCGTGACATGTGTCACATTCCCACTCCCTCATTTTTTTTACTCTTAGGGGCTTTTTTGTCTTTTAATATCTTTCCCTTTAGTATATATATTAATTTTTTCTCATTACCACCTCATTATCACCACAAAAAACACACAGTTGACTTTCTAACTCTTTTCTTCTCCACCGTGATCACCAGCGTGATCATTCTCCATCGTGATTATTCTCCACCGTATTCCACCGTGATGTCGATCGATTCTAACCAGTGTTCATCTTCTAGTAATAATCATTCATCATCATCAACAATTTCTTCAACATCATTTAATCATGATCGTAAGTGATTTTAATTGATTTAAAATAATATTTTTATGTTTAAATCACTAATTTTGAATTTATTATGTTTATATCAAACCTGCACACCATGTGTTTGATGATTAGTAATTAGATTTTGATTTAGGTTATGTATGAGTTTGATGCAGTAAATTTATAAATTTGATGCAGTAGATTTATGATTATGATTTCTATATATTAAATTTGATGCACATCAGGTGTGTTTGATAACTTATAATTAGATTTTGATGCAGTAGATGTATAAGCATGATGCAGTATATTTATGAGTATGATTTCTAGATATAGTACTAGGTTTCAGTATATAATTGTGTATTGGAATCCTGCACATCAGGTATGAGTATGATGCAGTTGATTTACAAATTTGATGCAGTAGATTTATGAGTATGATTTCTATACAGTAAATTTGATGCACATCAGGTGTGTTTGATTACTAGTAATTAGATTTTGATGCAGTAGAAGTATAAGCATGATGCAGTAGATTTATGAGTATGATTTCTAGATATAGGTTTCAGTATATATATGTCTATAGGAATCCTGCACATCAGTTGTGTTTGAGTATGAGTTTGATGACTAGTTATTAGATATAGATGCAGTAGATTTATGATTATGATTTTTAGATATAGGACTAGGTTTCAGTATATAAATATCTATAGGAATCCTGCACATCAGGTGTGTTTGATGACTAGTAATTAGATTTTGATGCATTAGATGTATAAGCATGATGCAGTAGATTTATGAGTATGATTTCCATATATAGGACTATGTTTCAGTAGATAAATGTATATAGGAAACCTGCACATCAGGTGTGTTTGATGAATAATAATTTTGCAGTAGATAAATGTCTATAGAACATCATGTTTTGTTGGTGACATTTGTGTTTGATCTTAGTAATGATTTTTGTATATGTGATGCACTACTTTTTATTGGGTTATTATTTACATTCTTTGTGTTAAACGTACAGATGCAGATGTTGAAACCGTCGAAGTTAGAGATCATGTTGGTTTTTATGTTTGTGGAAAAGATGGAACTAGGACATGGTTTCCTGATTGTCTTGAAAAACCTATTGAAGGTTGTCAGTTTATTTCAGTTGAACAGGCCTATAATTTTTATGCGTCGTATGGTAAAAAAGGAGGTTTTGACATACGAAGAGGTGGTCAGTACAAGGCAAAAGGTTTTGCAGATGCAACGTTGAAGTATTTCTATTGTTCAAGAGAAGGGTTAAATCAAAATTCTAATGCTAAATCTAATGATAATAATAGATATAGTGATATAAGAGATCAAAGTGAATTCAATGATGTTTCTCAAAGGTTTGGTGATGTTAAGAAAAAGGAAAGGAGGAGGACTTCTTTTAGGTGTGGTTGTTTGGCATCACTTACAATTAAGAAAATAGGAAATATTTTTCAAGTTACTAAGTTTGTAGATGGACATAACCACCCCCTAGTAGCTGAAAAAGATATGATTTTTATGAAGAATTCAAGGAACATGGGTTATACAAAGCTGCATTTTCTTTATCAAGTTTCAAATGCAAATTTTGGTCCTGCTATTGGGTTTAGATTGATGAAACAGCTCCATGGTGGGTTTGATCGAGTTGGTACAACAGTCATTGACTGTAAGAATCATAAGAAAAGAATTAGTGTTTTTATTGGAGATAGAGATGCTCAAATGGCTGCTGAGAAGTTGCTGAGTCGAAAACTTCATTCGCCTGGTTTTTTTGTCAATTATTTTAAAGGTGAATCATATATTCTTTACTTCATTAAAGTTTAACTATTTTCAAGTGCATCATAGTTTATTTTATAGTGCATCACAGTTTAGATTATGCAGTTTTAGTTTCTTACATTTTAATTTTTTTTTTGTTTAGGTGATGATGATAAATTGGCTGGTCTTTTCTGGGCTGATGAAGAAGCTATTAAAGACTACGCTATTTTTGGTGATATAGTTTCGTTTGATGCCACATTTAGATCCAACAAGTATGATTTCTTGCTTATGTTATTTTAATTATTTTTCTATTTTAAACAAATTTTCATTTAATTATTTAATATGATTTCAAATTATAGGTATCAGATGGTATTTGTTCCCTTTATTGGTATAAACCATCATAATTGTTGTCTTACATTTGCCTCGGGTTTGCTTGCTGATAAGAGTGCTGGTGCTTACAAATGGTTACTTGATCAATTCAAAGAAGCTTTTGGTAAAGATCCAGATGTTGTTATTACTGATCAAGATCCATCAATGAAAATTGCTATTGCAGAGTGCTTCCCGAACACGAGGCATCGTTTGTGTATGTGGCATATCATGCAGAAATTGACTACAAAGGTATTTTTTATATCCATGCCTATGATGCACTACATTATACATTACAATGCAGTTAATTTGTTTTATATTCATGCTTTATGTTGCCTAAGATGCACTATTATTTTACAAACTGATGCAGTTGAAATTTATATTATCATTTCTTTATTTTTACAGGTTGGTACTGCACTTTGTAGTAGTACAGATTTTAAAAGACGCATATGCGATATTGTGTGGACTGACCAGATATTGCCAGAAGAATTTGAGAGAGAGTGGGAATGTATGATAAATGATTTTGAACTCTGTGATAACAAATGGTTAGGTGATAGGTTTAATATGAGGGAAAGATGGATACCTGCGTATCTACGTGATGTACATATGGCGGGACTAATGCGTACTACTTCAAGATCAGAAAGTGAGAATCATTTTTTTGGTAAATGGACCAGTCCTCACATTACTCTTGTTGAATTCTTAAGCCATTACGACACTGCTATAGAGTATCAGAGGTACATAGAGCGCAAGAATGACCATGATTCTAGATACAAAACTCCAGTATTCAAAACAGATCTTCTGATGGAAAAAGAAGCATGTAAGCTATATACTAGAACACTATTCTTCGACGTGCAGGATGAGATTTATGCTTCGTATAAGTATTGCATTGCATTGAGTGTTGATCAAGTTGAGAATATGGAGAAATATGCAGTTCGTGATACTCAGTATCATAATGGAAGTCGTGGTGACAATGATTTTCCTGTTTATCAGGTATGTATCAGAAATATTATATACCGTAATGCATACTGATTCACACTTCTATATTATATACTCTATTAATAATCATAGTGATGCAGTAGTTTATACATTATGATGCAGTAGATTTTGCACTGTTATGCAGTAGATTTTGCACTATGATGCAGTAGTTTATAAACTTTAATGCAGTATTATTCTTATAAACTTTAATGTTCTAGTATTTTTTATTTTATTAATATCTAAATTTAGTGCATCGCCTATTTTATTAAATCTCAGTGTCATATGTAGTCCATCTCATTATATTAATTTATTTTGTGACAATTTAAATATAATTTTGATTTGTTTTCATTTATTTTTTGTAGGTTGATTTTTGTAAGTCTGAGATGATTGTTCAATGTAGTTGTAACCGATATGAGTCGTATGGGCTTTTGTGTCGTCATGCATTCTATGTTTTAAGGATGAACAATGTTAAGGAGTTTCCTCGAAATTACTTAAAACAACGTTGGTTAAAGAATGCGAAGCCTTCAAGATCTGCACTTCCAAGAATAATTGGTGCATCAGATTTAGTTCGGAATGAAGTTCTAGATTTGTATGAGATTTTTGAATCTACTGTTGATCGTTTGGTGCATGATTTGAGCAAGATGGCTATATATAAAGACAATTTGAAAGAGTTATTGGATCAAGCTGTTATTGATATTCCAACCGTTCCAAAGTTGAATGGGAAAGCTGTGATGAGTTCGATGCTAGGTGTCAAAGAGCCGGAGGAACAAACCTTAAACAATCCAGGCCTAAGTAAAACTAAAGGAACTGGTTGTTTTTCAAGGTTTAAGCCTATAGCTGAAGTAACTGCTGAAAAACTATCAAAGAGAAGGACGTGTGGCGTATGCGGTCAGAAGGCAGGCCACAATTCTAGGACTTGTGGAAAGGCATTGGCTGAAACTCCACCATCAAAGAAACAAAAGCAACAAGATCAACCAAAAAGAGCTGGTTTGAGACAATCTACACGCAAGAATTGAGTATTCTTTTTTTTTTTTTTTTTTTTTTTTTTTTTTTTTATTGAATCTACACGCAAAATTGAGTATTCTTTTCCTTTATTTTACGAATAAAGCACTATTATGAATTGAAAAGAAAGAAGTGTATAGCATACAATTTTAATGGAATATCATATTAGTTTTAATATTTTTTGTGTTTTATCATTTTGCTGTCATTATTAAGTTCATAATGATGCATTACAGTTTTAAACTGAGATTCAAGCAGCTATATACATTATGATTTTATTGTTTGATGCAATAGATTTTGCACTGTGATGCAGTAGATATAAACAATGATGCACTAGATTTTTGCACTGTGATGCACTATTTTTTTGCAATGTGATACACTATGCAGTAACAAAGTAATATTTATGTAGTAATTATCAAAGAATATATCAAACCAAAACCATAAATAAAAGCAATAAGAAATACTGGTCATTAAAAAGAGTAGTACTTAGTTTTCAACAACCATTAAGCAAATGTAAAAGTACAATAGAAACATGATCTAAACATGATCATTAAAATATATCCAAAAGCTACCAGTCTTCAAGTGTCTTTTCTAGAGTCTCGTTAAACATCTTCATCAAATTTGCATCAACTTTGACATCATTTTGAGTTATAAACTTTGACTTCTTTTCTTGCTTCTTTAGAAAAGTTTCTGCATCTTTTATTAATTTCTTCTTGATGGTATTAAGATCTTTTAGTAATATCTTTGCCAAGTACTTTGCACGAAGCATTTTCAGTTGTGCTTTTAGAGCTGCGCCTTCTCTTTGTAGTTCACTCAGAAATACTCCTTCTCCAGCATACATTTCCATATGTCTCATAACAAAGATACCACAGTCGACACCATTGTAGGTTGTTTTCCATTTTATCGGCACCATTCTTGCATTCGCCAACCAAATATCAGCGATCTTTGGGTGCTTTCTCTTTTCTAGGTAATTGATAAATGTATCAATCTGTGAAAAATAATAAGATTCTGTTAAATTAAATTTAGTTTTTTGCATCAATATGTGAAATTTATGATGCAACAGATATAAACTATGATGCATTAGATATATAAGTAGTGATGCAGTAAATTTATACATAGTGATGCACTAACTAAAAAATTTATGATGCATCAGATATAAACTAAATTTGAACATGGTTCAAACACCTATATACATTATGATTTTATTGTTTGATGCAATAGATTTTTCATTGTGATGCAGTAGATATAAATAGTGATGCACTAGATTTTTGCACTGTGATGCACTATGCAGTAACAAAGTAATATTTTCATTTTGATGCATTAAAAAACATTCTTTTTCTTTTTAGATATACTTACCAGAACCTCTGCATATTTCCCATATCTATCTGAGATATTTTCAATGCCGTTGTCGATGTTGTTGAGTATCTCTATATCACCATTCTTCAAATTAAAACATATGACATAGTAATGATTTGCCCCATTTTCAGTCATCTTTATACAAGGAAAGAAGATCTGTAGACATTTTAACGCTTAAACATCATTGGAATTTATAATAAAAATCAAATTACTTGAACTCATAATAATAAATCTATTTTTTTACTTACCAAACCAACATCATTTAAATCTTTCAATCCTGAAGTTTCTAAAACACTGTCAAGATTCTCTTCAAACTTCATTCTTCTTTTCTCCAAATACAGTCCATCATCGAAATCAACCATACGATGAGGTTGTTTTAATAAATATGAAATGTCTTAGAAGCATTAAAAAGTTACAACTTAATTTTAGCTATATTATATAGTTTAGTTAACTCACCAGTATTAATGTACTACAGTAAACATTTCTTTTTCCTGAAAGTTCGTCTCGAAATTCCTCTTCATTGTTTAGTATAATGCTCCATACATCAATTATAGTTGAAGCAACTTCAACTTCAGGATAAAGGCTCAAGAAGAACACACCTTCTATTTGAAATCCTTTTCCATTGAAAACAATATCACTGCACAATTAAGATTCAGTAATATATTTTAGTATTGATGCAATGCAATATAAATTATGATGCAGTAACAATCAAAAACAGATGCAGTGACATATAAACATTGATGCAGTAGCTTATAAACAGTTATGTAGTAACATATTACCCTTCAGGATTGCGTTCACTCCACATGTACTCAACTACTTTCATTTCTGCTTCAGGCCATTTTTGATTAATGCGTACTTTCCTATCATAGAATGGCGACTTCATAGCATTAGAGGGCTTTACTGTACGCTTTTCCTTTGCTATATCAACCTCTTTATCCTCTTGCATAGCTTTTCTGCCTCTCTTTTGGCCTACTTTAGGTTTTTGTGTATTCTCTTTAACTGTTTTTGGCTCTGCTTTTTTCGTTGGAGCCTTTTGAACTTTAACCATTTCCTTTTTTGTTTCTCCCTTTTTACCCCTTTCCTTTTTTTCCGATTCCACATTTGTTGCTGCATTTTTCCCCTTTGATTTTGGTTCTGTTGCAGCAATACTTTTTTCCTTTTTATTTTTCTTTTCAGGAATGAAATTATCTGGCGCAACAAAACTCACAGGAACTGCATCAACCACATTAACAGTTGACTCCCTTACCACATCTGATTTACCAACTTTCTCCGCATCAACTTTCTCAGCATCATAGTTTCCAGAACTGTTGCGTTTTAGCTTTAACTTCAATCTATTGAAGGGCGGAGTTGCAATTTCAGCTTTTGAATTTAGATCATCAACAGCTAAACCTTTTGTTGCATCTGTTATACCAGTAGATAGAAATGGGAGTTTCATGATGTTGTCATCCATCTCATTTTCAGTCATTCTTGGTTTGCCTGCAATTGCCCAATTTAGCTGTGATAGTGTAACATCTTCTTCAGGATTTATTTTTCTTCTTCTGTTATTACTTGAAATGATATTTGCAGGTTCCTGAGATCCGGGCAAAGATACAATATCTTCAAGATATTCATACTGCATCTCTTGGCTTTCTGTCTCATTCTCATTTGTTGATTGACTTCCGTTTTGGCTTGTCAATAAATCCAAATCAAATGGAACAATTGCATTATCTTTCATCCCAACTAATTCTTTCCCAAGCAACTCATAATTCTTTTTCTCATTACTTACTTTTTCAGAATATCATTCAAATCAACAAGATCTTGCTTCTCGTCCGATTCATCTTTCCTTCCATCTTCATTTCTACCTTCACCCCCAACATACACAAACCAAATTAGTAACTCTGATTCAGTAAAAGTAATACAATAAAAGTTTTTACATCTATGTATACATTTACTATCACTATGTATAAATTTACTGCATCACTACTTATATATCTATTGCATCACTATTACTATGTATATATTTACTGCATCACTAGTTATATATCTATTGCATCACTATCACTATGTATATATTTACTGCATCACTACTTATATATCTATTGCATCACAATAATATATGATGCAATAACCAATTATGTGTGATGCAATAATTTTTATATCTGATGCTGAAAGTTTTGATGCAATAACTAATTATGTGTGAAACAGTAAAGTGATACAATAAATTTACTATGTATAAATTTATTGCATCACAACTTACATATCTATTGCATCACTATGTATAAATCCACTACATCATAGTAAATTTATTATGTATTTGTTATAGATTATGCATCCAAAAATTTTAAACAGAATTAAGATAAACAAAATTAGAATTCTGTTTTTATACCAGAATTCAAATAGTTATATTAATTTTAGTTAAGTTATCATACACATATTAAAATAGCTAGATAAGTATTTATTAAGTTATTACACATAACTACAATTGTATAATTTTTTCTGATATCCCACCTTCACCAGACCCAATTATTTCTTGACTGCTCTCTTGGGATTTTTGAGATAAATTCTGAGAATTGTCTTTCAATCTACCTTCAACACCTTCAATTTCAGACTCAATCAACAATTCTTGACTTGTCTCTTTTTCAACATCATCCTTTCCTTTATCAGCTTCATAAACATCTTCATTAACAAACTTCGTCTGACATTCTTCTTTTCCTTGATCAACAAATACATCATCACCTTTAAAATTATCAGTTTCATTATTATCTCCGATATCAACTCCATTTGAAAAGTTTTCATTAACTTCCTTATCTCCTTCAATATACGACTCTTTATAGAGCATATTTCTTTCTTCCATCATTTCTTTGATCTCCTCATCATCTGGGTATGATGAAAATGCTATCTTCAACTTTTCATCTGTTCGAATCATCAACTCCTTACTCTTTTCTAAAATATCTTTTAAACAATCTGTCATTTCCTGAAAGTGTAAAACAATTTTTTAGTTAGTGCATCACTATGTATAAATTTACTGCATCACTACTTATATATCTAATGCATCATAGTTTATATCTGCTGCATCATAAATTTTTTAGCTAGTGCATCACTATGTATAAATTTACTGCATCACTACTTATATATCTAATGCATCATAGTTTATATCTGATGCATCATAAATTTTTTAGCTAGTGCATCACTATGTATAAATTTACTGCATCACTACTTATATATCTAATGCATCATAGTTTATATCTGATGCATCATAAATTTTTTAGCTAGTGCATCACTATGTATAAATTTACTGCATCACTATTTATATATCTAATGCATCATATTTTATATCTGATGCATCATAAATTTTTTAGCTAGTGCATCACTATGTATAAATTTACTGCATCACTACTTATATATCTAATGCATCATAGTTTATATCTGATGCATCATAAATTTTTACAATTACCTTTTTTGATTTGGTCTTAAATCGTTGAAGTTCCTCATCTCTGGTCATTATTCCGTACAGTCCACGAGATAGATCAAGATGTGGAGTATAAAGGTCAACTATTGTGTTTTCAACATCATCCTCTGTTAGTATTTGGAAAAAAAAGCAGTTAGTAATAAATCATTTTATATTTTTATTCACCTTTTTTAACAATAATATTTACAAATTTATCTTTATAAATATACCTGTTTCTTGAACCTTCTTTTTCTTTCTTTTTTTCAAATTCTTCTTTGGTGATTTCTTCGGTGTTTCAATTAATTGCAGACCTTCCAAGATTGGAAGTCGACCAAATCCACCTGTAGATTCTTCTTTTTCCCTCTGTTTCAAAAGTTTTGTACTCCAAACTTTAAATGCTGGCACCGTTCTATTAACAATTGTTTTTTCGGAAACTGTTGAATTGACGTAGATAAGCTTCAAAAAAATATATATATACATATATCAGTATAAAATAAAGATATAATCGATAAAATATAAACCGTGATGCAGTAACAAGTAAAGGTAGATGCAATAGAAAAAAAAATTATAAATCTTACCGCCAAAAGAAGTACTGGTCCAGCAAAGAAGACTCTTGGTTTAAATCCCTTTAATTATTTTTTCATACATTCGAGACAGTAAGTGCACCAATCCAATTTTGGAACATTCTCAATATCTTCAATTGATGGAAGAAATCTTTGATTGACTGAACCGTCTTTGTTCCCATGGGCAAAAATTGAGAAACATACTACCAAGAATCCTACCTTGAAAGCCCAACTTTCATCTGAACTTCCACTCAGATATGCTTCTAGCCTGCTTATTGGAATTTTCTTTTGGCTTAATTTTGGTGCATCAGGGTCATAGATAGACAAAGGTAATGTTGATCTCCATTTTACCGTTGTTGCATCTGCAGTTGTGGTTTCTCGAAGAGCATTAACCTTTATTTCACCCATTGGAATACCAAGAATTTCATGAATGAGTTCTTTGGTGACCTTAATCTTTCAATTCTCACTTAAAACCAATGTGCTACTATCAGCATCAAAATTCTTACACAGCCACATTGCTAAAGCTGTGGGTGTAGATTCAAAGTTGAATTCTCCACAATAATGGCCAAACCCCATTTCTTCTAAAAGCTTAAACTGGCCAGGGGTACAATTATCAATAATATTCTTCAAATTAGTAGGTGAAATTCTTGTTTGAAGATTTACAGGTTCAAACTTTCCACCATCTCCTTTACAATCTTTGTCTTCTGATTCTTCTTCTTTACTCTTTTTCCAAACAACCATTTTATCATCAGTCTTCTTTTTTGATTTTAAGTTTTCTTCCTTATTTTTAACAACAACAACCATCATTTTCCTATTGACAGTTTTTACCTCAACTCTTTCGTCAGTCAGCTTTTTATTTCTGATTATAATTTTTTTTGTTCTCTTTTTCGGACTGCTTTCGGTTTCTTCCTCTCCAGTTTCAACAAGTTTTCTCTTCACATTCGTTTTTGTTTTGCTTGATTCCTCATTTCCTTCAGTATTCATCTTACCTTTCCCTCCTCCTATTTTTTTTTCTTTTTTTTTTAGTTTTACTATTAACCTCAGAACCTACATCCATTTGCTCTTCAATTGTCCTACCTGTAACATTTTGAAGAAAAATCCATAAAATTTTTGAATGTATACTGCATCACTTCATTAAAATTATTACATCACTTGAACACATACAACATCATTTCATTAAAATTACTGCATCTATCTATAAAAATAACAAATAAAATACTTTCATTATAAGAACACTACACGCCTAACCTTACGTACATTTATATACCACTATAAGCAATCTACTGCATCAGTTTACATACACCTACTGCATCTATCAACCAAATCACACAAAAACACTATCGGATCATGAGACCACTACGCGCCTAACCTAATCCACATTTATATGCCACTATAAACAAACTACTGCATCAGTTTACACACACCTACTGCATCTATCAACCAAAATCACACAAAAACACTTTCGGATCATGAGACCACTAGACGCCTAACCTAATCTACATTTATATGCCACTATAAACAAACTACTGCATCAGTTTACATACCCCTGCTGCATCTATCAACCAAAATCACACAAAAACACTTTCGGATCATGAGATCACTACGCGCCTAACTTAATCTACATTTATATGTCACTATAAACAAACTACTGCATCAGTTTACACACACCTACTGCATCTATCAACCAAAATCACACAAACACACTTTCGGATCATGAGATCACTACACGCCTAACCTAATCTACATTTATATGCTATTATAAACAAACTACTGCATCATTTTACACACACCTGCTGCATCTATCAACCAAAATCACACAAAAACACTTTCGGATCATGAGACCACTACACGCCTAACCTAATCTACATTTATATGCCATTATAAACAAACTACTGCATCATTTTACATACACCTACTGCATCTATCAACCAAAATCACACAAACACACTTTCGGATCATGAGATCACTACGCGCCTAACCTAATCTACATTTATATGCCACTATAAACAAACTACTGCATCAGTTTACACACATCTACTGCATCTATCTACCAAAATCACACAAAAAACACTTTCGGATCATGAGACCACTACGCGCCTAACCTAATCTACATTTATATGCCACTATAAACAAACTACTGCATCAGTTTACACACACCTACTGCATCTATCAACCAAAATCACACAAACACACTTTCGGATCATGAGATCACTACACGCGTAACCTAATCTACATTTATATGGCACTATAAACAAACTACTGCATCAGTTTACACACACCTGCTGCATCTATCAACCAAAATCACACAAAAACACTTTCGGATCATGAGACCACTACGCGCCTAACCTAATCTACAT